>CM062346.1:55995310-57225310 GCA_031216105.1 Dalbergia cultrata
TCGACTCCCCCAGCGACAACCTCAAGTTCTCCATCACCGAGACCCTCGGCTGCGTCCTCGCCACAAGGAGGAAAAGTAAGGGTAAGTTGGTAGTTTCAATTTTTCAGATCAATTCCTTCAACAAATCGGGCCTCTTTAGGGCTGATTTATTTTTGGCCCGAATGTTGGAATTGAATTCCAATGAGATTTTGATTCTTGACCCAAATTGTGTTCCAAAGCAAGAAATTGAATTCCAATTCTTGAAGGAATTCATTTCTTAGCCATTCCGAACAGCCTGTCATTGCTAATTTTCATTTTTTACACTCACCCGATTAGTTTACCTTTGCAGGGAACCCACCAAGTGAAAGAAACAAAATAAAAAAATAATTGAAAAAAAAACAAAGAAATTCCCTAAACTTTTGAGGTCCAAAGAGCAATGCTACAAGGGAGATTCTCGTTTTTTGGAGGTGGGGTTTCCAATTTGGAGGGTAATAAGAACAACAATTGGTCAAAGGGTGAAGGAGGAGAATTCCGTCCCACACTGAAAATCGAAACGGACAGGCAAGTTTACAGGCCTGGTGATGCAGTTGTGGTGACATTACAGATCGCGAACCCTTCAAGTGGGTATTCGTTTCTGATGGAAAGGCTCAGTTTTGAGATCAAAGGGATTGAGAAATTGGACACTCAGTGGTTTGCCACACAGAAGCCTTTGCATGGTTCCAAGCAAAGGAGAGGTTGGTTTGGTTTGGTTGCATAACTAACTAACACATTTGTAGTTGCAGACTAGTCAGTGTGTTTTACTTTGTAGCACCCAGATGAAAATAAGGGCCTGTTTGCTCTGCATTTTCATTTCCTGTTTTTTCCCCCCTATTTTCCAGTATGTTTTATGTTTGTTTTATAGGATTTTACATAACAAATAGTGAAAATAGGAAATGAAAACCGAAAACTGGACCTGTTTGGTTTCAGTTTTCGTTTTGTGTTTTTATTTGCTGTGTTTTCTGTTTTCACAATTTAGTGAGGGAAATAGTGAAAATAGTGAAGGAAATAGTGAAAATAGGGAATGAAAACTGATAACAGGATTTTCAGTATTTCATTCTTAAAATCCTGAAACAGAAACAAAGAAAATGGAAACAGTAACCAAACAGGTCTTGCATTTTTTAAGTTTTCACTATTTCCTTCATGAAATATTGAAAAATAGAGAATTGTTTTCTGAAACTAATGAAAAATGATTTTTACTGTTTTTTTTTTGTTATGAACTATTATTATTGTTGTTGTTATTTATTGGTTTTATATTTTGGTTTCAGGTGAAAATGTGTTTTTGGAATTCTCAACACCAGTCTTGGTGGCAAATCAGATCGTTAATGCTGGCAGCACCAAATCATGTAAGTGAAGTTCTACATTAAAGTATTCTACATTTTTGAAGAATACTCTTTCTGTTAGTTAGAATTTTAAATTTCAAAGGGTAGCTCAGTGCACAAGACTCTCACTTGGTGGGGGTCTATAGAGGGTAGATGTACGCAGCCTTACCCTTGCTTTGCGAAGAGCTTGTTTCCAGGATTTGAACCCATGACCTCAAGGTCACAAGGCAGCAACCTTACCATTTTGCTAACGCTTTAGAATTTTAAATTTCAAGTAATTCTTTTTTTTTTTTAGGTTTTAGTTTTAAATGAGATTAGTGGATATAGTTAACTGGATATTCCTTATGAGGCATTTCTGGAGGTTCTAAACGCTGATGTGTATGCGTTTCTCGAGTAGTATAATACAGAAAGTTTGTTCCTTCAACTTTTGGTTAGTTGAAGACTGAATGCTGGATTCTTCCTGTTTAATTTATAAAAATTAGACCAAAACTTTTGTTTTTGTGATAAAGTGTTTGTAAATGTGTACAAAACTACTCCCCCTTTCTTTATTTATACAAGATGTTGGTTCTAATGGATTAATGGACCGAGCAACATCAGATGCTATTTTCCCATGATGCTGCCATACCTTAGTAATTAGTACCTTTTGATTGCATATAGTTCAGAATCCAAAAGTTTTCTGAAGTCTTTTGGTTGCCTGAGTTATGATATTTGATTTTGAGTTTTGCTGATACAGTAAAGATATTAAATGTGTATATTTGTTTGGTCCACAACCTTAGGTAGAAATTTTGGAGTTTTCTGTCTTATCAAGATATTATACTTGGTAAATTTTCTTGGAGTATGAAGTTGAGAGATATGATGAACTGAAATATGTAAATATAATATGGAATTTTAGTAGTTATCTTATTTTGATTTATGCTGCTTGGTTACTGGAATTTGCTTGATTGTATCCCCTGCTTGTTGCTACCTGGTGATTACTCATGAGGCTACTTTTGAACATGTCATGCTTTAGTAGTTGTCTCATTTTGATTTATGAAGATTGATTCTGGGGAATATTTGATTACAGATGTGGTACGAACGCTGCTGCCTAACATTATTCCACCATCTTACAAGGGTTCGAACATTCGGTATTTGTACTATGTTAGAAGTGCATTAACTGGAGGGTGGCTAGTACTGGAAAATGGGCAATCTCGTCCAGAGACCATAAATGATGTTAATGATTTGGTTAGTTTTCCAATGAATTGCTTTGATATATGCTGAAATGTCTTCGCATCAATTTATTTTCACTGTGAAGTTTTTGTTCTAATTGTGATATATCTTTTCTTTTGTCTTGTTAGAAGATGTGCTATGTGTTTTTTTTAAAATAAAATTCAAGCTTTAGTAAGATTGAAGAAATGGTAGCTGTCTATCTGGTTTCAGTTTCTATTTCCTTGTTTTCATTTCTTCTTTTTCAATCCATTTCTCTCCTTTTTTTTAGGATTCTTTTTTTTGAAGGAAATAGTGAAAATAAGAAAATTCCTATTTCTTGTTTTTATTTTTTCCTTTGCAAAATTTGATTATTGAGTTCTGCCATGTGCTTAATGTGTTGCATTGGAAACCCATAGGATCTTAGGAAATTGCTAAACATTAATTACCTTTTCTTGAAACTATGCATGTATTTATTCTGTAATGGCTATATATATATTGGTGCTAAGTAATTATACCACAAGTTTCACTTTTGCTTGACTTCTATTTCTTCAAATTCAATAGCTATTAGGATTTAGATTTTAATAGTTTGTCTATAGATATGATTTATGGTTGAACACTATGGAGTTGTGTGGCTCCGATCCATATAGCTTACCTCACCTGGTTGGACAAAACTTGTTTGTTGTACAAAGCATATGGAAAGATTTTTTTTACATTTATGGTGGTATATAATTGAGGTGAGCTTTGTTGTAAAGTTAAGGTTGTTTCCTTGTGTCTTGAAGGTCATGGGTTTAAATCTTGAAAACAACCTCTCCACTTGTGGGTTAAGGTGTTAGACCCCACCAAGTGGAAAACTTATGCATTAGACTGCTCTTTTAGTAGTGGCGTATAATCAATAAGTGGTGAATGTAAAGTCTTGTAGAATCCTAAGTCCCACAATACCTCTCTCTCTCTCTCTCTTGATAAAAAAGAATTTTATGGAGATCAAGAGAAATTAACAAAAAGTTAGGAGGACAAGAGGTCCTCTTTACAGGAAGAAAAGAAAATAAGGGAAAAATTATCAGTAAAGCAAAGCTCTCGAATCTCTCAACATATTTAAGAGGAAAATTCCTCTAAAAGGATCATGTGTTTATAGAGACCACACACCTAATGATCTCATAAAAATGGCTTGTTTGAAAAATTTTCATTCTAGTTGTGAGAATTACGCTCTAACCAAATACACCAATTAGTGGCATATATAAAACGCACTGCCAAAAAGATTTGGATTCCTTGCTTTTTCCAAATCCCGCAAAACTTATCAAAAGAACCTGATCTAAGGTTGCAGGGCTCACCTAGCATTTACCAAAGGTACCACACGAAGTGTTCCATGAAAGGTTAACCATAGAATAGTACAAAACAGACGTGAAGATGACTCTGAATTCACTCTACACATAATATGCACATCATGAAAAATAGTCTTATGAAATCTTCAAACTTGCAACATGTTATTGGTATCAAATATCAATTCTTTAACACAATTGTCTAACTACAGGATTTAACTTTAGAGTGAGTTTTGCAGTTTTAAATAGGTTTACCAAGGTGGAAAGAGGTTGTATTCAAGGAATGTGTTAGGATTTGAAAGTAAGATTTGCAACTAAACACCCTTGAGGGATCAAGAGACCACAGACAATAGAAAAAATCAAGAGGAGAGGTGAAGTAGTATGGCCTTTCATAATTTCTTAAGGTGTCAGACTTAAATTTGGTTGTCATTTGGAAAATGGAACAGACCTAAGTGAAGATATTACAGAAAGTGTTTTCATACCTTATACTTACAAGAACTTACTATTCAATTCAAATCCTCACGGAACAAGTTGAAATCTCAAATGTGCATATCAGTGAATTCAAAGAAACATAGCAAATTATAGAATGATATAAAACAAAGACCATTTCCTGGAAGTTGAGTTATAATAATATACTATAGCTAAAACCTGATAAAGGAAGATTATAGTCAATGTTTAAGAATATATTTTGTTTTATCCCATTAAACATTAATAATTTAAAATTCGAGGTAAATAAATCTAAATGAGGTGCCAATATTGTTTGTAATCATGAGTATGTGCCAAATCAATGCATGGGGAGGTGGGTTTTGATGACTTATTTTGAATCTTAAAAGCTGTTGCTAGATTCTTTGTTTTTCATGCTATGAAGTTTTCTCCTTTTTCAATCTACAGTGCAAAATGAATAATGCAATAGGTGCATGAAGATGTTATATGCCAAAAGAGACTTTTTTTCAGATTTTTATTTGAACCTTTATATAAGTTTTGAGATATATCTATTTTTATAGGATTTTAAGTTGTAAACTTCAATTTTTGCAGGAAGTACGGGTTCCATTACAAATATGGGTAAATCAGAAAAGCAGTGGCTTTCAAACAGATGAAGGTTAGTTCAATTGCTAACTTGTCTTTCAATTTATTTGTACTGTAACCCTGTTAACAGTTTTTTACTTCCACTACGTAGGCCTACTTATTTTTCCAGTTATGAATAGAAATGATTTTTTAAGGAGTGGATGGGAAGTTTTTTATTCCTTCCTGTTAGCATGGGAAAAAATTATTTATTTGATAGGCTGATTTTGATGCTTGAATGTTAGCTGATGGATTTGTGGTAGATTTGTATTTTCTCATAGGCCTTTCATTTTTTTATTGCTTCTTCCTTGCCTTTAATTCTGATTTTTTATTCTTTTGATAGAATAGATTCTGAAATTTGTTGCCTCTGGTTATTACTTTACTAGCCAAAACCCTGGTGTTGCGTGAACACCTGCGTATTAATATTTGTATTTTTGTAGTCACTGTTTTAATAATATATATATATTTTAATTTTATTGTAATGATAAATATAGTGATGAAGTGAAAATAAAGATAAAAATTGTACAATATTTATTTTAGGAAAAATGTTTTTTTAATATTATTTACGTGTTATTCATTTTTTTGTTTTGATTGTATGCCTTTATTTTGAGTTCTTAAGTATATTATGCTGATAGAATGCTCTGACCTTGCAATGAGACAACCCTCACTCTTTAAATTTTCTGGTGCAGAAAATGATATTAATTGGCCAATTCATTTGCAAATATTTTTATTTTTATATTAATGGTTTAAATGACAAAGGTCATGAAAGCTCATTTTATGTTCCAAAGAACCAATGTCAGTGCATTATGGCATGATCTATATCAGCACTATTTTCATCCCTTTCATAATTATTTGTGGAAGTACAAACCTAGCAATTAGCACTTAAGAGTATGTAGAATTATTGTAATATTCCAAATACAGAATTTTTAGTATATGAATTATTATTGCTATTATTATTATTAGAATAATGTTTGATGTACAATAAAATTGCACAATAAATACACATAACACACGTTATTACCATTGGATGTGATGTGTGGTCTGTACTCATCCCACTCATTCATCATATCCAATTGTGATAAGGTGTGTGGTGTGCATTTATTGTACAATTTTGTTGTACACCAAACGTTACTCTTATTATTATTGTATACATATATATTATTGTTGCTGTTATCATTATTAGTATTTATTATTATTTTTATTATTATTATTGGTGTTATTATTATTACTATTATATAATAATAATAATAATAATAATAATAATAATAACCTACAACTCGTGCGTCTCGTTTTTATATATATGTATGATAATAATATTGCATCATGTTCTTGTGTGTCTGTGTGTGTATATAATAGTAATAATAATAATAATAGTAATAATAAGTACTAATAATGATAATGGCAACAATAATATATATGTATACAATAATAATAATAATAGCAATAATAATTTAGATACTAATAAATTATGTATTTGGGATATTACATACTACCTCCCTTAAAAAGATTTGGTCCCCAAATCTAAACGATGTACCTTGAGGTGGAAAAAGGTGGGGATATGTGATTTTCATAGCTTCTTCAGCTTCCCAAGTCGCTTCCTTGCTGGAATAGTTCCTTTAGATAACTTTCAGTGAGGCTACCTCCTTTGAGCGAAGCTTTTTGATTTACCTATCTACGATGGCAACTGGTTCCTCTTCATAGGACAAACTCTCATCAACTTGGACAGTTTGCGGAGTGAGCACGTGAAATTGGTCAAGCATATATTTTCTGAGCATACTGACATGAAACACTGGGTGTATGACTGATAAACTGGGAGGCGGTGTCAACCTGTAGGCCACTATTCCAACTCTCTCTAGAATCTCAAATGGGCCGATAAAATAAGGGCTTTATTTTCCCCATTTACCAAACCTTACTATCCTTTTCACAGGGGATACCCTCAGAAACACGTGGTCCCCAACCACAAACTCCAAGTCGCGTTGGTGGTTATCTGCATAAAACTTCTGCTTGGATTATGCTACTAAAAGGCTCTCCCTGGTCAACTAAATCTTTTCTAAGGTTTCCTGAACTAGGGCCGGGCTTAGGGACTTAGCTTCCCCAATCTCAAACCACCAGATGGGAGACCTTCAATGCCTCCCATAATAATATGATGAATACGAGTTTGTCCTAGAGACTTCATAAAAGTGTTTGCTATTGATTGTTTGAACTAATAGATTCAATAATGATTTCCTTGTAAGTAACTTTTTCTCAAATAAAGTGACAATCAATTTCGTTGTGCTTTATTCTCTTATGAAATACTGGATTAGAAGCTGTGTGAAGAGCTGCTTGATTTTCACAACATGACTTCATGTGTGGAATACGTCCCAACTTCAATTCTTGAAGTAGTTGTTTAATCCAAATGAGCTCATAAGTGGTTGTTGCTATTGCTCAATATTTTGCTTCTACTTGTCGCAACCACATTTTGTTTCTTACTTTTCCAATAAAATATTTCCACCAACAAGCACACACCAACACAGTATCTTGAGGTGGAACCTTTATCAATCAGGGAACCCGCCCAATTTGCATCACAATAACCAATTATCTGAGAGTTCCCTTTATCTCATAGAGTAGGCCTTGTCCAAGAGCCTTCTTAATAGACCTCCAAATTTGAATCATAGCATTCTGGTGGTCAGTATGAGTAGATTGCATGAATTGGCTTACTACTCCAACTGCAAAAGAGATATCTAGTCTTGTTATAGCAAGATAGATAAGCTTCCCAACCAATCTTCAATACCTCTTAGGGTCATGATAAGGTTTCCCCTATTCTGGTAACAATTTTGATTTGGATCCATGGGACTATCAATAGGTCTACAATCCAGCATCCATATTTTTGTGAGTATATCTAAACCATACTTTCTGTGTGAAATTGCAATACCATCTTTTGATTGAGCAACTTCATTTCCAAGGAAATATTTCAATCTCCCAAGATCCTCGGTCTGAAAATGGCTGAATAAACGTTTTTTAAGTTGAGAAATTTTTTATCACCATTGCATGTGATGACTATATCATCTACATAAACCGTCAGGAGTGGTATGACACATTGACAATAGAAAACTGAATGGTCTGCTTCACTCTGTTTTATCCCAAAGTCTTGAATGGCAGGGCTGAACTTTCCAAACCAAGCTTGTAGAGATTGTTTAAGTCCAGAAAGAGAACATCGCAGCCTATAAACAAGACTAGACTCCCCTTGAGCAACAAAGCTGAGCAGTTGCTCTGTTTATGGCTCCTCTTCTAGTTCGCCATGAAGGAATGCATTTTTTATGTCCAATTGATATTATGGCCAATGACATATGGCTGCTATAGTGAAAAAAAAAAAGGTGAACCAAAGTAATTTTTGCCACAAGAGTGAGATTATCACAATAGTCAAGGCCATAAATCTCTGTATATCCTTTAGCAACTAAACAACGTGGGGCCCATTTTAATTGCATATACTCGCCGACATCCAATATTTGTTTTGCCTAGAGGAAGTGGAACTAACTCCAAAGTTCCACTTTGTTCCAAAGCTTGCAATTTTATCAACCATAGCTTGTCACCATCCTGGATGATCAAGTGCCACACGAACACTTTTAGGAATGGAGTCAGAGGGTAAGGATGATATGAAAGAAAAATAGGAAGATACATGATGATAGCTCAAAAAATTATAAACAGGATGAGGATTCCTAGTTGATCGAGTACCTTTTCTGAGAGCAATGGGTACATCAAGGGCAGTATCGGGAATATCATAATAGCACTGGCTGAAGGAGTAGGACATGATTAACTTATATTGTCTGCTACCTCCAAAGGTTGTTTAGTAACTTGAGGATGATGATGATGATATGTCCTAAGAGGTGGTGAAGATGACCTTGCTTGAGAACTATTAGGAGCTGCTTTATTTAAAGATATTGATTCTTGTGAGTAGGACATGATTCACTTAGTTGTCAGCTACCTCCAAAGCTAGTTCACTTGAAGAACTAGCTTATTGATTTGTGCAAAGGAGAAAAGGATGGCCCATGGTAGGGAACATGTAATACTTCAAGAACAATGTTAGAATTTCTCATAGAAGAAGAAAAGTATGGAGTCTCTTCAAAAGAAGCAACATCAGTTGACATATAGTAACCATTATGAATTGAGGAGTAGCATTGATACCCTTTCTGCAATTAGGAATACCCATGAAAAACACATTTGATATCCTGAGCAGAGAGCTTATCCAAACCTGGAGAAAGATCATGAATAAAAAATGTACATCCAAAACACAAGGGGCTACATGAAACCAGGTTCTTTTGGGTATCAAATATAATAAGGAACTTCACTATTAACAGAGGAGGAAGGCATTCAATTTATTTAAAAACAACCAGTAAGAGCAACATCTGCCCAACATAAATAGTATTGTTGGTATTAGATATAAAATCATTCATATGTCTCGACCCAACAACTTAGGCTCTTGGGAGAGATGATTTCCTAATTTACTCTCTGACTACAGTCAAATGCCTGTAATTCTGCTTGTGATAACCAGGTAGCATGCACATTGCTGTTAATTCAGTTTTTCATGAACACACCAAGAATATAAGAGTGCGTTTGATATCTGTCTTGGGACAGAAATGATGGAGATAGTGAGACGGAGACAATACTAGAGATGGAGACGAAGCTGTGTTTGGTAGTGGTGCATGGGACATAATGATTGATGAAAAAAATGAAGAATGTTACATTATAATTTGATTTAAAATTGAAAAGTGAGAAGAGCATGGGTGGATTATGAAATGTTTAAAAGGATATTTTCGAGGAAAAAAAAAATGTGTCCCCCAAAGATGTCTCTAGCATCCCTACTTATTGGAGGTATAGAAATTGACTAAAAAATTGGCCTAGTACGGAAACAATTTTGGGGTTTTTGTCTTTGTCCCTTTCTCCAAACACGTTTCTGTCTTCAATGTCTCTATATTTTCTGTCTTAGAACATTTACCAAATGCTACCTAATACTTTACTGTCACTTCATCTGGGCCTCTGGGGAAAGTTACAACAGAAGTTAGTCTTCCTAAAGCACGTCCGAACTTGAGACTAACTAGCTAATGTGCTAACTAAAGCTCTGCCTAGGAATATGGTCACTCAGATTTGTAATAAGATGGGCATGGTGGTGTCTATGCTCCATCTTGAGGGGGAAATGTTAAAGGATAGGTGACATTAAGGATGTAATGTTGGGCTGTAAATTAGAATATAATTTGTATTTATTTAGTTTCCTTATTTACTCTCTAATTACTGTAAAATCCCTATAATTATGCTTGTAATATTTTACCTCTATTAATATAACAAAAATATTATTTCAACACCTAAAATTGGGTGCTTCAATGAGACACCAACTTTATCCCTATTGGATGTGTTGGTGGTCCATACTCATCCTATTGACCCATCACATCCAATGATAAAAAGTGGATGTCGGACACCCATTTTTAGATGTTGAAATAACACTCCCCCATTGATATAAATACATGAGTGCCTGGCTAGAAGAAAGCCATGGCTTCTGCATACTCCTGATTATTAACTTCATAACACATGCTTTTGTGTGCTTAAACATTTTTCTTTTAATGTAGCTTAAGAAAATTTTGATCATCCTATTCTGCTTCAAACAGTGTAAGTAATAACTAATATATCCTTATGTCTATGTATTTTTTTTCATCAGATATTGTTCCTTCAACTACTGTCCAACTGGATATATATTGGAAAGAGATGGATGCAGATGCTGAATGGGTATGCTATTGGTGATATTTTTTTATTGGGTAATTTAAACTTATCCGTTGTTTAGCCTAAATTCTTTTTTCAGCCTTTCTTTTAAGAATGTCATTTATTTGTTTTTTAATTCTGACATTCTGGTGTCACATGTGAAATGAATTGATGAATTACATTTTAAACTGGATATGGATGGGATTTTGGTAACAAAGAATAAAGGAAAAATAATTAGAGCTTTTGGAATACAGATGAAAGTGAATAGTGACTAGCTTGAGAACAGAATTTGGGCTAGAAATCTCCAATGCTCTCACTGCTAGTTTCCTTATTTTACCAATGTGAACGCATGTCTAAATTTATTTTCTTTTTAGAATATTGCTTTGTTTTTTATAGATAAAGAAATTTATTAATGAGAATGATAAGAGTACAAAGATAGAAAATAAGGTATCCTTAAAAAGAAAAAAGCAAAAGCAAACTTGTAATAAATTTGCCATCATCTTTCCCATTTGAAAGTAAATTTCTTCTTTATTCACCCCTCTGCCCGAAAGAATTCGTTCCTGATTAAACTGTATTTTATTTCAAATCCTTTTCCAGGAATTATGTATTTCTTTCATTTTTGGTTGCATGTGAAGCCATCATTTGACATACTCTCTTATGCAATGCAATGCACTGACTTTCACTTACTACATACTGGCTTTTCTCTTGGGCCATTGATATAACAGAATAATTTCCTTTCCTTCCAGGTTAGAGCAAATGATATTTATGATGGCGTTGAGGAGGACTATGACAGCTCAAGGGATGATATCTCCTCTGTTTCTTCATATAATTACAATCCCACAAAAGAAAATCTTTACAGAGGATTTGGAAGTTCACTATCATTGCGATCTTCTTCTGCAAGATCATTGACCAAGGATGCTTATGCCCTAGAAGGTCATCGAACAAGTTTATCTTCAAATATGGCACTTCCTCGACTCTCTGTTGCTGAGGTGTTATCTGATTCAGGTGCTGGTAAGTTAACCTATATGTACACTCATATAGGACAGTTTATGTTTGAAACTGCTCAACGTTTATTGTTGAAGGGATTTGTTATGAAACAGTGTCAAGTTATGTTGGTTTATTAGTTTCTGATTGATAGGGGTCATCTTTTGTTATTGCTTTGAATTCAAGGAACTGCTTTGCCAAATAATAATTCATTTAGCAAACAGATGTCTTGTCAACCCAGAAGTCATTTGCCACTGTCTCCCCAAATGAGCAACAGAAGTGCAGAAAACCATTTTCTGCAGAAGATGATGCTGGAGTATCCTCTTCACCAGAAGCAGGAGCCGTTGAATCTTTAGCATGTAAATTGATTATTTTTTTTTTCACTTCTAAATTGATTTTTGGATACATATCGGATGTTATGCTTCAATTTTTTTATAGATTCTGCTTAAGCTTATTTTTTGCGGACATTTTCTGCAGCAGAAGGCTTCAGTAGGGGAAGGTCTTATAACATCAAACTTGATGATCAAGTTTTGCTTAAATTTTCCCCGAAAAATTCTGACTCAACTTATTACTTCAGTGATATGGTAATGATAATCATGTAGAGTTTGATACATCTTTTGCGCAAGTTAAAATGTATAATCGCCTACAATTTTGTTGTTACAGATAGGTGGGACTCTTTCTTTCTTTCATGAAGAAGGGGCTAGGAGATGCCTTGAGGTGACTGTCCAGTTGTTTGCTGTGGAGAGCTAAATTGATCACTAAAAAGTTATTTATTATTATAGTTATTACTTTGCAGATCTCAATAACATTGGAAACTTCGGAAACTATAAGTAGACGATTTGTCCACCCTTCTAGGAGGAACTCCCCAACAATCACAAAGGTATTTGCTTTAAGTTTTAGTTCTCACTGGTCTAGCTTCCTTTGAATCTCCACTAAAGCTTGTATTGTATGTGTCACTGCTCAATGCTATCAACAAATAAAATTTGATGAACATCATGAGATCTCTCGACCTCCTTTAATATCAATACCATCCCTTTTATTTACTTGTCTGGCTAGAGCCTTTGTTGTTCTAAACTTCAGAGTAGATGCCACTCTAGCTTTGCACGAAGTACATTTGTTGCAAATAATTAGTTTCTTGTATGTCTGTTCATCTGCCTTAACATTCCAGTCTGGCACTGTTTTTGGCTCTCATTGGCAGTCTTATTTCCCAATGCTCACTACCATAGTGCATCGATGTTCTCAAAACTGTTTAGTAGAATTTTCCTTAAAGTTTCACAAATTGCGAATGAAGCATTTCTCTAGTTCAGCTTATACTTGTATATTATGCGCATTGTTTCAAAATATCTGCACTATGCAACCATCTGCTACAGCCTTAAAGACCTCTTGTCAATATGGGGGTGCTATTTGGTACTAATAATGTTGATTTGGTTTGCATATGGATTCCTTTTGAGTAAAAAACCAGGATTATTTGTCCAATCTCTTGTTGACTTATTCGAAAGACGGTTCCTTTTGTCAATTTTGTGTCTGTCTTCATTATGCTGTGCCCACTCCGGTATCGATGCTTTTTCTGCCCATGTGTTGTTTTTACATGCAATATCCATTAAGAAAAAGCAATGAGATCTTGATTTAGCTAAAGGAAAACTGAAAATATGAGCTTGAAATATTTTAATTTGATATTGGCATCTTATTTTGACAATTATGTCTTCAACTGTGCTTTTAGGTTCAGAGTGATCATCATGAGGTTGTTGCAGACTTGGTGCAGACAAGCTTTCTTTTTTCCATTCCTATGGATGGTCCAATGTCCTTCTCCACTCCACATGTATGTGTCCAATGGGTCCTTCGTTTTGAATTCTTCACAACTCCAAAGAATGTGGACTGGACAAAGTATGAATTTCGCCCTTGACTTTTTATGCTATATGCACCCTGCCTTCGTTCTTGGTCTTACATGCTAGCAACTCATGCAACATTTCATACACTGAAGATGTCATATATGGCTGCACCTAATGTATTTTTTCACACACCAATACAAGCAGTGTTAATTTTTTAGCTTTGTACAATTTTCCATTCTTAGGACTCCATTAATGGTGTGCACCTGTCTTCTTTGACTGGGACCATTTTATTTTATTTTATACATAATGTACATGTAATATAGGCTTCTTAATCCTTGGGTTTTAATATTTGACTAAATACCCATTTTGATTCCTCAGAAATATACCAGGAGACAAATTAGTCCCTCAGAATTTGAAAGCCTTAAATTGGTCTTAGAATTCAAGAAAGCGGACAAATTGGCCCCTCTGTACATGTTCTTTTTAATTGTTGGACTTGGACAGAGGGACCAATTTATCCTTTTTAAAATTTTGAGGATCAATGTGGGACTTACAAATTCTAGAAAACTAACTTGTTCTCTGATATATTTCTGAGGAACCAAAATAGGTGTTTACTTAATATTTTGAACATATATTTTTTCAATGCATGTCAAAAGACCTGTTTCTTTCTTTTTCATTGCTGTATATCCTAACATGTAATATTGTGGAGACGAGCATAGTAAAATTCTCTTTGGAGGCATTTATCATTTAAAGTTATATTGTTTCTGAATCACAGGTATGAGCATCCTCTTCTGATTGAGGGAAGAGAAAAAACGGAGTGGGTTCTTCCAATTACTGTGCATGCCCCGCCACCTAGAACTCCTGCTTCTGGCACAAGAAATGATAAGCTTTTCTCTCTGGATCCTTCATGGGTGCACAATTGAAGTTATTACTGAATATTTGATTATATGAACTTGCTCTATATATCAGCTGAATATGGTAATTAAATTAGCATTGGTATTTGGCATAAGGGCGGCAGTGGGGCAAAGTTGGGGCGAGGAGAGGCATAGTTGTTTCTCAAATTTGAAGCCAAGACCTTGTTTTCTGTGTCGTTAGCTGAGGAATGTATCTAATCCAAAGGACCAATTACTGCAATTCCTTGCATCAAAGTTTGCTATCAAAAGCCTTTGGTTGCTGTTCAATTGGCATTATCCAGAGAAATCGCCAAACCAGATAGCGTTGATTGGCTTGCAGAGAATTTGGATGGGAAGGATTGAGGTTGTTTAACTCCAAAATTTACCGGAAATGAAGCACTTCCTCTGAATTTGGGGATTTTGCTATCCTCATTTAGATAAATTTGGGGTTGTTGCATTTTTGCAATTTCTCAATTTGTGTTGAATGACATCCTAATATAAGTTGTCATTTTATTTATTTGGTTGTCACTTGGTCATTATCATAGCTGGTTTTGATATTTGATTTGTTATCTGCAGTTTTAAATAGTGAAGCTGAAATGTGTGCAATCCAGCATCTATTTGGTTTCAAAAAATAGTTTTTGATTTTCATTTTATATTTTTAGTTAATTTCGTGTTTTTTCAATATCTTGTGAAATAAACTATAAAAACTATAAAATTCAGTTTTCAGTTTTAACTATTTTCTTCATAAAATTCTAAATAGAAAACAGAAAATGAAAAATGGAAAATATTTTCTAGAACCAAACGCACTCAAGGGTCTATTTGTTTCAGTTTTCATTTTTAGTTTTTCCAGTTTTCAGGATTTTATGAAGGAAAAACTGAAAATTAGAAATGAAAACTAAAAGCTAAAATTTATAATTTTCAGAATTTTAAGTATTTCTTTCATAAAATCTAAAAAACTAGAAAACTGAAAGTGAAAATTAAAAACTGAAAACTCAAACCAAACAGGTCCATGCTGTTGAGTGTCACCCAAGCTTTATCCTTATACAAAATTTTTACAATATCGCAGCCAGAATTGTGACAATTTGACATAATTGGTTAAGTTTCCAGATGTCTTTCAAACCTGTTTTTTCTTTCTCTTTTTTCTTTTTACCTATTTTTCTTTGGTACTGATATGGTTAAGTTCCATAGTTCAACTAGTTCTTGATTTTTGTTTTCATTCTTCTATTTGGTAAATTGTATGAATTATGTTTGTTTCAGTTATTAAATCTTAAATTAGTGATTCAAGTGTTGCAGTAGGAACTTCAGATTTAATTGTTGTCTTAGGACATCTGGGATCAACATTGTTAACATTACACTTCTTTTATTTTTTATTTTTCACATTTATTGCATTCTTTTTGAGATGTTATATGTACGGATAACAAAGAAGATGGATTATAGATAATGTGTTCAGAATGTCAATTCAAGAAGTGATTGTCCATAACACGAGTTTCGGCCCCAATATTTGCTGTTGTTCTATGCTCATCTTTAAGATTAATTCAAGCTTTGCGGGATTATTAACTACTAATTTTAATAATTCTACTTTTAAGAATGATCTTGAACGGGATGACAAGGTATTAGAGAGAAATTCAATCGGTCCTCAACAATCTATCTTGATGATTTAAAATTCTATTTATAAATGAATTCTTAAATGAACATTACTATTGGCTAAAACTCGTTATAGCTGTCATATAAAAATGAAAAATATTACATGATTAGATTTTGTTAAAAGATGTGTCTTGCTAACTTATTTATCTGTACTGTTAATTTATTTACATGTACTGTTAACTTTTATGGTAGATTTTAATTTGTCTCGTTTATTTAAATGAAGTCGTTTAGACCTTTTTTGTCATTTGTTATCTCACCATAGCTTTCTGCTAAAAAGACAGATTTTGATTTTTGTTCTGTACAGAACAGAGAAATGAGACAAGTTTTAATTCTAATAGTACACGCAAATAAATTAACAGAATACATAGACATTTCTGTTAATAATTCAGACAATAATTTTATGGAGGGATAACTTGTCTCCTTTTATAAAATTTGAGGGATTAATATGAGATTTTTTAAATTTGAAAAACTAATTTGTCCCCTATTATAAATATGAGGGACTGGTTTGGCATTTTAGTCTAAAAAAAATGCTGTTATAGCCCATTTAGCCCTCACATGAGTGGTGGCTTCCAAAACCAAAGTTGTGAAGGCTAAACCAGTCACTGACCGAGTTAAAGGACTGATTCAAACTATAGTTGAATTGTAGCTGAACAGGGATCAAATCCGCACCAGCCTTTCTTCCCTCATTTCCTATCAAAGTTAAATTTGCAACTTTAGATAGTAAAATGATAGTTCATTCTGATTTATTATTGTATTTGAAGTTTAATTTGATAGCTGTTATTAAAGTAATCCATTTTTTTCAAAACATATAAAAATAAGAACTGTTTACTTATATTCTTATTTAGGTTTACTTTTTCAAATTTTTTAAATAATCGAAATAATTGATAGTTCTAATCTAACAATTTTATTGATAAAAACATATCCTATAAAAAAATTTTTATTTTCGGTATCTTATGCTATCTACCGTTGATAATAGTGTTTAATTTTTTCAAGACGTAGAGCTCCTCTAAAACAATAAACTTCTACCTATTTGACAATTTTCATACACACTATTAGAAATTGAACCCTGGCTAAATATTTAAGCAATCTAATCAATTACCAACTGTGCTAGCCCTCATAATTTTCTATAAAAGATATTGAATCAGCTAGTGTGTCAAATTTTACAATAACTCAATCACATACTGTTGGTGCAAACAATTATCATTTAATAATTATTGCCAATATAGTCATCAGGTTGAGTGTAATGGTAAGTGACCAAACCTCCTGGTGAAATGATCATTGGAGAAGGTGATTGTTGAGAAGGTCTCTTTGTCAGAATATTGTCTACGAGTAGAAATATCTTAAAGACCGAAAATATATGATATATTCCCATACATATTGCACAGCATAAATTGCAAACCACAAGGACTAGTACAGATAACATGATTTTGGGACAATACATATATAATTGATATAGTCATATCGGCTATGCTAATATATATATATATATATGTTTATTTTGGTCACGCTAATTAATTTATATTGAAGCAGGGGGACTAATCTTTAGTGGCCTAAACCCATGCTTAAGACTTGCTTGCCACACTTTCTCAATGCTAAACATGATGTCTCCACACTCATTAACATTCCAACCTTCCAGGGCATGCAGTATTCCCGCAATACGCCACGCGCTCATAACTCTTCTTGGTAGCCAATTCTGTTGTAAAATGTGTTTATATGTGAAATTTCGGTATCAAAATATGTGAAAGCAGAGTGAAGAGTTAAATTGGAAAATGGTATATACTTACCTCACAGGAGTGGACATTCAGTAAAGAAGAGGGAGTTATCATGGATGGTGTGCTGTGGTAGAAGCAATCTTTGCGCAGTTTCTTTGGAGGAAATTGGGAAAATGGTATGAACAATGTTCCTTTTGGTGCCTTTTTTTGCTCACCCTCGTCGAGTTGGTTTCCTACTAGCCATATCTGGAAAATTGCAGTCGATCGAGTCCATGATTTTTAGTTTTTCTTTGATGTTAATCAATGATTTTGATAATATCTTTAAGTAGTCCATGATTTTGTATGCTAATCCATGATTTGTTTGCTAATAAAAATATAAAATCATTCATGTGTTTCTGTTCATCAAATTAAACTTTTAGGAGAGATGATTTTATAATATGATATCAAAGCCACTATAATAAAGTGATCAAGGGTTCAATCATAATTATTCCTTATCAAAATAAAACCATGCATGTACATATAACTATCAACTTAAATAGGAGAGATTGTTACATTATGCCATGATTTTGATAATATCTTTAAGTACATCGAAAGCATTAGCGCTATCTTGAGTTGTGTTTGTATAATAGAAATGAAAGGCCAATGAATAAGAATATAAAGGATGTACCTTTGCAGTATAGGATCCAGGGAAGACCAAATTCTTTTTGGACTCAGTGGAGAGCCTTGATTGAAGATTATCATATTCATCCTTGTACATTGTTGTAATCTGAAAAGATTCCATTTATCATGGAAACATCAAATACCACAATTAGATTTCGATATACTGCATGGAGTTGCACTAATGGAATATGGATTTGTTGAGTATTAATTTATTGAGTTCATTATTTAAAAAATTATCGTTTATTAAATATTCAATATTCAATAAATAATAATTTTTTAAATGGACTCAACAAATTAACAGCCATTGAAATAGGTATGTAGCTCTTGCTTAAATTATAATATGTTAAAATCAAGATATATATATATATATATATATGCGGTGAAAAGTAAGATTTTTAAAGACTGCACAAATTAAACATACCTTAGTACCCCTTTCACATAAAGCATTCGCGATGACACATGAAACCTTAGTAAGTTTACCACAGAGAAGCACTTGGGTTGCATCTTTGGGAATACTGTTAAGAACAATAGCCACAACTAAGCTGCTGCCATCCACAATCTTCAACTTAAGCTGGGGATAGCTCTTGATGTAGAGCTCGCCATATTTATTAAGCTTTTCTCCCTGCATCCAATAAATAAATGCTCTCATCAAGTCATTAATTTATGCTATATATAAACATTAAAATCTAATATAATATATAAAAGAAGAAACTGGGACTAACCCTGTCATTGGAATTTGACTTTGCCATCTGAAAAGTTGTTCTGATCTTTGTCATATTTTACGTGAATCTTATTTATCTTACTTTTGAAGTAACTTTGTTTGAATAACTAAAGTCATTATTTATAAATATCAACACTTCATAAAGTTACTTGATTGAGTTTACTTTTTAGTAATCTTCTACTGGATGTAGAAAAACTTAAAATTTATCTATGAAAAGAATTAACAGATAAATATTTCTAATTTCTAATTTCTAAATTATTAAACTGGATAATATTTAGCCATTTTTTCTTAATTTATATTTTGTTCAATAATTCTGAATATTATTTTTATTCTTATAGCACATGAAAGTTTCAAAATATTTTAGTTTATTATGTATTTCATTTTAAAACAGATACATGTATTTACTTTCTTTTTCCTTGAAATTGAGTTTAGCATGCTCTAAAATGCTAATGAAAGCCAATATATATATATATATATTACAAAATTAAATTATTATATTTACAGAAAAGTTATATGTTTTGTTTCATAAATTTGGATTTTTTTTATGCTCCATTTTATGAGATTATAAATTTTCATATAATATATAATTAAATTTAAATGTGTATAAATAAAAAGGTAAGAGTCTTGTTTTTAAGTTGTTAAATCTTAACATTAAAAATATTAGAATACATTCATATAAACCAAATTTCAACGATCTATATTTTTTTTCAATGAGAATTTCTATTTTTCCTCGTTATTACGAAACTAGCTAAGTTGTTACAATTTTTTTTATCATAACATCTTCAATTATTTTTTTATAAATAAATATAGTTATTTTAAGGTGTGAATTATTTAATATTTTATCATTATATATTTTAAATTTATGTTAATATTTCAGATTAGAAAGATTTTATTTAAGTGTCTCATATTAAAAATTATTATATTCTAATATTTAATTTTTAATCAATCTTATAAATATTATTTAAATTAATTTATTAATTTATAATTTTATACTATAATAGTCAACTGTTCAACGCACGGTCTAGCAATTTATGAGAAATACTATAAAATATATCTATTTATCCATCTAGTTAGCCGTTTTTGTCAATCCTGTGAAAATTATATGATCACGATGATGTTAGTTATCACTTGATTTAGCCATGCGACCATGTCAGAGAATAAGAGAATGAGATTGACACGTGTACATTACATAACTATAAGAGAAGTTACACCAGAAGTACTTGATTAGAAACCCCTTACCAAACTACAATTAACTCAGTTAATGCCATGACATGTGTACACTACATATGTGGTTTTTTCTTTTGGTCAGCCATTACATGATTTACATCTGTATACGGTAATGTTAACAATCACAAATCAAATTAATTAAAAAAAAAATCATACATCAAGTGATGACAAGCCCTTCCATAGAAGAGACTTACTTTAATGTGAGACATATAAAGTGGTGGATGTGGGGAATTAATTGATGACATATAAATGCCATGACAAGTGATGGATGGCCCTAAATCAGTATTTTTCGGGGTGCATGTGGGGACTTAATTGCATGATTATTAAATTCTTCACTGGTAACTAATTCAAAATCTAGATGTCATTATTTTAGTGGGCCACATGCATACGATATTATATATCTTCTTAATACATGATGAGAGAAAAATATGATAATATAAAACTAAAGAATCATGAGTCATCGTGCAAATACACAAAATAGGGGCCTCACCTGGTTTAAAAGACCGAGACTTAAGATCTTAACTCCACTCATCTCTGCTTGAAGTATTGCTTCCTCTATCAATTTGTTTAATGTTTCTCTTTGCCATTTGAAGAGATACTATAAAAATTAAAAGAGAGAGAATATATTATTCATTGCAGGATTTAATTGTTTGCCTTGGAAAATGATAAACAATAATGTTACCCAAATCTTACTTGTACATGGAATCTTGGTATAACCCATGATTGCAAATTGAGCATTTTGAAAGAGTTCCTCTCCAGAACAAATGTTTGACCATAAAACCAAGTCATGAGAGCAGACCAAAGAGTGACTGGCCACATTAAATATAGGTACCATTTTGAGGATTGAGGTCTGGATGCTAAGGAAGAAAATCCCAACCTTAGATAATATATGGACTCCGGGGTTGTAAGGTGTGTAAGGTGCACCACATCTGGTGAACCTTCTTCTCTCTTCAATGACATTTCATATGTGTTGTCTGTAGTCTTGTCCATGGTTCCATAAATATAATCATAAATAGGCATGAAAAGTGAGTAATTAGTCCGAAATTGGGTGTGATGGAGTGAGTGGAACCTGCCATATAGCAAATTAATTAGTTACTCCTATTCTTCTTCCCTAAACAAAATAATTATAATCATATTTTGTTTATAACACGATCGAATACATTAATTTTTCACTTTTTCTCAATTGACAATAATTTTAAGTATTTAATAATATATTATAAATATTCAAATGTGATTTTTATATTGTCTTATTTAGCGTAAACAAAAGTGTGAAGTGAACATGTTATTATTCCCTTCCTTTTAGAATATCTAGATATTTTCAGTTGGCTTTATATTTTAAAATATCTATCAATTTCACATTTCAATAAAGCATTAATTTTTTTAATATTATCCCAAATTAATTTTTTATTTTTAAAGCATTCTATTTAATATTGACCTTAAACATTATTTTATATTAATTAATAATGTGTAGGAATATTAGTCTATTTACTATATTTTATTTAATTATTAGTATTATTTATTATCTTTCTTAATATTTATATTTGTTCTAAATTGATAAATATTTTGAAAGGAAAAGACTATTATTGAAAGTACAATGTTTTTAAGGTGGATTGAATTGGACTTTTAACAAATGCAGTTCAAGTTAAAGTAAAGTCAAAATAAAACAAAAAAAGTTTAATTTTGATGCACTGACAGTCAAAACTTTTTTACACTGTCATCCAATTAAATCTCTTCGTTTGTATAATTTTTTAAGTAGTGTGGTGAAAAAGTAACTATATTTACTGATGTATCATTATATAATTAGATAAATGTATAAAGCTTGTTTACATTGTCAGTGTATTCCAATTAAATCCAATAAATAAACTATTGCATTAAAAAATTTTAAGTTTATCTGTAGTATCGAGCACCTAATTTAAAATTCAACAATATTATAATGATCAAGAAAATGATAAACTTAAGAAACAATAAAAATTTGGAAAGGCATTTGTAAGATAGTGAGATAATGGTGTGGTTGAATCAAATTAATAATTTTGTTAATATAATACCATATTATTAAATGTTTTTGTAATGTTTTTTATATTTATAATGTACCAAAATTAAATTTTATTTATAATTAACATTTCGGAATGGAGAAAAAAATTTAGCAAGGTACCGAATCGTTACAAAGATTAGGCAGTGCTACGTGGTACAACTTATTTTCGTCAAACCACAAGGGAGAGGCATATAACCACCAATCACAACAAGCCTATAATATCAAAAAAGGAGAGAGAATTTTTAACCACCCATCAAAACACAATCAATTTTTATTGTAACTTACTATTCCTACCCCATTCTGCGAATATCCTTTCACACCATTAAAGTTCTAAATAATTCATTTAAGTGATTATATAAAAAATAATTTTCAAAAAATAATTTATGAATAAATTATTTTGTATTTAAATATATAATAATAAAAATATTTATTTTAGTGTTTTAGAAAAAACTTTTTAAAAAATTAGATATTTTAACTTTTAAAAGACTACTGAGAATAACTTTTAAAAAAGTGATAAAATATTTAGCCAAATAGAACAATAGGTAAAAATATGACTTTTGACTTTTGAAAAATTAAAACAAAAAAAAACAAAAATAAAATTTCCCAAAGAACTTACCTATCCGAGTGGTTAACAAGGGTGGAAATGATATTCCTTTTTCGTCTTTTCAATTATTATTTTCATATATAAAGATAAAAATTAAATTATATCTAGAAATTAATTACACATTTTTTGCATGTCAACAAATGAATTAGGGGGTGGGGAAGAGGACACCACTTGATAAAAGAAGTTTTCCATTGGATTAATGAATTATAAATAAAAACTTTAGCATTAAAAAGATAAATTCTAATATATTCATATTATGGAATCTATTAAAAAATTTGAATCTTATATTTTTAGTATTATTAACTAGTATCCTAAAGACACAGGTTAATAAAAACCCTTTTCCCAATACCTTATATATGCCAGTGGACGGAAACAATATTGATAGAAGTCCAATCGGGACGTTGGGAAATTTTATGAAGTACAAAAGGTGTCATTTCTTGTTTTCACCATTTTTTTTCCCATAAGATTTTAAAAATAGAATAGATAGAAAATAAAAACAGCAAATACAAATACAAATAAAAAATACCCTTAAATTTATCGTGAAAAACCAGCAGCCAAAAAAAAAATATCGTGAAAAACCCAAGATTTAAAAAGAACAACACGCCTGTGGAAATCACAATATTGATAATTATTGTTTTGAGTTTAAATAATTTTCGTATTAAAATATCGTTATCAGATGACATTAGTACGTCACCTGTATGGGTTATCAGAATTCAATGGACAATCACACATGGCATACGCTCAGGTAGTTTCAACACAGCAATGTAACGAGTGCAACTACCAATCGAATAGGCGAATAAATTCAATGCAACACCTTTACAAATCCAAACCTACGAATTAATTAATAATAGAAACAAAGTTTACGAAACTAACGATACACGTGGAGCTAAACACATAGACACGCATTATTTTTATTATCATATATACTACAATAAATACATATTATTGCTCGGGTCTCTCTCGATACTTTCGCTTTTGGAAGCAGTCTCTTGGCTCAAAATATCACATATGAGATAAACATGACTCCTTATTAATTACAATTATTTGTATTTTTTTTAAATATTTTTAAGTTTATTTTAATAATTAAATTAAGAATTATGTATTAGAATTTCAATTATTATCTTTCCTTATTTATTATTTTTATTTATGATATTTTTAAATATTTTAATTTATTTTAAAAGTCATCATGTAAATTTTAAATTTATCTTGATTCATAATTTGTTCTGCTTCTTCACTATTATTATTGTTCTGAGATAAGTTCACCTTGTTTTGTATTGTAGCATCAAGAGTGTTTAATTTGTAACATTCTAAACAGATTAGATTGAGAATATGATGCGAGAGTCATCATCATTTAAATATACTCAGTGTTGAAAGGTGATTCAGAGATGAACAAAGGTAAAAGAGAGGGAGATAGTTGTTGAAGAAAGGCTGAGAGGAAGAGAGAAAATTATGTGGATTTATGAAGACAAAATATGTATAGAGAATGAAAACGAAGTTGTGTGTGTAGCGGGTGAAGGAAAATGAAATCGTTATAGGAATACATATTTGTCATATTGATGACAACTACATATACTGAATTGTGAGGCCTCTTTATTTATATTTATTTTTGAAGAAAAACTTTGTTTTAATTAAAAAAGAATGCATAACATTGAGAAATCCATTCAGAAATAAATAGAGAGTTTTGGTTAAAAAAGTAAATTTCTTTTCGAATTATCTCTTGAATGATTATAAAACTATTGTATGTTAACAAATTGTACGAATAGAAGTCGTCTTAAATAATAGTGCTGCTAACTTTTCTAAGGATTTGGTTTACTTGATTGGAGGTAAAAATTGAAAAAAAAAATAATTATAGCTAAGTTTCGTATATAAATTTATACGTCAATTTTATCCATCAAATTTTCTTTTTTATTTTTACCTTAATCAAACACACCATTAAATTTAATTAAAAGGGCAGAACCATTTATTTATCTGGAAAAAAGATAAATTGATTTTAAGAAATCTGTTATTATTATTATTTATTGACTAATGATTTACAAGTAATTTTATTTTCAAGCATACAAAGAGCCTGGCATGTTTTATCCTGGGATTCAATTCTTCTGTCCTGTTTTTCTGTTCACTCTTGTTCCTCCAACGAAATTTTGTTATGAATCTAAATAATGAGAAGTTAAAAAAAATTGACTGAATAAAAACTCATAAATAATATCATTGTTATACATGCGTTAATTTTATAGAGAGAACAAATGGGAGGACCAAAACAAAAAAAAACAGAAGATTTGCTTCCTTTATCTTCTATCCGAAAACAAAAGTTGTTGCCATTTTGCCTGTGGGACCTATTTATTATATTGCCTTCAACTTCCGACTAATCAGTGTTCTTAATTAGTTTCCGGACACCAGAGCGCATCACTTTTTTCGTTTCTAGTTAACCTAAAGAAAATAATTTTTCGATCCTTAATATAATTCGTCTTTAAATTTTTTATCTAATTTAAAATATAAATTATTTTTATATTTAGTTAATTATTTTTTCTCTATTTTATTCTTATATTTATTATAAATAAAAATAAAAATAATTATTTAATATAAAAATAATTTATAATATATAATAAAAAATATTTTTATATTTTATTTTTAATTTTTAAAATATTAATAAAATCTAATCATCATCTTAATCCGACATATATCATATCATGAACAGGAGAGTGTACATGATTAATCAATAACAATGTCGATGGCCATCCTCAAACCATTTATTGCCACTCCTTTATTTTGATGATAGTAACGCAAACCTAGAAGGGAATCCTCACCCACATTGTTCACATTTATTGCGCTGTTGGGCTTTCGACAGCAATTTGTGTACAGCGGTGACTGTATAATGATCACTGACCACTACCAAAGTGATGGGACTGCCCCAAAAAAAAAAAAAAAAACTGCCCAATTGCATAAAGAATTGGTTTCCCTATATTAGAGATTTATTATTACTACTATATAGAGTAGTTATAAGATAAGATTAATTAAAAGAAATAAATTGAAATTACAAGTGCTCTTAAAAAAATTAAGAGAGAATTTGAACAAAAATTTTAATACAAATTAGTTGGTGTGAAAGTTTGTATAATTGTTTTAACAAATATATTATTATGTTAATATTATAATATAAGTGCATTATTATATTATTCAATGAATTTTAAACCTCATAACTATTAATATAACCAAATCATCAAACTAATAATAAGGTACAGGTATAAAATGAAACATAATGATATAAAAATGTATATTATTGATACGTCGAAATAAACTTTGTAAAAGGTTATACTTTAGAATAATATTTAAATTAGTCCTTAAAGAATGTTGATTTTAAAAGTTTGTCCCTTAAAAATCGGAAACAACAATTTAATTTCTTAATGTTTAAAATAGGCATCAGCTTACCAAAAAAAAAAAGAAAAGGCATCAATTCAACCTAATACTACGTACTTTGAAATCAATTTGATCTTCAGATTAAAATTAACTGTCATTCTGTAGTATGAAAAACTAAATTCATGTAAAATCTTTTAAAAGACTCTTGTACACTTTTCGAACATCATTTAAGCATTTATTTTACACAAACATGTATTTTATTTGACCTAATTGTTTTATTATTAATAATTCTGTACTTTTTTCTTCTAAAATAAATCGCATTCAAAGGCGTCAATTCCACGCAAGATATAATTAAATGAAAGCTAACATTCAAATATTACATTTCTGAAGTTGTAATCGTCATCATCATATTTAGCGAGTGTCCTAATGAAATTAGTTGAAAAATAAAAAATAGTCTTTTATTTAAAGCGTATAACTTTTAGGTTTTTAATATATTGTTTTTTTGTCATGTAGTTTTTAATATATTTAATAGATTAAAAACAATTAAAATTTTATTGATTCTTTAATAAGTGTCTTTAAAATACTACTTAGCAAAATCTTATTCTTGTAAGAAGATTGTATCATAACGAAGTTGATGTTTTAGTAACACTTATGATAGCTTTATTATCTAAAATACGGAGTACAATTTATGAAATCTAATTTAGTAACACTAAGAACATCTTATAATAGGGTGCGACACTTATCAAACTATACATTCAAGGAAAGCTTCTATCAAAAATAGAAATGTTAAATGTGTGAGATACTATATCGACTTACACATATACCCCACATGAATGAGGTTTACATCCCATCCAATGATAGATAAATGAGAGTCGATACAATGTCCCATAACTTTATTAAAAAAGAATCATTACCGTTCTAATTTAGTAAAATTTGACAAAGTTAGAAAACTTACGATGGCGTATACATGAGATGCTTTAGGAATGGAAAGATGGAGAAGACAGGCTTTGGAATAAACTCGAAGTTGCAGTGACCCATATTGTTCATGAAGTCAATGTATGCGAGATAACCGGCAAAGGATGCTATGGATGCCGTTCTCATAATCACTGTTGTGTACATTGGAATGGCGAATAGCACAAAGTAGGCTATGTGTTCAGCAAATGGATGGATGACAGCTGCAAATTAAAAAAATACACTACAATAAGTGGGTGTAAAATGTATTACTTCATTCCTTTTGGAACACCTATCCACTTTTCGCCACCAGACCCATGTTTAAATGAAGCAAATTCTAATTCTAGAGAAAAGATTAGCTAGCTATCACAAGATTATGTATAGGTCATAAGTTAGTTTATTGGTTATAACTGAATAGTTATCCAACTCTGTATATAAGCCAATCTGTTACTGAACTAATCCAACTTTTCTCATTCTTACACACTTCAATGAAATCAGCTCCCATTCTCTTCTCTCTCTCTTGGCTTACATTCTCTCTAACTCACTTTTATAAATTTGTTATAATATAAAATCATCTTTTAAAATATTTATTAATTTTATGTTTCAGTAAAGTAAATTTTTTGTTCTAATAGTACTCCTAATTAGTTGATTATCATTATTTTAACATTTTACTTTTAACTATTTGATATACTCTACAATTAATGATTAGTAGGGTATATTAGTTTATACACCATTATTTTATATAAGAATATTTTATTATCATATTATTTATCACATTTCTTAATATTCATATTTGATAGATATTTTGTAACGAATAGAGTATTTCAACACATAAATTATTACTATTAAATGTGATGATAATTTTCACTTTTCCTATTAATCAATCACATTCAATAATAAAATTATAGATATTCAGAGAGACACTCATTTTTCGGGTATGGAAATAGGGTTCCTAATTGGTCTCATGATATTTTTTTCGGTGTTCAATTCTTTAGTCCAAAGCGCCCCCATAAAAAATTAAACCCCCCAGTGATCGAATTAAATTCTCGCGTCTACCCGAATTCATGGCAGGGTACTATCTCTGGCCTACCTGTCATAGGTATTCATTTAACATTAACTATGTGGAAAAAAGCATTAATTATAAAGAAATGTATTTATATATAATAATAATAATAATAATAGTTTTGATCCCCACAAAATTCTTTATTAAAAGAATTATTTATATATGTTGAATGAAATACTTAATAGATGATTTAATATGCCGAACAAAAAAGATGATTTAATCAAAACGATGAAGAAAAACTACTAAAATTGATTTAGTGATGAGGAATTTCAATAATATGTGTCATAGGTTCAAGCGTGATAACAATTTATATAATTTCATAAATATCAAAAAATAAAATGAAAAAATAAAAAAGTAATTTAATATGCTCGGCTTACCTAGAAGTTTCTCATGCATTTTCATAGAAACATCTTGTTAAATAAGATTTACATATTTTAAGTGGTATATATTATAAATTAAAGTTGTCATACAAAAGTAATGCTATACTCTCAAAAGAGATTGCCAATTTTTTTTTAAAAAATAAGGATAATCATTACATGAAATAAAATAATATAATTTATTATTTTTTTAATTAAGATATTATGATATAGAAGATGGGAATGAGAGTTGAACTTATAATTTCTGTAACTCATTAAGACATATAGAAGTCTACTATTAAATTTTGGATTCACTTGCATATAAAGTCAAACAAAACTTCCTGATTTCAATTCTAATAACATTTTTCATCTTACATAATGCTTTAATATAATGTTTTTACGTAAGTGTTGAACCATATATATGATTACATAATCAAATCGGTTTCCCTTTGGAAAAACACTTCAGAATAATTGCATATCAAAATTAATCTTAGAAAAAAAAGAAAAAGAAAAGAACACTTTTTCCAAAAAAAAAAAAAACAATGTATGTACTGACTCATCACCGGAATAAGAATAAAAATGCTATTTCAGTATCAAAAAATGAACATTTAATTGAGATATTAATTATATCACAATGGTTTATTAAGTTAGTCCAAGCCTTTTTCACTTATTTGTTAAATTCAACAGTAATAGAATGAATGTCCTAATTGAAAATTCACTTCTAAATGTTAGAATAACAATACTCCATTAAAAAAACATAGAGATGATAAAAAGGGTTAAAAAAAACGTGAACAGTAAATAATTAAAACGTACAAGTAATTGGTTCAGTAACAATGGATGAATGGTGGTGAGAATGGTAACGAGAGTAAAGGAAGTGGTGATGCAATGCTCTGTGTAACCAGTAGTAAAGAAATTCCACTGGTCCCGCATGCAACAGAGCCGTGATAACCACGCCATCTGTTCTCCACCAGGGTAAGTGGGAACTCTCTGGAACTAGCATGTAGCCTATGTAAAACAAGAGCCCATTGAACAAGATCTGGTCATCCCTGCAAAAAGTATCATTCCTATAAGATGGATTGAAAAGAGCAGAAATAGCAAAGGACAGTGATCAATTGCACCTTTCCCATTTTGCACTATGCCAAATATGGAAAGTAAGCTCCAATGTTCCTTGCAAAATGTTATATTGTAGTGCACTTTGTATCATAGAAAGGATAGTAATCCTCATTTCACTTAAGATGTTGGTATTGATTTATTTATCGTCTACTATTAAAATAATAAATTTTTTATTCAAGATATTTTATATAATGTCTTTATAGAGTAGTCGATTATAGATAAGTTAACACAGTATCAAAATTAATTCAAGTTCAAAATAATACAATTTTTCTTTTTTTTGGTAATATTTGCAATGGCATGACGACCACGTAGTACAATAGCAGTCACATCACCCATGCTTTTCACAAATTTTCTTTTTTCATAATTGCAATACAACCGCATCCGTGACTATAACTACAATCTAAAACCATATAATTCCAAGTATAATATTTTATCATTATTATTATTATTATTTTAGTCTGCTTTTTTTTTTTTTTTAAACTAGTCTGCTTTTTTAAATATAAGTGTAAGTGATCTTTGTTACAGGGACAAATCAAATAAATTTTTCAAAACTTCTACGAATAATTTTATGGTCACTTTTTTTTCGAAAAAAATAAAAAAACGAGAGACACTTAACCTAAATAAAGTTATTATAAGGAATTACTGTTAATATCTTCAGGGTAGAGAATATGTTTACTCCTATAAGATATTTTGAAATTCTTATGAGAAGATTTTCAAGCACTCACCAATTGCTTTCCCGATCAACTTGTTCAAACTCAATGCCCTTGTCAAGGATTCTGTTTTTGCCTTTAGCAGTTCGGTAGCGAGAAAGACTGATCCAAATTTGGTCGTGTAGCATCCTCACCATCATATATGGGAAGATTAGAAAGTAACCAAGGTCCTTCTCCTTTGGATCTTTCACTATGAAAGAGTAGGTGCTGTGTGCAATCCATGGTGCCAAAATCACCCACTTTCATTGATTCCATTCATAGAAATTAAAAAGACAAAATGTCAGATATATATATATCACCCGCAAATTTTTCTATATAAAACAATATAAAATAAGTAATGCATGATCTTTCAAGTTATCAATGTGATGATCATAGCAAATGTTTTGTTTCTAAGTCATTTCCATTTTTTTTTTCCGGATCTAGGGGGAGAGGGATATTTTGGGAAGAAGTAATATTATAGGAATAACAAAATTGCATAACAAATATACACCATACTTTATCGCCAAACCTATTGGATGGACGATTTAGTAAGTACATAGTTTATTCCTTTAAATGGATGAAGACAGTAGTTCGACTTCTCAAAACTGGACTTGTTAAAAAGGGAAAATAACCGTGAATGCTCATTATCAAGGATTGCGAGGACTGTGTATCATAACTCTGAATATGGAAAGGAATAATGTGAGAGAGAAAAAACAATTAACAATGACATCAACAATATTCTGAATCAGAAATATTAAAAACGGTAGAGATAGATGAATGGTTAGAGAAAAAAAATATATTATGAGGTAGCTTATAATAATAACTGTGAAACCTTAAAACTCCCAAGAGGCTTCCATGGCCAGTCAGTTAGAATGCCAGGTTTGGATGCCATATCTTTGTGCTAACTTTCGGTGCAAGAAGCGTCTCTTATGACTTGTGTACATGATCTTGAATTCGGCCGGGTAGCCATATATTTATAATGGCAAGAAAACGAAGAAATATTTATGAACTTTCAAGATATTTTCAGCTATGTCCAAAGCGCCATGTGGCCTTGTCGTTGTTCGGTGCTCAAAATGGGGGACTCAAACTCAAAGTTGGATATGAGAGAGTAATAAAAATGTTATCCTAACACTAAGATATGGTTGTCCCATTGGGGGACTCATTCTTTTATCGTTGAATATGATGATAGATTCCATTATTTTTACTTATTTATTATATTTAGTAGAGATAAAATGTGTCTCAATTAGATACTTATTTTTGGGTATTGAAAAGAGAATAACTAGTGGAAGTAGGATCTCAAGTAAATCTTGGAACCACACCGTACATTTGGGTAGATGGAGACAAAATTAGTTATAGACTAATTAATTAATATAATTAACTCACATATTATGGAGCGACACAATCACTTTAGAACGGGAGTACAGTTTACTAGTACGCATGAAAAATAAGAAATTTTGGTCATTAATTGTTTTGGCATAACAATGATATTATTAGCATTTATTCTCATTTTTAGCAACTTAAGATTTTAAAATCAACTACTTTTTTTACCCATGCGATGTACCGGTGATTATATAATTTAAAATATTTAGAATTTAATAAAGTGAATATATTAGTATAAAATTGAATTGAAATGTATTAATTTTATATACAATTTTATTATATAAATAATTCAGCAAAATAAATATCTAAAAGTTAGAAACTTTAATAAATTCATGTAATCGGAATAACGTCGACAACTTCTTATTATATAAGGAAGAGAAGCTAAATGACGGTTTATTTTGATTAAAATATTGGAAGTTAATTTTTTTACGGAGTTTACATTTTAAATAATCACTTAGACGAGCATCTACATTGAATTATTATATAATAAATATAGATTACTAACTTTAATTATTGTCAATATTTTATTCGAGCAATTATTCTAGAAAGTAAATAACAGATAAAAATATGCATGATCATCATCTAACTAATATCTTCATAATAATTAAGAAAAAAAAATAATAACACAAGTATAAATAGTTGCAACGAAAATTGGATAGTCTATTTCAAATGGTCAACGGAGCTTATATAAGCTCATTAAATTAAAAAGAATAATGGACATATATTTGTTGCTAAAAGTAAGTGGCAAGTATATATCAAAACATTCTAAAATTGCTGTATCGTGTCATTGCATTGTTTTTTCACACTTACCTCATATATGATTTTTTTTCAGGTTCATATAAATAATTTTCTTTAAAATAATATAATGTTAGTAAATAATTGTTTTTGTAATATAAGTCAAACCTTGTTTTTTTTTTTTAAATGAGTCAGATTTTTTTTTCAAACAAAAAGCAGAAGCAGCCCATTTCACCAAAACAAGAAGACTACATCAGGAAAAATCTGTTTGATCTTTCCAAGCTTCATCAAACGGTCAAATACTTATCCTCCTATAGAAGGTGATCGTGGAAGACATTAAAAAACAGAGGGACATAAAGAGAAATCTGAAGCCATATTTATGCAAAATTTGAAATTTAAGCTGAAGTCATTTTCCCCTTCTCTCTGTTTGTAATACTTGTTATCTTGTTATTCTTAGAGTGTCAAAAAACTATTGTATTGAGTGTTATATTCTTCCTTGAGATTGAAATAACAAACTTCATTCATAAATAGAAATTGTAAAGCTTTGTCTTGTGATATATAAATTGTTTGATTCAGCTTGGAGAGGCTCATTGAAAATACTATTTGGATGGAGCTTAAAGAGGCTAATTGAAACTACTACTTGGATAGAGTTTGGAGAGGTTTGATGAAAGAACACTCACTATTTGTTTTGATTGTGTAAATTGATAGTGGATACACTCACCTAGAAAGTGGGGACTGGATATAGGTTCTAAGTTTAAGAATTGAATCAGTATAAAAACCTTTGTCTTAATTAAGCTCTTCTATCCTTTCCTCTGCATGTTATATTTTTCAAATATCACTAAGTACTTGTTTTTTTTTTAAAGAACTCAAATATAACGCTTTCACTAAACTTTTTTATATCAAAAGGTTTGCATTACTGTTTCAGTTTTTAATCATATCAAGATACAAAACCACGAAGTTGTCACCAAGTTTTTAAAAGAGCTTTGTTAAAAAGTGTTTTTTATATATATTCTTATCTTTACTAAAAAAGAAAACAGGTTCTGATTCAAGTTATACAAATTATCAGTTTCAGCTTACTTTAATCAGTAAGCCTTATTATTCCGATTGTGAGAAAATCTCCCGAGATAACGGGAGAAATTTAATTAAACATGTGTTAAGTGTGTAAAATTTTTTTTTATGAACACTTAATTCAATTCTCCTTTTTAAGTATTCTAATACCATAAATTATCATTGGCATTATCACAAATTTTATAGTTAAGAGTAATTAATTTTCGGTTTGTCATTACCCCACCACTAAATATTGTTCCGTGGTTGAATATAGTACGTAAGTTCGTTCAAACTTCCATTTCTTAGCACCTGTTCATGCTTTGGCGGTTCTATTTTTGAACCAAACTGCTTTCTGGCCAACAATGACCTTCATTATTTTTGTCTTTATGTAAATAAAATTAAGAAATTCTCAATTTTAATTGACCCCCCCCCCCCCAAAAAAAACTTAAACGGTAAAATTTAGCTCGGCATCATCTAATTGATTATAGAATTCAGGAGTGTTGTTTATAGAAGTATTCAATTGACAACAAAAATTGAGTAATTAAGCAACGGGGAAGAATAATGCTATAATCTTTTATAACTTGTATCCGTGACGAGTTTTAATTTGTAGGATTTGTACTGTAATACAAAAAATAATTCTGTGGGGGCATGACTTTGATTAAGTAACTGATGCAGCATGGAAATTTCATCTTTAATTATTGCTTGATTCTGAGTCGAATGTACATAGAAACAAAAATGTTAATCATTAATAATTACATGGTATATATGGAACTTTTTCCATTCAACTAATACCGGCTTCCAGCTAAGTGACTGATATTTGTTCAACCCCTATAATTGCAAGATTTTGTTGGCATTTGGGGCACGTAACAATTTGCTGAGTAAGCCTGGTTCATGTATGCTTGGACCAGCAGAAAGAATGCATGATCGCATATATATTGCGTACATTTGTATTAATTGTGCTTGCAAAGTAGGTGCAACTCTTATCTGTATAGGTGAGATGGAGAGTCACCCTAACGATCGCTTTGGAACATGCTAGAAAATTTGGCAATGGGTGGCTATGGGGTCAGCTTTTAAACCAATCTGATTTTGCCCCCTAATTGCTGTTATAAATAATGGTTGTTTGCCAATCATCATTACATGAGTTAATGACGCGTATCCATGGTTTGAATTAGATAGTCAATGTATATTAGTTGAGAAACATTTTTCCTATCGTATCTATTTGTTGTTTATAAATAGCACATCCCTCTCATGGTCATCACAAGTAAGTGAATTTCATATTTTAACAAAGGCTTAAATACTTTTTAATTTACTTCCATATAAATATATTTTTTTCAACTTTTATCTATGTTTTTTTTAATATATAAATTATATATCTTTGGTCTCCACCGTTGTCAAACATTATTAATATTAAATATTGAAATTTATAAGGACTAAATGGAGATTTTAATAAATATATTTAAAAGAAAAAAAATAAGAATTTATTATTCGAAAGGATTGAATACTTATTTTGCAATATATATGCAGGGACCTAAGTTTATTGCACATGGACAAGAAAGGAAAAATAATTTATATATGGTATTTGTATAGGTGATTTACACTAATATGATAAAATGAGTAAATTTACTTGTATATGGTGTTTTAGAATCCGCCATTGGCGGATTCAATAAAAAATTATTATTTTGATGGATTCCGAGTCTGACTTTAATGGCGTAATTTTATTTTAATATTATTTTGATGAATTCGATGCGAATTCAGTACACAAATATTTTTTATTGAACCCGCCAAAGGGCTCATTAATCCGCTGGCGGATTCTATACTGAAAACACCATATTGTGGGAAATTTTTTCAAAACACCATATTGATGTAAATACACCACTCAAAAACCATATGTAAAAAAAAGTTAATATTAAAAAAAAAATCAAAAGTCCCAAAAAGTTTAATCACACACTAAAATAGAAAAAGACTTATATTTATGAATTCAATTTTAATGCACCCACGTTATAAAACACTTTTAGAGTCACTACAAGATTTTTTGTCCATGCGACATTTGCTGCTGCCAAACATATTGAGTCGCAGGGAGAAACACTTATCCCAGAAAGTGCTGTCGCGAAACGTTTTGCAGCGACCTTTGACGTCGTTGCCAAAACTAATGTCTTTCTCAGTATCAATTGTCGCTGGCATAACTAACATATTCCAGCAACTTTAGTCGTGGCCGTACTAGTCAGGTTTGTTTCTAGACCATCCACCTGCTGAAGACCTGAATCACGCCTAGTTAGATATTCTTGAAATAATGAGAAATTTAGTCCCATAAGGATCAAACCAAGCAACCTTGACAAGGAATGTGATCCGCTACCACTTGGTTGTGCCTGTTGTTATGTAGTTATGTCCCAACAATTATATATATAGTTAATTAATTTTTTAATACATTTATTTAATTAAATCCTATTTGAAAAGTCAACAAGTGACTCAATGGTTGAACCAATGATCCGATAATGTGGCCGAGTCAACCACTGAGTTGAATTCACTGCCATTGAACTTTACTTATGTTGGTCACGCAAAGCTACAAACTTGTAGTTTTTAACCCAGATCAAGTGAACCACCATAAATTGAAGTTCCACTTCAATCTGAGTTTACTCTTGAAGATATAGTTGAACAACCAGTTAAACAACAAGTTCCTCAACATGTTGTAAACATAACATTAAGAAGATCAACTAGAGTAAGAAATCCAACAATTTCTATTGACCATCAAGTGTATTTGCAAGAGTCTGAATGTGACTTAGGAATTGAAAAATGGCCCTGAGACATTTTCACAAGAAATTAAAAGTTGAAATCCCAATTATGGTAGATTGCTATGAAAGATGAGTTGGATTCTATGGAAAATAATCAAGTTTGGTTTACTGTTATTGAGTTGCCTGAATTAATTATATGAGACAACTCGAAGGTTTTTCCTCTAAGGATCAAGCTTATTTGGTATGTATGTTTAGGAAATCTATATATGGACTAAAATTGGCCACCCGTCAATGGTATTTGAAATTCTATAAGGTTGTCTCCTCATTTGGTTTGTTCATAACACTATGGATCAATGCATATACTACAAGATTAGTGGGAGTAAGATAATCTTCTTAGATCTATATGTCGATGACATTCTTCTTACAACCAATGACTTACGGTTGTTACATAAGGTTGAACAATTTCTCTTCAAGAATTTTGATATGAAGGATATGGCAGAGACATATTATGTCATTGGCATAGAGATACATAGAACTAGACATAAAGGAATTCTCGGTCTATCTCAAAGAGCCTATATTAATAAGATTCCTGAGAGATTTCAGATGAAAGAATGTTCTCCAACTAGTGTGGCAGTCAATGTGAAAGGCGATAAGTTCAACTTAAACCAATGCTTGAAAAATGAGCTTGAGAAAGGACAAATGAAAAACATTCGACATTTGCTTTAGTTGTTGGAAGCCTTATGTATGCTCATGTTTGTACAAGACCTAACATTGCATTTGCTGTTGGAATGCTTGGGAGACATCAGAGTAATCCGAGTTTGGATCATTGGAAAGATACAAAGAAAGTGTTAAGGTACCTACAAGGAACTAAGAACTACATGCTTATGTATCAGAGATATGGCAATATAGAAGTGTTGGCTACTTAGATTTTTTGGTTGCACTGACAATCCCAAGTCTACATTTGGATATATCTTTATGTTGGTTGGCAGAGTAATTTCTTGGAGAAGTACAAAGTAGACATTTACCACTTCTACGATGGAACCGGAGTTTGTTTCTTGTTTCAAGGCAACATTGCAGGGCATCTAGTTGAAAAGTTTCATTATGGGTCTACCCAAAGTGCTTAATTCCATGTCTAGGTAGTTGAGAATATATTGTGATAGTTCAGCTACTTTTTTTTTTTGCTAAAAACAATTAAAGTGGAAGCACTATTAGAAACTCGCAGAACACGGATGAAAAATATAAAAGAATTTTTGTTCCGCCTTTATTAAAGGCGAATTTATAAAAGGAAAGCCGAAAATTGGGGAATTTTTTTTTTTTTTCTAAGTTACATAACCCGTTTGTAAATATTGGCGTAACTTCACGTGACATGGCGCATAACTATTATAGGCGGAAATAAAATGTGGATTCTAAAACGAAACAAATTTCCAAAACACACAAATGGATTTTTTTATTTAATAGACTGATTTAAAATAAATCCAATATATTACAGATGGAAAAATATGTCAATAACGAAAAGAAATGAAATGCATCATTTCATTAAAAGAGTTACATATAGAAATCCGCCTATAATTTGAAATTCAATGAGTGTATTTAACACGTGCATTACAGATGAAAATTTTGTCTATAAGAAAAGAAATTAAAACACATTGTTTCCACTAAAGGAGTTATAGACGAAAAGAATTCATCTATAATTCGAAATTCAAAGCATGTATTTAACGCATTTATTACACCTGTAAAAATCTATTTATAATGAAAGTAATTAAAACGCATCATTTCATTAAAGGAATTACTGACGGATTTTTTTTCGTCTGTAATTCCTTTAATGAAACAATGTGTTTCATCAAAGGCGTTATAGATAGAAAAATTCATCCGTAACGTCAAAATTAGGGATAAAAACACGACGCACTTCTCTCTCTCTCTCTCTCTCTCTCTCTCTCTGTTACGAAACTGCCACTACCGCTGCCACTGCCGGTCACCAAAGCCTCCATTTTGCAAACGGTTTGCACTATTGTGTTCATGGTAATGTTCCCTAGCTTTTAATCTATTTAGTTTTTTCATTTTCTACCTTTTTTGTGTAGATTCCAATGAATTATTAGTTTTTAATATATATGATTGAAGAGAATATATTTGGAACATTGGTGCTTTGGTCATGTCGCAACCGGGATCGCGACGGAACGACGAAAAATGAGATTTGAAAATTGGGAGTCGCCACCAAGTTTTATTAAATTGGAAAAACATGGAAAAAAACCATTTTATTTAAAAGAAATGATCTTTGAAACCAGATCTGAATTCGAGAGTCGGTTATGCTTAGGGAAGGGTAGGAACTTAATCCTACAACACCCCTAATACACCTGTCTTTAGACGGTACCTTAATTAATTGTGCAAATTATTAATAACCTTATCAAAATATTTATTTACACTTTTATTTTAAGAAAATTATAAAAGAAAATCTTTCTTAGAATAAGAAAATTTCGGAATACCAAACTCATCACTACAGTGTATCCGTAATATTGAGTTAATAAGCCGTCGCGGCTAAATTAACATCTTTATTTGAAATAAACTATATACATTTCAATGATTAACTTAAATTAAGATGATAAAGAAAGAGGAGGATAATAATAATAATATTAATAATAAATAAATAAATGTTTACAATAATAATAATAATAATGAATAAAAATATTTACATGCAAAACAGAATAAAATAACATCATAAAATTTAATTTTAGCTTGAAAATTTGAAACATCAAGCTATCACAACTTAGATGTCCAAAATATTCAGTTAACAAGCCGTCTCGGCTAAACTAACTTCTTTATTTGAAAATAAAATATTTAACTAATAATTGATTAATTTAAATTTTAAAGAATAAAGTGCATAAAAAAAATATTTAAAAGTAAAACAAAAATTATGAAAATTTAATTTTGGCTTAACAAGGAATACCGGCCCCTACGTATCCCCTGGTGCAATGGGGAACTCAAAGTCACGTAGTTCTGTAAAATAATTGTGTTAATTTATTTTATTTTTACAACGGAATTCTTAGAATATTAAGCTGTCTCAGCTAAAATATTCCGGAACATAAAATTAACAAGCTGTCACGACTAAATTAATCTTATTTTTTTTTAGAATATAATTTATTGATTAATAATAATAAAAAATAAAAAAAGGTAAGTAAAATGCCTAAGTATTGATTTTAAACCCAAAACGGATAAAGCAAACATTAACCCAACAAATAAACTCAAATTCAAGCGAAAAAACCCAAAATCCAATTATTTTAAAATAGAAAATAAATCAAATAAAGTTACAACTCCCTATCTCTTTGCCCTAATTTCCTTAGAATAATTTACAAATTTTATTTTATTATCCTAATTCTATTCCTAACCTAATTCCTTTTCAGGATATGCATACTAATACTAACATGTACACACGCATTACACATATATTAACATTAACTATAATCTGATCTAATAAAAATGAAATAACATTAACCCAAAGTAAAATAACAATAAATAATAAAAAACTCCTCTATTTCCTAATCCCAAAAATGATGTCCACTGATACGTACATACAAAGTCTAGACACATTAATGTAGGCCCAATAATTAATTTAGCTTAATCTCTCTTTTTTGTTGTTGTCTGGATTTAGCTTAATCTCTAAATGACCTCAACTAACCCAAATAAGGATATTCTATCACTTAGCCTTTAAATTTTCGGACCTATGACAATCCCAGAATTCTAAATGCAACCCACCATTATTTGACCCAATCACTAACGTAAACTATAGAATAAAAGAGTCAAAAACCAAGCAATAATGCAAAAAATTGAAAAGCCCAACATCCCTTGACCCAATAATTAACAGCCCAAAACTTTGAAACCAATAAACCCACCCCTCTACATCTATCTGAGGACAAAATTAACAATTAAATAAAAGAATATAAAAACAATAAACTAAAAGGGAAATACGGGAAGGATCTGGAACAAAAGGATGGGGATTTGGTTTTTTTAGTCCTTCATTTGCAAACACACACGCACACTTTGAGAGAGAAGGACAGAGAGAGATATGAGGCGGAGAGAAAGAGAAAAGGAAGAAGGTGAAGCCGCGGCCATGGAGGAAGGGGAGGCAGAGGTTGACTTTCGCGGCTGGGCATGTACGGCTGTGTGCGGCGGTCTTTGGGTTGCCAGAGAGAGGAAGTCGCGCGGTGGCTGGGTCGCACTATGGGGGTAGCGTAGGAAAGGGAAGCTAAGGTAATTCAGACTCCTTTTATTTCTCTTCCCCATTTTTCTGATCTTGGTTTTTCTTGAGTTTTTGGAAAGGTTTGACTTGTGTTTGGCTTAGATGATGGTGATGAGGTTTGGGAGGCAGATTTGAACAAATCTGCAGCGGTGGCTGGAAAGGGGAAGAGAAAGAGTTGCGCGCAGGAGACAGGGGACATGGGAGGCGCAAGCGCTGCTGTGTCCGAGATGGGTGGCTATCCAGAAAAAAAAACTTGCGCAAGGGAGGAAAGAACATAGATCACAAGCAGCCGGCGGCGGTTCACTCCACCAGCGCATGCAGGCAGCGGTGGCTGGTTTGGGTAGTGGTGACCGTGGCGGCATGAACCCGTAGGAGCTGTTACTGCTATGGTTCCTCTTCTCTTCTTCTCTTCCTTTTGATCTTAGCTGTTGGGACCGATTTGGTTTTTCTTTTTTTATTTGCAGTGATTATGATTGGAAAATGACTTGTTACTGGACTGCTATTGATTTTTGAAGACTATATGAACTGAGTTTGTGCTATGGTGATTTGGTTTAATTTTTGTTGTGGTGATGATGATAGTTTGAAGTAGGTGCTAGTGAAGGTCATGAAAGGGAATGATGAAGGATTTGTGACGATACTAATGGTGAAAATGATAAGGAAACTATGGTGTGTATGCATGTATGTGACAAAACTAGATAATCCAAGTTAACCAGAAAAGAAAAAGAAAAAGAAAATGATAAGGAAACTATGGTGTGTATGCATGTATGTGACGATACCGATCTATTTTTTTTCTCTGAACTTATGTGATTTTGCTTTAAATTTCCTTCAAAATCCTCAACGTAAGACAACTCCTCCGTGCCTTTTTTTTTTTAGAAGAATAGAGACTGGGAATGAAAGTGATCCCCGGTCACCCGAGCCTCCCCCCTCCTTTTGATCATCATCTGATTTATCTCCCTAGCTCTCTTTTTGACCAAAATCATTACTTATCTCATTTTTTACAGGCTGCTTCCATCTGATTCCCAGCTCATCACCGAAGGAAGTTCCCCATTTTGCAAATGATGGAGAAGACACCATCATTGTGTCCACACTTTCCCTTTTTATTATTTCCACTTTTCCTCATCCCAATTTTGTTAGTATTTGGCAAAAGATATACAGGAGCATGAGTCTGTGACATTCTTTTGTCCTTTTATTTTTGTTTTATTTTTATTTTTGAATGGAAATAGATTGGGCTGGGCTTCGTTTTTTTGTTTTTAGGTGCAAATGGGCTAAAAAAAAAATCCGAAAATGGGCTGAAATGCAAAATAGTAAAGTGTATTTAGTTTAAACACAACAAGGATTAAATTATGAAAATATGCTAATTTTTGGAGTTTTTGTTTTATGGATCGAACAAAATTGGGTGTTCACAGTTGCCCCTCTTTACTCATTCTTTATAAGAAAAATATGAAAAACCTAAGTTTTAAGTATTGCCTTTATAAGGGATGAGTAAAGACATGAACATCGATTTTGGTCGACAATGCATGAAATGCAAACAGCAAGAAAAATTGAAGTCAAATGGTGAAAGAAACTAAATGCTCATGAGTGGCATATGTAATACAATGATGCAAATAAAAAATCAAGATGTATAAGTGACAAGAAATGTTAAATTCATTTGTACAAGCAAAAACAGTAAAAGCGGACAGAAATGTACAGGAAATTAAAATCCAATTGGGGCAAACAGAGATTTTAGAAAGCTGACAGGGACTAACAAATATTTAAAAGAAGACGGGGCTGGCTGAAATTTAAAAGCCGATACGGGATAGCAGAAATTGAAAAGCCAACGGGGATAGCCGATGGGGTTGACAGAAGAAATGCCAATAGGGTTGATTGAAATTGAAAGGCTGATGGGGCTAACGGAAATTGAAAAGCCGACGGGGGCTGACAAGAAATTAAAAGTCTTGTGACCAACTGGATACGGGTCAATGAGAGACAGGAAATCAAAAGCCGACAGGAAGTTAAAAGTCTTGCGACTAACTGGATACGAATCAACAAGCAACAGGGAATCAAAAAGCCACGAGGGTTATCTTGTGACCAACTGGATATGGGTCAACAAGTGACAAGAGAATAAAAGCCGATGAGGGTTGACTTGTGACCAACTGGGTACGGGTTAACAGATGACAAGAAATTTAGAAGCAATGGCAATCTAAGGCCGACAGGAATTGTAAAATGGCAATATGAGGCAGACATGAAAAGTAAAGCGGCAATCTGAGGCCAACTAGAAATGTAAATTGGCAATCTGAGGCCGACGTGAAAAGTAAAGGGGCAATCTGAGGTCGATTGGAAATGTAAATTGGCAATCTGAGGCCAACATGAAAGTAAATTGGTGGCAATCTGAGGCCGACAGGAAAATTAAATAGTGGCAATCTGAGGCCGACACAAAAATTAAATTGGCAATCTGAGGCCGACATGAAATGTAAATTGGCAATCTGAGGCCGACATGAAAGTAAATTGGCAATCTGAGGCCAACATGAAAAATAAAGTGGCGATCTGAGGCCGACAAGAAAATTAAATTGGCAATCTGAGGCCGACATGAAAAGTAAAGTGGCAATCTGAGGCCGACTGGAAAGTAAATTGGCAATCTGAGGCCGACTGAAAAGTAAACGGTAATCTGAGGCCGACTGGAAAGTACATTGGCAATCTGAGGCCGACATGAAAAGTAAAATGGCAATCTGAGGCCGACATGAAAGTAAATTGGCAATCTGAAGCCGACAGGAGATGTAAATTGGCAATCTGAGGCCGACTGAAAATGTAAATGGCAATCTAAAGCCGACGTGAAACGTAAATTGGCAATCATGGAAAATAACGATTTTCACATTATCTTTTTTTTTTCAGGTTATATGCACAAGTCATCAATTTTCAGTTTATTTCAGAAAAACTAACCGTAACCAAATCAAGCAAACCTCAAGGAAGACTATAACCGATCAAACTCGTAATTCACGCGCTGGACCTTCTGGCATAAACTTTCTTTTCTTCTATAACTTTGCTTACTTCTTTCCCCTTTTTCCCTTTTTTAGGATGATGATTGCTTTTCTGCCAAGTTTGACTGAAACTTCTGATTTTCCTTGGTGTGATGCTATCCATGGATGTATTGCTGTAAAAATTATTAGGTCGTATAGCTTTAAACTGAAATTTATGTTTACTAGAGACATCATAAATAAATATGCATTTAAAAAGGAAACAAAAAGATTGGATGAATAGACGTCTTTATTGCTTAGTGTATTGGATGACAAAATGTTTGAAAGGTGGGAACAATCATAAAAATGAAAGACAAGATTGTGAAAAACATGAAAATTTGCCCCTAGTGTAAGTTCTTTGTGGCTCATTCAATCAACTTCTTGCAGCAAGTTGAACACCATAGCCATGATTTTTGATGATATCTTCAAACATTTTCTTTCCAAAAATTGCCTCAGTTTTAGTCTTGGTCAGCTTGATTCAATGGACAAATTCAACACCAAAAACTGCCCCAGTGTAGGTTGCTTGAGATGATGCTTACCTTTTTGCTCTAATTTTTGCCTAGGCTGCTCTTTCGAGTTTTCAACCTAACGAGCTCTCTTTTTCTTCTTTCTTTTTTTTTTTTTTATCTTTTCCTTTTTCATTTTACCCTAACTTTTGCTTAGGTCGCTCTCTCAAGTTTTCAACCTAACGGGCTTTTTCAACATCCTTTCAAGCATAAAACCTTTTGACTGGATCAGTGTTAGTTGGTTTGGGCAATTCATGTCCATCCATATTTTGCAAAATCAACGCCCCACCTGAGAATGCTTGCTTGACAATGTAAGGACCTTCATAACTTGGAGCCTACTTGCCCCGTGCATCCTCTTGATTAGGGAGAATTTTCTTCAAAACCAAATCTCCTGAATAAAAATCTCTAGGACAGACTTTCTTATTAAAAGCCTTGGCCATTCTACTTTGGTACAACTGGCCATGACAAATAGCTGCCAGTCTTTTCTCTTCTATCATGTTCAATTGTTCATATCGAACCTTCACCCATTCAGATTCTTCCAAGCTAGCCTCCATCAAAACCCTTAAGGACAGGATTTCCACTTCTATGGGAGATACAGCTTCCATTCCATATACCAATGAGAAAGGAGTTGTTCCTGTGCTTGACCGTATATTGGTTCGATATGCGTGCAAAGCATATGGCAGCATTTCATGCCAGTCTTTGTAATTCACCACCATCTTAGCGATGGTTTTCTTGATATTCTTATTTGCGGCTTCGACCGTACCATTCATTTGAGGCCTATAAGGAGTTGAATTATGATGCTTGATTTTTAAGGTTTCAAAGAACTTTTGAACTTCGGAACCATTGAGGTTAGGAGCATTATCTGTGATAATTCTTTCTGGAATCCCATATCTACATATGATGTCCTTTTTGATAAATCTGAGAAACTCCTTCTGTGTGATGTTGGCATATGAAGCAGCCTCTACCCACTTTGTGAAATAGTCAATTGCAACCAAAATGAAACGATGGCCATTGGATGCCTTGGGATTAATTGGGCCAATGACATCCATGCCCCACATTGAGAAAGGCCAAGGAGATACCATGTTGTGTAATGGAACTGGAGGAGCATTGAATCAGTTTGCATATGTTTGACATTTATGACACTTTCGAACATAACTGATGTAGTCATTCTCCATGGTAGACCAATAATATCCACTTCTTAGGATCTTGCGTGCCATCATATGCCCATTAGCGTGAGTTCCACAGATTCCTTCATGTATCTCAGTCATAATCATTCGAGCTTCATGAGCATCTACACATCTGAGGAGAATGGTGTCATGATTCCCCTTGTAAAGGATTTCACCATTTAGGAAAAAGGCCACGGCCAATCTTCGAATTATTTTCCTTTGCACTTCATTTGCTCCAGTCGGATATTCTCCTTTTTGGATGTACTGTTTGATGTCATGATACCATGGCCGGCCATCTAGCTCAATCTCCACATTGCTACAATATACCGGCTCATCTTGCACCTCTACATGAATCGGTTGGACATTAGTGTAGATCTCCAATTTAGTCATCACGGCCAAAGTAGCCAAAGCATCCGCAAATTGATTTTTGTCTCGAGTTAAGTGAGAAGATGATATATCATCAAAGTGCTCAATCAGTCGAGATAAATACTTCTGATAAGGTATCAATTTTGGATCTTTTGTATGCCATTCTCCATTAACTTGGTAGATTATGAGTGCCGAGTCTCCAAAGACTTTTAATTCTTTGATTCCCAAGTCAATTGCCACTTGCAAACCATTTGCACATGCTTCATATTCTACAATGTTGTTGGTGCATTCAAAGTCTAGTTTGATGGAGACTGGGTACTGCTTCCCAGCTGGTGATACCACTACAGCTCTTATTCCACATCCATTCATATTGACAGCCCCATCAAAATACATTTTTCATACATTCTCCTCTTCTATCTCATCTTTTTCCACTGTTAACACCTCACCATCGGGGAATTCAAGCATGATAGGCTGTATATCCTCCAGAGGATTTTCAACTAGATGATCAGCAATTGCACTTCCCTTGATAGACTTCTGAGTCACATATTTGATATCAAATTCAGACAGCATCACTTGCCATTTTGACATTCTCAATGAAACATAAGGACTATCAAATATGTATTTCAATGGATCTATTCGAGAGATTAACCAGGTAGTGTAGTATAACATGTACTGCCTCAACCTCTTGGACGCCCACACTAATGCACAACAAGTCTTTTCAATCGCCAGATAACGGGATTCACAGTCATTAAACTTCTTGCTCAGATAATAAATTGCCTGTTCTGTCTTTCCAGACTCATCATATGGACCCAACATTGCCCCAAGTGACGTGGGCAACACTGTGAGGTACAATATTAAAAGACGGTCTGGTATAGGTGGGGCTAGAATTGGAGGCTTCATCAAATAGGCTTTTATTTTATCAAAAGCTTCTTGGCATTCTTCATTCCACTCCCCAGGTTGATGTTTTCACAGCAGCTTGAATATAGGCTCACAAGTACTAGTCAAATTGGCAATAAATCTAGCAATGTAATTGAGCCTTCCAAGAAAACTTCTCACTTCTCGTTCAGTTCGGGGGGTAGACATTTCTTGTATCGCCTTCACCTTGTCAGGGTCCACTTTTATCCCTTCTCTGCTAACAATGAATCCCAGTAACTTCCCTGTAGAAGCTCCAAAAATGCATTTATTCGGGTTCAACCGCAACTTATATTTTCTGAGCCTTTCAAACAGTTTTTGCAGAACTGTCAAATGACTTTCTCCTTCCTTAGATTTAGTGACCATATCATCTACATACACTTCAATCTCTTTATGCATCATGTCATGGAATAATGCGACCATACCACGTTGGTAGGTGGCACAAGCATTCTTCAATCCGAATGGCATGACAGTATAACAAAATGTTCCCCACGGAGTTATAAAAGTAGTTTTTCCTTTATCATGATTATCCATAGGAATCTGATTATATCCAGAATATCCATCCATAAACAAAAATCGGTGATTTCCAGCTGTATTATCAACAAGGACATCAATGTGTGGGAGAGGAAAATCATCTTTTGGGCTAGCTTTATTTAAATCTTGATAATCAACACACATCCTGACCTTTCCATCTTTTTTAGGTACAGGTACAATGTTAGCCACCCAATCAGTGTGTCTTGATACCTCCAAAAATCCAGCCTCCAGCTGTTTAGTCACTTCTTCTTTTATTTTCAATGACATATCAGGTCGCATTCTCCTCAACTTTTGCTTTTTCGGCTTAGCTTCTAGATACAAAGGGATCTTATGTGAAGCAATCTCTGGGTCTAATCCTAGCATATCATGATAAGACCATGCAAACACATCAAGGAAGTCTTTAAACAATGCAATCATTTCTGAGCGTTCGGGATTTTCCACTATTTTCAGCTCCTTCTTTTCTTCTTCAATGCCCATGTCAATCACCTCGATCACCTCATTGTCTAAGCCAAATCCTCTTTAAAGTATTCCAAAGAGGTTTGAAAACTGCTCAACAACTTCTTCGTCATCCTCGGACTCATGGTTATCGCAGTAAATTGCAGCAAGAGAATCAATTGATAAGCTCCCAAATTCCTTTTCATGTGGCAAAATTTCTATGACATTCAAATTCCTGGAAAGTAATTGTGGTGGATTGGAATGCTAAATCAAATGGTGAATTATAAAACAACATGGGAAACGCAAATTACCGAGCTAGAAGTGGTAAGGGAAAAATATAACGGAAAAAGATAAAGCAAAAGGAATAGAAACAGACACGAGGCAAATGGAAAACATATAGAAAGATTATTGAAAATCATGCAAATTCATTCAAATGATATCTCTGAATAGCATAAACAAAAGCATAAATAATTCTTGAATAACACAACCCAACTAATTACTTTTCAGTAATAACATCGAGCATTGGTTCAGCTGTCCAGTTCCTCAGTATTTCATCATTGCTGGCAGCATGAATCTTGTTGTTTTCCTCCATTTTCTCAGCATCCAAGGTGTTGATGGTGGAGAAATAACAAAGGGAGCGAACTTCACCGGCCATAATCACTTCAGTTGGACCAGGGAATGTCTCTTTCAAGTGAGGAATTAGCTTCATTTTCCCTTTTTGTCTATTCTGTTCCAAAGCCAAGGCACTCATCTTGTCATGCAAAGAGGTCTCATATCCTAAACCAAATCGGTTAGACTTCTCTGGCACCGATACTGGAGTTTGGGTGCCTTGCAACTGTGGTCCTAGTCCTTTTCCTTCCAGATATCCACTCTTGGCCATGATGTGAGCCACTACTTGATTTTGTATTGGGGCCTTATCCTGCTCTTGTCTCAGCCCTACTGCTTCCAGGTTGTGTCATAAACTGCTCTCCACTAGCTCTACATTTTCAACATATGGCAATACCACTGGTTTGGATACTATGATCTCTTTCTCTCCATGGATTGTGATGACCGAACCATTTTCAACATATTTAACCTTTTGATGCAAGGTTGAAGGGACAGCACCGACATTGTTAATCCATGGTCTTCCTAGCAGCATATTGTAGTCGGACTCAATTTCCATTACCTGGAATAACACTTCAAATTTGCTCAGGCCAATTTCCAGTAACAACACCATTTCCCCTAGGATGCTTTTCTTCGCTCCATCAAAAGCTTTCACTACCATCATTTGTGGCAGTATATCATCTTTACTCATCGACAAATAGCTTAAAGTGGACACAGGTAAGACATTCAATCCCGACCCTCCATCAATGAGAACTCTGGGCACTATGTATCCTTTACATTTGAGGGTTATGTATAGTGCTCGTGGGTTGACTTGTGAAACAACTTCTTCATCTGAAAACGTAATCATGTTAACACGTTTAACTGGATCTACCATATTCACCACGTTTTCTGATGAGACGTCAGGCTTGACATAAGCTTCCTTCAAAACTTTTATTACTGCCCTTCGATGAGGTTAAGACGACATGATTAATGATAAAAGAGATATTCTAGCGGGAGTCTTCTTTAATTGCTCTAGAAAATCATACTCGCTTTGCTTTATTATCTTTAGGAACTCTTCTTCTTCATCTTCCTTTTCCTTCCTTTCTGAATCTGAACTTTTTCCAGTATACCCTTCATTGATAAACTTCCCTTTTTCCAGCTCTCCGGGCCCATAAACTCTCCCACTTCTTGTTTTCCTTTTACCTCCATGACACCAATCACTTCTTCATTTTCTCGAGCCTTCGAGGTTTCCCCTATGTCTCCACTCGTCTTGACCTGAGTCTCATAATTCCAAGGCACAGCATGTGTACTCTTGTACTCAAATGGTGTAGGTTTCTTGACAGCAATGACCACTTTTTCTGGCTTGGGAGCTACATTAAGTGGTGGTACTTGAAGTATAAGGGGTTCAATTACATTCACCTCATCAGGGGTATTCAGGCCCTTTTTTGCTTGTATTACTCCTAAGTTGAGTAATCCCTGTACCCGAGCCTTGAAATCTTAGCAATTTTCTATGTCATGGCCAAGGGCCCCACGGTGATACAGGCAGCTTGAATTCATGTCATATTTCTCATTCTCATTTATTGTTAGAGCAGATGATGTTATACTGTAACCAGACTCATTCAGGCCGACAAAAATTTCCTCCATGGGTGTTCTGAGATTCAAAACCTTCTTTATTAGGAGTTCTTCTTTCTCTACAGCATTTACCCGGCCTCCTCCTTCATGATTTGGGATTGGGTTATGGACAATATCTGGTTTTGACTCCTCTTGAAAGTCTAGTCTACCACAAGCAATCAGTCTTCTTACTGCTCTGTCCATGTGGTATTTGCAAGTAACGTTCGGGTTGTACCAAGCAGGGTATGGTGGTTCTAATGGGCGTACAGGATAAGCCGAGATCAGGTGGGTATCAACTAATCGTTGAAAGAGATCAGCGTTTGAAATGGATAGTTTAGGGAAAGGTGGCAAATTTTGGAATCGAGAACGGCTTTGGTTTTGGGCATTTGGTCGTGGTGGTATGGTGTTTGGGTTGTTCTGAGGATGCATGGTTAGGTTATAGGCATATGTTGGTCGAACTGGTTGGTATGGTCGTATATGGATGTTATTGACTTGCGGTTGGGGGTATGGGATGGTATTTGTGGTTTGTACGGTTTGGTAAAATGGGTAAGGAGTGGTTGAGGCTTGGTATGGTGGTGTTTGGGGTCTTGGGTACACTGGTGCGTGTTTTGAATTAAAGAGTTGCTGACTCTGCACATAATTCACATCAGCCTCTTTCTTCCTGGGTGGGAAACCTTTTCTTGTGTCTTCATTGCTCATGGGAAGTTTACCAGTTTTAGCTAGATTCTCAATTCTTTCTCCAGCAGTGATCAACTCAAAGAAATCTTTGTATGCTGCTCCTGCCATTGCTCCGATATAAGGAGATCCCAATGTTCCCAAAAAGTATGAACACATTTCGGATGGGATAAGTGGTGGTTGCACTTGAGCAGCCAAAGCTCTCCACCTTTGAGCATATTACTTAAAAGATTCATCCCTCTTTTTCTGCATCGTGCTCAACTGTTCTTTAGTTGGTGATATTTCCATGTTAAACTTGTATTGATTCATGAATTGGTCCACCAGTTCTCTCCAGCTAGAAATCTTTGAATGGTCTAATTGAATATACCATTATAGAGCAGGTCCGGTTAAACTTTCATGGAAAAAGCTAATGAGAAACTTTTCATCTTTAGACTAGATTGACATCTTGGTGCAATAACTCTTCAAATGGAACAGAGGGTTACCTATTCCATCATACTTCGAGAAGTCAGGAATCTTGAAGTCCTTTGGAACCACTGCGTCGATGGGAGGGCAAAGTTGCTCAATCTCCATATAGCCATAAGTGCCAGGCCCTTGGATGTCTTTAATTTGATCATGAATCTTCTTCATCCATTCTTCTTTGAACTTGTCCTTTTCTGCCTCTGCACGGCTATTCTCCGAGGAAAATGGTTGCTTTTGGATGACAACACGAGGTGGCTCCCAAATAGGGGTAGCATGCCCGTGCCCATCAGTATGACAATTCTCTAAGGGACGATAGCCTTCTCCAATAGGGATCACTAATGGCATTGTAAGTGGTGGTTGCCCATGAGAGTTATTCGGAATCCCATCCCCGTCATTCATCCCTTGAGTGACATTTATAGACTGCATTTGATGCCCCCGGTATAGTTATTATTGCAGCATTTGGTTGTACATCGACTGACGCATTCACCATGTCTCGATTTTGATTAGCTCCCAATAAGTCAATTGAATCCTTCATAGCTCTTATCATCTCCTCCAATTTTATTTGATTAATTGACATTTCATTCAGCCTTCCCCTTACTGCATCAACTTCTAGGCTTAAATTTCTTCCCGATTCGGAAGCATCTACAGCTGGGATGATTGTTCCTGATTCACCATTACCACCTGCCATCTTGGTCTGAGCTCTGGTGTTATGAACACGAGTTAGATCGGTATCTTCTTTCCTTGGGCGCCCAATGGTTGCGATGTTTCACCTGTATTAAAAAAAGTAATTTAAGTAAAAAGATAAAAATATTTCAATTTGTTAGAGATTGTCAATCGTGCTGAGTCTTGATGTGAGTATCTTCAGTTACAACTTTTCCCCAGAGCGTCTCGTTCATAGGTACTAAGTTATCTTTAATGGATATTGCCATAAGACCAAAACAATGAAACAATCATCCATTCATCATAGTAGTATATTACAATCATCATATTTTTTTATTTTTTTATTTTTTTTTTACATCCATTCCCAGAAATGACAAAAAAGGTACATCATAAAGCCAGATATTGATCCCTAAAAACATCATCACCAAAAGATAATACCTCTTCAACTTCTTTCGGCAATTATTTGTTTCATCCTTCCAACTAAATCTTTGCAGTAGTTGACAAAGTTGCGAAGTCCAGTTGGGGTCTTGAAAGGGATAATTTCTTGCTCGTCTATTTCCAAGTATCTTGGAACATCTTCTATTGCTATGTTAGCTAGCCCTGCCAAATTTGAAAAATGAATCTTCAACTCATGAATGACATGACTTTGGCATTGCACCTCAAATTCCAAATCTGTAACTCTTTTCTTTTCTTCTCCTAAGGCAGCCTGAAATTTCATGGTCTCATCTTTCATGTATTGTTTTAGTTCCCCAATCTTCCTCTGGTATTCCTTTCTTATCTCTCTCATTTCTTGCTTCATTTGTTCCCCTCCTGCTAGTGCGGCTTCCTCAGCGATTTTGGCATTTTGAAGTAGCTTCTTTAATTGTTGGTTTTCAGCTAATGCTCGATCACGCTCTTGCCTTCGAAGCCCTAGCTCTTTATTAGCAGCTTGGAGGCATTCCTTTGTCTTCATCATGTGGTCGTGCCCAATCTTCAACTTCTTACTTGTTCCTTCCAAAATTTGATCTCTTTCGCACTTTCTCATTTCAGAACTGCATAATTGTGGTGAACACCTTTCAATTCTACCTCAATTTGCATCTTTTCTTGCCCGATCTTATCTAGCCTCTCCTTCATTTCTCTGATCCCCTTATTTTCATCAGAATATGAGGATGATTCTTTGTTAGGAGGAGCGGTTATCAAAGTTCTGAATGACAGCTTAATCTCTTGAGCCCTATTTTTCACCCATTGACTGTAGCTTTCTTTCACTGCACAGCTTCTAACTCCCAGTTCTTTTCCTTTTCTGACAACCTTGTTCCAAGCAGATCGAACTTTCTGCAGTAGGCCAAGATCATCAGAATCTAGGTAATATAAGACAAAGGGAGTAATTGCAACCTCAAAAGGTGGTCCCATCATAGGGTAATCAAGTTGACGCAATACCAATACCGGGTTGTAATTTATGCATCCTCGGGTGCCCATGAGGGGTACATTTGGGAAGCTTCCACACTGATAAGTCAAAATCTGCCCATCTTCCCACCAAGGGTACCATCGGATCACCTTTTCATTTAATTTGGACAGGTCTTGAGCCCATTCTTGTCCGCTTTTCTTCTTAATACGATGCATTTTTAGATCTTCAATCGGACAGGGCGCCTTGTGATTTCTTTGGAATATGTGTGCAGTGACCCATACATACAACATTGGTAGACAACATAAAATTCTTTTGCCATTCCTCTCATAGCAAAAATTTAAGGTACAATAAACATCTGCCAAGAGGGCTGGAACAGGATTATGACCATGAAATTTTCGAGCTAGAAATACATCAATAGCTGCATAGTCTACAAAGCCTTCAATATTTGGAAACAAGACAGTGCCATAAACAGTGAGTGCTAGTATATCTGAAAAAGTGTCCCAATCCTCAGCTTCAGCTAAGCGGTGCATATGTCCTTCCAAGTAATCCTTTGAGAATCCATTGGTCCCATTTCTACACTTTTGAGCTTCATGCAAATCCCTTACATTGACCTTTAAGACAGCTGCTACGGTATGTAAAGAAGGATAATGACCTTGGTAGTGATAAGGTTTTTCCCCTTCTAGTGGTAACCCCAAGATTCGCTCAAATTCTTCAAGAGTTGGTGCCAACTGGAAGTCTTGAAAGGTAAAGCACCGGAGTGGAGGATCATAGTACTGTGCCAATGCTGTGACTGCCTCTACCTGTTCTTCCACCTCTAACAATTCAAAATTTTTCCATACTTCCTTGCAAGAGCAAGGCTTTGTGGCATACTCAATAATTGACCTAGGGATCTCAGACTTTCTATGTCAGGTTTCTTAGCTTTATGATGTAAAGTCTTCTTTAATTTTTCCCCTTCATGATTGTTTGATCTCATGTTTGTTTCCATTTTCTAAAGATACTCACAACAATACTTTGATATGATTCTCTAACAAACCTAGTAAAACCAAAAAAAAATGTGATGATTTTTCATTTAAAAGGAAAAGGAAATAACAAATACTTTGAGCATGTTAAAGAATTTATGTACAAAAAAGTGAGTTAAAGAAAGAGTATGCTCTCTTTGTGTCCTATTTGAGGTGAGCTCTGGAGGTCAATCTATAGTTCTATGGTCATTCTACTTTGTGAACACTTGCAATAGGTGGATCTATATACTCAGGATTCTACGGCCTCTAGAGTTTAGGCTCGTTTCAGAATATTATCCACAACAGTAGGTAAACCACTAGGTGTGGAATATTCACAAAAGAGTCACACTCTAGACGAGATTTTCGCGATAACCAAACAGGATGAACATCCAAAATGGCTACCACTACACAATCTCTTACCTATCTCAAGTTGCACTCAGACTCGGGTATAGGGCCCCACTCATGTGTGATTAAAGTGTGAGTGTTGTGTGTGAGGAGAGCATACAAACCTGGAATCCTAAAACTACCCATGACAACACCTGCAAAATAGACAATATGGAATAAAAGTCTTCTATCCTAGAGTGCAAAGAAACAAAAATAAATATATACAAACAGAATGAAAGTCTTCTATCCTAGGGTAGTCATAAAGAATTAAATATGAAAATATATACAAATATGATGGTAACGAAATTTAAAAGAAAGAGAATAACAGACAACTAACAATAAAATAAAATGAAAGACAAAAAGAAAAAAAATGAGGTTATAACAATAAGCACAATCAATTATTATAGGCCTGACTCTCACAGTCCCCAATGGAGTCGCCATCTGTCACAACCGGGATTGTGACGGGACGGCAAAAAATGAGATTTGAAAATTGGGAGTCGCCACCAAGTTTTATTAAATTGGAAAAACATGGAAAAAAACCATTTTATTTCAAAGAAATGATCTTTGAAACCAGATCTGAATTCGGGAGTCGGTTATGCTTAGGGAAGGGTAGGAACTTAATCCTACAAAGACACCTAATACACTGCCTTTAGACGGTACCTTAATTAATTGTGCAAATTATTAATAACCTTATCAAAATATTTATTTACACTTTTATTTTAAGAAAATTATAAAAGAAAATCTTTCTTAGAATAAGAAAATTTCGGAATACCAAACTGTCACGGCTCAGGTATCCGTAATATTGAGTTAATAAGCCGTCTAAATTAACATCTTTATTTGAAATAAAATATATACATTTCAATGATTAACTTAAATTAAGATGATAAAGAAAGAGGAGGATAATAATAATAATATTAATAATAAATAAATAAATGTTTACAATAATAATAATAATAATGAATAAAAATATTTACATGCAAAACAGAATAAAATAATATCATAAAATTTAATTTTAGCTTGAAAATTTGAAACATCAAGCTGTCACAACTTAGATGTCCAAAATATTCAGTTAACAAGCCGTCTCGGCTAAACTAACTTCTTTATTTGAAAATAAAATATTTAACTAATAATTGATTAATTTAAATTTTAAAGAATAAAGTGCATAAAAAAAATATTTAAAAGTAAAACAAAAATTATGAAAATTTAATTTTGGCTTGACAGGGAATACCTGCTCCTACGTATCCCCTGGTGCAATGGGGAACTCAAAGTCACGTAGTTCTGTAAAATAATTGTGTTAATTTATTTTATTTTTACAACGGAATTCTTAGAATATTAAGCTGTCTCAGCTAAAATATTCCAGAACATAAAATTAACAAGCCGTCACGGCTAAATTAATCTTATTTTTTTTTTAGAATACAATTTATTGATTAATAATAATAAAAAATAAAAAAAGGTAAGTAAAATGCCTAAGTATTGATTTTAAACCCAAAACGGATAAAGCAAACGTTAACCCAACAAATAAATTCAAATTCAAGCGAAAAAACCCAAAATCCAATTATTTTAAAATAGAAAATAAATCAAATAAAGTTACAACTCCCTATCTCTTTGCCCTAATTTCCTTAGAATAATTTACAAATTTTATTTTATTATCCTAATTCTATTCCTAACCTAATTCCTTTTCAGGATATGCATACTAATACTAACATGTACACACGCATTACACATATATTAACATTAACTATAATCTGATCTAATAAAAATGAAATAACATTAACCCAAAGTAAAATAACAATAAATAATCAAAAACTCCTCTATTTCCTAATCCCAAAAATGATGTCCACTGATACGTACATACAAAGTCTAGACACATTAATGTAGGCCCAATAATTAATTTAGCTTAATCTCTCTTTTTTTTTTGTGGATTTAACTTAATCTCTAAATGACCTCAGCTAATTCAAATAAGGATATTCCATCACTTAGCCTTTAAATTTTCGGACCTATGACAATCCCAGAATTCTAAATGCAACCCACCATTATTTGACCCAATCACTAACGTAAACTATAGAATTAAAGAGTCAAAAACCAAGCAATAATGCAAAAAATTGAAAAGCCCAACATCCCTTGACCCAATAATTAACAGCCCAAAACTTTGAAACCAATAAACCCACCCCTCTACATCTATCTGAGGACAAAATTAATAATTAAATAAAAGAATATAAAAACAATAAACTAAAAGGGAAATACGGGAAGGATCTGGAACAAAAGGATGGGGATTTGGTTTTTTTAGTCCTTCATTTGCAAACACACACACGCACACTTTGAGAGAGAAGGACAGAGAAAGATATGAGGCTGAGAGAAAGAGAAAAGGAAGAAGGTGAAGCCGTGGCCATGGAGGAAGGGGAGGCAGAGGTTGACTTTCGCGGCTGGGTATGTGCGGCTGTGTGCGGCGGTCTTTGGGTCGCCGGAGAGAGGAAGTCGAGTGGTGGCTGGGTCGCACTATGGGGGTAGCGTAGGAAGGGGAAGCTAAGGTAATTCGGACTCCTTTTATTTCTCTTCCCCATTTTTCTGATCTTGGTTTTTCTTGAGTTTTTGGAAAGGTTTGACTTGTGTTTGGGTTAGATGATGGTGATGAGGTTTGGGAGGCAGATTTGAACAAATCTGTAGCGGTGGCTGGAAAGGGGAAGAGAGAGAGCTGCGCGCAAGAGACAAGAGACATGGGAGGCGCAAGCGCTGCTATGTCCGAGATGGGTGGCTATCCAGAAAAAAAACTTGCGCAAAGGAGGAAAGAACAGAGATCACAAGCAGCCGGCGGCGGTTCACTCCACCAGCTCATGCAGGCAGCGGTGGCTGGTTCGGGTAGTGGTGACCGTGGTGGCATGAACCCGTAGGAGCTGTTACTGCTATGGTTCCTCTTCTCTTCTTCTCTTCCTTTTGATCTTAGCTGTTGGGATCGATTTGGTTTTTTTTTTTTTTTATTTGCAGTGATTATGATTGGAAAATGACTTGTTACTGGACTGCTGTTGATTTTTGAAGACTATATGAACTGAGTTTGTGCTATGGTGATTTGGTTTAATTTTTGTTTTGTGGTGATGATGATAGTTTGAAGTAGGTGCTAGTGAAGGTCATGAAAGGGAATGATGAAGGATTTGTGACGATACTGATGGTGAAAATGATAAGGAAACTATGGTGTGTATGCATGTATGTGATAAAACTAGATAATCCAAGTTAACCAGAAAGAAAAAGAATATATATATATATATATACCACACACGATGCCGATCTATTTTTTTTTCTCTGAACTTATGTGATTTTGCTTTAAATTTCCTTCAGAATCCTCAACGTAAGACAACTCCTCAGTGCCTTTTTTTTTTTTAGAAGAATAGAGACTGGGAATGAAAGTGATCCCCGATCACCCGAGCCTCCCCCCTCCTTTTGATCATCATCTGATTTATCTCCCTAGCTCTCTTTTTGACCAAAATCATTACTTATCTCATTTTTTACAGGCTGCTTCCATCTGATTCCCAGCTCATAACCGAAGGAAGTTCCCCATTTTGCAAATGATGGAGTAGACACCATCATTGTGTCCACACTTTCCCTTTTTATTATTTCCACTTTTCCTCATCCCAATTTTGTTAGTATTTGGCAAAAGATATACAGGAGCATGAGTCTGTGACATTCTTTTGTCCTTTTATTTTTGTTTTATTTTTATTTTTGAATGGAAATAGATTGGGCTGGGCTTCTTTTTTTTGTTTTTAGGTGCAAATGGGCTAAAAAAAAATCCGAAAATGGGTTGAAATGCAAAATAGTAAAGTGTATTTAGTTTAAACACAACAAGGATTAAATTATGAAAATATGCTAATTTTTGGAGTTTTTGTTTTATGGATCGAACAAAATTGGGTGTTCACAGTTTGGTTCGGGGTGGCAGTTCCATCGCAGCTGGTGTAGTGCAGCAAAAAACATGGTGGTGGTGGCAATTGGCGTCGATAGAGAGGAATGTAAAGGAGGTGGAGATATTGGTTGTTTTCTACTTATGGTTTTCCCCATTTTTTTTTATTTGAGGTTTGGCAAGATTGATTTTGTTTGGTTACATTGGTGGTGTCGGGGAGCTAGGGAGTTGGAGACGATGGATAGTGATGGCGGCGATGGAGTTGGAGTTCCATGTTTTTTTTTACAATTTTTTTGTCCATTATAGATGGATTTTTCCATCTACAATATTACATAAGGAAAAATCCATCTGCAATGAGCTAATTTTGCAATATTTTTTTAGCAAATTATAGACAGAAAAAATCCATCTGTAAATCTATAAACAGACAAATTCATCTGTAAATCCGGATCAGAAAACTCATCTGTAAATCCATTTGTATTTGAAAAATTTGGGTGTGAAACTTATAAAATTCGTCTATATACCAGTCTATGTTAATATGTTATGCAAATTTCTTGTAGTGAAATCAAGGTAAACATATTGACATAAAATATTTAGCCATATGAAAGACCATGTTAAACCAACTGAGATCTCAGTTGAACACATTAGCACCGAATTTATGATTGATGATCCTTTAATGAAAGGCATGCCACCAAAGTTGTTTAGGGATCATGAAGTGAGTATGGGACTTAGCATTATGATGTAGAGTTCCTTGATTTTGTTGACACTCTAATTTATTTGTCTTCTTGCTTGATTGTATATGTACATTTGGCTTAAAAAAGACATGTATTTGTTTTGGATTCAAAACTAATAATTAAACTTGTTCATTTACATTGTGGCATTTTGTTAGGTGGGTATTATATTGTAATAGTTAAGTGGAAGATAATACTCATTCTAAGAGAATCTACAACCATGATTCATGTAATTAGCCTCGTAGATGTGAGCATAAAGATATCAACTAAGTTTATGGATATTATAAGGTGTAAAAAAAAAAAAGTTGGACCAAAAATGAGAAAATGTTAGATTTTAAAATTTAAATTTAACCTGAAATGGTCCCACATTGTCTCCACTAAACCACTTCTTGACTAAGATTTGGTGACTCATTTAGAAAAGAAAGTGATTAGTTGTTTAGTAAAGTTAGGAAAGTGTGATTATAATAACCAATAGCTAAAACAATGGTAATAAGTTTTTGTCAAAATTGTGTGGCTTGAGTTACGTGCCTATGTAAGGACAATTGCATTTATTGCATATCATCAATCTGCAAGTTAGTCAAAATGGTGCATTAAATGGCATTGAAATGAACAGTAAACAAGATTGAAGTTTTAGTACCTGAAGCTCTATAAGAGACCAACATTCTGTGATACTTCCATCATCGATAGAGCAAAAATAAAAATCCAAATCCTCTCCTCCTTTTAGTATACTACAGTAGAATTATTTGTCCATATAAATTCTTCTCTTTTGTAAATTGAGAGTATACACCAGTAAGGAATGTGATGTATTCTGAGTGTATTTGGGATTTGGGTTGAGTGGAGTGTATCCACCTTTTGTATCTCCATCATATTCTATAGTGAAATATTTGGTTATCGTATTTGCCTGTGAACATAGTCTTCAAGCTGAATCACGTAAATTCCTGGTGTCAGTTTTTTATACTTCCTCATTTATTTTGCGCCACTTTGATTTTGTCTTTTTGGGCCTGCCATTCAACAATAGTTTTCTAACAGAGTTAGATTAATTTTCTAGTTAAACCCATAGAGTCTATAGTCTAAGTATGTTCAATATCCATTCCATATAATAACACTACTATAGACCAGAAGGTTATGTGCTCGTGTGAGTGTGAAGGTTATGGCTGGAGGCATTTATTTCCTTGCCATTAATATGAATTACATGTAGCATGATATTAATATCATGATTTCAGGTCAATTTATACAAAACTATTAGTATTTATTTGGAAAAACAGGCTCATTAGTCCCTTGCTTTTACTCATTTTTTTAATTTGGTATTTTATCCTTTATTTTTCTTAATTTAGTCTTTTATACTTCAAATTATTTTCAATTTGGTCTCAAATTACTATTTGATCACATAATTGAGAGAAATGCTAACTTAGCACAAACGGTGCTAAAGTGGCCGCATATGTGTCATGTTAGCATTTTCCATCAAATATATGACAAAATAGTGAGTTATGATTAAATTATAAACACTTAAAAATATAACAGTTCAAATTAAATATAAGGTAAGAGATCAAAATGAAAAATTGAGTAATGGTAAGGGACTAAGAACTCTATTTTACCTATTTATTGTGTATCTTTATGTGTAAGAGATTTGCTTTTATTATTATTATTTTTTTAATTGAGAACTATCCCTATAAAAAGCTTGTGTTTCAAAATGTTTGAATCATCAATTAGTGTAGTAAATGAAGTTACTTCGTACAAATGGAGGATGCAGTCGATAAAAAATTAGCTTGAAATAACTACAAAGGCTAGAATCATCATCACAACTTTAAATGGTCCAAGGCTAGGTTGTGGTTGTTAGAATGACTATTAATGATGGTTTACTCGGTTGAGGTTGTTTCGATCCTGAAAAGAGCCCGTTTTCGATCCTGAAAAATTAGCCATTTTTCCACTTTCATTATGTTAATGTCATCCAAATACTAATTAAAATATTTTCTAAGATTTTGAGGATGTTTATCCAATCACATACAATGTCCTTAAAGCTTGAAGGTCGGCAACGGCTGACCTCAGTTAAATATCTGTTAACTGAGAATAATTAACCTTGTAAAAAGGCTAGCCTTTAACTGAGGGAATAGGTCCTACGCTAGGCCTAGTCCTCATGACATATGTTTTCTCATGAATTAGTTTTATACTTTGGTTGAAGAGGACATGTGCTTCAGAACGTGAACAAATGAGCTTTGACCAAGTTTGCCACCACTTCCATGAAAATAAAGGTGGTTGAGGAAAATGGTTGCTGTTTTGAATAAGGGGAAATTAAAGTGAGTGGATAAAGGTTCTAGAAGGTTACAGTAGAAAGTGAGAATTGCTACCAACAAAATAAAATACATGACAAAGTATTGGCTAACCTGCAGACCGAAATTAGCCAAGATTGGTTACCAGGATTAGCTAAGGCTAGCTTGTTTAGTATTAGGATTTAGGTTCACATTTAGGAATCACGTTAGTATAGCTGGTGATTGAATAACTGCTTCGTTGTATCTATAAATAGCGATGTACTCAATTGGAACAAACATCTCAACACACAATGAATCAATAATAATTTCTTTTCCATTTATCTTTATTTGCATGCACTTTACTTTTCTGTAACTTATCTTTAGTTTCCTGCAGCCTTTTCCACTTAGGTTCATCAAGGAAATCTCTTCGGATCACAAACAAACACTTTTCAAGATAGTTTGGAAACCCATAGCGGAGAAACAAAGTTTTCATGGAAAATATATATTCGTGTATTGTGTTTCTTATATGAGTGAAATAGAGGGAAACACTTAGTGAAGATTTATTGTATGTTCTGATATTAGATATACATATGTAGATAGCATCCATCTGCTTAATTATTATAATTGAGTGCATCACACATGATAGACTTTTTCCCCTTTTCTTTGGTACGCACACAATAAACTTATTTTAATTGGGAAACGATAATAACTAGGACTAATTAATACCCTCCTTGTTAGACAACAAGGCGGCTACTCGCATTGTTTAGTTTACTCCAACTCATGAATAATGGCCTAACTCTTTGACTGATTTGGGACAGTGAGAGGTTGGAATCCATGCTTAAGAGTTGAATGCCAAACTTTGTCTATGTTATGCATTGTGTAGCCGCACTCATGTTCGTTCCATCCTTCTAAAGAGTGCACTATCCCAGCTATGCGCCATGCACTCATTACCCTCCTTGGCAACCAATCCTGCATCACGTGAAAATTTATCATTTGGGATGATATAACTAAATAATTAGTTCAATTCTCTTGGTGACACAATATTTAATTTTGATCTAATATTTGTTAATAAAAAGCATTATAAGACATTTTAATAACATTCAAAAAGTAGTGCACATAAAAAAACACACATTTAAAATATAAAGAGAACGTTGGTAAAAACTATTTAATAATATTGTTACGAGCATAATATACACTCGAGGTAGCTAAAACATTTTACTAATCCATTTATATGACTTGATAACATTTTTCAGATGGTACTGAGGATGTGTTTGTATTAATTTTTTTAAAAAAACTGATTATAAAACTTAAATTTTATATATAATTAAAAAAATTAAATTTGATTTTTGTCAAAAGCCATTATTTTTAATTTCTAACAAAAATTGAAAACTGATTTTTTATATTCTGATTATTTTTTTGAAGAATTATCCAAACATATAAAAATTGAATTTTTTTAGTGAAAAAAGTGATTTTCAAGCCAAATAATATCATCCAACAACGCCCCTTAAATGTCAATTACGTTGTAGTGTGAAAACAATTGAATCAATTAAACAACTCCACTAGAGAAAAGATTAGCAACGAACAAACCTCACAAGAATGGACATTTTCAAGAGAACTTGGAGCTAGCATTGCTGGGGTGCAATGGTAGGAGCAGTCCTTGCGGTGTTTCTTTGCAGGGAACTGCGAGTATGGAATGAATAATGTTCCTTTGGGTGCTTTCAGCTGTTCCTCTTCTGTCAATCCTTCTCCTACTAACCATGTCTATCCAAAAAGCAAAATGAAATAAGAAAGAAAACATTGTTAGTCATAATTGAAACATTATATTTTAGCTTATGTTAAGGTTATCTGGTACATCACCATTCAAAATCTAAAAACTATTGGATGCTAGTGGAGAGTAAATATTTCATCAAGGGTATATCTAGTTAGAGGGTAAAAATTGTACGGAAATTTTCATGAATGAATTCCAAATATAAAATTGTATGTAGAATTTATGTACAAAAAGTTTTATCCCATTTATATCTCCAACCAAACACACTCTTAGGGTGTGTTTTGTTAGAAGGTGAAAGTGAAGATAAAATTTTCACAAATGAGTCCATATATATAATCCAAACACAGCATTAGAGCCATATTTTATATAAAAAGTATATTTTAGTGATGACTCTTCCTATCACCTAAAACTGAAACGTTATTTTATAAATGGACGAAGTAGAATCACGACTAGTGCTCTAGAACAAGTAATAATTTTTCTTATTAAAAATGGGGATGGATGATTGGGAATAATGTTTTCATACAATATTTTACATGAAAAAACAAAATCAATTACGTTAAGTTTTGCCCCTGTATTTTAAGGGTATTACCAAAGCTTCCATTAGAATGCAATTTTATACCCAAATGTATGGGAGTAAAAGAAAAAAATAAATAAAATTATTAAGTATGTTGGTTGAACTATTTACTGTTTCTATCTGCTGTTCGGGTGCTGTTTCTGTCTTGTTAGTACTGCTATTGATGTTTTCCACTTTTCCTGCTCTATCTTTGCTGTTTTTTGGTTTCCTTTTAGTTATGCTGTAACAATCGGACTTTTTATGTTTTCTGGTTCTATAGGTTGGGTAATAATAGTGTATGAGTGATCTTGTGTAGCTCCCCTTTTGCTTGTAGTTGGGTTTGATCTTGTTTATTACAAAAATTAAAAATAAAAATATTGGTTCAAGCATGGTTTTAAATTGCAATTACAGTTGTACTATGATGTGGAAAATTACGGGAAAAGTTGCATGCCCACTGTGATGTGGTTGCGGATCGCAATTTAAAGTGGAAATAAATAACTTGGAATTTCAACTTAAGCCGAATATCTAAAGAGAAGCCAGTTAAATTTTGTTATATTACCGAGTGAGTGTAACTTTTGGCAATGACCAAATTAGCTTCGGAGCTATTGAACGACTTTTTGAGCTTCACATAATCATCCTCATGCACTGTAGCAACCTGAAATAAAATTATCCGAATGTGATCAAAATTGAGATACAATAATAGAGTTTGAAATAATTAATAAATCTTCTTCATGGATATGTTTAGCAAGAAACTATATTCACAAAAGAAGCTGACCTTAACGCCTTGTTGACACAATTTAAAGGCAATAGCACAAGCAACCTTGTTGAGTTTACCCCTAAGTAGTACTTGAGTTGTTCCTTTAGGAATGCTGTTGAGAACAACAGCAACTACAAGGCTGCTACCATCTACAACCTTCACTTTTAGCCTTGGATGCCTACTAACATATAGCCCACCATAAATGTTAAGTTCCTCCCCTTGATTCATGAGGCCTAGGCTCACCACTTTTGTGCCTTTTTTGTCTACCTCCAGTATTGCCTCCTCGATCATTTTGTTGATAGCCACTTTTTGCCATTGCATGAAATACTACAAAATAAACTCAGTTAACCAAGAATTAAATTAATCCCATAATTATATGAATCCTTGTTTTGCACATTGCCAGATAATATGCAAAAGATCACATGTATGCAATTATATTAAAGCTTTACTGAAACAATTCATCCCTTAAGTAATTATACAAAATGAATTATGAGGAAAATCAACGATTGACATATAGTTATGCAGACATATTAACTTCACGCAGTATTCGTTAGACTCCTATGAAGATATATATTCACAAATAAATAAATCCGATATACGTAATTCTATTTTAGATGCAAAAAGTAGAATTTCGTCAAAGAGAAAAAGGGTAAAAGTTAGAAATTTCGTTCAGATTTACTTAAATTCGTTAGAATAATATATTACATGGATGTTAACTTTGAAATGAATTAACAAATTATATCACTTTATTTTATTTAACTGTTATTATTTATTTAAAATTCTGCTCTTCTTTTTTGACACGATTCTAGAGAGCCTATCTTAAATAAAAATAGTGGAACTCTTTTTTATTATGAGTGCAGTTAACATTGTATCTATATGTAAAAATTGGTAAGTTTTATAACGAACATTTTATCTTTGTATTAATCGTGAACCCTCTATTATATTAACCATTAGATAAAATTATCCAACAAAAAGAATAATCATCCAATGATTAATAATAAAATGTCCATGATGGACCTCAAAATTTGTTGCCACTTTATAATTTCCCTATAAAAATATCTGCTGTCAAACGTGTAGCATTAACTCATATTGATAATCAAATTCTTGATATATTTACCTGGACACTGTACTTGGGTATTGCCCAAGTTTGCAGCTTGAGTTTGTCAAAGTGGTTCCTCTCCACAGTAAATGTACGGCCATAGACCCATGTGAGCATCATGGACCACGCAGTCACAGGCCACATCAGCCAAAGGTACCATTTTGACATGTAAGGCTTTGAAGCAAGGTAAGCAAACCCAAGCCTGAGATGGTATATGGACTCAGGCGTCGTGAGGTGAGTTAGGTGCACAACGTCTGGGGTTTCTTCTTGTCGTTTTAGTGCTGTCTCATGTAATTGATCTGAAGCCTTGTCCATGGTGCCATAGATGTAGTCATATAATGGCATAAACAGGGAGTAATTTGTCCTAAACTGGGTGTGGTGCAAAGAGTGAAACCTGCATGTGAGATATTATTAGAAAGAATGTAAATATTGTGAGTTGTCGCATGTTAAGAGTTTAATTTTTTTTATGACAATGTGACATCTAATTAATTCTTTTTTCCATGATTTTTTAAGTGGTGGATACAATATGACATAAAAAATTTTATAATGTCAATACATTAAATTTAATTCCTAAAATTAATTACTGTACTTAGTTAATAATGCAAACCATATATGCGTCTATAGAATTACATTTTTCAAAATAAAAACAGTTGTTTTCATTGTATCATATAAAAATGAACACAACTGACCGAAAGCAGGGTGTTATGGTATGATGCTTATAAAATTTGTATCTAATGTTGCCTACGAGGCAATTAATTTTTTTAATAAATGTATATTAACTTGAAAAGTAATTAATTACAGAATCAAGCAATAATGTAAATTTTGAAGATTAAAAAGAAATAAATTGTATAAATTTTTTTATGTATTTAAAAAATCACTTTATATGTTTCTACAAATAAAAAAACTACATATAATTTTCAAATGGAAAATTTTTTTGTTCCATTGTATAAGATAAAGATTAAGTTGGAATTGAATTAAATCTCATCCAAAATATTTTTTAAAAAAATTATTTTTATATTAAATTTTAAATTACAACAATAATTCAATATAAATATCTATTAAAACATTTTAAACTGAAAATTAAAAATTATAAAAATAACTTTTGAAAAATGAATGCGAAAATAATTTAAAATTCTTCTTTCATATCAATATAACTAATTTTTTTTTAAGAAATTAATAATCACTCTTAAAAAACTTTATAATGTTATAGCTAAATGTATTAACCTTTTAATATGTCAAATTATATGGTTTTTTTAAAGTAACTATTAATAAATAATAAATTATAAATGTATAAATAATTTTCATTTTGTGAACCACGAGGTATCTCCTCTCAGATGACTCTGATGGGACGTACAAAAGCAAAGGATTGGCATGTAGTGTCTTTTGACCAATAACACCGACGAGATGACGATCTGGAAGCAATTAATACGATGTAGTCTGTCTAATGCCAACTTTTGGGATATTAAGCGATCGCTGACAGCTAGGCTTGGAAAATGCATTTACTTTCGTATGCAATTCAGATAAGAACACAAGTAGCTCAAGCCAGTTTTATCGAATTTAGTACTCCCCTTTTTTTTTCAAATAATTATTCATTTTAAAAATTTAAATAATATTAATTATTTCTTTTCAACAATATTCATATTAAATGTTAGTAATAAAGAATAGAGAAAGTTAAAATGTTAAAAAAATAATAATTTAATAAATTACTTCTAATTTCTACTAATATTAATATTTTATTAATTATTTACTTAATTCTATTAAACATTTAAAGTTGGACATAATTTAAGAACGAATGAAGTATTATTTAAACTTATTTTAGGGAAGAGTGTAGAAAACCCTTTCCTTCAACTGGGAGTCATTGCATGCTTTGGTCTTGTTTCTTTTAAAACATGCAAAAGAATTCTTAAACCTTTTTCTATGTGTACATTACCACAATATGATGATATGTATTTTATCTTTTGACGTGAAAAATCTAAATTTTTTTCATTTTTTTATTTATATGTACTTTTATTATATTATTTTTAATATATGAGGTTTTCTAATGAGATTGTAGAATCTACCTATATAATTTTTCATCAAAAAATGAACATTTGTTGTTAAATTGTAGCAATATGCAATATAAAAATGTTTAAGGATCTTTTTACACATTTTAAAACAATAAAACTAAAGTGCACATGAGCCAAATTGAAGAAGGTCTTCTAGATTTTTTCCTTTATTTTATTTGAGATATTTTATGTCAATTAATCTCTATTATTTATCACTAGAATAATAAAGTTTTTGTTTTAAATATTTTATAATTATTTTTAATAAAAATTAAAAGATACTAGATAACCATAAACTTAACTAAAATTTGTATTCAGAATTATTAGTTTTTAAATGAATTATTGATTCATACAATTTTTATTTCATTCAACAATCATTATAGTTTTTATAAAAGATTCTGTAATTTTTTTTCTAGATTATAACATTACTCTTTTAATAATAGATGATAGATGAATTGACATAATATTTCTAATGAAATGTTAATACATATCACATTTATGACTAATCCATTAACAAACTATCAATATTAGTTTGGTAAAATTAATTAATTTTCGTCCTCTAATTTATTTTTTATTTCCTAATCCACCATTTAAAGTGTTTAAAACTTTTCCTCTAAATAATAAATATTTCAAATCTGTCCCTGGCTAACTTTTAAAGATTGACCATATTTATCTTCTTTAATTTGCAAATATCATTTATTATATTAAAAATTTGATTTGAAAATAAAACATGTTACTGAGTATATCATATATAATATTTTTACTAACTCATGTTCTAGATATGATTTTTTATTCAATATAATTAGTATTATTTATAAAGAGGATAAACATATTTGATTTTCAAAAATTAGAGAGTAAATTTGAAATATATATTAATTAGAGGATAAACTTAAAAATAAAAAATAAGTTAGAGCACGGATTAACTAATTTCACCTATTATTTGTTGTTAGTGACAAACACACGTCAAATATTACATAGCAGTCTTTTCTTTTGAAAATGATTTATACGCGTGACCTTGAAATTATTTAAACAAAAAAAAGTATTCTTGTTTAAGAAAATAAGCTTAAAATACTATATGTGTCTATATATATATATATTGTGATTTTATTTTTTTTCAGAAATTTGTTGAAAAAAGTTACACAAATTTTAAAATATTTTTCATTTTTTAATAAAAAAGACAAACTCACACAATGTATATATACATATACTTTGGCAATAATGATTGGATATGCACTGAAATTAATTCATATATATATATATATATAAAATTGATTCAACTTTTATTTTCCTTTTACTTTTTATTTTAATAGAATTTTTCTTATAATTCGTCGAAAGAAACGTATAATCTATATTTGTAAAGTATATGTATATGTATATGGCGCGGTAAATACTTACGATGGGGTGTACATGAGGTACTTTAGTGGGGGAAAGTGGTCGAAGAGCCTTTTAGGGACAAGCTCAAAATTGCAGTGACCCATATTGTTCATGAAATCAATGTACGTGACGTATGCAAGCATCGCTACCACTGAGGCTGTATTTGTGAAGACAAGTGTTAACTTTGGTATTGCGAAGAGAAGAAAATATGCTATGTGTTCCGCGAATGGATGGATGACAGCTGCGAGGGACAAGAACCAAGAATATATGGTTAGCCGTTAGATAAAGGCGAAAAACCACAAGTGCTGAAAAATGATTTGATGTCTCATAATTAATTAGTAAATGACAATAAAAGGTTACAACTGGCCAACCCTCAAACTGTTTGCTTTGCAGGGGGAAATATAAAAATCACATGAATACTGTACTTAAACACCTTGAAGAAGAATTTGATTCTAATGCGGCATCTTCAATGTAAAGAGTATTTTACATAAATCTTTAATTATATATTTTTACATTAACAAAAGTATTTGATTTTTTTTTGTATTTCTTATCAAACTTTTTATATTAACAGTATATATATCTCTTATTTTAAATTTAGTATTTGTGTATAATTTAGAGTGAGATTTATTTAATTTTATTAAAAATAAGAAATTCAATAAAAAAATAAGTAAGTTAACAGTGAACTTCATATAAATTATGATTAAAAGGGAATTAATTTTCAAATAAAAAAGAATGATTCAATTTAGAACACTATTAGTAACAAAAAATTTGTATATATATAATAATAATAATAATAATTTAATTATGCTATGTAACAAGAACAAAAAGCATTTAATTATAACAATAATTATCTCATAAATCATACATATAATATCATACAATTATTAACACTTAAATTATGCTTAATTGGAGGATAAAAATGATAATATATTTTTCATGATTTAATTTTATTTATAAAATTATATATAAAATTTAATCATAAAAAAATTGTCCTCATTTTCGACCTCCAACAAAAGATGCGCTTAACACTATTAAATGCCTGAGCTACATAAGACGTCAAAATTGATCTCTTCTAGAAGTATCGGACTAAAATATCTATTTTCAGTGTAGTTCAAATTTATCTTTCAGTTAGGCCCAGCCAATATCCAGAGGTGGTCCTTCCCTGCACGGTAAGTTCAACAGTAATGATAATATTAATGGCAAGCATGCAGTCTGCCTTCGTGTTAAAGCATATGCGCCATGCATTACATTACATTCAAAAGGGGGTAGGGGTCTCTGACCACTTGACACATACATATGCATCAAACTGATCAATATTCATCAGGTATGCTAAAATAATTAGAGGGGTTGTTAGCATGCCTTGAATTCTGGTATCTAAAACAATTAATGTGAAAGAAGTTAAAATTATAAACTCACAGGATATGGGTTCTGTGACAACAGAGGAGTGGTGGTGGGAATGGTAACGAGAGTAGAGGAAATGATGATGCAGTGCTCTGTGAAGCCAGTAGTATAGGAACTCCACTGGACCCGCGTGAAGCAGTATTGTCATAACCACCCCATCAGTTCTCCATAATGGAAGACGAGACGCCCCTGAAAGGGTATAGCTTGCCAAGTAGTACAGTAACCCATTGAACAATATTTGGTCATCCCTGCATCATCAAAATCAAAACAAAAGCTGAGTATGTTATGTGTATATGACCTGGTTTATTTAAGTGATCTATTCACAATATGAAATATATATAATCTCTGTTTTTTTTTTTCCACCCCTAATATGTGGATATATATGTTTGACTAGGGGTGAAAATGGGATGAAATTTTTTATAAATTATGAGTATAAAATTATGTATGAAATTCGTTCTGGAAAATTCCCACTCATCGTTAGTTTCAAACAATATACAGTTACGGGTTAAAACTTGTATGTATTGAGATTATATGCACATATTTACCAGAGAGTCCATACAGATGACACTATTATTATATATCAATGGTGTAAATGAGAAAAGATTTTAAAACGAAGATATTCTTGCCTTGTGCGCATTATTTTAACTCATTATATTTAGGTATACACTCTTAATAAAAATATAGACCCCACAATTTTTTCAATATATACTTTTTTTTGTTTGTACGTGAACTTAGTTTTTATGACCGTCTCTCGTTATATCTGAGTCGGAGTAAATGTGAGATATTAGAATTATATATATACACTAAAAAATGAATTTAGTTTTAATATACTACCATATTTATATCGTTATCTAATAATATACTGTTATGCTATTTCGAGTATTTAAGTTTTAAAAAACTTCTCCAAAATCCATACATAGGACGATACCAGTTTAGTTACGGTGTGAAATATTTCTAGGTATTAGAATCAACACACATGCAGTAAAGTGATATTTGACATTAACTTGTAACAATTGTACTTGAGAATGAACCAAGCATTTCTTGAGCAGCATAGCATTTATGAATTTATGGTAAATACGATCTACTCGTAACCTTTTTTAATTTATAGGTTACCTAACCATGGGATATTCACCCGACAAGTTCTGTTCAGCTCAATATAACCGTAACTATCGAAGTTAAAGTATCATGAATACAAGTCTCGCTGTTCCAGCTACCTACTGCAGTACGGATTCGAAAAATCAATTAACATGCATTAAAGACTACAATAAAAAATCTGAAATGTATGGTTGTTATTTTGGTTCACTCGGTTCAGGACCTATTACTATTCAATGGGAATTTATCTAACCAAGGTACCAAACAAAATGTATGTAGATGGTGCTGTTATTCTTTCGGATTAGCTCCCACCAATGGAAAGAGATGAATGAAAACTAGGGAGGGAAATAAGAAGTACGATATGTCCCTTTAATTATCAATCCTCTTAATTTGGAATTATACTCACAATTATATGAGTTATAATTTACATAATATTTAATGACTATTTAATATATATAAAAGATATTTTAAATTAGAATGATTTTTATGTACACCAACTAAAAAAATCCATTGTTTCTCAGCAAACATATTAACAAAATAAATTTTAAAATATTAACATGCAAATAAAATATCTTTATATAACAACACAGAAAATATAGAATAAGTTTTAGTGGGTTTTTTTTGTACAAATTAAGAAATCAAAAAGTCTTGAACTTATTAAGTAGACTAAAACCCCAATTTATCCCTATGATTTATAGTGGAGGGACAAATTAATCTCCCCATATTTAAAAAGTCATATTGTAGTCCTTCAAATTTTATAAACAGGGATAAGTTTGTCCATCCGTCAAATTGTCCTGTTAATAAAAATGTCTAGGTATTATGTTAACTTACTCATTATATTGTTACTTTTCATAATAGATCTTAATTTGCTTCACTCTTTTGTTTCACGTAGAATAAAAGACAAATTAAAGTTTAAATATTTTTTGTAAGCAGAAAGCTATAATAGAAGAGAGATACAAGACATTAATCCTATCTATTATCGCTAAAATACCTTGTATCTCTTTTATGGTGTCCATTTTTTATGTCTCTGATTTCAATATACAAATAATATTTAAAACAAATACTAGTGGGGTGGGTAGTTAAATACGCAAAGTTTCACACTTAAGATCTTGCACATGTCACATTGTTTCACCGAATAATTTTATTATTGAATTATAATAAAATGTCAACTAATGCCCTAGTGGCCGCAAGGGAGATCCGTTCTATATATATATATATATATATATATATATATATATATATATATTACTCTTAATTGTATTGGAAAGTTTGCCCCCACTAACCACTAACCACTAACTTATACCTAGATCCTCCCCTTCATGCAGCATAGCAGCCAAAATTAAAAGGGATAAAGAACAAAAAAGTTGAAATATAAATGCACATGAACGTTTTATGTCATGCATGGTGGTGAGAGATACGTAAACTAACCAATCTCTTTCTCTATCAACTTGTTCAAATTCAATTCCCTTGTCGACAATTCTATTGTTTCCTTTGGCGGTTCGGTAACGAGACAGAGTGATCCATATCTGGTTGTGAAGCATACGAAGCAGCAAAAACGGAAAGATGAGGAAGGTGGATAAGTCCCTTTCACTCTTATCCTTCACAAACACAGAATAGGTGCTGTGAACCACCCAAGGAATTAGTATCACATACTGCAAAATTACACATAAAACATCTTCATTAATTGTAAGCACGCGAAACAAATAATTAGATAAAGGACCAAAAAACAAAAACAAATAGACAAGGTTTAAGGACAGAAAAATGCTAGTATTCTATTAAGATTTAAGTTTTCCAAAATATGAAATGCATGTTAAAACTTTGGGAGTGGCTATTACCACTCTTTTTATGACTATTGACACTCCTACTTTCATCAATTTTTATTTATGTTTACTAAAATATCATTCTTCTATTATAATTAAGAGAACATATACTTAACACTACTTATTTATTGGTCATGATAATAATATTAAGATTTGTTACTTGTTAGTTTAATCGAAAATTTATTTAATTTTTTAAAAATATTTAAATAAACAATGTATTGCATACCGGAGGTACTAGGCCTTTGTGAGTTGACAAATATGAGTTGTTTTGTCACTTTATTTCTTACGTAGTCCATTAGTTTCTAATGGTTGCATTAAGCCTGTGGCTAAACTTTTTTTTGTATCCATTTGAGGGACGAGTTTTTATAATTATAATTATATAAAAAAATAGACATATTGATAATTTTATTATCCAATATTATTATAATTTTAAAATGTATTAAGTGAACATATGATGATATTAGAATTTTTTCTACAATGAATCAATTTTTATTGTGTTGTTTCTTTGTTCAATATCTTTGTTATTAATGAATTAATCAGCTTAATTTTCAACAATATGAACCAAGAAAAATTTGTAATAAAAATAAATGGTCAATAGTAGTAATCCATGGCATCATTTATTTATTTACTAGTTTTATAATTATATAAATAATGTGTTATAAAATAATTATCTTGTATACACAAGTTATTATTTCACTTTTGTTGTTATTCATTTTATTTATCATATATTTATAAAAAGCACTCAACATTATATAATTAAAATAATTTAATATTTGACTTTAAATAAATTATGTTTAATAAACTGATTCAGTCCTTATAATAATAGTGCCTACATTTTTTTTATACAATACGGGGCTCAACGCATAGCAATAAAAGCAAAACAAGATAACACCATGCACGGCTTGCCCATCACATCAGCCAAAACTAGTAACTATGTCAAAATAAAAATAAGGTAAATATCAAATATTATCAGTTAAACTTATAATGGAAGCTATGGGATTTGATAGAGCCTATGTCATAGAAGTATTTTTGGTCTGTGACTGTAATAAGTAATTGATAGCCAACTACATGTTGGAGAATGCTTGAGATTTTGAAAATTTATCAGAAGAAGGATGTTTTAGCAAAATTAAATAAAAATTAATGAGAGTAGGAGTGGCAATAGCAAAAAATGAGTGGTAATAGCCACTCCCTAAAACTTAAACTACAAATGATATCCACTCATGAAAAAAATTATGAAAATAGTTGCAACTTATCATTTAAGAATATTTCTATTTTATAAAATTTTAAACTTGCAAATTTTGTAATTCATTCTTTAAAATGCTCTTACATTATAAGGTTACCTATCTTACAATTGTTGAGTTGATTTCCATGTAATTGGATGTTATGAATCAATGCACCGGAGTGAAGGGTATGTTAAAGCATACAAAAATATATTAGCATTATGGTACATGTTGATCAAGCATTTACTACAAGATCAAAAACTATAGTCAGCTATTAATAATGGTACAACTTTATTTCCTTAAAGTTTATAAAAACTCCATGATCTTGCTTTGATAATGTTGAATCAAGCATTTACTATTATGCCAAAAGTTATAACTATTAATAAAGATACAACTTTATTTTCTTGATATTTCTTATAACTGCATCAAACTTATTAAGGGGCTATTTCCATTATAAATATCATGAGATAGGATGTTAAGCCCATCAAATCTTAATTAAGGATGGTGATGGCGAAATAAAGCCAACAACACATTGTTTTAGTAAGCTGGTGAGCTTAGACCACATAAGAAAAACTTTAATTACTGAAAAAAAAAAAAAAAAACACATACGAAAAATGTCTGTTTGGATATGTTTTTGTAGAACACTGTAGAACCAAAGAATATAATTCAGCATGTTCATGTTTTACTTCGATTTCGAAGATGGAGAGGTGATCCCAAATTCACATGCGGGTGCATGAGTGGTCCACAAATAACAGCGAATTGGAGAAGAATAGACAAATGACAATAGAGATAGATTAGTGGGGTAACTAACGAAGAAGCAAATGCTACGTACCTTATAGCTTCCAAGAGGCTTCCATGGCCAATCGGTGAGGATTCCAGGCCTTGATGCCATGCTTTGTTCGCAGCTCGGTCGATAATATTTTTGGGGAAGAGTGTTTTGCTGCGATCTCAGGTGTTTCTCTGTGTTGAAGCAAAATATAGCTAGGTGACTTTATTTATAGATCTAATTTTCATCTTGGAACAGTTGGTGCACTTTGATTTTTAACTAACAAAATTACAATTTGACCCTCGGCAATTTTAAATTGTAAACACGTTCGTTTTAGAAATAAAAAACACATTCATTATTTGATGTCTAAATTTATTTATATTAGAATTAGAATGAGTAAATTAGTTATACAAGGCGATTTCATCTACGTGTTTGTTATAATTAATTAAATTTAGGACGAAATTATATATGTGTAATTTATTTTTAAGACAAATTTGATGTATCCAAATGGCTACAAAATCATAGTTTTCCTCTGATTTTCACTCTCAACAGTGATCGAACTCACCCATTACCATTACCATTACCCTTATGATTTTCAACAATAAACGTCCTGACTTTCCAATGTAGATTTCCACACACTACAAAATGAGCTGCCATGATTCAAATGTTTGAACTCATGTCATTGGAGGGAAATTGTTATGTAATCGTGGAATATATTTAATGCGTATTTTATAAATATGTATAATTATTTATTTAAATTGTTTATATTATTTTAAAATATTATAAGTTAAAATAAGTGATTGTATAAATTTATGGAGTATGAATTAAATATGCATCATAAGCCAATAAGAATTTATTATTATTACGCGGATGTACTTGATGATCATGAAGCGCCACATGAATTGTATTCTATTTAATAATAAAATAATATTTTCGACAAAAATATGGATGCACCTATTAGTTCAAATTGAAATGTCATTTCATCGTTAAATAGAACATAGTTTATTTTAGTGCTCCGATCTGTATAATAAAGGAACTTCCCATGTTACATCACGAGTTTCTGGCCGACATTGTATGCTACACCAAAATGATTGCCGGTGGTATTTACGTTATTATCATTTATTGGCCTCAACAAACTTAGGTATGGGTGGGAGGACCATCGAAGGGAGACATTAATTCAGAAGACCATTGAACGGAGGCATTAATTCAGAAGTCTACTTTGTGGCTAATAATTACGTGCTTTTGGCATTTCTGATGAAGAGTAATGAGTGCGGGTTACCAAGCATTGGACGAAACTAAAGAATCAATGACGTGATGCATAGTATTCAATTTTGCTTCTTACTCTGATCCTTTTTAAATTTTACATATAAATTAATAAATTAATATAATAATTAGATTTTGTTAATTTTTTAAAAAATAACAGTGAAATATTAAAAAAATTTATTTTATTAATTATATCCACTCATTCTCTTTCCAAATTTATTTTCTCTCTAATATTAATAATTTACAAAGACATTAGACATAAAAACCCAATTTATTTTCTCTCTTTCCAAATTTTTTTTTTATTTTCTCTCACCACTTAACAAGTTTGTTTCTTGTTTCACTACGTAACTTACAAAAATTAGGATATAATAAATGATACAATTAAGTAACCCGCACTTCATTCGTGTCATTTTCATTTTCGTGCCAAAAGAAAATTAAGGAAAAATGTTGGATAATATTTAATAAAAAATTCGATATAATTGTTAAAATTTAAATATAGTATTATATCCATTAAAAATTTTAAAATTTTCATTTAGAGAATAAGTTAAACAAGACCTTTAAAAACAGGTGTGCCTCTCGATTATCTTGCTGTTAGTTTATCCCTCACTTTCACCATTCTAACAGTCAGCAGATATTTATCTCTAGGTCTACAATGTTATGATATTATCAGAGTTGGGTACTCCTCAAGTATAATAAACACTTTACGGATATGAGCGGAAGTGCGCCTAAATTGAAGAGATGGAAAAATGGAGTACGGTAAATAGTAATTCACAGTGGGGCCACGTCAATGTTCACGTGAATAGTACTATATAGTGGGACCCACTTCACTATTTATAAATAGTACTCATTACTATTCACACCAACAAAATAGATCAAGAGAACTGCACACCAATATTTTAACGTGGAAAACCCTCCTGTAATTTTGAGGGAAAAAACCACGGGCCAAACTCCGAAAAATACTCCACTATATTTAAAAGTAATTACAATATAGTGAATCCCCAGTGAGACTCTCTCCTACTACAATTTGTAGTATTACAGTGATCTACAGAATATATCCAAAACCCCAGTGTATACTCACACTACACTCTTAGAATTTTCTTACACACACGTTCTATTTTTCTCTCACTAAAAGAAGCTAAAATTGCTTCTTCTAATACTGTTGAAAAATGCTTCAGCTTATGATGCGTTCCTCCGTTAGCATTGGCCTCTGTTTATAGAGACTCAAAAAATCACTGTGCATAACAACGCACAACAACTCCCCATCTACTTTTGTGATTTCGGTGCTATAGGAAATTTTTCTTCCCTCTTTATTCTTGACATTTGCAAACCAACATTTGAAGTCTTCCTTCTTTTGTTTGAAAGAAAAAAGGCAAGCCACGTCTGACATACAAAAGTTTGGCGGGGTCCTGGATCACTCGTCTTATTAAGGTTAGTCATAAGAATGGTTATATATATATATTTATTTATATTATGTGTTATTATAAATTTGGTTCAAATTGAAAAAGTTAAATTAATTGAACCTAAATAATCTTATAAACTATGTGTTTATTGTGTATAGATACCATATGCTCTAGTTTTCTAATTTTATAATGAACTGAATTAGAAATTTGGGTTAGGACAATTATAAAAGCTTATGGTCCCATGTTATATATGTATGCTTTATTTTCCTAACATTTCATCATCAAAAGAGAGACTTGTTATCTCTAAAGGATAAATATCAACTTGGAAAATAAAAAACCATATATCCAAACGAGAAATAATTGATTTCACTTTTGTTGATGTTTGGATTTCTATCTTAGCTTGAAAGTAAATGTAAAATAACTTTTGGTTAGCATGTGCGTTGTCCCTCTTGTTTGGTCTTTTGGGTATGTCTATGTGTAAAACAAAAGATTTAATTAGGGTTAAATGCAAAATACCTCATGTATTTTATGCTCTATGCAATTTAGACCATGACTTTTTTAATTGTGTAATGTGATCCCCTATACTTGTCAAAATGTGCAAAATAGCCCTTCTATTAAACAGACATCCATTGAGTCTGTTAAGTGAATATGTGCCACTCACGTGATCCAATTTCTGGACAAAATTACCCTTAATCTTCAATGAAATTTCCTAACACTAACATCACTTCACGTTCCCTAACCCAGCACTCCTGTTCCTTTCAACATCCACCTATCTCTCTGCCCCCTTCAACATCCACCATCAACTATGTTCTAGAATCGAGCACTCCATCTTCACCATCCAAAACCATTCCCTTTCAATCAAAGAAGATGCACCATCATTGAAGCACCCTCCCCTATCAAGCTCTAATCGAAGCATCCTTCACCTTAACCTTCAAACCCTAATCCTAACCACATCACTCTATCTTTGTCTCTATCTTCCTTAACCTTCAAACTCGTAGTGAACCTTCACTACTCCTTCATTGAACTAGCGAATCCTCACTGTTTCTTCATCGAACCAATGTACCCTTCAAAGTTGAACTAGCGAACTAACTTGTCTAGAAGAGGAACAGGAACAATTGACGAAAACTAAGTGCAAACAACATTAAATCTACTATCAAAGTAATTTACTGTTAAACCCATGCTAAACCAAAATATAATTTGTAAACATGAGGAAAAACTTATAAACTAGTGGACAAAACCTGTAAATTCATGTTAAAAACTTGGAAACTAAGTGCAAATAACATTAAATCCGTTCTGAAAACTTTTAAACTAAGTGTAAAAAACTTGTAAACCCGTACTGAAAAGTTATAAATTAAGTGTAAAAAACTTGTAAACTCGTGTTGAAAACTTGGAAACCAAGAATAAGAAACTTTAAGTGCTTAAAACTTATAAACCAAATGAAAAAAAAAATTATAAACTAAAGATGAAAGTTTATTGTAAACCCATGTTTAAAACTTGTAAACATAATGCAAAAAACTTGTGAACTAAGCGCATAAAACTTGTTAACCAATGACAAAAATCAATGAAAATTTTTTTCCCCTAATATCTTGTAAACCATTTTCACAATATTTAGAATCAGATTTTAAATATTTACAATTACTTTAGAACTTTGTAGCACCACTTTGTGCCAAAAAAAAAAAAAGTTTGCAAAACTTATTGCACTTGGTTTGTAAATATTAAGCATATGTTTATAGGTTTTTTGTCATCTGTTTATAAGTTATTTGCACTTGATTTATAAGTTTTAAGTAATATTTAGTTTTACAAGTTTTTGCACTTAGTTTACAAGACTTGTAAACTTGTGCTTAAAACTTATAAATATAGTGCAACAAACTTTTAAACTAAGGACAAAAAACTTGTAAACCAATGACAAAACCTTCTCCTCATTACATTGTATTGTAGATCATGCTTACACCATTTAGCTTCAAATTCCAACTATTTACAATCACTTGAGAACTTTGAGGAACCACTTTGTATGAGAAACTTGGTTTACAAGTTTAAAAGTTTGTGCAATAGCCATTTTGTAAGTCTTAAGCAAGGGTTTGCAAGTTTAATTCTTTTAGTTTACAAGTTTTTTACACTTATTGGTTTATAAGTTTTAAATAATGCTCACTTTTACAAATTATTTATACTTCATTTACAAGACTTGTAAACCATTTCTGAAAACTTGTAAACCAATTACAACAAGCTTGTAAATTGTTTTTTACCATCACTTTATGAGTTTTAGAGTCATTCTATAGATTTATTAAACAATAAATCTTTCATAAGTGAAAGTTCGCTGGTTTGATGAAGGAGCAGTGAGGGTTAGCTTGTTCGATGAAGGAACAATGAAGGTTCGTTGGTTTGAAAGTTAAGGAAAGATAGAGATAGAGATAGAGTGACATTACCAGGAAAAATACTGTTACTGATAGATTTTACCGACAAAAAATTTAATTTTTGATGGATTTTTTGACAGATTTTGTCATCAATAATCCATCGGTAATGAGCTGAACAATTCGTCAAGGTTAGGCATTACTGGTGGATTTTGTTTGATTACCGACGGAAAAATCCATCGGTAAATTATTAATTTAAAAATTACCAATGGAAAAATCCGTCAGTAATTATTGGATTTTATAATTTTTTTTATTTTTATTTAATGACAAAATAATCCGTTGGTAATTATTGAATTTCATGAATTTTATTTTTTATTTTTGGTTTATCGACAAAAAGTTCTATCGATAATTATAAATTTTTAAATATTATTTTTTATTTATTCATTTTACAGATGAAAACAATCTGTCGGTAAAATTAAATTTTTTGTATTTTTTCTTTATTTTACCGACGAAAAAATCTATCGATAATCATAAATTTTTTATTTTATTGTTCACTTATTGAAGGAAAAATATGTCGTTAATTAATTTTTTTTAATAAATATGCTATAATTTGTGTGTTACCTGATCATGCAAGAGTTTGTTTTCTTTTTATTTAAAGCTAATTATAAATATAAAAATATATTTACTAATGAAAAATTATAAAAAATTTGCAATAAATAATAAACACAACGAATTTTACTTTTAAATGTAAAATAGATAAAAGTGTCAGAAAGTGTACAGACACAAATATAAAAATTCAACATATAACAAAGAAAGAAAAAACAATAACAAAAATTAGGAGAAGTTGGTAGCATCATTGTCAGCATCACCATCATCATCACCCTCATCATCATCATCATTGGCGTCTGGCAGTGTGGATGAGCTTGCATGCATATTCTTCCACAAAAATACCATCTCCTTCTTCATCTTCGTGTCTATGATTTTTTCGTTGTCCTCCATCTTCTTTTGCATCTCTTGAAACTGGCGCTATCTCTCAACATCCTTCTCTTGCATATGATGAAGTTCTATGTTAAGTAGGTGAACTTACTCGTGGACCTCATCATGTTCGGCAGTGAACCTAGTGTCTGTAAATGCCTTAGTGACAGGCAAAGGACAAACTACTCATATAAAATGACCTATTGCAATATATGCAATTCTTTTAAGGACCACCGACTACCTCTTGCCACAACTGGTCCTCATTAACCGGTGGGCATTTCTTACCAGCTGCGATCCTCTTCTCCCGTTGGGTTGTAGCCTCCTAATAACGCTGATCATAGGCATGCTGTAACAAAATAAAATTAATTAAACCTCTATCAAATATTTGAAATAATAAATTAAATATATATACAAACAATAAGTGCTTAGAACATATATACCTAAGCATTCTCTGAGCAAGGATCGACCCATGTCTTGTCTTGCTTGCATGTGTGAGTATTTCTGAACAACTCACTTTGGGTAGGTGGCCTCTTCAGCTTAGTAGTCTGCAATTTGAGTAAACATGTAAAACATTAGTAACTGAAAATATAAATTTTTACAAAATAAATTTAAAAAATGTTTAAAATAATGACTAAACCATCCAGCAACGTGTAGATTCCATAGCAGCAAAACCACCACAATGAACAGATCCACCCTTTTGCAATGCTCTACTCGCCTTAGCCTTCAAAGACTTGTCTTTAAATTTATCACCTCTCCAATGTTGCCACAAATAGTCGAGGCTGGCCTGAGTGATCCACCTAGGGGTCTCATCCTACTGCTCCTGAATTTCGATGTACATGTCTTGCAGCCTATGAGCTGCTTTGGATTTGAAGAGCTTAAACATGAAATCCTCATATATGGGATGAGTGATGAAGTGGTCTCCACATAGAAGTAAAAGAAAAGGGGTAATTGAAAGCAGTTTTTAAAGTAAATTACACATTTCGTTTTAATTATTTTATTGTACCTTCCTTTCAAGAAACCAGCGTAGCTTTTCCTCCTTCCTCAGCTTGCCGAAGGACTCAATCAACCACTCATACAATTTCTGGATAGTGTGTGTCACCTCATGCATAACCCATGTGTTTGGATACAAACTTCATAGCAAATAATACAAAACAATGTTATTTAAATATCATGAAATTGTTCAAATTATTCCAACAAGATTCATGAATTGAGGAATTAAATTACTAACCTTTTCTTACCAAGACATACAATTGATATCTATTCGTTTGCTGTGGACCTATGTCTTGACTACCTTGCCGAGGAGCCACCAACTGCCCTGCTTTCAGCACCCCCTTTTGAGTTATGTGTGAGGGTAGGGACAAGATCTGTCGGTGGTGGTAAAGGTAAAGACACTTCTCCTGTCATATGCCCAAGAGTGGGTATGATGGTAAACTTTTGACAGGCACGAGTGGTGGCATGGAAATGCTAGGAAGGGAGGTAGGGATGGCTATAGTAGATGCTTGAGTGGGAAAGGTGATTATCTAATTATTTGGGACACCCTTCCCCTTGCCCTTATTTTTCACTTTAGTTGCCATATTTGAAAAAGAAACCACAGTGTATGAAAAACCAAATAATATGATAATTTAAAATAAGATGATAATAAGCATGAGACTGGATACATCACATTTAATTTGAAAGCTGAGAACTATCTTCATCATTCTCAGTCTCAACATCATTCTCAAACTCATCTTCCTCGTCCTCCTCATCACTACCATTGCTTTCATTGTGTTCACTTACTAATTAATCATTGGAAGAGTGAATTATCTCAACCTCACTCGAATCGGAATGTAAACTTGGCAATGTTCCTGTATCAACAACTACCTAAGGGGGGACTGGATCATTCACTTGAAAAGCATCGTCAGGTAGTTCTTTGACCTTAACTCGACCCCTAGGTTTTGTTTTCATGACCATCTTCCAATCATTTCTGCACTTTCCAGGGTATAATGCATAATATACCTGTCTTGCATTCTGAGCAATAATGAAAGGATCATATGAACCATATCTCTTAGTATGATTTACCTCGGTAATTTTATATTGGTTGTGTATGCATGTTCCGCCAGGACATCTTAGGTCATACCAATCACAACTGAACAACACTTCTAAATTTTTAGGTCCATCACCTACATATTCAATCACCAGTATTTGTTTGACTACTCTATACCAATAACCCTCCTCACTGCCTACATCCCCTCTAACACAAATCCCATTATTGTCTGTTGCTTTCCATTGGCCTTATTCAAATGTATGAAACTTATATCCATTCACATAATACATTGGCCAACTGTTTGCTTTGTTAGTGGGACCCAAAGCCAAAATTTGTAAATAAGGACATGAAATATTATTGTTTTTATCAAATACCTACATGAATAATTGAAATTCAAATATCAACACAAAAGACAACAACTAGAACATGTGTGTGGTTTTGGATCAAATGGTTACTAGATAGTTAGGTCACATGCAAATGATCTAAACCACACTGGAAATTGTTCAAGGGTGTGTCACTTATCAACTTGTTGAAGATACATATGAATTAAACATCATAGGTAAAATAAGATTTGATTTATGTTAGTGCATTAACAATTGAAAGTGATACATTGATATCACTTATGTTTTAAATGGTTGCACTTCATCACAGTTGATTAAGATATGCAAATACACAACATGTTTCTCTCTCTCTGATAGCCAATAGGATTTGGATTTTCCAGAAGCACGTTCAGGCTGATTACATATAGACGAAGTATGTTGAATTGAACTTTCACCCCCATAATCATTTCGACCAACCCTTGTTCATCTAGATTGAACATGTGGCTAGAAGTAATAGGAACAAAAGAAAGATGTCTTCTTGGAGATATATGCCTCACATATTGAACCTTCTACTTGAGCCCTATTTTTTGCAATTCTCTTGAACTTCCAGTATTTCTTTCAAAGGGATACATCCATTTGTAATAAACTGGCCCACACACCCATTCCTCGTATGCCAAGTGTATGGGCAAGTGTTCCATAGAATTAAAGAAACCGAGAGGAAATATTTTCTCTAATTTGCACAGAATTATAGGAATGTTTCTCTCCATAATTAGGAGATCTTCAACCCTCAAAGTGGACGAGCATAGGTCTCTATGATATGGACTTAACTCAGTCAATAGCTTCCAAACAGGGAGAGGTAATTATCTAAATGCAATAGGAAGTAAACACTCCATGAATACATAACAATCATGACTCTTATTGCCAAAAAATGGTCCATGTGCAACATTAGCACATCTAACCAAGTTTGAAGCATAATCGTCGGGCATCCTTAACTCTTGCATCCACCTATGCATAGATTGCTTCTACATCGATATTAGTATGTAACTCGCCTTCGCCTTATACACATGGCCATCTGACAACTTCAATAAACTCAACTCAGGTCTCTTACAATAATCTGTCAAATCTTTCCTTGCTTTCACATTGTCCTTAATCTTATCAGTGTCCATCGCAATGTTTATGATATTATTAACACACATTTTTTTTTCTACATGCATTACATTAATACAATGATAAACTAGATTATCCCCTGGATAAGGTAGCTCCCGAAATATACTTTGTTTGGTCTAATTATGATCTATCCCATATCCTGGAAATCTTATGGATTTACCCAATTCAGTTATCTTTGGAAAGTCTCTAGCTCTATGCCAAACTTGGTTACCACTTAGGCTCATAAGTGGCTCATCATGTTCAACTATCTTCTTTTCAAATGTGTTCTTCTTACCCCTAAATTCATGACCAAGGTCCAAAAACCTCTGATGGTAGTCAAACCATGAGTTTTTTCGACCATATTTCAATGTGAACACCTTTGTATCCTCCATACAAATTGAATATGTCAATTTTCCCTATGTCATCCAATCTGACAACATTCCATATGCTGAAAAATCATTGATAGTCTACATCAATAATGCCCTCAACAAGAAATTTTATTTCATGGAAATATCATAAGTTTGTACGCTTGAATACCATACCTGTTTAAGCTCATCAATTGATGGTTAGGGATAAACATCAATCTTGGCTTTAGGATTATTGGGGTCGGGAATTATACAAGTTATAAACATATAAGGATCTTTCATGCACATTTCAAAGGGAGATTGTAAGGTGTATAAACCATAGGCTAGTAGGAATAGGGTTTGCTAAACTGATTATTCAGAGTAAATCCGTCTGCACAAAATTAGGATAAGTTTGGTCAAAGTGTTTCCAGGCTTCACCATAGGAAGGGTGGGTCATGACACCATCATTTCTCTTATTCTCAGAGGGCTTTCTCATGTGAAGTGCTAAATTCATGAAGCAAACAACCTCTTTAACCTTGGAATTAGGGGCAAATAATGCATTTTTTTTTTATAGGGACCACCCTTATATCTTCCATTTCCAGATCTTTTTGGTTTGAACCTATGGCTTTCACAAAATTTGCATTGGGTTATGTATGCATCATCTTTGTAGTACAACATGCATCCCTTCAAACAACAATCTATTTTTTATTATTTCAGCCCAAGTTTTGAAACTAATTTCTTGGCCTGATAAAAATCCTTTGGAACAGAATTAGGTTGTGGACTAATCTCACTCATCAATGTTGCCCACTGGTCAAATGAATTTTGAATTTGGTTAGCTTCTGACTTTATAGCTAACATCCAAACCGCTAGAAACAACTCTGAGTATACACACCCTTCCCATAGTGGGGCCTTTATAGCCTCCAATATGGAAAAAAATTTCCCAATCTTGGCATGAGGAGCCTCAATAAAAGGTTCATAATTCACATGAATTTGAGGACCAACTAGGTCATAAATCATTTCCTCATATCATCTAGAGTTATCCTCTCAATTAATATTTTCCGTGACATACTCACCAATATTAACTCTACTTGAACTACCTCTAACATATGTATTTTCAACACTAGCATATTCAAAATTTTGTGTGGCAACTTCCCCATGTATAGTCCAAACCCAATAATCCATTATAAAACCATCCTTATATAAGTGATACCTAATGGTGTCCATATCAAAATATTTCCTATATTTGCATCTAGCACAGAGACATCTAACTTTCTGCATATTCATAAATTGTACTATCTGACAAGCCACCCTTATAAATTATTCAAATCTAGAATAAAATTTCAGTTTGATTCCCCCTCGATTGGGGTGCACCTTATCATGCATCCATCGTCTATTTGCAAGAATCATATTTCTTGAATGTGTAATTTAACGTAACAAATTCATTTAAAATTTCAGAAATTAAAACCTTATTTAATTATAAATATCTTTCAAAAGATCATCTTATGAAAGTAAGAGTCTTTTAAGTAAATAAATTGTACTCTTTAACTTAACAGAATTTTGGCAGAACCTCCTAAATTAAGATTTAACTCTTTAAATTAAAAAAGAAAATAGCAGCACCTCCCTCTAAACAAAGATATCCCAAGAAATTGATTTCATGATATACATATATCAATCCAGTCAAATTAAAATTCACAATACAATCAAACAAACATTCAAAGATCCTAAAACCGTTCTAGAGCACATCCCTTTATAACATCACAACATGAATACTCTGCAATCTCTACATATACAATCAATTTCCACAGCAAACAATGCAAACAAGTCGGGGAATGACCTCTATGCCCTCCCCCAGTTATGCAATCCTAATTTCCTACAACTCTATCTTAGAAATTCTAAGTCTCTATCCTAACAAAAATATAGTTAAATAAGGAGAAGAAACAATTACTTACCTTAATGTCGGCAAAAGAATTATATTCTCCACCAAAGAAATGCTCCAACCAGATTTGGCGTTCTCTAACAAAATCAATTATTTAAATTAATAAATCAATTAATAAAAAATTCTCCAATCCAATTATACGTTAAAAACTATAATTAGCTTGCAAAATCGTATTTGTTCATATTTCATTAACTAATCCTTCTTAACTCACATTTTTGCTGACCCATCCAATCCAACCTTTTGTTCATATTTTGCTAATCAATCTTTCCTAATTTATATTTTGTTAACGTATTGAAAAGGTGAAATTATGCACGTGAGGGTAAGAACCAAACTAAAAATTATGCTCATGAGGTTGCAGATCAACATTCTCGATGCAATATAAAAGGGAATTGAATGCTACACTGTAGAACAAGGAAATCATATGTTTGGATTACTCTATTTTTAGCTCAAAATAGTATAATCAAAATCTTCGTAGACAAATTGCCCAAAGCTTTTACTTAGTAGTTTTCTTCAAACAAGGCTAATATGCAATACAAGAATATGTTGTCAAAGTATAAACAAAATTTCACCTTATATTAGCTATGAAAATCATAGCAAAAAAACTAATGAAACAGGGGCCATCCAAATAATAGCCAAAATCAAACTAAAAAAAAAGGATGCTCACTTGGAAGCAGTTTGCCCCGGCACAGGAGCAATTCATACAGGAAGCTGTTCGCGTAGAGGGAGAAAGATTCGAGGTCAGGCAGCTGGGTGGTGAACTCTAGTGTCGGTGGCTGGCTGACACAGGTTGCAGTGGTGTATGGGGTCCGAGTTCTGGTGCGAGATTGCAAATGTGTAGGGGGTCCAAGTTCTGGTCCGAGGTTTGGTGTGATATTGCACGTGCACAGGGGTTCGAGCTTGCAAGCTATTGTTTGCGCGAAGAAGGGCTGAGATCTGGCAAGTGTAGCTAGTCAGCTTACAGCGCAGCTCCCTTTTCCAGCGAGGCAAGGCAATAAAGAGAAAGAGAGATAGAGAGAGAACACTTAGCTGATGGGGGTACAACCTTTTTTCTTATTTTTAGGCTACTTTTTTTTTTATGAAATTTTAAATTTTTTACAGAAAAAAATCCTTCGATAGTGACCACCAAGGTAGCATTTCACATTTTTTTCTCCAAAAATTACCGATGGAAAAATCCATTGGTAAAATTATTTTTGAAAACATTTTATTTTAAAAAACTTATCAATGGAAAATTCTGTCGGTAATATTAATTTCTTCATAAAAATAATTCATGCTAGTTATGAATGGACAAATTTGTCGGTAATGCGCACGTCATTTTCATCGAAAGTTAGTGCAAATTATATCGACGAAAAAATCCATCGATAATGACTGAAACCCAAAATTCTAAAATTTCTTATTTTCCATTGGAAATATCGACATAAAAAATCCATTTGTAAAATCTATTGGTAACTTGCTTGTTTCTTGTAGTATGATGTGGTTAGGATTAGGGTTTGAAGGTTGAGGTGAAGGGTGCTTCGATTACGATGCATATTCTTTGATTGAAAGGGAATGGTTTTGGATGGTGAAGGTGGAGTGCTAGGTTCTATAACAGAGGTGATGGTGAATGATGAAGGGGAGAGAGAAAGGGGTGGATGTTGAAGGGAACAGGAGTGCTGGGTTGTTAGGTAACGTGAAGTGATGTTAATGATAGGAAATTTCATTGAAGGTTAAGGGTAATTTTGTCAAAAAATTGAGTCACGAGAATGACACATGTTCACTTAACAGATTAAATGGATGTCTGTTTAACAGAAGGGCTATTTTGCACAGTTTGACAAGTATAGGGAATTGCATTGCACAATTAAAAAAATTAGGGTATAAGTTGCACAAAGCATAAAATAAAGGGTGTATTTTGCTTTTCACCCATTTAATTATTTGTTCACTCACAAATAATGATTTAATTATCTTGATATGTGTACCATATGACATGTACAAAGCCTTGGTATGGATGATATGATATGATGCAAATCATAAATTTTTCATGATATGGAGTACATTTTATACTTGAATTAATTATTTTAATTGTATTGGAAACCCACACACACACACACACATACACAAATATATATATATATATATATATATATATATATATATATATATATATATATATATATATATATATATCTATGTGTGTGTGTGTGTGTATGTATGTATGTATGTATGTGATATGATTCAGTTCTTACTATATAAAGAATTTGATTTTATGAGTGTTGAAATGAATTGACCGAAACAATATGCTACTAAAGTAGCATCCCTTTCTAAGTTAATTGGTTTTGGAACATTAGGATAACTGTGATGAGCATGAAGTTTCTATGAATATCAATTGGTAAGAGAGAAAGTAGGCTAGACTTTGACTTAAATATGTCTGGCCTGTATTGCCAAACGACAGCCTAAGCCTGGGCCTGTTACCTGACATAGGCCTTTTTTCCCAACCTTTGTAAAAGCATGACTTGGTCTAAAAGCCTATTTAAAGGCCTATTTTTTTCTTCTAATTTTTAGGCAAATTACACTTGTCTCCCTTGAGATTTGGTGAAATTCACCATAGCTCATCTCTATTTGTCCGGATAACATTGACATCCCCTAGATGCATTGTTCATTATACAATAGAGAAGGGGTCAATGTAGTGATCTTATAAACTCAATAGGCATTAGTGTAATTTAACCCAATTTTTTTTTTGACAAACTAAAATGATTATCTCTTGAATCAGTTAAATGACTTCTAAATTTTAAAAAAAATGATTAAAGGCTTATTAATTAAATTTAAAAATTTATTTTTAAATGGATTAAAATATTTCTATTATCATTGTATTTTTAAATAATAATAATAATAATAATATAAGTAGGTCAGTCTGTTAAGCCTAATAAGTTATTTTTACTACCTAGAGCCTAGCCTATTTAGCTAACAATGCTTTTTCAAAAGCCTAAGCCTACCTTGTTTATTAAATAGGCTAGACCAAGCTATGCCAAATGTAGGTAGGCTGAAGGCCCCCGATGATAAGCCCGACCTACTTCCACCCTAATTAATTGACCCAAAGGAAGGTATATATTTGGTTGAATTACATGCACACAATTGTGATAATCTATACGTGATAATTATCAAGTTAGATGTAAATAATAAGTCAATCCAAAGACAGGTTTATTGTTTGATAGGATTTATTATTACTATTTGATTACTACACATGATTCATGCAAATATTGACCGGCCAACATGAAGCTCTATATCTAGCCAAATTATTTATGTATATACATTTGTGGTAGTGGCTATATGATGGTTGTTAGGATCTATTTAAATAATAAGTCCAAAGATAGACTTGTTATTTGACATGATTTACTATCATTCCTTCATTATTAAATCGAGAGTACTACTTACAAGTTAATATTTTTATCCAAATACTAAATATTAATGTTGTACTAGGTATTTTGTTATGGACCCTACCATTGTTTAAATTTAAGGAATTTGTGTGAACATGTTCTTTTGTTCTAATTTTTATTCATATATCTGCTTCTGTCTATCAAGTTAAGTCTATCCCTATGTTGAATAAGACCAACTCTATGAAATGGAAGGAACGTAGCAATTGTTTTTTGTTACTTGGATCTATACCATGCACTAGGGACTGAACAACTCGTTGCTCTTATGGGGAAAAGTTCCCAATAAGGACTAAATAAGGGAGGACTTTGAGAAGTGTGATTGTTCAAATTACACAAGTCTAATAAAGTTGCAAATATCTTTAAGGACAAAAATATGAAAGAAAAAAGGAGATATCTACAAATATCCTACCTCAGAAGAAATGAAAATACAATAAATGTAACACCTTAAATTTATTTAGAAATTAATTGGGGCTTTATTAATGGGAATTTCAATATTCTGACAGACGTAGTAATGATGAGAATGACTCAACGAACGAAAACAAATAGTGTTTTGCAGACCCCGCTGGCCTATCGGGACAGCTGAAACCCTATATTTGGGACCCAGAGGTGCCCAAAACTAAGAAAACATAGGGATAACGTTATAAATAGTTAGAAATGAAAATTTTATACTTAAAATTAAATTTTGAGTAATATCTGATTACCCGGATATGGTGTTTTACCCATTCAGTGTAATTTTGGTATGCGATTTCTAACACAAAAAACTAATTTAATCTCTACAAAATGAATGAGCTTATCCATTTATATCAAATGAATGGCTAAGATCCAATCTTGAATTACAAGATTTAATCCTAGTCATCCATTTTATTTTCTTAGAATAAGAATTATCCAGTTATACTATATAATATCCATTAATTAATTATAAGATAAACATAAGCTCAACCTTCTCCAAGAAGCCAAGCATTTCGACTAGCCAAGGAGAAAGGCGGTAGCTCCATTTCCATTCTCATAGATCTCCAAGCTTGCATTCCAATCCCAAAAACCTTAGCCTAGAGTTGTTAAAACTTCCAACTTCCTTCACTAAACTTAATCCACACCTCAATATCTACAAATCTAACCGATTGAAATCTTAATTCTCTATTAATCCTTACCTTGATACCTCACTTCCTTACTGCCTAAGGAAGGTTTGGGGCTTGATTGGGAGTCTTTGAAGTGAAGAGAAATCCCTTTGAACACCTTTAGAGTATTAAAGCTCTAATGTTTGCAAAGTAGGGTGTTGTTTTATTACTTGGTGAAGTTCTGTTTCCTTGTCGATTATGATGGTTTGAAAGTTGATATCGTTAGCCATGGAAACATCACCCAAGAGGGGGGTGAAGTGGGTGATTTGAAAACTATTTCAAATTTAAGAAATAATTTAATTTTATGTACTAAAATTATGCACGCAATGGAATGACTATAGAAAATATATAAATATTGCAAATTACTCAAATAGAATTTATTTGATGTAGGAATTATGAGAATTACCGGTATTAATAAGAATGATGAAGATGATAAATTAAATTTGGAATAAAGTAAATTGAGTTCTCAAACTTTTTCTTTATTATCATACTCGAATCCCTTTTCAAAGATATTTAAGAGAACGTATAGAAGACTAGATAGAAAATAATGAAAAATGCAAGTGATTAAAAGTTCTAACTATATAGATGAACAAAATAATAAAATATAAACTTGCAATAAACGTAAAAAGATAAAGAAGAGATATTCAAACTTGATTTAGATTGGTTTGGTCACCTCTTGTGGCCTACATTTGCTTGAAAGTTTCACTAACTTTGAAATCTTTACAACCGATGAGCACTTTTACACCTTAAGATCCCTCACCGTTTGTGTTTGACTCTCTCAAGAACTAAGAGATACACCACTCTTGTTCTAACAAGGGATGCCTCATCTTTTACACAAAAACCCACTTACAAATACAAAGTATCACTTTTTATGTAGAGGAGATATTACAAATTGAAATACTAAAAGGTTTATCAAAGGATAAGAGTTTTGGCCATTAGTTTGATGAAAAGATTGATGATTGAAAGCAAGTGTTACTTGATCTTTTCAATTTGTTTTCTATGTTATAAAATGTGTTAAATGATGAGTATTTATAGACAAAAGTCATGCAAACCGTTGATGATTCAAGCCAAAAGATGTGTCTTTTCAAAACATACCTATTTGCATATTTCTGGGCTTGGTAATCGATTACATGAACTGGTAATCGATTACACAGTTCAAATTTTGAAAACTGACAATGGTCAAGTTGATGGTAATTGATTACATGCAGTGTGTAATCGATTACAATGATGAAATTTCAAATTTTTGGCACATGAATAGCATGGTAATTGATTACATGGTATTATAATCGATTACAACATTTCCAGAACTTGACTTCTAAAATTATTTTAAAACATTATTAAAACATTTCCTTTCAAATCAAACTCATATTTTCGCAAATCAAACCAAATCATTACATAAAAAACAATTGAACCGCTTTTTCTTTCAAAATCAAAATTATTCTTTTATAATAAATCCATTACTATATTTGAAAGAAAAACTTGATTAAAAAAATTTTGAAACCAAATTGAAATACTAATTAATAAAGTAGTCAAATAATCTTATTAAAAGAAAAATCTTTTAACAACATAATCTAACCATTAAGCTCTTAGCTTGTTTTTCTTTGACCCTATTCTTATTGGCTTCAATTGTTGTAATCTTTCTTGTTCAAAGGCCATTCTTGATAATTGGACTATTCTACATAAAATAACTCACTTCAAAATCATCGTTAGTCCAATAAAAAAATATCTCAATATGCATGATTCATTGATATATAACACAATTAAACCGATCATACATAATATATGTCTTAATATGCATGGTTCCTAAGAGTAGAACACTAAAATATGCTTCACGTATATATTTGTTTATATAATGACAATGTGCTACATGCATATCATTATTCACATAAGAACATATTCAAGATTAGACCATTAAAGCACTTATAAAGGGTTATTCATAAAGCATAGTACTCAATTATCATTGTATGGTTTGTGAGTTAGATATCACATTAACAAATACACAACCACACATAATCTAATATATTATGTTGATTATTTTTTTACATTCGTTTGTCATCATCAAAACATATCACATCAAACCACCAGGATAAACCTAGTTCTACAGATATTCTTGGTTCTAATGTATGATTACACATAGATGTAGGTGTAGGTGTATTTGTATTGGTGAAGTGTATTGGTGTTGTGGAAAAATTCAGTTTTGCTAAAGAAGTGCTAACCATGCTTGTTGGAAATTTGGCTTTCTTTTAGGCAGAGAATGATCACGAATTTTCTTAGGGTGCTGTAGGTATTTTTATAAGGTAGAAAAAATATATGTTCAATCTAACATCCTAAGGTAGTTCCATGAATTTTCTTGAGCTTTAGTTTTAATTTATACTGCCTTAAAAAAATGAACAACTGAACTTGTACCTTTGCTACCAAAACTATTGGAATTGAAGCTGTGAATTTGTCTAATTTTTTTACTATAGCAAATGATTTAATTATTTTTCCTTTGAAATTTTTTAAATTTGTTTTAGACATCTTGAAGTTTAATCATGATTTTTATTCTGAATTGATTCAATCATTTTATAGGGTTAAAAATTATGAAATTTCGGTTCTAAACTGAGATTAAGTGGTTTTTAATCACCAAATTTGTAGAATTTTGTTAACATAGTTAGAGAATGACTTGCTATATAATTCTTACAGCACTTTCGAGACACATTGAAGTGCCATGGAGAATTTTTATGGACTTGGAATCAGTTATTTGATATGAGAAATAATTTTTGCTACTTGAGTGAAAAATCTGTCAATGTGCTGAAAATGAACTAAATTCTTGATTTAGAAATAAAATGACTTTTGACACAATTATGAAGAGTATAAATGCATGCTATATTATTTAAAAATTTATTTATGAGGAATGGATGAGAATTACATTGTGAATGAACATTTATATGTGACTGGAGCATGCAATGGTAAAAATGAAAGATGATAATTGAATATATATATATATATATATATATATATATATATATATATGACAAAAGAGTAAGAAAGAAATTCAATTGTGCATATTCTAACATATGGGGAAAATAGAGGCAAGACTTATATTGGTTAAAAAGGAAAGGAAAAAATAAGGACTTCCTTAGAGATATTATGAGTCGGTAGACGTATCGGCAAGGAATAGAACTGTGTGATATTTGAAAAAAGGAAAAAATGAAGTCTGATGATCATGTATAGGAATGAGCTCATGTTTTGATAAGTAGTCTATTGCCTATTGTGGAGTTGTCCACTGTAGATACCGCTTGGTATAGATTTAAGTCTTCCCTATGTTGATGAAAAGAGAAAAATGTAATGAATTGAATTCCATGATTACAAAAGAGAAATGCACGTAACTACTATGTTTGCATTTGACTTTACATGAATTATGTGCATTGGTATTTATGCATATAATTTTGCATGAGGATTCCTATATGAATGAACTTATTGGTTATGTTTTACTCACACGTGAAGGAGTACCCTACTGAGAATTTTATAGTATTCTCATCCCTATAGCTGATTTATTTTGTATTATTCAGATCTAGGTAATGTTGTCCCTAGTGTTTTTCCTTGACTCGCCACAGTGGGTGTGGCACTACGTCCTAGTACTCAATTCTCTATATGTAGTAGCTTATTCGTAGGTCCGCGCGTACTTGTTTTTTGGCAATTCTTTCAGTGCATCTATTTTTACTACTAGCTTTGACCCCGATTTCCTCTATGATGTGTGCCTTTACATATGGCACATTTGATTATATTTTATGTCCTACTTGCACCACTAGCACCCCCTCCAGCAGATGCTCCCTTTTTGTCTTCATTCTCATACTCGGATCCACCCGAGGGTCCTGACGCCCCTGTCGGAGATGAGGCTATCATACCGATGGCCAACGGCTTTTTCTAGGATGACACGAGATCTTCAGGGAATTTTGACCTATATATAGTTGTAGTATAGTGCTTGAACTTTGCCAGCCTGCAGACTGATTTCTATTAGATGGTTCTAGGCCCATTTCTATGTATATGTGATTTTGCCGGACCTTGATATTTGAGCAGGCTAGGTTTTAGGTACTGGATATGTCTTTCTAATAATAGTCCCTAAGTAGTATTAAAAGTGAAATGACTTAACTTCCAATATGGTGTGTATAAAGAAAAGTTGTGTATGAAGTACAGATGTATATATTTGAGTTTCTTTGCAGCCTATGAGTTTAATTTACCTTATTTTTCATTACATTCGACTTGTATATTTTATAGAAACGAAGTGATACTCTTCTAATTATAATATTAATACTCGAGTAATACACGGTAGTTAGGAGAGTGTTACAATAAGCTAAGGAATTTAGCTACAACTTTAGTATGAGTCTTAGACATATAAAGAAGAAGTGTGCCAAATATCACATTTGACATGTAAAGAAAGGTTCACTTCTTATTCCAATTTGTGTTGAGATTAATGTGGACATATTTGGTGGATATGTTTCAATTCTACTATCCATATAGGTTTGTATTAAAGAGAACTAAACAATTGGTTGCAAGGTGACTTCATTCCCTTTCTTAATTTTGTTGTCTTTTCAATCCTTTAATACTGATACTAATCTGTTTTGATAATAAAAGGGCATATTACAACAAGCTCCCCTGAGGTTAGTCGATATTAAACTCATGTCATGATCCAATTTGGGAACATGGCCAGGATGTAAGGAATTCTATCCCACATAAACCTCATGGTCGCAAAAACGTACTATATACATAATTTAAAATATAGAATCCATCTCTAATCATAAATCAACCTACATTTTCGAAATGATAATCAATATAAATAATTCAATTAGGTCTGAATCTGAAATCTTAACATAAAATATTTGAGTTGCTCTATACAAAAGAACCATGAAAACTATATCATTTTAAATACACAATGAATCTAAATCATGGTAAACAAAATACAAAATATGTATGGTCCAAGACCCTGCCCGCACAATCACTGGAGTACTCTATACAGAAAGCAAAAGATACTTCACTCCAAAGTGAAGTAAACCAAACTTAAAACCCTACTATTACTGGGTATCTCATAAGGTCTCAAATTTGGACACATAACTAAATTCCATCTCTGATTTCCCTGGTAAGGAGTGATTGTCCTCTAGTGGATAACTTGGTACCAAGGTTGATAATCTCTCACAGCCATTAACTCATTATCTATTTGTCTATAGCTACCGTCTAGTCTTAAAACCATGAAAAGCTAAATAATTTCTCCAAAACTTTGTAATTGGGCTCTAACTTTGAGCTTTTGTAAACAACATCTCATAAATATACTTTTCTTGAGATTTCTAGGATAATCATGCTATCTCTAGATTTTCAAATTCATAATCAAGGTATTCACAAAATCATATTTAGCAATAAAATGGTCCGATGAGTTTTCAAAATCGAGTTTCATGCTCCATTAAAAACAAAAAATTCATCAGCTTAGCAAAAATCCTCTATCATTCATACTTGTCTCAAAAATAATCTCTAAATCATACATTTTTTCCATAGGGCTACAAAAATATTTATAATGACTTAACTAAAGGCCATAGGATTGAATCTACTCACTTAGGGGGAAATGAAGAACTAGTGATCTCAACACCAAGAGAGCTCCGTGGAACAAGAGTGACACCAACATCTGCCATAACTATCCCAAAACTCATGAATAATCTATAATAATCTCTTGAAAACTCTAAACCAACTCTAAAAGCATTGGGAGAATTCCCAAACTTGACAACAATGAAGAACCATAACATCCAACTCAAGGATATAGAGAAAAAGGAAGAAAGAGAGCATAATCTAAAATCAATCTCTTACCTTGAAGCTTGGAAGAGGTAAGATTGAGTAAGGTTGGAAGTGAGGAGGTAGAAGAGGGTTGGGAGCTTAGGGATGTCAAAATTTTGCCCCAAAAATGCATAGAAAGGGCCTAAATAGAGGTGAGGGATCATTAAATGAAACTATATTAGTTTGGAATATTTTTGATATTGAGGGGTACCCCTCCTAGATTTTAAATTTACATCTACACCCTTAAAACCAAAAAAAAATGTAAAAAATAATATTTGTTCAAATAATTTATGAAATCCCCAAAATACCATAAAAAAATATAACATTAACAGGATATCACCCTATCTTCAAGCAACTCTATCCCTAATCATCGTGCCATGTTCCATCTTCTTCAAAATAACCCTTGGTTTTGTAACGAACCACCCATGTAGATCTATGGCGATCGAATGTAGAGAGTCCTGTGTACGATTGTAGCAGTGGCATCTCAAGTGGTGGTTGCAAAGGGTAGCTCACAGTTGTAGCAGAGCTTGATGGCCTCATGTGACTGTGGTGGTTGAGATAGACATTGTGGGTGTGGCTAAGCTAAGCGAGGTCATAGCGCGAGGGCCTTGTGATTTCTCTATCAAGGATGAAGATGGAGTGTGGTGGTGCTATGAAGGAGTCAATGATAAAAGGATGGTTGCTAGTTGCAGTTCAACTGATGGTATTGCTGGGTTCTATTTGTTCTTGAACGTAACACAGTGGATTTTTTCCCTTTTTTTTTTTTTCATTTTGGTTAGGTTGTGACTTAGGATTTTGGTTGTATATTTTTGTTGAAGTTCAGATCTTGCTTTGACTTTTTTTCGTTGTTCTTGTTTTATTGTAGTTCAAATCTTGTTATTTGTTCTTGTTTGAATGTTTTTTGTATTTTTAGTTTAATTTGTTGTTCCAGACTATTGAATTTTTTCCCTGTTTTATAGGTTTTGAGTTTATTTAATTGATCATTGAACTTGATTGGTTGAAAGAAGAAAAAATAAGACTCGAATCATTTATAGTAATATTGGAGTGACATTTTATTGAAACTAAAGAAACAACAAAGGCAAATTTGTTTCTCGTGTTTTTTAATTTTTAAAATTTAGTTTTTGCATTATTATTAATATTTGTAAGAGATGTCATTGTAACAATCTTTGGGGTGGATGTAATTTTAAAACCTACAAGGGGACAAGTGTAATATCAACTAACTTGAACGAATATTATTGTAATTTGCCCTTAATAAAATGACATACAAACATAAGTAAAGGACTTTTTATATGATGCCATTTACTAAATATAGAGCATAAATTGAATTCTCCACTTGCATTAAGGTCCTTAATCAGAGTATTAAAATGTTAAAACTCTTAAATTATAATTTCCACCAAAAATTGAGGTTGTCTAGTCTGACAATAGTTTTCTCTACATATATATAAGCGCAACATCAAGGTAATTCAATAAGCTGTGATGGTGTCAGCTGCTTGTCACAACGTCCTCGGAGGGCGCCGTAATAAGAATGACAACATTGATTTTGATAATGAATAGAAGTCGCCACCAATTTTAATTCTGGTTAAAATTGAAAAACTTTTTAGTTTGTGAATTTTAAGAGTTTTGAGTCTGGGAGTCTAATTATGATTAGGGAAGGGTGAAAACTTAATTCCACTACACCCTTAATATATCCGTATAAATATGGTTACCCTAGAGCTCATTATGTAAATTAATTATAATTTTAATGGTTTTTATTTTTCCCCAAAAAGTCATAATTATGTAAAAATAAAATAAAATAAATAAACTAAAAGAATATTAAATTAAAAGGGAACACAATTTAATGAAAAGTTAATTTTGGCTTGATAGTTTTTGGTTACGCCGACGTATCCTTTAGTACAATGAGAAACTCAAAGTCACGTCGTTCTGTAGAAAAATTTGTACATTGATTGATTTTATTTTAAAAGAATTTTATAATATCAAGTTGTCAAAACTAAAATATTTTTAGAATATAGAATTAATAAGCCGTCACAGCCAAATTAATTCTATCTTTAACGAATGAATTATTGATCAATTTTAAAAGACCGGAACAGGATTTTTTGTTTTAAAGGAAAAAGGTTATTTTATTTTTAAAGGAAAGAAGACCCAAAAATTGAAATACTTAGGATATTTTTTATATTTTCATATATGCCCTCAAACTAAAAAACAACTCTAGCCCAAAAATAATTATCATTAAATCAAGACCCAGACGTTCCCATTTTTTTTTCGGACTAGACAGCCCAAACATACTTTGTTTTTTATTCCTCTCACAAAAGATCAAACAAGATAACAAAGTTAGCCTAACCAATTGACCATTTTTTAGAATGACATTGTACTATCCGACCCCCTCCCAAAATAATAGCAGTATTAAATTCCAAACAGGTATAAGATAAAATGATAGCCCAGCCTTCAAACAGAAGAAAGACATAAACCCCATGGCCCAAAGTGATAACCCAAAAAATAAATAAATAAATAAATAAAATTTAAAAGGAATCCTAACTCTAACACGTTTTCACAGACACACCACAAATTGAGATTAGGAATCTATTTTTTTTTTCTCTTTTGTGGCTGGAACAGGGTATGGCTTGGTTGCAAACATAGAGAGAGAGAGAGGGAGGGAGGGAGGGAGAGGCGGCCAAGGTGAGGTGCATGCAGGGAGGGAGAGGAGCACCGCACGGCGATGGAGCTGGCTGTGCTGGATGGGCCACGTCGCGCGAGGGGCCCGTGGCACGATTCGCAGGAAAGGGGAGGAGGCTTGCGCGCGGGGAGGAAAGAAGAGCTCACGCGGTGCGCGGTCCAGGGGAGGAGGCGTTCACGCCTCCTCGGGGCTGGCTAGAGGGGAAGCGCACGTGGCGGCGCGACCCACGTGATGGGTGGCGCTCGGTGGTGAGCTGGGTCGCCGGTGAGGCAAGGCCACAGCCTTCCCCTCCTCTACCTCTTTATTGATTATATTGCCATTGTTTTTTGTTGGTGCTGGGAATTTTGTGTTTACTGGTTTGATCTGAAATGGATCTTTGTTTATTGTGACTATGGCTTGGATTGTTGTAAGGAATTGATTTTGGACCTTTGTCACATTGTTACAGAGGAAAGAAGATTATGCTCACTGTGGGTGAGGAGGCTGACTGATCTCATGGTAGGAGGAAAGGGATGCCGCGGTGATGGGCTTGCAAAAGGGAAGCCGCAACGACGATGGAGGCCAAGAGAAAGACCGCAGCTTTCCTCCCTTTTACTTGCTTATGGATTTTATTTCTTTGCTATGAGAAGCTGAGATCTACATTTAGTTTTGATTTATTGGGACTGTTTGGTGTTTGGTATTGGATGGTTGATTGAAAATTTTATTTTTTGATTTAGAGGCAGGGGATGGATGGTTGTTTTATTTCTGTTTGTGGTTATGGGTTGTGGATGTGTATGATGCTAATTTTTTCTGCATGTGTGCAGATTGCAAGAGTTCTTGAAAAACGATCACACTATAAAATATACAACTAGTGAACTAATGCTTCACTGCTACTTACCTATGGATGTCTCTCTGTGTTTGTTCCCTTTCTTTTTTGTTTCAAGAAAAAATCAGATGATAATCCCCCCTTGCCTCTGTTATTGATTGATCCATAAATAGCAATTCCGTTGTTGACCAAATCATTAATCATCTCCCTTTAACAGGTTGGCTAGCAAGGATCGTAATCAAATAAAGGGAAAAGAACCCTCATGATTTTGCAAGGAGTGGGGAGGAGCACCATCAAGGTGTCCTCCACTCCCGTCCTTTGATTTCCCTTTCTTTTTCCTTTTGTTTTGCTTTGTGCGTCACGGGATTGTTTAGGACTTAGATTAAAAAGAAATTTTTTATATTTTGTTATTATGTATCTTTTATTTTGGCAATTAGAAATGGGCTGAAAGATGCGTTGGACTATCTCAAGTTGTTATGCTGGATCAATAACCAAACAAAACACAATAAAATGGATCCAACACTTAAACGAAATTGGGCTGAATACACACTCAAAACAAGGTTCACAATTGAACAACAACACTCAACAAATACACAAGAAGTGGGCTTATGGACTAGCAATATTATTTTCATGTTTGTTCAAATGAAATGAATTAGAAGTAAAACGAAACAAAACCTTAGAGCAAATGAAGTGCAATTTTTGTTTGTTTAACTCGTTGGTTTAGGGTTTAGGGTTTACACTGCTCATATAATCTTCCTCGACTGTTACCAGATTAATTCTTCAAATGCATGATAACTGAGAGAAGAATTAAATAGCAAATTTTACTGAATGATAAAAAAAGTAGAGGAATACAAGAGATTTAACTTTATATAGACTAACGAGCCTAATAGACTAGTAACTTGTATTTAATCAATTCAATTGACTCTAACTAATTTCTAATCTCAAATAATACTCTAACATTAATACATGTCTGTTATTCAACGTAATGTACCTCATTTTTTTCCCCTGTATATCAGTAGGTTTAATCAGCAGGGTTAAAGAGTCTTGTTAATGGTACATTTGAACGGCATCTAAAATCATGTACAATTATGCCGCCACATATGACTAAAATATCCTACAAATATAATAAACAAGACTAGAGTGAAAAATTAATGACTAAAACCCCAAATTGACCCCTCAGATTTATATTGGGGGACAAGTTAGTCCTTCAAATTTCAAAAACTGAAAACTGAAAAACTGAAATTTGTGGTTTTCAGTTTTTCCTTCACAAAAACTGAAAACTATTTCCAGCAAAGCAAACAGGGCCTAACTTGTCCTCCAATGTAAATCTTAGGGGTCTGTTTGGGTATTTAGTCAAAATTAAAATGAGTAGTTTGTGATTCCAAGGCACAACCTCTATTTAAAAACAAACAACTTATCTTTTGCGGGGTTAGAATCATGTACGTAAAACATAACCTAAGTTGTGGTCTCTATCATGATATACATAAAGATATGCTTAGCAATTTATTTTGTAGAAGAAATTACTTTATTTTTCAAAGTTGTCTTAATTATAAAAGTAATAATGGTGAATTTTGATAGTTGGATCTTACATTAATGGTTAATATTAAAAACTAAAGTCATATAACCTTTTTAAATAAACACATGAGCATTAATTACTATTAATCAATTTTCAATTATAACCATTCATGCCGTTATATAGCCCAAGTTTGCTCATCTTACTCTCATAATAAACACACACACATACACTATACACACACACATCCATACATATAAATCAACTACTTGAAAAGTCATGCAAATGAAATATTTTATTTGGATAACAGTGCAAAATATCTTTACACTATTAGTAAGGACGAATCCAAAAATCGTCCAAAAGAGGGGCAAAAAATATCGAATCATAATCATATTATAAAATAAATTTTTAATATATATTAATATAAAAAAATTCTATATATACAACAACAACTAAGACTGACCAAATAAGTAAAGTCGATTATATGAATCAAGCAATGCCACAAAACTCTATCATATTTCATATTTATGTTAAAATTATTGATACTTAAATCTCTTTTGATTAATTTCCTATAGTTTTCCTCAGTCTTCCTCTACATCTTTTTATGGTTCTATTTTTCATTTGGTCCACTCTGCTTACTAGGGCCTCTACAAGTCTCCTCTAAAACATGCTCAAACCATTTGAGGTGAGATTCTATCATCTTCTTTATGATAGGTGTCACCCTAGTTTTCTCTATAATGTATTTATTCCTTATTCTATCATGTCTTCTGTGGTCACTTATGCATCGCAACATCCTTATTTCTGCCACATGTAGCTTATTTTCATGTTGACCTTTTACCCCTAGCATTTAGTCCTATACAACAAAACCAGTCTTATCGCTATATGGTAGAATTTATTCTTAAGTTTTGGTGGTATTACTTTTTTTTTAATCACAAATAAGACCTAAAGTGCTTCTCCACTTTGACCATCCTACTTAGATTCTACGATTAATGTCTCCCTCTATCTCTTCATCACTTTGGATGATAGAACCTAAGTATTTAAATCTTGTGACTTGCAATATGATATCATCCCAAATTTTCATTTTGAAGTTAGAATGTGTGTCTCTTGGCAAACTTGCACTCCATATACTCTGCCTTACTTCTGTTTATACGAAACCCACATACCTTCAAAGCTTCTTGATTATGCTATTAGGACTACATGACATGCAAACAATATACCAAGGCACTGGCTCTTGAATATGTTCCATAAGCACATACAAAACTAGTATGAAAAGATATGGACTCAAGGTTGACCCTTGGTGTAGTTGGATCCGAATAGGATAATCCTCTATTACTCCATCTTGAGTCCTTATGCTAGTTGTAATCTCATCGTACATATCTTGGATTGCTTGGATATAGGCTATTTGAACTCTCTTTCTATCTAAGACTTTCTATAGAACTTAACCCTGCTATAAGTCTTTTCCAAATTAATGAAGGCCATATGTCTATCCTTTTGATCTTTCTAATATCTCTCTACCAATCTTCGCAACAAGTAGATTGCTTTCATAGTAGACCTTCCAAGCATAAAACCAAATTAATTCTTTGTGATACCAATTTCTCATCTCAATCTCAACTCTATTACCCACTCCCACAATTTCATAGTATGACTTATAAGTTTTATTCCTTTGTAATTTGAACAGTTTTGTATATCCCCTTGTTATTGTAAATAGGAACTAAGATTCTTTTTCTCCACTCATTAGGCATCCTTCTTTACCTTAGCATCTCATTGAATAGCTTTGTGAGTCATCTTATGTCATTTCCTCCAAGACATTTTTTTTCATACCTCAATAGATATGTTATCAAGGTGTAACACCCACCCTACTAGAAAGTTATGCTTAAGCCATAATTTTATAGTGAGTAGTTATTACTTGTTAACTTTGCTTAACCTTAGAGATGTGTATACAATATTAAATATGAGCCTGCTTTTGTGACAAATATAAAACGCTTTCTCTTTGAGTCACTAAACTTGAATATAAGTAATATATCAAGAATACATAAGTTTATTACCCAATGACCAATCAATAATATCCACAACTATACCAAACCCTTACCCTGGTTCACACTGGTTCACACAGGAACCCTCTAGCCTAGGTAGGGTACTACTCAAAATTTCATTAAAAGAAAATAAAAGAACTAATTAAATTTTCTATCATTAGTTCATCGAAAGGTTTGGCCTGTGATGCCAATACCAGTTAAGGATCTCCACAATTAATCACCATCATCGTAATCTATGGGAAAAAAATGATAATAGCAGGAATAAGAATCAAAGTTTCCCAATAGGAAAAATACTAGTTTACTACATAGTGATATTTGACATAGTCTTAAAATAATTAAAGTATCTTTGATTTCTTTTAAAATAATTCTTTTTGCTTATTCCTTTTCTTATCTAACATAATGTTATGAGTATAACTCATCCTCAACTATAGAGTTTCATACCTATACAATCTTAGAATCCCTCTCATTATGGTTGTTTATATAATAATTAGTTTGTTTGTTTTATTACTTCTTTATCATAGGCTTATTAATAACTTTAGGCTTGAGAATAGAACTCATAGGATTCCTGATATACTTCTCATCTGATGTATTGCTTGTCATGTAATACTCCTGATATAGTTCACTTGATGAGTACCTCATACTATGTCCTGATATAGATCACAATAGCATGTTATTCTCAATACATCACTTTCCTCATAATGTTGTAACACTGCAACCAGATATAGTTCACTTTGTTGTAGTACCTTGTACTACAACCTGATATAGATTACAACTTGAATCTATGAGCTTATAATCAAGCAATTGATATTAAATAAAGCTTATTTATGCATTAATTTATTAAGCTTTCTTTCTTCATAAAAATCTTACATTTATTTAGGATAATCTTATGATTATTAAGTAAATTTCTTTTCAATAGTTCTATTTCTCATACTTTTGCTTTGAGATTTCCTTGAAATCTTCTTAACTCTTATGAGATTTTCTTTGTTAAGTCTCCCAAATTTCTGTGAGATTTTTCTCTTAAAAATCTCCTAAAGTTTTATAAGACACCCTTTTAAAAAATCTCCTGCATTCTTATGAGATATTCTGTTTAAAATCTCCTGAATTCATATGAGATATTCTGTCAAAAATATCCTAAATTATTATGAGATACTCTTTTTAAAATCTACTAAAGTCTTATGAGATATTCTGTTAAAAGTCTCCTGAATACTTATGAGATATTTTGTTAAAAATCTATTAAAGTCTTATGAGATATTCGATTTGAAATCTCTCTTTACTGTTTATGAGATTTTTCTGAAGAAAACAACTAAACATTTTATGAGATTTTTCTATAAAATTGGTAAACATTTACAAGATTTTCGTATAAAATCTGATGTACTGTGATGAGATTTTCTGCAAATTTTGCTAAACTTTTATGAGATTGTATATTATTTGAAACTTGTGAAACTATTTGGGTGGTAATTCTTATATATTTCAAGAGAATAAACCAAGTCTCTTTGATGAATTTTAAGCTTTTTGTTCTATGAATCAAAATTTTCTTCATTTGCTTAAAAAACTCTTGTATCAATTTAAATCAATCAACAAGACTCATATCTATTGCATCTTTTATATTCATCCAACTTATACATATGAATCTTGAAAATAAATTTCAGATTTCATAAACATGATTTCAAACATATCTCAAGAATTTATATTAGCAAAATAGCCAAACAATTACTAAGCAATAGATATAGATTTTTCCTAACTTTCTTCAAGCTTTTTGCTAAATCTTTCTCTATTTTTTTTCTCCTCTAACTAAAGCTTGAAACCCATTTTCCCGCCACTATATTTGCTACTGTTTGGACAGATTTAAAGAGGAAAAAGAAGGCTTTGACTTAAGTTTGATGTAGAGGAAATATTCTTGAACTAGTTTTTGTGTTTATCTAAGAGAATCCTTCAAGAACTTGAAGGTTTCATGTAGTTTCAAAGAGGAAAACCTGAAGAATATGGAGGAAAAAAGAAGGAAATGTGAAGGAGGCTACCCATCCGAGAAGGAATGTCGTTTCTTTTGCCTTTTCCTTTATATAATTACATTGACTTGGAGAGAAAATAATGTGTTATTATTTTCGAATCATTTTGTCTTGTATCTATATTGAAAAGGTCTATGTTTATTTGATTGTCCTAAGTAAAAATTATATGAGATCCGATAATATCTATTATTTATACTAGTTTTGACGTTTCAGTGTACCCGTTATTACCATTTTCGTGTATCAATTATTACCATTATTGTACACGATCGATACTTAAAAATATTTATTTAATCTTATCCTTTTTTTTTATGTCTTTATACTAATTATAGGGCCTCATTCTCTATCTCTATTTAAAATATTATTATATTCCCATATTTTATTCGCATTTCCTTGTGTCTTCTAACCTAGTTCTTCTTTGATCCTCCTTTGAAATTGTTTTCACTTTTCATCTTTTAGATGTCACCACATAATGCTTGGAGTCTTCTTTTGGTCTTTTCTCTTCCTTCCTCTTGTAAACCGTACACCCATTACTAAGATTCTATATTGAATAGTTAGCCTCTCCCCTGGAATAACCTTACAATTTGTGCAAAGTTTTCTATCTGATTTTCTTTACAATTTGTGCAAAGTTTTCTATCTGATTTTCAGTAAGTGTTAGCTATACTAAAATTCAAAGGTACTGAGAAGTTTAAAATAGTTTTACCATTTTCATTTGCTTCTCCAAAACTACATCCTCTATGCAACCAGTCATATCCACTAGCTTCCTTACCCACATGTGTATTTAGACCTCCTTCTAAGAATATATTTTCTCATAGAGAGATTCCTTGGATTAAACCTTCTAAATCCTCCAAAAATTTTACTTTGTGATGCTCTTCTAATCCAACTTGTGGTGCATAGGCGCTAATGACATTGAAGGTGTCTCCACTTATCAATTTTAGTGCTATAATCCCACCTCCCACCCTTTTAATCTCCATAGCCTCCTATTTCTAGGAATTATCCACAATTATACCCAAACCATTTCTAGATTACTTTATTGGTATACCACAACTTATTAAAATCCGACGTATGTAACTCTTTTGCCTTCTCTTTCACCCATTTAGTTTCTTGTAGGCACATAAAATTTGTTCCCCTTCATATCGTGGTATCAACAATTTCCATTGATTTACGTGTGTGTGTGTGTGTGTCTATGTTCCAAATCCCAAATCATAACTTACCATCGTGAACTAACTTATTTACCCACATTCATTTATGAATATGTGAGAGCCCTTACTTATTTTGCACTATATTTAGGCATCGATGTAGCGATTCTTGCTCATTTGATATTGTAAGCGAGCAATATAGTGTGTTGCTTCTGGGTAACGACCTAGCATGAGCTCTATTTCATCTTTGATCTATGTCATAAAGATTTGACAAAAAAATTTACGTTAGTTGTCAACAGCATAATGCAACCCTCCTCTTTTATCATGTCATATTTTGTACAACATATATAAAACTTCTCAGTAATAAAATATATTTTGAAACTCAAATTATGAAGTGAAAATTAAAATATTTTACTTAGATGTTTAAAAGTTTCAATTAGATATTTCTAGTTATCTATGTGCGTGTCTATCATAAACTGTCAATAAATAAATAGCCCATTAAATATTTTTCTCAAGAATATTGTACAAAATTTTCATAAATTTTCAAATCTTGTCTCATAAACTAATTAATATATAAATTTAGAATAAATTAATAAAACTAAATCTAAGTATATCTAAAAGAATAAAAAATAAAAGTGTGGTGCACATCTTCCATTTTTTCAAGCCATATATATATATATATATATACACATTAAAAAGTATTGAGTATGGGGGTCCCAAGACCTTTGCTTCTCCCCTTCTTGATCTGATAGTAACTATTAGTATATCAAAATTAAATTTTCTGCATATATATAAAACTATCTCATGTCTTTTTAATTGTAAGTTGTTTTGAATTTAAAATAACTTAATTTAAACACACTAAGAATAATGTAAAATAAATCAATCCTCTGCACGTCAAATAAATAAATCCTCTCCTAATGCGTAAGTCGAACCCACATTTATGTGTGATAGCAAAATATTAGTTGCATATACAGAGTGTTTACAAATCTTAAATATCTTAACATGAAAACTTTTTGTTTGCTTGCTATTTCAATAATTACTTGTCTTACCAACGAACTCTTTCCACAAAAAATAAAATTAAAAAATCAGAAAAAAGCATTATGCATTACAGCAAAATGACACAGATCTTTTTTTTTCTTTTAAATTTTTAAAATTTTGGAATTTATTTTCATATTGATACAATTTTATATCCTAACCAACAAAAGTATAATCATGCTTTCCAATTGCTTGTGAAAATTAACAAGGATCGAGTCTAGCGCTACTAGTGCCCCGCACAAAGTGCTGACCCCAATTTGAATGCTAATTAAGAGAAGTACTAACATTTAATACCTCATCGTATCTCTATCAGGATTGCCTCCGGTGGAAGATGCTGATGGAAAATTAAGAATTCCTTTTGTCAAACCAAATCAAATGCACCTAATTCCAAATAAATTATTCAACGTCTTCTAATGAATAGGAGGGTGGGGGACCATATACAGTGCGGCGGTGGAAGCAAAAGAATTGGAAGTATATGAAGTGCTACTTGGTTGCGAAAATTAAGAAATTGCTGGATGAGAGAAGGAGAATTGAACACGATTTTCTTTCATGCTTTGGTTGTTAGGAATATAGAAAGGGGAAATGCATTCATATCTTGAAGGACAGCAGTGCTAATTAGGTGTGGCACCCCACTTGTCTTTGTTAAGGGTGGTGCGGATTTATAATAATGTCCTGTTTTCACATGATATGATATCTTATGAAAATGAAAGAGAGGCTTATTATGATTTGGCTGGGAGATCGGTACAAAACCATGTGATGCAGAGTAATGGAGACATAGACGTATATTAAGAGGTATAAATAACTCTAAAATTTGACAACCACTTTTTAAGCTTAGTTTTGAATGAAAATTTTTTGGTTTCTTTTTCAAGAAACTTTATGCGTACAAGTGAGATTAAGTAATTCACTTAACTTATTGATTTTTTTCATATCAATTATGTGCTGGATTGCTGGGGCTTTGTTTTTAACTCTTTCTTTCTTGGTTTCACATTCTTAATTTCATTATTGGAAGAAAATAATATCCCTTCCTTGCAGTTTAGTTCGTCATTGTTGTGGCCGATTTTTTTTTCATCCTTTGTCTTTCACTTTGTTTTGTTTCATTTCAGTTACACCAAAAAACACAAAAACTAAAAGGTAAATAACACTAAACACCCTTAAGGTTTGGAGTTATTGCACTCCAACCCACTTTTTACAAATATAACACTCCATCCCATTTCTATTATTAAACTCATTTTTTTATATATTCATTAAACTAATCTTTTCCTTAATATATATAATAAAAATTATTATTTCATGAAATACTACAACTTTAAATTTTTCAAAAATAATTTTAGAGTTTAAAAAACAAAATAATTTTTTTAGCTTTTTCTTTCAAAGTATGTAAGACTACTTTTATAATAATATTGGGTAAGATTTACAATTAAATCAATCATAATCCTCCATATCCTTCTCACTACTTAGAATTATCGCTATCATCAGCCTTTTCCATATCCTCGTGATTATCATTATCTCCATCATCAGCATCATCCTCATCATCGATATCAAACTCCTCATCATTATCCACAATGAACTCTTGGTTTGGCCGAGTGAGGTGAAGGTTTGTGAGCCCATGGTAATAGACTAAGAGTGTTGAAAAGGAAAAAAATCTGATGGCAGATAGAAGTGTATTGCTGGTTTGCTCTATGCTCAGATGCTACAATCTCATCCATAACTCGTTGGTTGGATGCTGAGATATGTTGACATAGATGCTATTGAATGGCTTCAAAGCGAGCATCCAAAGGTGGGAGAGAAGAAGAGGACCCAATTGCCTATTGTTTGGATGGCCCTAGAGCAGTTACTATCTTTTTCTTGCTAGCACTTTTCTATGGCCTGGTGATTGAGATGTAAGAAATTAGCTAAGGGATCTAGTCGGTGTCATCACCCAGGTGGCTAGAAACTTTGTGTTGCTGAGCAATGGACGTAATGGTGGATGGAAAAAGGCAGCCGCCGAGACCTATGGTGGACCATAGACATGTGGTGGTGGATAAAACTGGCCATATCAACCATCTTCATTGTCACCAAACAATAAAGCATGATGCACCGCTCAATAGCTATGGAGGTGGCTAGAGTGGAAGTTTGGCCACATATGGGAGTGCGAGATGTTCATCCTTGCCTATGCCTCATAATTCAAGAACTTGTTAGGTAAACGATAGGATTAGTGGTTGCATTAATGAAGTACTCCCAATCATTGGCCCCCTCTTAACATGCTGTTTGGAATGCCCAAGAATTGAATTCCTTCAAGAATTGGAATTCAATTTCTTAATTTGGAACACAATTTGGGTAAAGAATCAAAATCACACAAGAATTCAATTCACCATTTAAGCCAAGAATAAATCAGACCTAAAGAGGTCTGATTTGTTGAAGGAATTCATCTGAACAATTGACATTACCAACTTACCCTCCTTTTGCAGAGAGCAGCCATGGTGAAGGGACCGACCAGAAGTCGTCAACCTTTAGTTCCCGTCCCCTGGGATTCTCATCGAGAGGAACCGATGTCAACTTTGCCGTCACCGAGGGCCTCGCATCGGGATCGGAGTCGGTTGCAGAGGATGTCGCATCGAGATTGGAGTTGGTTGCCACCGGCGGCGCGAGGCAGGCGCATACACCGAAGAGAAGCAAGGTTGAATCAGGATGGTGGAGCCACCTGGCGGGACGTGCGTCCCACTCGACGTTACACAATCCCTTGCCCTTCAGCTTGTGGTCATGGTGGTGTACCGCCACGATGCCGTGGTGAAACCCATCGACTCGGTTGCCGCACGACATGATAGCTTGCCATATCGAGGCAACACCTCCTCCGCTTCAGAGAGGAGCTTGAAGGTTGACGGCGTCTTTGGTGGTGGTTGTGCATTGGCCAATAGGCAAGGTGAGGGGAGGCATGGCAGCGAAGTAGTGGTTCCCCAGCGAGGTGAGAGCTTGACACTGTGCAAATGTGTTAAGTTTTATTGATGGATGATAAAATGGTAAAATTAAACAAATCAATTCATTTTTAGATAGATTCCAAATCAAGGAATTCAATTCAATTATATTATTTACTAATTCATTCCAAACATAAGAATTGAATTCAATTCTTGATGGAATTCAATTCTCGATGGAATTCAATTCAATTTCATTACTTAAAAACTTTCCAAACACCCTGTAAGTGCATCCTTTACCTCATTGCAATCGGTGCCATGGATGTCCTAATCCATTAGGAAGTACTCATCTTTATCCATTCCCACCTCAAGTAACCTCAAAAAGTTATGAAGGAAGATGGTTGAAATATCACACGACTGCTCCCTCACTCTAATTCACTATTAGAAACTCGCAGAGTATAGAAGGATTTTGAATACAGATGGATTTATAGATAGGAAACTAGAAAATTGGGAATTTATTTTATTTTTTTGTAAAATGTGGTAGATCCGTCTGTAAATCAATTTGTAACTATTGCCATAAAAATCCACCACATGGCACATAACAATACAGATGACACTTACAAATGTATACACAGATGAATAACTAAAAAATAAAAAACTTATAGATGGATAAATTCATTCGTAATTTGAAATTACAAGCGCGTATTACATGCGCGAATTATAGACAGTAAAATCTGTCTATAATTTGAAAAATTAAACACAGTTTCAGTTTTCATGTTACAGACGGATTTTACCGTTTGTAATTTGATTAATGAAATGATGCATTTCATCACTCGACTCACAGACGAGAAAATCCACATGTAATGTGATTAATTAAAATTTGCATTTTATTAATCACGTTATAGATGATAAAATCCGTCCATAATGCAATTAATAAAATGCATCATTTCATTAATCCCATTATAGATGAGAAAATTTGTCTTTTACATGTGAAATAGAGAACAAAACATGTTCCACCTTATTCTTCTTCCTCATTTTGTAACGCCCCGATTCTCTGTCAGAGGTGAAAATGACCAAAATACCCCTGAGTTCATTTTCAGCCCGGAATTCGAGGAAAGCCGATCCGGTAGCACTCGATGGGCGAAATCAATGTTGGAAGGGGATTAGTTGGTTTGTGTACCTTCCCGGGATCGAAAATCTTGTTTTTCGAGTTTTTGGGTCAAAATGGCCAAAATACCCTTGTGGTGTTTTACCCATTTGCAAATGTCAGATGAACCCGAAACTTCTCCAGATGGTTTTAAAATACGTTTTTATGTATTCTGTTACCTCAGTTTTGGTCCCGGAGGTCCCGGGCACAAAATTACAATTTTGCCCCTAGTTTCATATTTTTACGCTTAATTGCGTGATTAAGCAAACCTAGGCAATATTAGGCTCTAATCAAAAATTAATTAATTTCCATAATTAATCTAAGGTCAAAATAATTTATTAAAGTTGATTAGAACCTAATAATGCTTGATTACAACTTGAAATCTTATTTTAAATTTAAGATTCCTAGTCATGGAATCTTGAATAATGTTTTCTCTCTCCAATTCCCTAAATCATGGAATTGTGTTTCCATTTGTTTATTCACAAATGAGTTTTTAATTCTCTAATGATCTATGAGCACTCCTAATCTAGTCATTACATGGCCCTAATTACCTACTTATTCACCTAAATACTCACAAACTCCTAGTCCAAAGCCTAACCAAAGACACCCTTAATCACACTTCTAAACCACATTAAAGGAGATGATTTCTCCTCTCCCTTGGCTGCAGAAATCAGCGCCAATTACCCCTCCATTTTATCACATATTAATTTTATTTCACACTCCAAGATCATGCTTGAAGCCATACTCACCACCATACTTCACCATGCCATCAAAATGCAATTATCTTACCTCATGTTCCATGAGGATTCATTCTCCTCCACACATGCATCACCTCATGTTCCATGAGAATTCATTCTCCTCCACACACTCACCCTTATTCTTCTCTATAAATACCATGCCTAGATGAACTTTGCTACATTTTTGTTCATTTGCTAAGTTTAGTTTTTTAGCTTTTCTCTAAGTTCTTCCTTTTTCTCTCAAGCATTCCAAGAGCTCTTCTTCTTCATCTTCATCTTCTTCATCCTTCCCTCACATAATCACCTCATAGTCTCACTCCACCACCTCATAACCTTAGATCATCCTCTAAGCTCTCAAAAACTCAACCTCAAACACAACTTCACCCAAAACACATTTTCTCTCCTTTTTCCTTCACAAGGCCGAATCATCATCACCATCCTAGGAGGTGTTGCTCATCTCATTTTCATCTTCAAGTTCAAGCTTTTTGTCTTCATTCTAGGTAAGGGTTCTATTCTAAACTTTGTTTTTCTTGAAAATGAGTTTTCTCTAGCTTTCTCTTGGATTTCTTTTGAAACTTTTTCTTTGCTTTTCCTTTCCTCATTTCAGCCGAGAGGCCTTGTTGAGCACATGATAGCTCAATGATGAGAGCTCCTAGATGATAACTATGTGTTCATCTCAAAAGAATCTCTAGAGCTTGAGTTTTTATTTTCTTTAAGTTTCACCTTTACTTTCTAACTCAAAATGATTTCAACTCAAGAACACCTTCACTTTCTTCTTGCTATTTTGATTTCGGTCCCTTCATTTCCTTTCCTTTAATGTTTCGATTTTGGTTTCCTTTTCTTTGAGATTATATGTTCTTTGGAAAGTTTTTTTTTTTTTGAGCTTGATGATGATGTTCAAGAACCTTATAGTTCCTTTGAGAACTTGGTTCAAGGACTCTAAAGCTCTCTTTGTGATGAGATAAGTGTTGGGTTGAGATTTGTTGTTCTTTTTAAAAGTCTCATATGAGCTCTAAGTTAAGATAAAAGATTTTGCATCCATGTTTACTTTATGTCATCACTAAATGCTCAAGATTAAAGAATAAACTTGCATCTTCATATTTATGTTTATGTTCTCACTAAATTTCTAAGATAATAAGGAGTTGCATAGCATATTTATTTTATGTCCTCACCTCTAAATAAAGACTAAAATAAAGTGCATTGCATATTTACTTTCATGTCACAACTTAAGAGAATTAGAGCTCATGGACTTACCCTTGATTATCTCAAACAAAGGTTTGAAAATATATGTTCTTTAGCTACTGATTTTCGGCCTTGAGGAGTTTGGTTGGTTACAAATATTGAAAACTATGTTTAATAATTTTTCTATGCTTTTATGAGTATAAGGAATGTCTAGAACCAAATTTTATGAATTTAGGACCTCTTGAGATAAATTTGATTTAGCTACTGCCCTCACAAACATTTTAATGATTTTAGATGTTATAAATGTTGATAAATGAGTTTTGAAAGTTTGAGAGAGGTTCCAAGAGAAACTAGTATTTTATGTGCTTTAGAAATTGTGTTTGATGCCTTATATGGAGATGAATGTTTCGGTTCTGCCTTGCTATGTTTTGGTCACTGTATATTCTGTTTTGATGATGATAATATGATTATGTTTGAGTATAATTGATGCTAAAATTCATATGTGAAATATTAAAGAAGTTAGAAACTAGAAAAGAATTAATTTGAGAGTTTTAGATCCCTTAATGTTTGATTTTTCTGGATTCTGTCCAACAAGGTTTAGAAATGGTAATCATGGATTTAAATTAGTTTAAATGTGTAGGAATGAGCCATAAATGGTTTAGGACTTAATCTTGATGCCTTAGGAGCAAACCGGACTTAGAAAGGGTCATTGTTGTGACTCCTAGGTACCCATAAAGTTAGGATTTTAGATTATGCATCCTTGAGGTTTAGAGATGTTCTTGATCATAGTGTTGAGTGAGGAATACTTAGATATGAGCCTATAGGTACCCAAGAGATTAAGTTGTGATGATTTATAACTTAGTTTGTGAGTTAAGGATCTTAAGGGTCAATGCATAAGACATTAAGAGATTTTATCGCTTTTAGTTTGGTAATGCAAGTGTGATATGTTGATATGCATGATGTGATGATATATGAGGTGTGATGTGTGATACACGAGCATTATCTATATGAGTTATGATGATGTGATCTTTTATGATGATGCTATAATGATGTAGAAATTGATTATGAATTGTTGAGATGTTATGTCTATCATGTTTGTGAGAATTGAACGAGAGAGAGTATGTACCCCTTCTTTTGCCCTCTTAAAAATCTAGTGAAAACTAGTTAGGTTTGAGCTCATTTAGGCAATATGGGTGTTTATGGTTGGATTTGGGTGTATTTGGTTGGACTTGATAATGAGAATAATTTGCTGATGAGTATCAATGTAGTTAAGCTCATTCCTAGGCGATAGGGTGTGTTTGGTTGGATTTGGTGATGAGTATAAATATTGCCGGGCATTAGTGTTTATGGTTGGATTTGGTGATGAGAAAAGAAGGTGGTATTTGAGAGAAAGAACTCAAGAGTTCGGACGTGAGAAAAGAGATGCTATGTCTCTTTTTCAAGTCACATAGTCATGAGTAAAGAAAGAACTAATCCTAAGTTACCCCTTCTTTTGCCCTCTTAGAAATCTAGTGATGACTAGTTAGGTTTGAGTCGTTTGGTTGAGCTCAATCCTAGGCGATAGGGTGTATTTGGTTGGTTTTGGTGATGCGTATAAATATCACCGGCACTGGTGTTTATGGGTGGATTTGGTGATGAGAAAAGAAGGTGGTTCTTGAGGAGAAGAACTTAAAAGTCCAAGTATGAGAAAAGAATGGAGAAGAGTTCTGTACTTTTTATGCCGCTTATCTGTTACTTGATGTTTTGATTTATTGAACTGCTTGCATAATGTATTGCCATGCATTCATCCAATATATGCGGAATTCATATCATTAAGACCCATACTAAAAGACACCCACTTTGGATAAATAGCTTTGGAAAGCTTAAAATAAACCTTACGCATGAACACCTCTTTCATAATTAAAACCGAAGTGGCTGGGGACGACAACGATGACACGTGTGTTGGAGTCGGAATTCCCTACTGAGAATCTTGAATAAGTTTCTCATCCATCTCTCTCTTTTCTTCCGTGTCGTCTCCAGATGAAGATGATGGTGTATCTCGTGACGCGGTTCGTGGTTTCTACTAAAGCATGGGCATGGAGCATACACTATGAGTCGGATTGGTGGGATGCAACGGAACGCGCAGATGCCGCTTTAGTTTTATAAATTATAGAAGTGCATTTCTGTTGAAGTGATAATAGGACTATGATAGTCATAAATTATGTACCTATGGTAATATGATCATGTTGTGATGTAATGAACAACCTTTGTGTTTTGTGACCATGAATGATATGAGAACTCTTTTCTATATGTTAGTCTTTGTTACGTCATACGCGGCTCTCACTTTGATTTATGTTTTCAAAAAAAAAATTTACCCGTATTCCCACTAAGTATTTTCATAAAAGAATGAGACTAAGAAGTAATAACCTAATGATTAACCTAATGTGTTCTAGAGTATTGGGTTAAAAATTAGGATGTTACACATTCTCCATTTCCACCATCTCTAGCAATGACGTGGTGTTTTTGGCCGCTGTCAGTGGTTGGAGCCACCGTTTTGCAAACAATTTGCACCATTGTGTTCCGAGTATGGTGCTCTACCTTTTGATCGGTTTATTTTATTTTATTTTATTTTTGTTTTACTTTTGTACTTTCAATTGGTGATTGTTTGTTGTTTTTAGTATTACTACTTGGTAAAAACTTCATTTGTTTAGGAATTGAACTACATTTGGAGCATTGTTGGAGTAATTCGGAGCACTTTTGGTTGCAACTTGTACAATGCATTGATAAGTTTTTACGTTTGTTAATGTTTTTTATTTTGGTTTTTAGGAAATAACAGTATTTGGAAAGTTGATTTTGTAAGTTTTACGTTTATTAATGTTTTGAAGTTGATTGTGGTAAGTTAAAAAGACTGTATTTATAATGTAATTTGTTTGTTAATTTTTTATTTTTAGGGATTAGTTGGGTGCGTGCTTATAGCCATTGCTGTGTTTACTAACGGTGCTTTGGCATATAGGTCAGTAATGAAATGTTTATTATTGATATGTTATAAAATATATAGGATAGGGACTTATGATTTCTATGATAGAATTGTAGGACTGGGGATTGTATGACTGAGGGGAAGGGCGTAGAGGTCCTCCTCTGACTTGTTTGCATTGTTTCTATGAGATAGTTTATGTTTACGGAGATTGCATAATATGCATATTATGAAGTTATAAGGGGATACATTCTAGAATGATTTTAGGATTGTAAAGTGTAATATATGTGTTGATTAACTTTATCGTAGTCTAATGTAATTGTTTGCACATAATTATTTTGTCGGGCAGTTCATTGTTTGTGTAATTGCAATAAAATTATGGCTTACTTATTGATTGTTGAAGACATATTTAGTTAACAAGATAGTCTTAAATTAAGGGAAACTCTATTGAAATTTTTTAAAATATGATTGCTATTGTTTGAATGTAACCATGGTATACAGAAGGAAATGTTCATACATTAGGAGAGACTATGTCGAAGTTTATATTAAAAGAATTTGACTCTTTTATAACTACTTTAAAACTTATATATCAATATTTGTATGAAATAATTTTTATATTAATTTGAAGTAAATATTTATATTTATTCTTTTTTATCCTTCTTTAATTTACAATTATAACCTTTTTCATTTTTTGAGGCATTTGAATCTCTCTTATGTTTTATCCACTTAGTCCTTAGATTAGACTCGACCTTCTTAAAGGCATATACTTTTGGAATATTACACTTATAATATTTTCTATTACTCAAACTAAGTCCTTTAGGCTCTAAACTTACTCATTAAGTCCTATGCTCATAAAACCTCTCTTCCTTTCATGTTTTACTAAACCCTAAGAATTAAGATTTATAAGACTTACCCTTAACCTTCTCCTCTACTTAAATCCACATTTTTTACAGGTAAAGATTAAAGGCTTACGATGTAATTCCTTCTTTCGACTCTAAGATTTCTAAAAGACATTATCTAGGACTCAAAGACATTAAAAGGTTAAATATTTATCAGCAAAGTTACCAAATTTATTGCAAAGTTTCCTCTTTTATCTTATCTTCTTATCAAATGTTACTCTTTTATTTTCCTACAGAATAATACTACTAACCACAAAATGCTCTTTTAAACTTGTCTCAAGGAGCAAAAGCACAAAGAACAAAAGTTTCTCTATTTACGCTGTGAAATGAGCTTAACAATGAATCATTAACACAAATGTTACTCCTCTTCCTTGGGCACAACTCAATCATCAACACATACATGAAACACAAAAATCCAAGTCCATTAATGTTCGAGTAACATAAACATACCAAACACTTCACTTTTGCTACTAATTCATTTATGCACTTTAAAATACATATTCCTAAACCCTAAACATATATTATGGTTCATTCAGATATGGCAGGTAGAGGTAAGGGGAAGAAAGGTGTTGCTCAGCGTCTTGGTCATGGTAGTAGTCGTAGCATTCCCTCATCCACCACTCCCATTTCCACCTCTAGACCAGCAGGAGTGCATACATCCTAGCTGGGGGGGCATGAGCAGTACATTATGGTGCCCAAACCTTGGTATGTGCCTCCTCCCCTTCATTACAACGAATTTCACAGCCTGCACCGCTAACTACATTCACTCTGCCGTCCCCTACATAACACACAAGTGAAGGATTCACTCCTGCTACATCTTCCTCTAGGCAGGAATCATAGACGCAGGCACCTCCGAGAGTGCTACCCACTATGAGATTGGATAGATCCACTTGGTAAGATATTTATGAAATATTGGGCGAAAATTGATTTCATGTGAATGTTAACATAATTTTTTTTATTTTATGTTATCATTATCCACTATATAATATATCTTTATGTGTTCAGTTGGTATCCACCCCAGAAGGGTATCCCCAGGTCATGAATAGTATTAAGAAAATGTATGAGGCACTTTACATCAATTTTGGTAAGGTGCATAAAAAAACAAAGAAAGAGTGGTACAAAGATTGGAAGATAATAAAAGTCAATTGATTCGTTTAAAGTTTTCTTTGATCTCTAATATTTTACATGTATTAACTAATTTCTATTCATGTAGAGCCAGTTCACCATTTCTCCCAGGATGAGAAGAGGATATTCAAGGCCTAGAAGAGTCGCACTACAAAGGGACTAAGGCATATGTACATTAAGGCTTGTTAGAAGCCATCATCTGTAGAATGGATCGCACCCCACTTCCTTCATGCCTTGCAAGAATACTGGCATACGCCAAAGTTTCAAAATCTCTCCTTGAAGGCCAAGACGAGCAAGCATCCACTAATGGTGGGTCATTGCATACCGGGGGCTCTACAACTTTGGCTAGCACTAAGGCTAACTTGGGTAGTTACTTCTATTTTTTTTTTTAAAGTTTTCTATTATTCAATTTATCAATTGAATTTAAGAGGTATATTAATTAGAATCATAGGACAAGACACTGAAGAGACCACCTACACAAGGAGAGGTGTTTAAAGAGGTACACTCAAAAGGGAGACAAGACAATGTAGGTTGATCCTTGATCTGAGTCAGTATATGTGAGTATAGTTACTCTTTTTATATTTTCTAATTTAGGACATAAAAAATATCGTTCGAGCCTAAAATATAATTGTTTACAATAAATTATAGGGTAATTATGTTCAGAAGCTGGAAACTGCATTTGTTGAGAGTCTATTTAGGAGGATGCTCTGTGGTTAGAGACAATGGATGGCTACTATAAAGGTTGCATTTGTGGCATAGGGGCCACTTAGCCGATTCGATATCCCCTACATCTGTCACCGGGGATGCCCCTTCTCTTACGCCTAAGGTGGTGGAGGACATGGATGAAGAGCTCTAGAAACAAAATGAGGAGATGTGGAAGAACAAGGAGGGTGCATGGAAGAAGTAGGCTAAGAAAATGAAGAAGGTTGAGGGAAAAAGTGGCATCAAGGATACAGAGGGAGGTACAGTAGCAGATGCAACAGCAATATATGCATATGCAGTAGGTGAATGCATACTTCGGGCTCATGAGAGCAAGTGGCTCTACGCCTCTTCCTCCTTATTCACCATCTTCAGCTCCACTAATTTTTGTGGTAATGCATCCATCCTCCTCTGATGACGATGATGATGACAATGATGGTACCCGCGACGTGGGCGAGGTTGATATTGATGCAACCGAGTACTTGTGATTATTTTTGTACTACTCTTGAGATTGCTGTTTTATTTTTCATATTATGATTTTAAATGTTTACTTTTATTATTGCAATAACATTTTAATTTATAATAAAAATTATTTTTAAAATTTAAATTTATATTCCATAAATTTCCTTACGTTTACTGATTATTATGATAATTAGCAACAATGCATTATAATCATAAAAATAACCAACAGTTACAAGCTATCAAAAGAAAAATTATTATAGACGGATTTACATATGGTAAATTTTTCCTTTTTTAAAATTTTTGTTAATTACAAATAAAATTTTCCATCTTAACATTATAGACAATAAAATCCGTCTATAAAAAATAATTTTTATAACAATTTTTCCTTTTTACAGATGGATTTTGCCATCTATAATGTTAGAAATGGTAAAATCCGTCTGTAATTAATAATTTTCATAACAATTTTTTTATTTTTATAGACAGATTTCACCGTCTATTATTATATAGACGGTAAAATCCTTTTGTAAATGGAAAAAATTGAACACATTTTTTCAGCTATTTATAGACGAATAAATCTATCTATAATGTATACAAATTGACTAATCTGTTTGTAAAGCTGTCTATAAATTACAGATAGGAATAAAAATTTGTTTCTGTTGCTCCTGTTTATAAATCTGTCTGTAATGATAAAATCCGTCTATATCAAGTTAAAAATTCATCTATAAATCCTTTTGTGTTCTATGAAAATCTTGTAGTGATTGTTGTATATGAAACATGTACATAGTTGGCATAGAACTCCTTGACAATAGTTTTGCAAGTAGGAACTAGCTCGCTCCAAAGGTAGTGGCCCTCTCATAAATCAAGAAATGTTTGCAAAGATATACTATAAATTGCTCTTGAGCAACATGACAAGTAAATACTGTACCATCCAAAATGTCCTCGATGGGTGTAGCAAAAGATGAAACAGTGTTTCTTCTAAGCATGGTACCTTAAAAGTTGCAAGAAAAGTCTGAAAACTCCAGAACCCTTCAGAAAGTATGAGCTTCATTTTTGTGAATGACAATAAAGCCAATTTAAAGAAAGTACTTTGAAGAATGACTAATGGTTACCTTCGGTTTTTTGACAAAGTATAACATGTTAATCCGGTTTGCATCACACGAACTTAAAACAAGATTAATATTTCACTTTGCTTGTGTAAGCATGTTTTATCTCATAGGAAGAGATTAAGCTAAATAAAAAATGAATATTATGTGAAGCAAAGAACGTGTATACAGATTAAAACATAATACGGATTTAAAGCAAGAATAATGTTTCACTTTGCATGCACAAACATGATTTATCTTATGGGAAGAGATTAAGCCAAAAACAAAGTGAATGTTATTTTAAGCAAAGCATGTATTCATGTTTACGGACCAAAAGCATAAAGGCATACTTGAATTGGGAATAATTTCACTACACATGAGAAATCATATTTTATCTCAAGGGAAGAGATTAAGCTTAAAAAGGTGAATATTATCTAGTGCAAAGAATGTATAAATGCTTAAGGACTGAAGCAGATCAAGTCAAAGATCAAGAAACCAAGGAAAGGATATTTAGAAAGTAGCATGGGATATCAAAAAGTACACTCAAAATGAAGAAATCAACTTATGTCTAAGAGTAACGTGTTACTCAGTCATCAATCACTACAATCACAAAGAAATCATTATCAAATAGCCAAGATTGAAGACTGGAAGATCGAAGAAATATCAAAGAGATTAATTACGCTGTTAGAAAGCTCACTTAATAATGGAGCATAGAATGCTAAGGGAAATGGAGGGAAAATTCAAATTTCAAAATTCAAATCTTAAATCAGATCCAGTGTTATAATTGGTACGTCATCTCTTCTACCTAATTAATTCATAATCCTAGTTTCCAGAAGGAGGAGTTCAGAAACCATGATCATAAAGTAAAAGGAAAATGAGGACATCATAAACCTCTAAAATACAACAGCTTCTACAACCGATGTGACAAGTCTGTCAGCATACCTCTCTAGACTAATGTTCCAAAAAACAATTGATGATCTACTCGTGTGACTTGGAAATCTAATCAAAGGCAATAGTCATCAAGAGGGATCTATATAAATAAAGATGCCATACATGAAAGCTGATGAGAGAGTTGAAGATATAGGAGTGGAAACTCTGGAAAAATCTCTCCACACTTCTTAAGCTGTTCATTATAATATGTAACCAATCATCTTGAAGTGTAAAAATCTTATTTCCATGTTTTGTAATGATTTATATATTCATCTTAGGAAGAGATGTGTGAAAGAAGTCACTCATGTTTTCCAGGTTTGTACTAGCAAATATTCTTAACGAAACATGGATGTAGGTTAGTTTGAGTGGCAACCCAAATGCATTACCTTTGTAACCTTAATCCATTAGTGATCAGAGTGTGACATAGCTTGGAGAAGCTAAGGTAAAACTATTTGCAACGTAATGGCAGAGGTATTTGCTTATCACGGTTCAGCTTGGAGAGATTGGTTCAAGATTACTTACAACATGGCAGTAGAAGTTGTCTGCAGGTTACGGTTCAGCTTGGAGAGGCTGGTTCAGAACTACTCAGCTCAATGTGGAGAGGTTGGCTGATAACAACTCAATTAGTGACAGTTGGGTTGTCCATTGTGCACTGTGAGAGCTTGGGAAAGCTAATGTAAAGACCATCTAGTTTACTTTCTTAGGTTGAGAATGTTGTTGTTAATGAAATCTCAACATGTGTTGAGTACTAGATGTAGGTAGGTTGGCCGAACCAGTATAAAAATACTCGTGTTCATTCTTTTTTCCCTAATCTTTTAGTTTTATGTTATGCACTTTAAGTTAATTATTGATTTAGTTCTATTAAAGTATCATCATAACTATTATGACTCTTTGTTAATTATTTCAAATTTGCAAGAATACTTCAGAAAGCATGATTTAACCCTCTTTCTCGTGCACTCTTTTGCCAACAAAGTCATGAGAAATGGAAATTATACCCCAAAATGAAACTATCAATACCTTCTTATAGCAAATTCCTCAAAAGCAAAGCAAAGGCAAAACAATGTCGACACAAGTCAATGAAGCTGAAAGTATAAATTAAATAGTAAGTCTACTGGTAAGAAGCCATAATCCATTGAAAAAACCCATAATACATGGCAATCCAACATTTGAATATGTATCGGTCCACAATCATTGACTAAATTTCCCATAAAAAGCACAAGTCCAGCCAATAACCATGCCACTGTAAACTAATGGCACCAAAATTTAATAGCTCCCCAAGGTTACACCATACCCTATAACTTTTCACTCTAGATGCATATCCAAGAAATTTACACTTTTGTACCCTTTGCTGAAATTTATTATCATATTGTAAGCATATGTAGGACAACCAAATGTTCTTAGATCAGAATAATTAGTAGGAGTACTGGACCATACCTAAAGGAGATTTACAATCAATTGCAATAAAAGAGAACGATTCACCAAATAATAAATCATATTAAATGCTTCAACCCAAAACTCTTTTGACAAGTTTGCATTAGAAAGCATGCAACGAGCTTTCTCTATAAGATTTTTGTTCATACACTTTGTCACACCATTTTGTGGTGTTGGTTTTTGCACAATATAATGCCTCATTATGCCTTTATTCTTATTAAACTCATTGAATTAGGATCCACAAATTTCCAAACCATTGTCCATTTAAAGATGCTTGATTTTCTTATTGATTTGGTTCTTAATGAGCGATTTCCACTTCTTGAATAAAAAAAACATCATTCTTCTGCTTCAAAATTTGGACCCATGCATTCCTTAAGAAATCATCAATGAAATCCAAACATTTCACATTGCATTTTGATGAAACAAGGGCATGGCATCGCTAATAACAATAGATATAGTCAATTGTACCCTTAGTCCTATAAATAGAAGTACTAAACTTGACTTTCATCTACTTCCCTAGTAACACCCTTCTTCCATTAAGCTGCTTAAGTCATAACTTTACAGTGAGTAGTTGTTACTTGTTAACTTTGCTTAATTTTAGAATATAAAGTGTATATGTGAAATTTACTATGAGCCTATTTTTTAGAATATGAACCACTTTTTTTCATGCGCCGTAAGGTTTAAACATAAATAGTTTTTTGTAATAAAATAGTGGAATAATAAAATCATATTATGTATTGAACAAATAAATAACATATAGAAATTGAGTAGTAATTCATATGCATATCATATACATATCAGACCCATGACAGATTATATCATAAATCATGATAATTCTCAGTAGGATAAATAGTAGATAGAATGTACAATCTAGTAGGTCTCCATAATGTACATGTATGGATCAAACACTTACCCTAGTCCATGTTAAGGGCCACTTAATTTAGGTAAGGCATTACTCAAATACATAAAAAAAAAAAAAAGACCAACTAAGCTCTTTATCAACGACTCCTCAAAAGGGTTATTTCACAAGCCATCAAAATGAATGGTGTTAGCTGGGAAAGAAATTCAGTAACTATTGCACTACTATGTACATATCAACATATGGGTCTTGTGAGCCTCTAGATATCCCCACCAATCTCTAGAGGCTCTAGAAGCTGAGATATTTGAAGATGTCAAAGCGATAGACTTAGTGCCCATATCGGATAAAGAAAAGGAATGGTGGCGTGGAAACTGTCCCACGAGTGCTGGGAATAGAGGGTGTACCATATATAATGGGAAGAAATCATACAGAGACGCAACATCAAACTTGGGCATGGTAAAGAAAAAGAAAAAAAAGCAACCTAATATAATATATACACAAATCCTATTCTAAGCTACCATGTAAGATGACTATAGGTCCGGATCATAGTGCCAATACTAGCTAGGGATCTCCATGAAAATCACCAAGATCTCCATCTATATAAAAACATGACAACAATAGGAATGAGAACCATAAATTCTTAGTAGAAAATCTTAGATTGTTATTTTGTGGTATCTAACTTTTTATCTTAGGTCTGTTTAACTTACTAGGTTTATATTGTCCTACTAAGTAATTTAACTAGTATTTATTGATATTTCTTTTGTCATTGTTAATGTAATAGATTGTTGAGCTTGTATGTAGAACTTATGGGACTCTTGATATGCTTCTTCTAACATACTTCACTAATAGTACTTTCTGTCATAAGTTAGTAGTTTGACATATTCATCACTCTCACCAACTACTATATTTATAATGGATAAAGATCCCATATTGCATTCTGATATACTTGAACTGACATAGATTAATTTGATATAGTTCTCATCAACTATCATACTTTACATAACCACATAATTGAGTCCATAAACTTACAATTAAGAATACAAATACGTTATTACTTGTTTTCTACTTTACTTTTTCCCTTTGTGTAAAATCCCATGAAAAGATCTTAACAAAATTTGTATGCTTAAAACTTTTAAGATTGCTTACAATTATGAGATTTATACTTTAAGTTCTCGTAAACTCTTTCATGTACTCTACATAGGCTAAAATTTATTCTTTCATAGAATTTTCTCTAAACTTCATCATAAAACTTTACTAGCTTATTCCTTTAAGTTTACTAAACTTTATGTTAGCAACATAATTAACAAGTTTACTAGCATGTACTAAAATACTTCTTTCACTTAATTTTCTTCATGCTTCTTTATCTAAAATTTTCTATTCATAAATCTTTTAGACCTTGATTCTTTTCAATGTCTGAAGATTTAATTGGTTTTCCAATAATTACTTTTTACAAGAAAGCTAAAATTTGCTAATTAAATTTTTAACTAAATATAAGTTCTTACCTTTTAATTATGTAATAGTTCATGTTGTTTTATGGATTGATGACTGTCCCCACAAACCAACACGGGTCTTTTCAGCATGCTTTGTCCTTACTCACACATTTTCTGGAAAAACTTCCCAAGAGGTCACCTAACCCAAAATTGCTCCATGTCAAGCACGCTTAACTATGAAGTTCTTTAGTGAAGGACTACCGAAAAGAATATGCATCTTATTTGTATAAGTAGTACAAATCAATTCATCTAAGTCATCCTTGTAACAGCACATGCTGCCTTATCGATTGATGACTGTCCCCACAAACTAACACAGATCTTTTCAGCATGCTTTGTCCTCACTCACACACTTCCTAGGAAAACTTCCCAACAGGTCACCTATCCCAAAATTGCTCCAAGTCAAGCAAGCATAACCATGGATTTTTTTAGTGATAGGCTACCAAAAAGAAGATACATCTTGTTGGTATTAGTATAAACCAATTTATATAAGCCATCCTCAACTGTATAGCCCATACATATACAGTCTTAGGATCCCTCTCATTCGGGTGTGTAATCGGTTCATTCATGTACCCCTTTGCTTTGAAGGCCTTGTGAGGAGCCGCTTCTTGCCCATGTCTTCTTTGCACCAGTGATCACTCCCCGTCCTCATCGTAGGGGATTATATGCCCACCAGCTTCCACTTGGTTCGTCCCCGAGCCACATCATACTGGGAAAGGTGCTGCTCTGATACCATTTGTAACAGCCAATGCTGCCTTACATATTGATGATTGTCCCCACAAACCAACGCAGGTCTTTTCAGCATGCTTTGCTCTCACTCACACGCTTTCTGGGAAAGCTTTCGAAGAGGTCACCCATCCCAAAATTGCTCCAAGTTAATCACGCTTAACAATAGAATTCTTTTAGTGATAGGCTACCAAAATGAATATGCATCTTGTAGTTATAGGCAGTACAAATCAATTCATATCATTCATTCTCAATTGTATAGCCATATACCTATATAGTCTTAGGATCCCTTTCATTCTAGTGTGTAATCGATTCATTCATGTACCCCTCCATTTAGAAGGACTTGTGAGGAGCCGCTCCTTGTCCTTGCCTTTTTTGTACCAACGATGACTCCCCACCCTCATCACTGGGCATTACGTGATCCAAGGCTGTAAAAATTCTAAAGGACACCTCAATGTGTCCGTAAGATACTGTGAAAATTTCAAAGCAAAAAGAGTTCTCTAATTACTTTAACAAAATTTGACAAATTTGGTGGTCACAGACCACTTAATCTTAGCTCAGAACTATAATCTCATAATTTTTAACCCAAGCAAATGATTGAATCAATTTAGGATAAAAATCATGATTTAACTTCAAGATGTTTTCAACACCATGTAAAAATTTCAAAGGAAAAATCAATCATTTGCTATGGTAACAAAATTAGGGAAAATCGCAGCTTCTGTTCCAAAAATTCAGGTAGCATATGTATCATTTTGGTTTGTGATTTGTTTTCAAGAAGTAAAGTCTTTAATATGACCTAATAAAAATCATAGAGTTTCCTTAGGATGTAACGCAAAGTGATGAGGGCAGGGAGTGATAACTGGTGTAAAAAAGTCAAGGACAAGGAGCAGCTCTTCACAAGACCTTCTAAATGGAAGGGTACATGAATCAACCGATTACATGCTAGAATGAGATGGATCCTGAGACTATATAGGTTTGGGACTATATAGCTGAAGATGGCTTATATGAATTGATTTGTACTACCTATACCAACAAGATGCATCTTCTTTTCGATAGCCCATCACTAAAAGAACTACATGGTTAAGCATGCTGGACTTGGAGTAATTTTGGGATGGGTGACCTCTTGGGAAGTTTTCCCAAGAAGCATGTGATTGAGGAAAAAGCATGCTGAAAAGACCCGTGTTGGTTTGTGAGGATAGTCGTCAATCCATAGAGCAGCATGAGCTGTTACAAAATCTTATGCTCTTCTTTCGCATACATACAATTGTAAGAAACATTCATATCTTTGTGTACCTAACCTCATTAATAAGCTCACATGCTCAATTATTCATATTCATATTCATGTTCTCATGTCATACTAATATCAAATGCCATTATTTCATTAATCCAAAGCATGAATTCATTTTCAACACAATGGTAGATTTCACATGTTCGTAGCACAATTTATTCTGCATTTTAAACCATCAAATCCAAGAATATAAAAATTCTCAAAGACACCTCATTATGTCCCTAAGATACTGTGAAGATTTCAGAGCAAAATGAGTTCTCTAACTATGCCAAAAAAATTTGACAAATTTAGTGGTCAAAGACTACTTAATCTCAGCTCAGAACCATAATCTCATAATCTTTAACCCCAACAAATGATTGAATCAATGCAAAATAAAAATCATGGCTGAACTTCAAGATATTTTCAACACCTTGTAATAGTTTCAAAGGAAAATGAATCATTTTCTATGGTAATAAAATTAGACAAAATCGCAGCTTCTATTTTAACAATTTAGGTAGCATAGGCATCATTTCGGTTCATGATAAAGTCTTTAATATGACCCCAAGAAAAATCATATAGCTGCCTTATTATGTTAACTTCAACATATAAATTTTAGAGCTCATAAAAATACCTAAAACACATTCAGAAAATTCGTGATCATCTTCTGCCTGAAGAAGAACCGAATTTCCAGCAAGTATGATTAACAATTCTTTAGCAACATTTAATTTTTTCACAACACCAATACACTCTACCAATACAAATACCTCTACTCCTATATGTAATCAAACATTAGAACCAAAAATATCAATTTTCCAATCTTAACAATCAGCAAGAAAATAGAATTTCATTAAACAAGAAAATAACACCCTACTTTGCAAGCTTTAAAGCTTTGTGCTCCGAATGTGTTTCAAAGGATTTCTCTTCACTTCAGAGGCTCTTAATCAAACCCCAAACCTCCCTTAGGTAGTGAGAAAGTGAGATATCAAAGTGAGGATTGATGAAGAATTGAAAATTTTAATCGGTTAGAATTGTAGATTATGATGAGAGGAGTAGGTTTTGTAAATCAAGGTTAAACCTTAGCCTTTCACTAAGTCAAAATGGTTATACATTATCCTTTTATAATGATTAAACTATCTTTCGATGTTAGAAATCGTATACCAAAATTTTACTGAATAGGTAAAACACTGTACCCAGGTAATTAAACATTGCTCGAAAATTAATTATAGATATAAAATCTTTATTCCTACCTATTTATAATTTTGATCCTATAATTTCTTAGTTTCTGGCATTTCCAGGCCCTAATTCTAGGATTTTGGCTATCCTGATGAGTCGCAGGGCTTACTAGATTACTATCCAATTTTTTTTTACAGATCCGTTGGATCATCCTCATCATTACTATGTCAGTTAGATTTTTGAAATTATGACTAATAAAGCTCAAATTAATTTTTAAATAATTTTTGGGGTGTTACAATCCTCAACTGTATAATCCCACACCTATACAGTCTTATGATCCTTCTCATTTTTTTGTATAATCGGTTCATTCATATACCCCTCCACTTATAAGGCCTTGTGAAGAGCCATTCATTGTTTGTGCCTTCTTTGTACTGGCAATCACTCCCTACCCTTGACCTTAGGCATTAGATGCCCACCAACTTCCTCTTGGTTCATTCTCGAACCACATCGTACTGGGAGAGGTACTGCTCTAATACCATTTGTAACAGCCCATGCTGCTTTATGGATTAACGACTGTCCCCACAAACTAACACGGATCTTTTCAGCATTCCTTGTCCTCACTCATACGATTCTTGGGAAAACTTCCTTGGAGGTCACCCATCCCAAAATTACTCCATGTCAAGCATGCTTAACCATGGAGTTCTTTAATGATAAGCTACCGAAAAAAAGATGCATTTTGTTGGTATAGGTAATATAAATATGTTCATATAAATCATCCTCAACTGTATAGTCACATACCTATACAGTCTTAGGATCCCTCTCATTTTGGTGTGTAATCAGTTCGTTCATGTATCTCATCACTTAAAAGGCGTTGTGAAGAGCCGCTCCTTGTCCGTGCCTTCTTTACATCGGCAATCACTCTTCACCCTCGTCCCCGGGCATTACAAATTACATCCTAATATAATCCTAATTCCAAGATTTATATCATACAAAACATTTTCTCTTTTTTCTTCTCTAACAAGGTTGAAATGGTCTTATAAGTTTTCCAAGAATTTTGGTTCCCATTACTTGGTAGATTACTTGCACATATGCTCACAAATTCCAAAATTTTATAACTAAATGTTCTTCAACACTTTTAAGGTTTCTAATTCACATATCAAGAGATCCAACTCAAAGTTTTAATAACATGTGCTTAAAGATATTCAAGGCCAATTACCAATAAATTTCAAGCAACATAGTCAAGAGTTTGTCAACAAATTCCAGGTCTAAAGCATGGTTTAAATATTTCTACATAAAGAGTTCTACACATCATATTATAAATTGATGTTCAAGCTTTATAAACATACCGACAAGATGATCTAAAAGCTTAAACTAACACTTCATTCTTCCTACACAAACATGACTTCCAAGTATTCAAGCTACAACTAACATAGCAATCAACATATACTAAATTTTAGTCTTAGATGTTCCTACTCACTTCTAATCTTTTCTTTCTTCCTTGATTATGGCTTCCAGACCTAGCTCCAATTCTAGCTCTAACTCATTCTTCTAATATTCCAATAACAAAGCTTTCTTCCAAGAAAAAGAGTGGTGTTTGGCTAGATCTTTGTGTTTAAAAGGTTGATTCAAAATTTTTTTTTTATCGATGACATAACCTAGGATTTGTGCGTGTTTGGAAGATAAGAAAATTGAAAATGGAGGAGAGAAATTGGAGGTGTGTTTTCAGCCAACATGTAGGTAAAGAGAGATTTAGTTCATATTTTGAGGACTTGTTCTATTTATAATGAACTTTACTTCTTCACTAGAATTTCTAGATTAATTTGTTGCATATCAGTGTTAGAAATGTCTATGTTTACTTACATGATTTGTGTCAAAATTATTCAGGGTTTAATATTATCCATCAATTAAGTTAATTTTAGTGTTTCGATATACCAGTTATTATTATTTTATTATCCGGTCAATACCTAAATAACTTTACTAGGTTAAAAATATCTTTTTAACTATGTACTTATCCTTATCTGTATCTTAGTCCTAGAGTTTCACTCCAGTTCTCCAGGTTCAGCTTCCCTAACTCTACCCCAGCCATCCCATGACATGGCTCTTGATTTTACCCAGCTATCCTTTCCTTGGCTATTCCGTCCCCAGTCTTACGTTGCACTAGTCACTGATAATCGCTCTTTTTGTAAATATTTTCTTTTTTTCACTTGATGTTTCATCATGATTTTTGAGGTTAACTTCCATTATCTTTTTAGGATTTTGTAACTCTCTCTCTGCACTTAATTTTTGAATTGTGACTCTAATTCAGCAACTTTATGCAATTTTGGTTTTATCACTAATAAACCCTCTTCTTCCTAGAGTGGTTTGCAAATTTCTAAAAGGTCACCCTTGGGAGTACATTGTGGAGTAGAGCTTAGGAGCATGTGCTGAAGTAAAGAAGAGAGAATGCTAGATGGAGTGAGAACTAAAGGCCTGGACAGCTTTGCTACAGTGAGCTTGGATAAAAACAGAAGATGAGCAAGGATGAAGACAGCTTTGCTCCAGCAAGAATTGATAACAAATTGGCAAGTATACCAAATCGTTTTCAGTAGTACCACGGAAGTGGGTATCGTTCCCATGAAGACTAGCACAATTGAACAATAGTTCGCAAGTTCGCATCTAATTAGATAAACAAAATATGTTGGATTAACAGTAACTCTAATGCTAAAACTTTGACAATTTGTAAATAAAGCTATAACTTAAGAGACAAATTCCAACAGGTAACAATAATATGCAAAAGCGTTAGGGGTGAAGGATCCTTTGGCTCTTTTGTCTCAAACTTGTTAACCGAATTAACTCGAGTTGAGAAGATATAAGGATTAATGGAAAGATTATAGGTAATTGATCCCTAATTCCTTAGCGAACCAATTCTCCTCTACTCATTAAGCATGTTAATTCCCTAATTATGTTTAACAAATAGCGGGTTTAAGCATAATCTCTAATCCAAATTCCACATAATCACAAGAACTATTCCTAATTCTAGAAAATCATGTCATTTAACCTTAGGGCAAGAACACAGCCAAATTTCCCAATTTGGATATGAACCCTAATCAAAATCTATGAGAAGCCAACTCATAAACTTGCAATAACAACAAAGGTAAATGATTAATCCATGCACAATCCAAACTCAAGTAAATTGGTTCAAGAGAAACACATAACAAGCCAAATTCACCCTGCCCCTAACTATGAGTTTAGTTACACATCATAAAACCCAAGGTTGATGATGATGGATTCCTCCAATCTTCTCCTCTTCTTCAAGCTTTCTCCTCTTCTTTGCACTTTTCCCCCAGTCTAACTCACTGCGTACTACCCGTTCTCCTCTCTGTACTCCCCTTTATTCTCTTTTAAAAACATTGTCTGTAACCCAACAGACATAAAACATGAGGAAAACACGAGTCGCGAGCATTATGACGCCGAGTTCTGGCGTTGGGACGCCAAGTTCAACTGACAGCTTTGATTTGTGTGATCCTGTGGACGTTGTGATGCCAGGTTTGGTGTTATGACACCAGAAGTCATCTGAAGTATTTTTCCTGCTTGCATTGCAATGCCAAATTCTGACGTTGAGATGCTAGGCTCATCACTTCCTTTTTGTCATACTCATTAACCTTAAATTAAAATGCCAAATTATACTAAAATCAAGATAAATTCTAAAGCTTACTAAACCAAATGCAAGATATATTTACATATTAAAATGCCACAAAAGACTTCCATCAAAGGTGAAAATCATGCAAAATTAGGTGATCTAGGCTCTAAAAAAATCGATAACAAGATGGAGCATCACACCCCCAAACCTAAGATTTTGCTTGTCCTCAAGCAATGACTCTCAAGAAAACAAAACACAACGAACTTAAATGAGACCAAATAGGAGATGGCAAAAGGAATTGCAATTCATGCTTTCAAAAGTTTTTCATGACATAAAATCAAGCAAGCATGACATTATAAGAAAATAGGCAAACACACACAACAACTCCAATGTCTCAGCTCAAAACACACAACATCATTGATTTGCATAAGAAAACTCTTCCGGATTAGATTATGAGGTCACTCAAACTTTTTCTGAGACTGAGAATATGTCTTTCATTCCTATCTCCACTAATGTAGAGCAATGCACCTCAATGATCAATAGGGACTTTGAAAGCTTGTAACATTAGGCCAGGGCCAGGATGAAGAAAGAAAGAAAGGGAATTAACACAAGGTCAAGTTAATGAAGTATGCATCACAAGTGAACAAAAATATTAACCGTCGTGCCTTTTCTCTGAAAAAAATTGTCTTGTTTTTTTTTTTCTTTCACTTTTGCTTAACTTTATGTGACACAAAATAAGGACATATTCTATTCACAAGTCCTTTTTTGTTCTTCTTCTTCTTCTTCTTTTTCTTTGATTAATTTTTTTTTTATTCTTTTATTCTCTTTTTTTTTTTTACTTTCTCTTTTTTTTTCTTTCAATCATAACTGCAAAAAGAAAAGGCAATGACATTAAAAGAACATAAACCTGCAATGCAAACTTCAAAAACCCAACAAAGTTTATTAAAGGTAAGATTTTTTTTTAAAAAAAAACTTGCAGAAAAGGTAAGGTAAATATGAGTTTAAGAACAAAAGACAAAGGTTTTTTTTTTCATTTTTTTTAGCTGCAAATAGGGACCTAGGGATATACAAGAATAGGAAGGCTTGAAGGCTCAACCGATCCAAACAAGGCCCTTATCATTTCACCAAGAGTACACTACCCTAGGATTTCGCCTCGACAGGAACTCAAACACATTTAAAGCACAAGAATTAATCTAGGTGTTCCCCATAAGCTTTCTCTAAAAGACTTTCCCAATGCATCTCTACAAAAGTTGCATGTTCCAAACTAAGAAAACACCAAGAAGTGTGTGTGCAAGCATAAATGCTTATTAAGTCTGCTCACTAACCTAAGAAATCTTTTTTTTTTTTTTTATCATTGAGCAATCCCCACAACTCCAATAAAAGATGACTAGAACACAACTCATATGCTAAATTAAATAATAACAGATAAACATGACACACTCACATAACCCCACTAAATAAAAACAAAAGGACATAATAACTAAATGAAAGGTAAAAAGAAAGCAACAGTAAAGAACTCCCTTAGTGTGCCCCATCCTCCTCTTTTATGTCTTCACTTGGTGGTGGAATTGAGCTTGAATTTGATGCTTGTAAAAGACTGATCAAATGATCAATCTTGCTATCAGCTTGTTGCACTAATCTCTTCAAGCCCCGAACTTCTTCTTTCAAGTCTTGCACCTCTTTCTTCAATTCTTGGATCTCCCCTGTTGGCTCTTGGTTTAGAACTCCACTTCTTAAATTGCTTGGACCTGGTTGAGCATGTTGCTGAAGTGGCATAGCCTGTGCATTATTCTTCTTCCTTCCTTCATTGGATGCAACTGTGATTGGCTTGTCTAAAATAGTAGGAATATCACCCTCAGTAGATACTCCCGCTACACGACACAATTGGGTAATCAAAGAAGGGAATCTCAATCTTGCCTTTCGGTTGAATGTGTGAACCATAAAATGAATAGATTCAGCAATGATTTCTCCTACATTGATGTTTTCTCCCTTCATTATAAAATGAACTAGAATAGCTCTTTCCATCGTCACCTCCGAACGATTGGATGTGGGAATAAGAGATGCGTGAACAAAAGTCAACCAAGCTTTAGGAATTGCCTTGAAGTCTGTTTGTCTCAATTGATTTGGGTTTCCCTTGGCATCTAACTTCCAGCAAGTTCCCTCCTTGCACAAGTCAGTCAACACCCTATCTAGTTGCAAATCCTCCTTCTCCCACCTCTCTTGATATGCACAAGGAGAAGACCCACGAGCTTCATGTATTTTGAAGAAATGATTGATAGCTCACGGGCTAAAATCTATTTCCTTGCCCCTCACAAAACTTTTGAATTCATACTCTTCCTCTTGCTCTTGGAATGAGACATATGCATTCGTGTAGAACTCATGAAGGATGTTGAGTCTACCACTTGGTGGATGTGCACAGAGATGCGTCCATTGACGACGGGCAATTTCTTCTTGAATTTCTGGATATTCCCCTTCATCCAATTGAAAACCCATTTCAGACAGGGCTGTTCGGTGAATGACCATATTCCTATAATGACGTTCATGCTCCACCGATTTGAAGCGTCCACTATCAAACTCCTGTGCTGAACTAGAGCCAGCCCTATTAGTATTCTTGCACTTCCTTGTCGACATGTCAAAGAATCACCTGAATCTGATACTCTTTTCCCTTCATTTTATGAGCGTTGAAACACCAGAACTGGTATTGCAACACCAATGAATCCTGAGAGCTGGGATTGCTTCTTCTTGCTGGCATTGAAACACCAAAAATTCATGCTGGGACACCACAAGCATATCCGAGACATGTCTCTAATGGAGGCGCCTGGACGTCCAGCTTCAGCTCTCAAATTTTTTATTTTTTATTTTTTACAATTGAAATTAAAACAAGACACATACTAATGAAAAAGGATACACAAATTGGGTTGCCTCCCAATGAGCGCTCTTTTAACGTCATTAGCTTGACGTCTTGCAATCCTCAAGATAGTGCCACAACCAATTTTTGCCTATCAACTTCTCCCCCAAAATAATGCTTTAAGCAATGCCCATTCACAATGAACTTCCTTCCAGTATTTGGTTCACTTACTTCTACAGCTCCAAATAGAGAAACTTTGCTCACCATAAAGGGTCCAGACCATCTTGTTCTCAATTTTCCAGGAAACAATTTCAGTCTAGAATTGAACAATAACACTTGTTGTCCTGGTTCAAAATGCCTGTGAGCAATTTTCTTGTCATGCCACTTCTTGGTTCTTTCCTTATACAACTGAGCATTATCATAAGCTTGACTCCTAAATTCATCAAGTTCATTCAACTGAAGGAGTCTTTTCTCACCAACAAGTTTAGCATCAAAATTGAAAAATTTTACAGCCCAAAATGCTTTATGTTCCAATTCAACTGGTAAATGACAAGACTTACCATAAACCAACTGATAAGGAGACATACCAATTAGAGTTTTGAAGGCTGTCCTATATGCCCAAAGTGCATCATCAATTTTCTTAGACCAATCCTTTCTTGAGGCACTCACCATTTTTTCCAAAATTCTCTTCAACTCCCTATTTGACACCTCAACTTGACCACTTGTTTGAAGGTGATAAGGAGTAGCTATCTTATGCTTCACACCATATTTATACAATAAAGCTTCCAATTGCTTGTTACAGAAGTGGCTACCTCCATCACTAATGAGAGACCTTGGCACACCAAACCTTGAAAAAATGTTCTTCTTCAAGAAATTCACCACAACCTTTGCATCATTAGTGGGAGATGATATTGCTTCAACCCACTTAGACACATAATCCACAGCCACTAAAATGTATAGGTTAGAGTACGAAGATGGGAATGGACCCATGAAGTCAATTCCCCATACATCAAACAACTCTACTTCCAAAATGAAATTCTGTGGCATTTCATACTTTCTAGACAAGTTTCCAGTCCTCTGACACCTATCACATCTCTCTACAAAGGACCGAGCATCTTTAAAAATTGTTGGCCAGTAAAGACCACTTTGCAAAACTTTGGCTACTGTTCTTTCCCCACTGAAATACCCTCCATAATCAGAACCATGACAATGCCATAAAACGCCTTGCACTTCCTCTTCTGGTATGCACCTTCTAATCATCCCATCAGAACACCTCTTGAACAAATAAGGTTCATCCCACAAGAAATAGCGAGCATCATGAATGAACTTCTTCTTTTGATTCCAACTCGAACCTTCTGGAAGAATTCTTGCAGCTTTATAATTGGCCATATCTGCAAACCATGGTAATGCCTGAATAACAAACAACTGCTCATCAGGAAATTCTTCTTTTATTGGTAACATCTGCACATCCTGACTTCTTTCTTGAACAATCCTTGACAAATGATCAGCAACCAAATTTTCTGTGCCTTTCTTGTCCCTCAGTTCTAAGTCAAATTCTTGCAACAATAACACCCACCTGATCAATCTTGGTTTGGCTTCCTGCTTAGACAATAAATACTTAATAGCAGAATGATCAGTGTAAACAATGACTTTGGACCTAACCAAGTAGGATCGAAATTTATCAAATGCAAAAACCACAGCCAACAATTCTTTTTCAGTTGTTGCATAATTTTTCTGCACATCATTAAGAACACGACTAGCATAATAAATCACATGCAACAACTTATTTTTTCTTTGACCCAACACAGCACCTATGGCAAAATCACTAGCATCACACATCAATTCAAATGGTAGAGACCAATCAGGTGCAGAAATGATTGGTGCAGAAACAAGTTTTTCTTTCAATTTCTCAAACGCATGCAAGCATTCATCATCAAACACAAAAGGTGCATCTTTAACCAAAAGATTACACAATGGTTTTGCAATTTTTGAAAAATCCTTAATGAACCTTCTATAAAAACCTGCATGTCCTAAAAAACATCTAATGCCTTTAATATTTACAGGAGGAGGCAGTTTTTCAATAATTTCAACTTTAGCTTTACCTACCTCAATACCTTTGGATGAAATCTGGTGCCCAAGAACAATACCTTCAGTAACCATAAAATGACATTTTTCCCAATTCAGAACAAGGTTTGTTTCTTTGCACCTTTTCAAAACCAAAGATAAATTATTCAAACAAGCATCAAAAGAACTACCAAAAACAGAGAAGTCATCCATAAATACCTCAATAAATTTTTCTACCATATCAGAGAAAATGGAAAGCATGCACCTTTGAAATGTGGCCGGAGCATTGCACAACCCAAACGGCATCCTCCGATAGGCAAAAATGCCATAAGGACAGGTAAACGCTGTTTTCTCTTGATCTGCAGGATCCACCACAATCTGGTTGTAACTAGAATACCCATCCAAAAAATAGTAGTAGGCATGCCCAGCTAACCTCTCCAACATTTGGTCAATAAATGGTAAAGGAAAATGGTCCTTTCTAGTTACCGCATTCAGCCTGCGATAATCTATGCACATCCTCCAACCTGTAACTGTCCTTGTGGGGATCAACTCATTATTATCATTAGGCACAACGGTGATGCCTCCCTTCTTAGGCACAACCTGGACTGGACTACCCATGAGCTGTCAGAAATAGGGTAAATAATTTCGGCATCCCACAATTTCAAAACTTCTTTTAAAACTACCTCCTTCATTGTTGGATTTAGCCTTCTTTGTGGTTGCACCACCGGCTTACTATGTTCCTCCAAAAGAATCTTGTGCATACACATAGTTGGACTTATCCCCTTCAAATCACTAATAGTCCAACCAATAGCAGTCTTGTGTTCTCTCAACACTCTCAACAATTTCTCTTCCTCCAACTCATTCAAAAATGCACTAACAATCACTGGATAAAAACAATTACCTCCAAGAAATGCATATTTGAGAGTTGAAGGCAAAGGCTTCAAATCAAGCTTAGGAGGCTCTTCTTTCATAACTTCTTTGTTCTTGCACACTTGTTCCTTCCCTTGTCTAGAATGGGTGATGGGAGGTAAAGCTTCCAAAAAATTCACACACTCTACAGCTTCTAGCCTTTCTTCCTGATCATCTTTTGACATCTTTGAATTTACTAAAGTTGTTTCAAAGGGGCATGATATAGCTTCTTGATAGAAAACTTCTCTAAGCAATGGATCAATCACATCAATTCTCAGGCAATGCTCTTTTTCTGTTGGATGCTTCATAGCCTCAAACACATTAAAAATTACTTTTTCATCATGCACCCGCAACATGAGCTCACCTTGTTCAACATCTATCAATGCCCTTCCTGTCGCTAAAAATGGTCTTCCCAAAATTAGAGGTGTCTCAGAATCTTCTTCCATATCCAACACCACAAAGTCCGCTGGGAGAATGAATTTGTCAACCTTAACTAACACATCTTCAACTATCCCATATGGAAACTTGATAGACCGATCAGCTAGTTGTAATGAAATCATAGTGGGCTTTACTTCCTTAATCTCCAACTTATGCATGATAGACAATGGCATAAGATTGATGCTAGCCCCAAGGTCACACAATGCTCTACCAATGGTCAGACTACCAATAGTGCATGGAATGTGGAAACTACCTGGGTCTTTTAGCTTCTGTGGTAGCTTCCTCTGGATGATAGCACTGCACTTTTCATTAAGCATCACAGTTTCATCTTCCTTTTGTTTCATCTTCTTTGAAAGCAAGTCTTTCATGAATTTGGCATACAGAGGCATCTGCTCCAAGGCTTCAGCAAATGGAATATTAATCTGTAATTTTTTGAACACTTCCAAAAACTTGGAGAAATGCTTCTCTTGATTCTGCTTCTGAAGCCTCTGTGGAAAAGGAACTCTAGCATGTGGGGAAATTTTAGCTGGCTTGTCCCAGTCTACATCTTTCTTCTTCCCCTTGGAAGACTTACTAAATTGCTTCTTCACCTGCTCTTCGGAGTCATTCAGAATCTCCGATGAAACATTTTCAACTTCTATAGCACCTTCTTCATGAGAATCTTGAACTTCTTTACCCATACTATCCTTAGGATGCACCTCTAATGTCTTGCCACTTCTCAAAGTAATCGCCTTGCAGTGCTCCTTTGGATTTGGCTCAGTGTCACTAGGGAAAGTTCCTTGTGGTTTTTCTGCCAATTGTTTTGCAATCTGCCCAACTTGATTCTCCAGATTTTTGATTGAGGCCTCTTGATTCTTAAAATTGGCTCTTGTCTCCTGCATAAAACTAGAAGTTTGCTGCACAAAACTAGTTGTTGACTGAGATAATTTCTCCAAAGCCATTTCCAATGCAGAAGGTTTTAGCTGTGCAGGTGGTTGAGCTGGCGGAGCTTGATATGGTGCATTAAAATTTTTTTGACCACTCTGAGTACTCCAAGAAAAATTTGGATTATTCCTCCACCCCGGATTATATGTGTTAGAGAAGGGGTTGTTTTGCTGTCTTGGAGGATTAGCCATATAATTAACCTGCTCCAAAAAAGATTGAGCTGATGCACTAGCTTCACATTCTCCATTGTCATGTTCGCCACCACAAAAATCACAAACCAAAGACTGAGAACCTACTGCTCCAACCTGGAATTGTCCAAACTGTTTATTGAGATTAGACAATTGTTGAGACATGAGCTTGTTCTGAGCAAGTATGGCATCTAGTGTCTCTAGCTCCATTACACCTTTCCTTCCTGTAGACCTCTCATTAGAAGCCATGAAATTATTAGCTGCCATGGTCTCTATCAATTGGAGGGCTTCTTCTAGAGTTTTATTATGCAAGGATCCTCCAGAGGCTGCATCCACCATTGATCTGACAGATGGTATCAACCCATCATAGAATGTTTGAATTTGAAGCCTATCTGGAAGTACATGATGTGGACATTTTCTCAACAACTCCTTGAACCGTTCCCATGCATCATAAAGTGACTCTCCATCCTTTTGAGAAAATGTGTTAATTTCATTCCTCAACTTTGCAAGCTTCTGAGGTGGGAAAAACTTCATAAGAAATTTACTGACTAGATTATCCCATGTAGAAATGCTCCCTTGTTGTTGAGACCGGAGCCACACTTTTGTCTTGTCTCTTAATGAAAATGGAAAGAGTCTCAACCTTATTGCATCTGAGCTTGCCCCATTAACTTTGAAAATATCACATAACTGCAGAAAATTTGCTATGTGCAAATTGGGGTCATCTAGCGGTCCTCCACCAAACTGCTCCTGCTGAACCAACTGTAGAAGTGCAGGTTTCAGCTCAAAATTATTGGCTTGAATTGGTGGTCTTGTTATGCTGGATGCACACCCATCAGCACTAGGTGTGGCATACTCCCCTAGAGTCCTCCTGGCATTCTGATTATCATTTCCATCAGCCATTTTTTACTTCTTTTCTTCTTGTTTCCTTGCCTTAGCTTCTTTCCTGAGTTTCTTTGCTGTCTTTTCAATTTCTGGGTCAAATAGCAAAGAATTTGGATCAACTGTACCTCTCATACAAAGAAACACTAAAAGGCAATGAGATCAGAAAAAAAAAAAAAAAAGAAATCAAGATACTAAAAATTAAAAAATATCTAAAATAAAGTAGATAAAGCACAAACCAAAAATAAACTATCAAACGAAAAGAAAAATAAAACTCAAACACAAAAACAGAAAAATCAATATCTAATATAAGAACTCACTTAGCTACTAATATTGTCAATAAACAACTAGTCCCCGGCAACGGCACCAAAAACTTGATAACAAATTGGCAAGTATACCAAATCGTTTTCAGTAGTACCACGGAAGTGGGTATCGTTCCCACGAAGACTAGCACAATTGAACAATAGTTCGCAAGTTCGCTTCTAATTAGATAAACAAAATATGTTGGATTAATAGTAGCTCTAATGCTAAAACTTTGACAATTTGTAAATAAAGCTATAACTTAAGAGACAAATTCCAACAGGTAACAATAATATGCAAAAGCATTAGGGGTGAAGGATCCTTTGGCTCTTTTGTCTCAAACTTGTTAACTGAATTAATTTAAGTTGGGAAGATATAAGGATTAATGGAAAGATTATAGGTAATTGATCCCTAATTCCTTAGCAAACCAATTCTCCTCTACTCATTAAGCATGTTAATTCCCTAACTATGTTTAACAAATAGCGGGTTTAAGCATAATCTCTAATCCAAATTCCACACAATCACAAGAACTATTCCTAATTCTAGAAAATCATGTCATTTAACCTTAGGGCAAGAACACAGCCAAATTTCCCAATTTGGATATGAACCCTAATCAAAATCTATGAGAAGCCAACTCATAAACTTGCAATAACAAAACGGTAAATGATTAATCCATGCACAATCCAAACTCAAGTAAATTGGTTCAAGAGAAACACATAACAAGCCAAATTCACCTTGCCCCTAACTATGAGTTTAGTTACACATCATGAAAGTAAAAGAAAATTGCAAGGGAAGAAGAGAAATTCATAAAATCCAAGGTTGATGATGATGGATTCCTCCAATCTTCTCCTCTTCTTCAAGCCTTCTCCTCTTCTTTGCACTTTTCCCCCAGTCTAACTCTCTGTGTACTACCTGTTCTCCTCTCTGTACTCCCCTTTTATTCTCTCTTAAAAACATTATCTGTAACCCAACAGACATAAAACATGAGGAAAACACGAGTCGCGAGCGTTATGACGTCGAGTTCTGGCGTTGGGACGCCAAGTTCAACTGACAGCTTTGATTTGTGTGATCCTGTGGATGTTGTGACGCCAAGTTTGGTGTTATGACACCAGAAGTCATCTGAAGTATTTTTCCTGCTGGCATTGCAATGCCAAATTCTGACGTTGAGACGCTAGGCTCATCACTTCCTTTTTGTCATACTCATTAACCTGAAATTAAAATGCCAAATTATACTAAAATCAAGATAAATTCTAAAGCTTACTAAACCAAATGCAAGATATATTTACATATTAAAATGCCACAAAAGATTTCCATCAAAGGTGAAAATCATGCAAAATTAGGTGATCTAGGCTCTAAAAAAATCGATAACAAGATGGAGCATCAAGAATCAATCTCTGCAGCGTGCCTGAGAAGTAGGGCTAGTGGAGTTTTGTGGGACGAAACAAAAAAATTTTATTTTACAATTTTTACACAGTTAGGCCCTTTTTTAGCAATTTCTATGATAATGTAATGCCCTATAACATGAAGTTTGAGGCATTCTTTACCATTTTGGGAAATAGAACTAGGTTTTGAGAAATAGCTCTCCTCCTTCTTATTCTTCTTCTTCTTTTTCTCCTTCAAGATCGCATTGTTACACTTAACTTTAGTGATTCTTGCTGTAATTTCCAATCTAGATTTCTATAGTTCTTTTTTGGTTGTAACCTCCTTCATGGAGGAGTAGTTTTTTTGCTAGCTCAATGCATTTAAGAGCTAGGGGTGTGTTTTGAAACAATGTGATCTTAATACAATCTCTTGGTGATGTTCTCTTTCTCTTTTATTTCTATATCTTCTGATGTTTATTGATTGATATGCAAGTTGATGAGGTGTTGTTATGTGTATATGAGCATGATTTGTGGACATACATATCTTAGCTTGTTGATTGAATGCATGCTAATTGATTAATCGGTAAGCATTTAATTGACTAAGATAATAGAGTTAATTCTTGATTGAGAATTAGGCTATGGCAATTGGCATTTTAATTTAGTTCAGACATTTGGGTATTGTGACTGCAATGATCTGATGTATGTGCTTACTTAATCCTTTAGTTGATTGACTTTAAGGAGAATTGCTAGTCGGTTGTGTGATTACATGGTTAACACAGCTTCTCACCAAGTGTTGTTTGATCAATTGTTTATGTTGATGATTAGCACCCCATAGCCTGAGAATTCCCTAGGCTAGCTTCTTTATTATTATTCATTTCATTCTCTTGCTAATTCATTTCCTTTATATGCAACAAATGCCCTCCCAAAAAAAAATCCAACTAATTAGTGTTGCTTCCTTGTCAGACGACTCATGTTACACACCATTATCCAGGTGCCTTATGTAATTCGCTTGGTAAATTTATTTTCCTTTATACATGGTGTTGACAACGAAAAGTTACCAGTCACCTCTTAGCCTCGAACCAGACTTGGCCTTGGGCATCACTATTCATTCTACCGGGTTCGGAGAGTTACTATTGATTCCTGGCATGATTAAATTATTGTTATTATGATTATTTTACACATTCCTCAAAATGCCTTGATTTTAATAGTGTTTGTCAAAATTTTAAAATTTCTTACAGTTTATTTAATTTAATTATTTTGTTAATAATACTAAAGAGACATGAGTTGTTACATCTTATAGACATAATGCTCACAAAAGTCAAGTTTTCTAATTCTAGTATTTCCTAGCAAGCCACACTTGCTCAAATTATACATTCATGCTTCACTCATAATGCCCCAGTTGCAAATGCCATAAATTAGTAGGATCTGAGTTAGAATTATGAGAGGATGATATAGTTGTAGAACCAACAACTATGCTTACTTGAAGAAAGTAGAGACCATTGACCAACATTCCTTTTATTACAATAAGGCACCTTTAGAGACTTTCAAAACTCAACCTTCAGTGGAATAGTTACACCCTTGGGAATCAAGAGTCCCTAAAGAAATTAGATTCTTCTTTAGGTCAGATATATGCCAAACTTCAATCAATGTTCACATGACACCATCATGCATCCCGATTTTCTCTATACCAATTGCAATTGTCTTATAAGGCATGGTTCCTACATGGACAACTCTACCTTCTATTGATAGATAATTTGTAAACCAATCTCAATTCAAACAAGCAACCAGAATCAATTATCCATGTCTCACCAATTAAAGTCGTAGATATAGAGAGAACATTTTTGTCACTTTCTATATTTGAAAGCAAGACCATGAAATGGGGGGTTGAATCATGGTAAAACAAAAATTTTGATGTATGAAAATCTTAAACAAATCTCTTGAGTTATAGAGACTTAGAAGGTGCAGAAGCAAATGTTACCTCTTCAGAAAGATTAAATTTATTAAAATAAAATAATCAACATGCAAATAATTTACTGAAAGTAAATCAAAAGGATAGAGATATCAACTCAAGAGAGTTATACTGGTTTGGCCAACCACTTGTCGCTATAAAAGCATTCTTGTTCAAGCTTCTCCAAGCTTACAAAGAAATAGTCTTGTCTTAGTGTTCTCAAGCGAACCCTGAGTAGTATTGTCTTAACCTCTCCAAGGTAACTCACAATGACCAACACTCGGTCAAGGATACAAGATTAAGTAAAAGGGTTGTGTTTTGGTAAACACTCAATTCTAACACCCCAGCTTTGTAGATATATATAACACCCGGTGATAAGGGCAAGGAGTGATCGCCGGTGCAAAGAATGCATAGACAAGGAACAGCACCTCACAAGGCCTTCTAAGTGGAATGATATATGAATGAATTAATTACACACCAAAATAAGATGGATCCTAAGACTATATAGGTATGGGACTATACAATTGAGGATGGCTTATATGAATTGATTTGTACTACCAATACCAACAAGATACATCTTCTTTTCAGTAGCCCATCACTAAAAGTACTTCATGGTTAAGCATGCTTGGCTTGGAGAAATTTTGGGATTGGCGACCTGCTGAGAAGTTTTTCCAGGATACAGTGAGTGAGGACAAAGCATGCTGAAAAGACCCGTGTTGGTTTATGCGGACAGTCATCAATCCATAAGGCAGCATAGACTGTTACAAAATCTTATGCTTTTCTTTCGCATATATGCAATTGTAAGAAACATTCATATCTATGGGTGCCTTATCTCATCAATAAACTCACATGCTCAATTATTTATATTCATATTCATGTGCTCATGTCATATTAGTACCAAATGACATTATTTCATCAATTCAAAGCATGAATTCATTTTCAGCATAATGGCAGATTTCACATATTCGTAGCACAATTTATTTTTCATTTCAAACCATCAAATCCAACATTATAAAAATTCTCATGGACACTCAATGTGTCCCTAAGATACTTAAAAATTTTAGAGAGAAAAGAGTTCTCTAACTATGTTAACAAAATTTAACAAATGTGGTCATCAGAGACCACTTAATCTCAGCTTAGAACCATAATCTCATAATTTTTAACCCTTGAAAATGATTGAATCAATTCAAGAAAAAAATCATGGTTTAACTTCAACATGTTTTAAAAACCCTATATAAATTTCAAAGGGAAAATCAATCATTTTCTATGGTAATAAAATTAGACAAAATCGCATCTTCGATTCTGAAAATTCAGGTAGTACAAGTATCATTTTGGTTCATGATTTTTTTTCAAGTAGTAAAAGTCTTTAATATGACCCAATAAAACTCCTAAAGTTGCCTTATGATGTTGGCTTCAACATATAATTTTTTTAGCTCACAAAAATATCTACAAAACATTCAGAAAATTCGTGATCGTCCTTTGCCTGAAGAATAACAGAATTTCTAGCAAGCATAATTAACTATTATTTAGCAAAATTGAATTTTTTTTTTCACAACACTAATACAAATACCTTTACTTCTATGTGTAATCATATATTAGAATCAAGAATATCAATTTTCCAATCATCACAATCAGCAAGAAAATAGAATTTCATTAAACAAGAAAATAACACCCTACTTTGCAAGCTTTAAAGCTTTGTACTCCAAAGGTGTTTCACAGGATTTCTCTTCACTTCATGGGCTCCTAATTAAACCCTAAACCTCCCTTAGGCAGTCAAGAAGTGATATATCAAAGTGAGGATTGATGGAGAATTGAAATTTTAATCGGTTAGAATCATAGATTATGATGAGAGGAGTAAGTTTTGTAAAAGGAGTTTGTGGTTTTATCAACTTTAGACAAGGTTTTGATGATTTGAACTGGAAACTTAAGCTCTTGGAGAAGATAACAATGATGGTTGTATTTTCTTATTTCAGGCATCTCCGAGCCAACGAGCCGCGGGGGCCTACTAGGTTACTATTTACATTTTTTTTACAGATTCGTTGGACCATCCTTATCATTACTATTTGTCATATTTTTGAAATTATGATTGATAAACGCCATTTTTTTAAATAATTCCTCTCCTAAACTTGGTGCTTTTGCATTTTTTTCTAGTTTAATTTCCATAAGTGTTGTTAGCCTTTGATCTTTTCACTCTTTTCACTTAATTTTGTTTTGTGACTTTTATTCAATGAATTTTGTGCAATTTTCGTTTCTATCTCTCATTAGGCCTTTGTGTCTTTCAGAGTGAGTCATGGTCATTTGAAGAGAAACCTTGAGAGTGCATTATGGAGTAGGACTTGCAGCTGGTGGAAGGAAGAGAGGAAAGCTGGAAAAAAGAAGAATTTCAAAAAAGCTTCATTGCAATGAGAATCAGTCTCTGCAATGAGCCTGCGAAGTGTTTCCAGTGTAGAATTCTAAGCCAATTCATTACGGCAAGTGTTGCGGGACCGAACCTAAGTTTTATTTTGCAATTTTGACCCACTTTGGCCTCTTTTTAGCAAAATTAATGATGATGTAAGGCTTTGTGATAGGAAACCCGAGACATTCTTTTCCAAATTAGGAAATAGATCTAGGTTTTGGAGGAGAGCTCTCTTTCTTCCTTTCTTCTTCTTTATCTTCTTATCCCTCTATTTCAATACATCAAAACACTGAGTTATCTTTATTTTATGTAGTTTACTGTCTCTGTTAGCTTTACTTCCCTTCATTCTCTAGTTGTAACCTCCTTCATGGAGGAGTAGCTCTCTTGCTAGCCAAGGGGGATTTAAGAGTTAGGGTTATGTCTTACATTATGGATTTTAATGAAAACCTTGGTGTTGTTCTCTTTCTCTTTGTGTTTTCCTATATTTTCATGTTTATGATTCTTATGCATGTTGAGTTAGGTTTTGTTTTATGTATGTGAGCATGATTTGTGAGCATATATGATTTAGCTTGTTAATTGAATGCAAGTTAATTGATAGATTAGTGACCATTTAGTTAAACCAGAGGAAGAGATAGTTCTTAATCGAGATTTCGACTAAGGCAGTTGGTATTTGAGTTGATTCATGCATTTATGTGTTGTGATTGCAATCATTCGAGTGCATGTATTCTACATTATCCTTTAGTTAATTGAGTTTAGGAGAATTGCTATCTAATTATGTGATTGCATGATTAGAACTTAGTCCCTAACCAAGTGTTTGATGTTTTAGTATGCTAATGGTTTATATTCTCTAACTCAAGAATCCCCTAGGATAGCTCCTTTTATTATTGCTAATTTCAATTACTTGCTATTTTAATTTGATGCAACCAAACCCCCCCTCTTTTACTCTAACTAAGTAGTTCAATTTCCTTGTGAGACGACCCTGGTTGCATACCACGATCTAGGTGCATTAGCAATCCGGTTTGGGAATCTAGTTTCCTATTTCTAAACTTGGTGCTTACAACGACAAGCCACTAATGACTAATAAAGCTCAAACTAATTTTTAAATAATTTTTAGGGCGTTACAATATACAAGTTAATATAGTCACTTGAATGATTCTTACAATAACAACTGACTATTGCTAAGCTAAGGTTTGTGTAGGAAGATTTTCAATGAAAAAGTAACTAGAAATATATTTCTGGTGGTTTAGAAGGATGGCCTTTATTTGGATATTCATTTTATAGGAGATTTGAGATTTGAACATTGTCCAAAGGATGTGCGATCACCATCCATACGTATATCACTAATATGTTGCATGGGGAATGGTCTTCTAGATTTTGTGTATGCATGACATTCCCTTTTAACAAGTGTCACAGTACAAATAACGATTGTAGTAATACTGTAATCCTGCTTATCTAGTGGCATGGCATGTGTTAACTTCAACATGAAGTTTCTAAAAAGAATTAATGAAAGATTTTGGTTCATGATAACTTGAAAGCCTTCTTGAGACTTCTTCAATCTCCTTTAGTAAGTTTCTGTGCATATCTCATCTTCCTAAAAGACTGATAGCTTTCTAGATCACATACTTTGATAATTTTTTAAGACTATTGTAACTTTCTCAAGGTTTCAGAGAATCTTCTAAAGATTGTCATATATCTAATTCATCCAAATCTCTTGTATATGAAATATATTTTCAATTAAGAATGTGGAATTTGAATAATATGATCAATCTTATTCAGTTTCTAAAAACTAAACGCATATAATTGCAATATTTTTTATCTGTGCTATCATAACTGCCTAATAGAACCATCAGTTCTCTTTCTCAAAGGAATTTATCAAACATTGATTTGTTAGCATTCAGAACCTAGCATCTAGAATGCTTTATAAGGGTTTTTGAGCTTACACTTCAGCAACACTTTCTGAATTACGTATATTAGCAACTTTCCTTTGTTTAAACTTTGGACATTCTAGTTTCGAACACCTTTCTTTCTTGTAATAACGACATCCTCCTTTTCATTATCTAGATTTTGATCCAAACTTTCTTTTGCTATGACTACTTGAACCTAGCTCCTTAATTTAATCTTCCTCTAGGAGACAAACTAGCTATAAGGTTATCATGTCTACCATTTTCATGCTCCATTTCTCACAATCAGTAATGCATACTTCACCTCATCAATATCAAGGCATAAATGTCCATATATGAGTGTTTACCAAGAGTACTTGCAAGAATGAGGTAGGGAACAGAGCAACATTATTGCTTGTTGCTCACTAAAGAATGTCTCATCCATATTTTTCAAATCCATAATAAGTCGAGTAAATTCAAAATTGTGTATTCTAATATATGTTCCTTTAACCATGTGAAGCATGTATAAGCTTATGTTGCAATATGTCAAGACGATTAGCCATTCTCTTCTTCATATACAATGACTCTAACTTGGTCCATCATGATGTTGTTGTATTCTTCGAAATGACATTTTGTAATACATTATTTGTGATGGATAATTGAATAGTGGAAAGAACCACTTAATAAACTTCTTCCCATTTAAAATCCTTCTTGTATTAAGCTTTTTATCTTTGCTATCTGTATTATATCATTAAATTTTTTTGTATTAAAATAAGTATCATACAAACCTTCTACATCCCAAAATTGAAGTGCCCATCAAACTATTGAACATAATATTTTGCCTACTCTCCATATTTTCTTTTATGAAATCTCCCCAAACCACTATTAGCGCTTCTATACCAGTTGAATCCCTCCTTAGGTTTAGGCTCCTATTAGTTTAGATGCTAGGAGAATGATGAAATGCCTTTTCCACGGTCTAACGAATGGTCAACATTTACAAGGCTTAGCTTCCAAATAAGCTCAATTGTCCTCTTTTTGCACTAACAACAACAACATCATGTCATTTCTCAAATATTTTCCCATTTCTCATAGAGGAGTTTCGATTTTGTATTTACTTCTCTTTGGTTATTGAGAGTCTTATAGAATATACTCCATTGAAGATATATTGTGAGCTATTCGGGTGTATATAGGATTTGGCTTTTAGTGTTATAACCTCACTCCATTGTAATCAACTTATTTGATTTTCAAGTAAATTATTGTTACCTTTCTATACCATCTTTGTTCTTAAATTTCCACTTCATTTTACAACATCCCTTAATTCTAATCACTGAGAATGTGTTTGTAGGTTTGATTTGGAGATTAATGCATTTATTACTCTATGAAACCCTTCCACTCCTTCCCTTCTCTTCCAAAAATCAAATTCACAAATGCACTCTTATGTTGTGTTTGGATTTTTTTTTAAGTTAACAGAACATATCAAAATTAGTAGGACATTATTAGAAAGGAAAGCAATTGATGGCAACAAAGTTTCTTTCTTTTTAGTTTGAATGATTATTAAGGGAATGGAACAAAATGGAAATTCATGAATAGTGTTTCTAAGTTACATCATAAAGGAATAGAACAGAATACTTATAGTTATTATAACTTCATAATTTTTTTTGTTACATTAGAATATGAAGATAATGAGGTTTGAACCTATAATCTTATGCATACTACCCATGTCCCTTATTACTAGCCTAACCATAGTGGCTTTAACTTCACATATTTTTAGTTCTCATATTCCATCCTAGTTTTGAGGGGATAGATGATTAACTTTTTAAGAGGGAAAAAGGGGGAATTATTCCCCATCAGTTCTAACCATAGTTTTGTGCATTTTGGTCTTGTTATTTTGGAAATGTGAAAAATAGTTCTTAAAATTTTTTTATTCATGCACATTACTACAATTTAATAACGAATGTTCAATCTTTGAAGGAAAACTAGGTGCATGGGCTCTACAATCTCATTTGAAAACCTCATTAAGAAATAATAGGATATAAAAGTGCATATAAATAAACAATTAAAGGACTTTTTTAGATGTTTCATATATAAAAATAAGCACCTATTACCATCTTGCATTAATGTGAACAAATAAAAAATTTTAAGGATCATTTTGTACATTTTTAAAGTATACATTGGCTAAAGTTGAAGAGAGTTTTCTACACTTTGCCCTTTTACATATTATTAACCTCCTAAATAAAAGAAGTTCCCTTGCCTATCATTCCCCCCACCCCCCACCCGAACAAAAAAAAAAATTACATGCATGACATCCAAACACACTATTAGAAAAACAAAGACTAGGTAATGGTATAACTATTATATTTTTAATAAACTCCCCCAATATGTTTATTATTTAAAATAAAATAAAAGAAATAAAAAATTGATATCTCAAAAACTTTAAAACAATACTTAATTTTTTTATATTAATATTCATTAATTAATCGTTTGTGCATCTTGAAGCATAAAGATAAAGCCATTTGGACTACATAAATCACTAGTACAAGGTTCTAAAAAGTTTGATTGAGGTTTGGAATTGGTCCATGTCACAATTTATATCACTTTTTCAGCAATAAAAGATAATGCAGAAATGAAAATTCAAGTTAGAAAGAAAATCTCCTTCCATAAACGAGTGTGAATACCTAGCTAAGTTAGTAATGTTTGCTAATCGTACTAATTTAATGGAATTCACTTTTGGTAGTCCTCTATTGTGATACAAGTGTATGTTACCATTATTACGAGCTTCTCAACGTGTGCTCTTGTCACTGATATCAACATTGCATCACCCGACGCTACACTGGGAAAAGTCCTACTTTTACAATTTCAGCCACGTTTGGCTATTCTATACTTTGCATACAACCTATTCCTTTTATTTTTGTTTAATTTTATTTTTCATTTACATAGAGGCCCAGCAACCCGCTTAACATCAATGCTAAATTGATTTTGCTTGTGCTATGTTTACAAGCCATCTAGAGAGCCACATTAGTAATCCACTAACATCCATTTTAGATGAAAGCCCATCAGTAAATTTGAACTCCCACTGGCCACAGGCCTCAACTCTACCCTAACCTATTTCTTTCTTCTTTGATGATAAACTTTGTGATGATGTCACCACTAACCCTAGCCGTAGATTCTCTGGTTTATTTTCGAATTAGAGAAACAAAATGCTATGGTCACTTTGTGCTTACCGAAATCATTGTCTGATTTTCTCTTTTCCTATTTGCACTCATCTACCTATCATCACTTCAATCTGTGATATAGTTACAGGGGATTTTTTTTATCTTACCTAATCTCCTTATACACTCTTTGATCAACTCACCGCTTCGATCTTTGATAAGGTTGCAGGAGATTTGTATATAAAAGTCACTTGCATCCCTTTCCCTTTTCTTATTCCCAGATATCTATATCTTTTTTGTGTTTAAAAATTATGCTTCGAGCTTTACTTCTTCTTTTGTTTTCTGCTATTAACAATGAACACGTTGGTTTGTTTTTCTTTTTTTCACACTTTTTCATATATCTATCCATAGTTTTCACATTTTTTTTATTTTTTAGTCTGAGTATCTAGCATCACTGCTAGCTTCTATGTGGTCTCTTTTTCCCAAAAATTTTCCCTTTTTTTGTTTTTGTTCTACCCGATGTTGGTAAAAAAAATTTGTTTTGATTTGCATGTTACAGCATTATTCATTCTTTTTATTATTAATATTTTTTATGAACCTTTCGGGATCCTTTGTTTTCTGGTTTTGTATCGTAAGATTTTTTTTCCCCTAGATTTGAACAAATCCTTGGTTTTTACATTTTTTTATTTTATGGACTGACCATCTAACGTCGCTGTTATTTTATATGGGGATCTCTTTTTCCCAAAATTTCCCCTTTTGTTGTTTCTGTTCTACCCAATTTTGGTGGTGAAAATCACTTTTATTTTCGATTTTGGGAACCTTTTTGTTTTGATTTGCATGTTCCGGTGTTGTTCAATTTTATTTGTTTTAAATTTTTTTTATGATCCATTTTGGAATCTTTTTTTTTCTGATATTGTGTGGCAAGAATTTTTTTTTTCTAAACATTTTCGCAAGTCCATAGATGATGATCCTTTTTGTTATTTCTTATTTTATTCTTATCATTTTCAATTTACATGTTCCAGGGTTGTTAATATTCTTTAAATACTGTTATCTTTATGATCCTTTTTCCAAATTGTTCACTTTGTTGGTCTTTTACTAGGAAGATATTATTGTTTAAAAAAATATTGACATTTCAATTTGAACTTCTAATGTTACTATTAGATTCTATGGGGAATTCTTCTTCCCAAATAACTCCCTTTTTTGTTTTTGTTCTACCCAATTTGGTTATTTTTGGTTGGGTTTAGTGTTTGCTTGATCCTTACGCCACTCAGCTTTTGTTAAATAATGTGTTTGTTTTGGTCTATGGTTTACTTTCCTATTTCGTGTTCGATTGGCTTATAGTTGTACTGTGCCATTGTAGACATACTATAAGTGATTACAATATTGTGCAAAGCCTGACTCTATTTATCTGAATTTGTATTTAATTCTTCTTACTGCATGCATAATTTTCTTTGTATTTAGCCTGCATAATGTTGACAATTTTGTGGTTAACTCATTGGTCTGTTATTGTTGTGGCCCTCTATAATTTAAAAGGAGATTTCGATGCTATTCTCATATTATGTGATAGATTATATGACAGAGCTTTACATAAATTAGTATAAATTTTTATATTGTGATATTCTGATATCTTGATTCTTTTATTGTTTAGTTGTCTATAATATGGCAAATGAACACTTTTTCCATCTGATATTTTTAAAAAATTCAAAATGGTGATTTCTTGTAAATTGGCCTTGACGTGATTGTCGAACTCACTCAAATTAATCAGGCTCTGAAAATAAACTTGTAACATAGAGCAACCTGAATCGTTTCCCAAGGAATTCGCAACGAACCAATTCGCTCGATTGAAAATAGCAACAGAAATGAAAACGGGGGGGGGGGGTTTGTTCAATTTCAATAGCAACAGATAACAGATAAAAGATAAAAACGAAATTAACAATTTAAAGGCAACCAACCCAGACTTGAGTTCCTAAAAATCCATCATTGGACCACTGAATTCGTGGTTGATCCTAAGCAAATCGGAATCCCTGCATTCAATTAGAAAAACGAAACTACTAGATGATCACCTAGCATTTTATCAGAAACTCGGCGTGTTCACTCATTCAACGTACAGTGCTCACTTAAACTTGTTTTGATTTTTAAGCCCTTTCGATTAATCAACCTAAATGTTAAATCTAACATTCAACACTTCTTCCCTTAAGTTATCCAGAATCGAAATACAAAAGGGAAAAGAAAGAACGAACTCAATATGAGGCCTCTGGAACGGCGGAATTCGTGGGTTGGTCCTTTAGCTCCTTAGCCAACCATGGCAGAAATGAAAAATCGAAAAAAATAAAGAAGAACTTGAACAGTGCTAAAATTTCAGAGAAAAAAAAAAGTTGGAATATGAGAAATCCCAAGACACAGCACACCTCCCTCTTCCTGTTTCCAGCTCTTAATAAAACAAAATAAAATAAAACGGTAGTCTCTCTGTTTTCCCACTCCTAAAATAAAATAAAATAAAATAAAATAAACCGGTTCAAAGGACAAAAACCGGTCCAAACAAAAACCGAAACTATGGTTTTGTTCCCATGCAACTCTGCTCCAGCATTTCATGACTGCCTTGTCCAAATTTGGCCTTTAATCGGGCACCTGAAACAAAAGTTGTGATTAATTTCAGTTAAAAGCCCAAAATCCAATTTAGACCAGAAACCAATAGTTAAACACTAAATAACCCCAAAAATCATTATTCAATTGCAAAAATAAAGTGTGATAAAAAACCAATTATCAAATCCCCCCACACTTATCCTGTTGTACTCCGGGGCAAAATTAAAAACACAACAAAACATAAAGACTCAAAGGTAAAGACTAAAGGATAGACCTCTCCTTTCTAACAATTGTCAAGAATGCAAAATTTGGACAGGAAACACAAAACTTCACAAGATCAACCAACCAATCATGACAAAAAATTTCTTCATCTCAGATTACAAAACATGGCAATTTCAATTGATGATGCTAATCACGCAAAATGGCTTCTCAAGGCATGCTCTCAATCAACCTCTCAAGTGTATAGGGTAGCAAGTGTATCACTCAAATTCCACTCAACAAAACTGCCCTACCATAAGCTTGCTCAGATTCTACTTCTCTACTACTCAAAACACATGCATACACAAATCAAGAGGACTTATTATTCAAGGTTGTAATGGGGCTATGGGCAAGGTATGGACAAGGAATGAAAGGCTAAGCACCCAAGAAATTTAGAAGAGCATTAGTCAAGTAACACCAAGGTTTGCTCAAAACCAACTAAGTAATGAAATGCACTTTACAAACAAATTACTTTTTTTTTCTTTTTTTTTTTTGTTTGTTTTTTTTTTTTTTGTAACAGAGAACAGTTCTATATTTCATAACAAAACAATGAGAAACCAATACCAAATAACAATTGGCATCAAATAACTCCCCCCCCCCCCCACACTTAAATTGTTGCACACCTGGGCAACCCCCACACTAAAACACAAACACTAAGGTGCAACCAATGCTCAATAAATGTCCAAGGTGCGGAATAAAATGGTTTTACACTTAGGCTTGTAATGTGGCTAAGACAAGGATGGTAATTAAGAGCACAAAGGGGCTAACTAACGGGGATATAATACAAGGGAAGGCTATCTGGCCAAAGTGGTAACTAAAAGAAAGAAGGCCTCTATCATATTCATGCATACAAGTGAAAAATGCAGTTTCAAAAAGATTAAGAGCAAGTTCTACGTAACGTAATCATCGTGAAGCACACAAGAAAGAAAGAATGCAGGAAATATATTCCATTCACATAGGTCCAAAATCTCACAAAGGTTAATACCAACACCTGTTCAGCATCACAAGATCAACTACCAAGTCAGATAATCCAAAAGTCAAGAAATTTAGTCCAACAAAATGTTCTATCAAAAACAAAATATCCAAGTCCAATAATACTATGTACAACTCAACAATTATCAGAAGGAAGGTGCAAACTGCATTATTTCCAAAATCCTTTTATTAACAGTCAAAGTTGAAATTAAAAGCTCAAAGAAAGAAAAAAAAAATAGAGAAAAGGGAAAGAAAACTCCCTTAAGGAGGATATGTAGCATCAGTGAGCTTAATCTTTGTCTCCTCAGGTTGCTGCTGAGGTCCCTCATAAAAATGCTTCAGACGGTGTCCATTCACAGTGAAAGTCCTCCTGGTTTGTTCATCACATAACTCTACTGCACCATAAGGAAAGACATTAGTAATCACAAAAGGGTCATCCCATCTTGATCGAAGTTTACCAGGCATAAATTTAAGACGGGAGTTAAATAAAAGAACTTTCTGGCCCACAACAAACTCTTTTCTCAGGATGTGCTTATCATGAAATGCCTTTGTCTTTTCTTTGTATAAATGTGAACTCTCATAGGCATCCAATCTAAGCTCTTCCAACTCTTGCAACTGCAGCTTCCTCTCCACCCCTGACTTGGCCAAATCCATGTTGCACTGCTTAATGGCCCAATATGCCTGATGCTCCAACTCTACCGGAAGATGACATGCCTTGCCAAAAACAAGCCAAAAAGGAGACATCCCAATCGGAGTCTTGTATGCAGTTCGATATGCCCATAATGCATCATCTAGCCTCTTGCTCCAGTCTTTCCGGTTAGAGTTAACAGTTTTCTGAAGAATTTGCTTAATCTCTCTGTTCGAGATTTCAGCTTGGCCATTGGTCTGTGGATGGTATGCTGTGGCAACCTTGTGTATCACTCCATACTTCCGTAATAAAGCACCCATGCTTCGATTACAGAAATGAGAGCCCTGGTCACTGATAATAGCTCTAGGAACACCAAACCTGCAGAAAATATGAGACTTGACAAAATCTACAACAACAGCAGAATCATCAGTTCGGGTGGCTTTTGCCTCAACCCATTTTGAAACATAATCAACAGCCAGCAATATGTAAGTAAAACCATGAGAAACAGGAAATGGACCCATAAAATCAATACCCCAGACATCAAAAACTTCACAAAACAGTATGGGTTGTTGGGGCATCTCATGCCTACGGGAAATACTCCCTGTTCGCTGACAGTTCTCACATGACTTACAAAACAGATGTGCATCATGAAACAAGGAAGGCCAAAATAAACTAGAATCTAGTACCTTCCTAGCAGTTCTTTGGGGTCCAAAGTGACCACCACAAGCAGAAGCATGGCAAAAATGCAAAATGGAATGAAACTCATTATCAAGTACACATCTCCTAATCACTTGGTCATTACAAAATCTCCATAAATAAGGGTCATCCCAAACATAGTATTTAGATTCACATTTCAATTTCAGAGTCTGGGCCCTAGTGGAATCAGCAGGAAAAACACCAGCAACCAAATAATTTACCAAATCAGCATACCGGGGAAGCATACCTTGTAGCTGTAAAAGCTGGTCATCAGGAAAATCATCCTGAATGGGAGAGAAGTCATAATGGTGAGTGACTTGACTCAAATGATCAGCTACCCAGTTCTCTGCTCCACTTCTGTCCTTAATCTCAATGTTGAACTCTTGGAGCAACAACATCCACCGAATGAGTCGATGGAATTTGGCAAAATTCCACCCTACCTCAGCCACCTACTCTGTAAGAGACTGAAAAATGTTCCTTGATTTTTTTCTCAACTCCTGACCAATTTTCAGATCAATCAGAGATAGTTGACAGAAACCAAAAAAAAAATACAGCAGCAAAAAGAAACCGAAAAAAAAATAAAAATAAAAATAAATAAGCAACTAAGCTATGCTATGCAACATGTGATATGATGAATTTATTCTACTGTATTATGCAGCAATCAAGGTTAGAGGACAATGCGAATTCCCTGGCAACGGCGCCAAAATTTGACGTGATTGTCGAACTCACTCAAATTAATCAGGCTCTGAAAATAAACTTGTAATATAGAGCAACCTGAATCGTTTCCCAAGGAATTCGCAACGAACCAATTCGCTCGATTGAAAATAGCAACAGAAACGAAAACGGGGGGGGTTTGTTCAATTTCAATAGCAACAGATAACAGATAAAAGATAAAAACGAAATTAACAATTTAAAAGCAACCAACCCAGACTTGAGTTCCTAAAAATCCATCATTGGACCACTGAATTCGTGGTTGATCCTAAGCAAATCGGAATCCCTGCATTCAATTAGAAAAATGAAACTACTAGATGATCACCTAGCATTTTATCGGAAACTCGGCGTGTTCACTCATTCAACGTATAGTGCTCACTTAAACCCGTTTTGATTTTTAAGCCCTTTCAATTAATCAACGTAAATGTTAAATCTAACATTCAACACTTCTTCCCTTAAGTTATCCAGAATCGAAATACAAAAGGGAAAAGAAAGAATGAACTCAATATGAGGCCTCTGGAACGGCGGAACTCAATTCGTGGGTTGGTCCTTTAGCTCCTTAGCCAACCATGGCAGAAATGAAAAACCGAAAAAAATAAAGAAGAACTTGAACAGTGCGAAAATTTCAGAGAAAAAAAAAATAGTTGGAATATGAGAAATCCCAAAATACAGCACACCTCCCTCTTCCTGTTTCCAGCTCTTAATAAAACAAAATAAAATAAAACGATAGTCTCTCTGTTTTCCCACTCCTAAAATAAAATAAAATAAAATAAACCAGTTCAAAGGACAAAAACCGGTCCAAACAAAAACCGAAACTATGGTTTTGGTCCCATGCAACTCTGCTCCAACATTTCATGACTGCCTTGTCCGAATTTGGCCTTTAATCAGGCACCTGAAACAAAAGTTGTGATTAATTTCAGTTAAAAGCCCAAAATCCAATTTAGACCGGAAACCAATAGTTAAACACTAAATAACCCCAAAAATCATTATTCAATTGCAAAAATAAAGTGTGATAAAAAACCAATTATCAGGCCTACAGATGATGGTTCATTTGCCACTCTACATTCAAAGCATCATCTTTTATTCTCTTCTTTTCTCTTCTCTTTTGCTGAGTGCTTTTATCATTGTTGACACATGGCTCCTTCATGTTTCTAATTGCCATGAGACTTTGAACTTGATAATTAGAGTTGTTAGGCTTTGGACTGTACCTAGCTTTAATAATGGAAGCATTGCTGGTAGTACTGAAATGGTGCTCATGGACAAAAATATGAGTTGATTCAAGTATAAATTTATTTAGTCATATTGATTAGTTGTTCTATGATGTTGTGATATTTTATTGTTTATTTTCTACATGATTTGGATTTGAATTTGGATTTGAGTTTATATGTGTGTTTTTATCATTATTTTAGGTGATAAGATCCACTGCACAGTGAGGAGGCATTTGGTCTCCAGATTTCAGAATATATTAGAAGAGGGGAGGTGCTATAGGATCTGCAATCTTGCTAAGATGCCCAACCTTGGCTCTTATAGGACTCAAGGTGATCTTCCATATTCAAACAACTGTAAGTCCCATTGAACTACCTGCAGTTGACCTGTATGGTTTGAGTCCAACCCCCTTTAGAGATGTCCTTAGTGACTCATTGAATACTGACTATTTAATAAGTAATACTTCTTTTTTCCTGATATTCGTCTATTTAGTATGTATAATTTTAATTGTGTAACTATTTTTTTTTTTTGCTATTTATTAGATGTCATTTGTTTGATAAGTAGACTTACTTAGCCAAAGGAATATGAGAGGGACCAAAAGGTGTCCAGAATATCTGTGCTAGAACTAACATTTGAGAAGTATGGGACTCTTATGTTATTTAGTGTTTTTAATATATCTTTATATTTTTTAAGTCTAAACTTTATATTGATTATTGCGTCTCTATTATCTTTTTCATTTAGCTTGAAACTTGAATGTGCTCTGTTTTGGGAGTACGTAGATTAAATCCAATGTTATGTTCATTCTGGGGATGTTGATTTGCCAGCGGTTGTCCTTCAATCCATGAAGGTAAAAAAAAATTTGAGGTATTTGCATACTTTTTTGTGTGTATATTATCTGTTATTCTTTATTTCCTGATCCTTTATTGCTCATTATTTATAATTGTCGATTTATTGATGTTCTTTAAAATTGTATTTCTTGATAGGAAATATTGGTTTGCAAAATGTTATGTTTGCGACTAAGATTCTGTTTAATACTGATGCTCATGAAGTGGTTGACTTTAAAAATAGGTATGTTTTGCTGTTCTAATCCCTACTTACTACATTTCTGCTCTTATACTTGATGATAATTTGTTTTATGTTTGCTTATGTGTTTTTGAAGCATTTCGGTTAAAGGATCTCTCATGGATGTGGCTTCAACATCTATAGAGAAGCTCTTCATGTTAGTGCAGATGAGAATTTCATGAGACTAACACCACGGTGCTTGATTGAACTTGACTAAGAACAAAGAGGTTTTCTTTTAAAAGATTTCTTACTTACTATTTTAGTGCCTGAGTAGTAATAGTTTACAACATTCAGTTGATTTGTGTTTTTAATGTATGTATCAGGGTGGTTCCTCCATCATTATGGGAACCATCAAGTCTATTATTAAGGAAGGCCCTTGGTGGTACTCTTCATGTTGTTCGGGAGGTCAGTTACGCCTGAATTGGGGATGTATTATTGTGATGTTTGTATGAGATACATCTTCTCTGTGTCCTCTACATATGGAATTTGGCCCACATTCTTATCCTTTCTTATTGATTTCCATTCACATCTTTTAACAATTTATAATTTTTTTCCTTTGATTTGTAAGATTCAAACTGAAAGTTGAAGTGGATGATGGTACTGACACTGCTGTATTTGTTCTATTTGAGTGTAAATGCTCTTCCTTGATTCAAAAAACATGTGAGGAATTGTTTTTAGATCACATGAAAAGTTATGAGTCGTTATGCTAACTTCTTTGATGTATTTGCTTTTACTTTATGTTGTGAGAATATGTGATCCCCAAATCATTTTAAATTATCTAACTATTTCGATTGTAGTTTATTAAGGCCAATGACTACCCTTCTATGTTTAAATTGTGTTTTTCCTTAAATTTGGTTCTTATCTTTATATGTGTACATGTTAAGGATATTATGATTTTCCTTTGATCACATAGCACATTTAATAAGAAATTGGAATATACAAGGTGAGGAGCTCAGTTTAGATATTAAAATTCCCCCTGGATGTGAAATCTAAGGTGCGAGCTTACCAACTCGGGTGTGAGTTAGACAATTTCTCAAGGTCCCAAGATGACCACCCTGAGCATAAAGTTAAAATTCCCTCAAGATGCGAGCTCCGAAGTACGAGCTTGCTAACTTGGGCATGAGTTGAAAATACCCCAGGGTCCCAATATGGGCACCTTGGGCGTAAAGTTAAAATTCTCCCAAGGTACGAGTTCTGAGGTGCAAGCTCACCAACCTGGGTGTGAGTTAAAAATTCCCTAAGGTCCCAAGATAGCCACCCTAGGTATAAAGTTAAAATTCCCCCTGGGTACGAGTTCCGAACTACAACCTCGCCAACTCGGGCATGAGTTAAAAATTCCCCAATGTCCCAAGATGGTCACCCTGGGCATAAAGTTAAAACTCCCTTGGAGTGCAAGCTCACCAACCGGGCATCAATTAAAAATTCCTCAGGGTCCCAATATGGCCACCCTGGGCGTAAATTTAAAATTTTCCCGAGGTGCGAGCTTCTCAAGGTCCCAAGATGGCCACATTGGGCATAAAGTTAAAATTCCTCCAAGATGCAAGTTTCGAAGTGCAAGCTTGCCAACCTGGGCATGAGTTAAAAATACCCCAGAGTCCCAATATGGTCATCCTGGGAGTAAAGTTAAAATTCCCCTTGGGTGGAAGATTTGAGTTCAGGCGTGAGTTAGAAAATTTCCCATGGTCCCAAAATGGCCACCTTGGGCATAAAGCTAAAATACCCCTGAGGTTTGAGCTCCGAGAGTCCAGCTCACCAACCTAGGCATGAGTTAAAAATTCCTGAGGGTCCCACGATGGCCACCTTGGGAGTAAAGTTAAAATTCCCTCAGGGCGCAAGCTCGCTAACCTGGGCATGAGTTAAAAATACCCCAAGGTTCCAATATGGCCACCCTGAGCGTAAAGTTAAAATTCCCCTAAGGTACAAGCTCGCCAACCTGGGCTTGAGTTAAAATTTCCTCAGGGTCCCAATATAGCCACCCTGGGCGTAAAGTTAAAATTTCCCCATGGTGCGAGGTTTGAGGTGCGAGCTTCCTAGGGTCCCAAGATGAAGAATATACAAGGTGAGAAGCTCAGTTGAGATAGTAAAATTCCCCCTAGGTGCGAGATCTGAGATGCAAGCTTGCCATCCCAAGTGTGAGTTAGAAATTTTCCCAAGGTCCTAAGATGGCCACCCTGGGCATAAAGTTAAAATTCCCCCAGGGTGCAAGCTCCGAAGTGCGAGCTTCCAACCTAGGCATGAGTTAAAAATACCCTAGAGTCCCAATATGGCCACCTTGGGCGTAAAGTTAAAATTCTCCCAAGGTGAGAGTTCTGAGGTGCAAGAATGCCAAGTCATAGTGTATGACTTCAAAGCTCGCCAACCTTTATGCTAACTTATTTGATGTATTTGTTTTTACTTTATGTTGTGAGAATATGTGATTTCAAATAATTTCTAATTATCTAACTATTTCGATTGTAGTCTGTTAGGGCCAATGAGTACCCTTATGTGTTTTATGAGTTGTGTTGTCGAAAGTTGTTGTTCAAAATAGAAACCAAAATAATATCACCCAATAGATACCATGGCACTTTTTGTGTAAAATGAATATGTGATGATAGCGCAGTGTTGGCTATGTTCAGCTTGAATGGTGCTGACCTTACACCAAAAAAGGTGAATAATATTATTTTTGCTTCTAAAGTTAAGGTTGTGAGTTTTTTGAACCTGTTATTGGCTGCTTTTGTTTTATTATAGGTAATATTTTCTCCTGCATTTTTTCCTGTATCGAGTATAAGGGAGTTCGATTCTGTGGGTGTAGGAGGAGGTGGTACTATTAGCTTGGGTGATGATTCAGCTGCAGGTGATGTGCATGTTTTGCATGATAAGGCAAGTACATTGGTTTTGTTGTTTTTTTCTTGTTTTCTTATTGTTATTTTTTATTCTTATTATTTTGTTTAGTCAAAATCTTATATAACTTTTTTTCTTTGCTTGGAGTGGTGTAGAAGCTTGGTTCCCGTTTATGTAGCTCTGCTATTACCACTAAGATCTTGAAAGGTGGCCAGTGTGGTGTTGGTTTCGCTACCTCTGCAAAAAGGAAACTTCAAGATGAGTTCAATGAGATTGCATGTTCTTCTACAAATGAGGAGATCAACGGGAAAAAAGTAGTTTCAGACTAACTATTAGTATTTTATTAGAGATTCTGATATGTGTTGATGTTAATGTGTATGTTAGGTTGAATTGACTATGTAGTAAATATGTATTTTACTGGAGATCACTGATATTGGATGGATTTTGTTAAGGCTTTAGTGATTACTTTTCAGACTTATTAGGTGGTCCAGTCTTTAGATGTATTATGTGGTCTAGTTCGTGATTTTGTTTGTGCTAGTAAAATTGGGCTTGGACACTCTATTAGTCAAGGCTTTGGACTATATTTTTTTTTTTGCATGTAAAGCACAAAAAATTTATGTTTGAATGAACTTAACAGTGTCCCAATTACTTCAATGTGTTTCATTTCTCAAACATTTTCAATATGTTTATGTATTCCTAGCAATAATATTATAGTTGCTGTTCATATTAGGCTTGGTCACTTTTTCAACCTATTTTTTGGACTACATTTTATTTTTTTAACGTAAAATACAAAAAAAAATATTGAAAGTATTGGGCTTATCAGCTGGCCCAAATATTTGAATTTATTAAGTTTTGTACACACTTTAAATCTGCTAATACTTAGAATGCTTTTGTTTCTATTAATATTGGCGTTGGACACTTTTTGGCCAGCCAGTTGGACTATATGCCTTATTTTGTACATAAAGAATTGTTTGACTGACCTTATTAGTTGGCCTAGTTTTTTGAATTTGTTTAATTCTTTTGTGGAGTTTAAATTTGCTTCTTTATTCCTACTATTGTTATAGACATATGAATCTCTAATGTTTTTGGGCCATTGGTATTTTAATTTCGTAAACATAAGGGTAAAAAAATATAACATAGATTATCAGACAAAAAAAAAGTGAAGATATTAAGAAATTAAAAAAGGAGTTTGAGTTTTGTTTATAAGTTATTCTGTTTGTCTACATAGGATACAAGAAATAAGTGCTTCCAGAACATCCGCCCCGCCACCAAAGAAGGAATGCAATGATTAACTTTTAATAAAAGTTAACAACTTCTACCAATAAAGGGAACAAGTACTATTTTCACTTCTATTTTTAAACATATATTTCCAAATGGAATTCATGGAGTGAAAATAAATGTTAAGCCATGATGGAGGTTTTAAGCCATTGTGGATGGAATTTTGTGTTGGAGAGTTTAAGGCATGATGCCATTTCTGTTTTGGTTATTTTTATTATTGGTATGGGGTGATGTTATAAATAATGCATTCAACAAGGTCACGATCCGATTTTTATATTGATGCTCATATTCTACTTTTCTTAGGACCGTTTATTGACAAGAACAATGCTAAGATTGCTAGAGCTTATAGACTAAACCAATTGCAAATGAAGAGGGCTTCTCGAACATGTATGCATGGTGATACTTTTCTTTCACCTTTCTCCATATATTGTGTTCTATAACTTTTTTTTTACTAACTTTTAAGCTTCAATGATCAAGGCCTTTTGTATTTTCAAAAGTTACAAATACTTTTGTTTATGATTTTGTAGAACCTGCAAGTAGTACCCAACCCATAATTGTTGATATGAAGTCTTATGGGCATATCTTGGTATTTCTTACTTTCATAAAAATATATTTTTGTTTGAGATTAATTTGAGATAAATTATGTCTGTGTGAGTTATAAATCTATTCGAGATTTATAAGTGCTGTTGATTTTGTGAGGTATTTGTTTGTTGATATTTCGTTGGTTCCAGGTACAATGGAACTTATGGATCACTATTTAAAATATGAACAAATAATGCTAAGGCCTATAGAATTAACAAATTATGTATTAAAAAGTTACTGAAGTCTCATAAGAACAATGATTGTAATTTTTTTATGATTCCTTTTATTTTTTAGTGTCAATAAATTGTTTGATAATAATCAGATGGGTACAAGATAGTGTGTACTAAAATATTTATTTGTCTTATGCCATATAGTAACTTCATCAAATCAGCAATATATTCAAGATTTGGACTCTTCTCAGAAAGATTTGGTAATTGTTTACTATCACAGTTTTTGTTACCATTTTATGATTAAAAAAATGATTGTTAGAGCAATTTATATTTCTATCTTTATTCATGATAATATTGTTGGAATCTCTTTCTTGTAATTAAATTCAGTAATTTTTTCAATAGTGGTAATTTGTATATGTGCTTATTCGTTTCTTGTCATCATAGGTTGATAAGTCTAAACTTAATTTGTACCACAAAGCTATGTCAAAAGCTACTAAAGCTAACAGAGTTAAATAATGAAAATGAAAAGAGGTTCGAGATTGTGGAATAATTTTGGTAAGCAAAGTGAGTAATATTATTGGTACAACTTTTTTTTTAATAGTACCAAATTTATGCTATTAGGTAAGTTGCACTTTTTTTAAGTAAAATATAATAATTCATTTATTCACTGTTATGTGATAACTAGATATATATGGAAGTAATAATGAAGTTGTTAATTCGTTTGTAATACAACAGCCTCCATCATGGTTCTCACATGGCCAACCGTTTGTAAGTTTGTATTATGGTTTTTGGTAACGGTTAAATGTGTATTACATAATTAAGTGAAAAAACACATTAATGCTCAACTATGTTATTCATATATGGATTCAATAGGACTATCCAATGTTTTGGATTCACTTACGTGTAGAGAGCACTTGGACAGTGACCTTTTTAATCACAACGAACATATTGATAGGTTATTTATTTATCATGAAATTAATTTGATGTTAATAGTTCATTGGATACTACATAATATGTTTTTCTTACATGTTCAGCATATGTAGATTCTAGAGACTGTATATGTGAATGCTCATTCTGTGGTGCACTGTTATGGTATGGAGAGCAAGCAATGAAAAGTGATGACTCAGATAGTCCTGATTTTTCAATCTGTTGTTGTAAGGGTAGAGTTCACCTCCCCTTACTGTCTACGCCTCCTAGATTATTGAATGATCTAGTTAATAGGCATGATTCGAGGTCAAAACATTTTCTTGGGAATATTCAGTCTTATAATAGTATGTTTGAATTCACATCCATCGGTGGTAAAATTGAGAAATCTATCAATGATAGTCCTGGTCCACCACAGTTTATAATTAGTGGACAAAATTACCATCAAATTGGAACTTTTCTCCCAGTTATTAGTGAGAAGCCAAAATTTGCCCAAGTGTATATATACGACACATTGAACGAGCTGGGGAACAGGAAATTGCATTTTAGGTATGCTATGTTATGTTATACTTTATTCATGTCAATATTTGTAGTTCCATTTTTTTATCCAATACTTTTTTTTGTATATGTAGTTCAACCGATTAGCATTGTGAGCTTGATGAATCTTTGATTTGTGAACTTATACAAATGATTGATGATAACAATGCTATAGCGAAATCATTTAGAAGAGTTTGTGACCACTATCAATTAAACCCTATTGAGCATTTTAGTTTGCGTTTCTTTAGAAATAGAGGCTTTATGCCTGTGCGTACAATACACTAATAGTTAATGAAGTTGTTGCATTGATTATTGGTGATTTTGGTAGCACAGACCATGGTCAAGACATTGTATTTGAATGTCGTTTAGGGGAATTAAAAAGATTACATGAGACTCATACAGCTTACATACCCATTCAATATCCTTTGCTTTTTCTGCACGGAGAGAATGGATTTCAAGAGGATATTCCATTTAGAGCAGGCAACACAAATTGTCCGAAGAGGGTGAGATTTGTCTCTCCATGAATTTATTGCCTTTAGAATTCAAGAGTGATTGGCTAAGGAAGGCATACTCTTGAGGAGCATAAGGTTATTTCAACAGTTCATTATTGATTGTTATAGCATGGTTGAGTCGCAACGCTTATCATTTATTAGAAACAATAAAAAAAATATTATATATGAGTTTCTAAGGGGATTAGAGGAAGCCATTGAGAGAGACGACACTAATGCAACATCTATTGGGAATCGCGTTGTCTTACCTTCTTCCTTTACTGGTGGTCGGAGGTACATGTTCAACAATTGTCAGGATTTTATGGCTATATGTAAACGATTTGGATTCCCAGATTTATTCTTGATTGTGACTTGCAATCCTAATTGCCCATAAATTAGGAGATTTGTCTGTGAAAGAAGATTGTCAATGGATGACCGACCTGATATTGCTTGCCGAGTTTTTCATATGAAGTTGATTGAGTTAATGGATGACTTAAAGAAAGGTCAATTTTTAGGAAAGTGGTTGCTGGTAAGTTACAACTTTAATGATTGTTCTTTATTTTGTTTATATTTGTTAGATCAAATAATTTGAAAATTAACTGCAATTAACATTGTTTAGGAATGTACACTGTTAAGTTCAAAAAACGTGGTTTTCCTCACACTCATATTGTTATGGCTTGAAGAGAGTCCTGCTAATCAACCTACTGGAATAATTGATAATTTGATTTGTGTTGAATTGCCTGATCCATCACGATACCCATCGTTGTATGATGTTGTTAATAAATACATGGTACATGGTCCTTGCGAACTTGTGAGGTTGAATTCCACATGCATGAAAGATGGAAAATGCACGAAGTTTTTCCCTAAGAAGTTTGAAAAAGAAACATATTTTGACGAGGATGGATTTCCAGTTTATCGAAGACAAGATACGGGTGCTCATGTTATGATTAAAGATGTGGAGGTTCATAATAAGTTTATTATGCCATGCAATCCTAAATTGCTCATGAAATATAATGCGCACATGAATCTCGAGTTCTGCAATACGTCGAATTCAATAAAGTATTTGTTTAAATATATAAATAAAGGACCAAATCTGGTAACGGTCGTTGTGAGACAACCTAATGGTGAAATGGTTGGTGTTGTTGAAAAAGTGGTTGAGATCAAGCAATACTATGATTGTAGATATTTGTCTCCATGTGAGTCAACATGGAGGATTTTTTTTTACATTCATGATAGATGGCCTCATGTGTAGAAACTGATATTCCATGTAGCAATGGAACAATGTGTATTGTTTGAAGGAGGTGACTCGATTGATAGCATTGTATGAGTAAATAGAGAGAAAAATACAATGTTCATTGCATGGATGGAAGTCGATAAAAGATTTTTGGAAGGTAAAAATCTTACTTATGGTGAGTTCCCCACACAATTTGTTTATAATGTTGGTCAACAAGAATGACATCCTAGGAAGAAGGATTCTATATAAGTAGACTTAATTTTGTACCTCCTAGAAATATAGATTTGCTCTCCCTGCAGTTATTGTTAAATGTACAAAAAGGATGCACCAGTTTTGAGGATATAAAAACGGTTGCGAGTGTTACTTATCAATCATTTCAAGAAGCTTGCTATGCACTAGGGCTATTAACTGATGATAAAGAGTTCATAGATGCGATTAAAGAGGATGCTGCATTGTCATTGGGCCTTTTTTTACGCAGTCTATTCGCTACTTTGTTGCTTTAACACTCAATGAGTAAGCCTTCATATGTTTGGGAGCAAACTTGGAATCTGTTGGCATATGGTATTTTATACAAAAAAAAGGCGTGAAATCCATCGTCCAGGTTTGAGACCCTATTACTGTTATTCCTTTTTATCTTCATTTTTTTATATGTTACATATTATTAACTATAGCTTTTTGTATATTTAACGATTGAGGATGGGGATTTGCAAAATCTTTGTTTGTTCGAGATTGAGAAGATATTGATAGAGAATGGGAAATCCTTGAGTGAATTTAATAGTATGCCTTATCCAGAACTTGATGTTATTTCGAACATGGACAATGTCTTATTGTTGAATGAGCTTAACTATTCAAAGCACAACATGTTACTTGAGCATGAAAAGTACTTTCCATAATTGACTGATGAACAACTGCATGTTTATTGTCGTGTTATTGATGCTGTTAACTCTGCAAAAGGTGGGTTCTATTTTGTACATGGGTATGGTGGGACTGGTAAAACATTTGTTTGGAAAGCTTTGTCTGCAAAATTGCATTATGAAGGAAGGATTGTGCTCAATGTTGCTTCTAGCGGGATAGCCTTATTGTTGTTGCCTGGTGGTAGAACGGCTCACTCTACCTTTGCAATTCCATTGAGCTTGATTGAAGAATCAATGTGCCAGATAAAGCCTAATAGTCGAAAAGGTAACTTATTAAAGCACTGTAGTGTTATCATATGGGATGAAGCTCTAATCACAAATAAGTGGGTTTTGAACCTTTGGATAGAACTCTTAAGGGCTTGATGAGAATTATTGATAATGATAATTCCATTAAACCATTTGGTGGTAAGGTTGTTGTTTTGGGAGGTGATTTTCGACAGATATTACCTGTGATCCCAAAGGCAAGTCGAGCAAATATTGTCATGTCTAGTGTTAATTCCTCTTTTTTGTGGAGTGACTGTGAGGTTTTGAGTCTAACTAAAAATATGTGTCTTTAGTCATGTTCTACTGATGGTGACCTCAATAATTTGAAATCTTTTGTGAAATGGATATTAGATATTGGTGAGGGTAAAATTGGATATGAAGTTGATTGTGATTTCAAAGTTGATGTTCCAAGTGATCTGTTAATATTAGATTGGGATGATCCAATATCAGCAATTGCATCGCACACTTGTCCAGAATTGTTGGACAACATTGGGAACTACAAATTCTTTGAAGATCGAGCTATTCTGGCTCCAACTATTGAAGTAGTGGAAAAAGTTATTGATTGCATTGTTGATATCATACCATGTGATAAAAAAGAGTATCTCAGGTCGAATTGTGTTTGTAGGTCAAATACTGATCTTAGTATTGAACATGATTGGATAACTGTTGAGTTTTTGAATCAAATAAAGTACTCTGGTCTCCCAAATCACAAATTAAGACTCAAACAGGGTGTGTCGTTTATAATATTGAGGAATATTGATCAATCTATAGGTTTGTGTAATGGTACATGACTAATAGTAACTAATTTAGGCATGAATGTTATTGGTTGTCGGATTACCACAAGAAAAAAATGTGATTTCTTCTTACTCAGGTCTTCCATTGAAGTTCCAATGACGACAATTTTCACTTTCTTTGTCTTTTGCAATGAAAGTTAATAAAAGCCAAGGACAGACTTTATCATCTGTCGGGTTGTTTCTCCCACGTCCAATATTTTCACATGAACAATCATATGTTGCTATACAAGGGTGAAATGTCAAGAAGACTTGAAAATTTTAATTTGCAATGAAGGCTACCCTGGTATTTGTACTAGAAATGTTCTTTACCTGGAAATATTCAACACTCTATAAATGCAACTGCTGTTGTGTGTTTCCGTGTCTTTTATTGATTGTCATTTAAATTGTGTTTTTCCTGAAATTTGGTTCTTATCTTTGTATGTGTTCATGTTAAGGATATTATGATTTTCCTTTGATCACATGGCACATTTTATAAGAAATTAGAATATACAAGGTGTTAGATAGTAAAACTCCCCCTAGGTGCGGATCCAAGGTGCGAGCTTGGCAACCCAGGCGTAAGTTAGAAAATTTTCCAAGGTCCCAAGATAGCCATCCTGGGCATAAAGTTAAAATTCCCTTGGGATGCGAGCTTCGAAATGCGATCTCACCAACCTGGACATGAGTTAAAAATACCCTGGGTGTAAAGTTAAAATTTCCCAGGGTGCAAGTTCTGAGGTACAAGCTTGCCAACCTGGGCATGAGTTAAAAAATCCCCAAGGTCCCAAGATGGCCACCCTAGACGTAAAGTTAAAATTCCCCTTGGGTGCGAGTTCCGAACTACAAGCTCGCCAACCAGGGCATAAGTTAAAAATTTTCCAGGATCTCAAGATGGCCACCCTAGGCAAAAAGTTCAAACTCTCCCAAGGTGCGTGCTCGCCAACATGGGCGTGAGTTAAAAATTTCTCAGGGTCCCAATATGGCCACCCTGGGCGTAAAGTTAAAATTCCCTGAGATGCAAGGTTCAAGGTGCAAGCTTCCTAGGGTCCCAAAATGGCCACATCGGGCATAAAGTAAAAAATTTCCCTAGGGTGCGAGCTCTGAAGTGTGAGCTTACCAACCTGGGCATGAGTTTAAAATACCTCAAGGTCCCAATATGGCCACCCTAGATGTAAAGTTAAAATTCTTCCTAGGTGCGAGATCCGAGTTACGAGCTTGCCATCCCAAGTGTGAGTTAGAAAATTTCCTAAAGTCCCAAAATGGCACCTGGGCATAAAGTTAAAATTTCCCTGGGATTCGAGCTCTGAGATTCCAGCTCACCAACCTAGGCATGAGTTAAAAATTCCTTAGGGTCCTAAGATGGCCACCCTGGGCATAAAGTTAAAACTCCCCCAAGGTGCGAGCTCGTCAACCCAAGTGTGAGTTAAAAATTCCCCAGGGTCCTAATATTGCCACCCTAGGCATAAAGTTAAAATTCCCCTGAGGTGCGAGTTCTGAGGTGCAAGCTCACCAACCTGAGTGTGAATTAAAAACTCCCCAAGGTCCCAAGATGGCCACCCTAGGTGTAAAGTTGAAATTCCCCCGGGGTGCGAGTTTTGAACTATAAGCTCGTCAACATAGGTATAAGTTAAAAGTTCCACATGATCCAAAGATGGCCACCCTGGACATAAAGTTAAAACTCCCTCAAGGTGCAAGCTCACCAACCCGGGCGTGAGTTAAAAATTCCTCAGGGTCCTAATATGGCCACCCTGGGTGTAAAGTTAAAATTCCTTGGGGTGCGCGGTCCGAGGTGTGAGCTTCCCAGGGTCCCAAGATGGCTACATCGGGCACAAAGTTAAAATTCCCCCGGGATGCAAGCTTTAAAGTGTGAGCTTACCAACCTGGGCATGAGTTAAAAATACCCCAAGGTCCTAATATGGCCACCCTAGGCGTAAAGTTAAAATTATTCCTAGGTGCGAGATCCAAGTTGAGAGCTTGCCAACCCGAGTATGAGTTAGAAAATTTCCTAGGATCCCAAAATGGCTACCCTGGGCATAAACTTAAAATTCCCTTGGGATTCAAGCTCCGAGATTCCAACTCGCCAACCTAGGCATGAGTTAAAAATTCCCTAGAGTCCCAAGATGGCCACCCTGGGCATAAAGTTAAAACTCCCCCTGGGTGCGAGCTCGCCAACTCGGGTGTGAGTTAAAAATTCCCAGGGTCCCAATATTGCCACCCTAGGCATAAAGTTGAAATACCCCAGGGTACAAGTTATGAGGTGCAAGCTCACCAACCTGGGCATGAATTAAAAAATCCCTAGGGTCCTAAGATGACCACCCTGGGCGTAAAGTTAAAATTTCCTCGAGGTGTGAGCTCCGAACTGCAAGCTCGCCAACCTGGGCATAAGTTAAAAATTCCCCAAGATTCCAAGATGGTCACCCTGGGCATAAAGTTAAAACTCCCCTAGGGTGCGAGCACACCAACTCGGGCATGAGTTAAAAATTCCTTAGGGTCCTAATATGGCCACCCTGGGTGTAAAGTTAAAATTCCCCGGGGTGCGAGATCTGAGGTATGAGCTTCCCAGGGTCCCAAGATGGCCACATCGGGCATAAAATTAAAATTTCCCTTGGGTACGAGCTCCAAAATATGAGCTTGCCAACCTAGGCATAGTTAAAAATACCCCAAGGTCCCAATATGGCCACTTTAGGCGTAAAGTTAAAATTCTCCCTGGGTGCGAAATCCGAGTTGCGAGCTTGCTAACCCGGGTGTGAGTTAGAAAATTTCCTAGGGTCCCAAAATAGCTACCCTCAGCGTAAAGTTAAAATTCCCTTGGGATTTGAGCTCGGAGATTCCAGCTCACCAACCTAGGCATGAGTTAAAAATTCCCTAGGATCCTAAAATGGCCACCCTGGGCATAAAGTTAAAACTCCCCTAGGGTGCGAGCTCGACAACCCTGACGTGAGTTAAAAATTCCTCAAGGTCCTAATATGGCCACCATGAGCATAAAGTTAAAATTACCCCAAGGTACAAGGTCCGAGGTGCGAGCTTCCCAGGGTCCCAAGATGACCACATTGGGCATCAACTTAAAATTTCCCCTGGGTTCGAGTTCCGTAGTGTGAGCTTGCCAACCTGTGCATGAGTTAAAAAAACCCTAGCATCCCAATATGGCCACCCTCGGCGTAAAGTTAAAATTCCCCCGGGGTTCAAGATCCTTGGTACAAGCTCGCCAACCCGAGCGTGAGTTGGAAAATTTCCCAGGGTCCCAAGATGGCCACCTTGGGCATAAAGCTAAAATTGCCCCGGGGTGCGAGCTCCGAAATGCAAGTTCGCCAACCTGGGCATAAGTTAAAAATACCCCAGGGTTCCAATATGGCCACCCTAGGCATAAAGTTAAAATTCTCGGGGGTGCAAGTTTTGAGGTGCAAGCTCGCCAATCTGGGCGTGAGTTAAAAATTCCCCAAGGTCCCAAGATGACCACCCTAGGTGTAAAATTAAAATTCCCCCGAGGTGCAAGCTCTGAAATACAAGCTCGCCAACCTGGGAATGAGTTAAAAATTTCCCAGGGTCCTAAGATGTCCAATCTAGTATAAAGTTAAAATTCCCTTGGGGTGCGAGTTCTAAGGTGCACGCTCGCTAACCTAGGCATGAGTTAAAAATTCTCCAAGGTCCCAAGATGGCCATCCTAAGCATAAAGTTAAAATTCCCCCTAGGTGTGAGTTCCAAACTGCAAGCTCACCAACTTGGGCATGAGTTAAAAATTCCTCAGGGTCCCAAGATGGCCACCCTGAGCATAAAGTTAAAACTCCCCTAGGGTACAAGCTCACTAACCTGGGCGTGAGTTAAAAATTCTTCAGGGTCCCAATATGGCCACCTTGGGCATAAAGTTAAAATTCTCCTGGGGTGCAAGGTATGAGGTGCGAGTTAAAATTCCAACCTAGGCATGAGTTAAAAATTCGTGCTTGCATGCAAGTGACTTAATAAACTTCTACTTCCATAAAGATTGCAAAATGTGTTGCAATGTGTTCATTACCAAATAGAATCCTTGATGGTAATTCACTTATGCCTTTATATTTGATTAGTTTATTGTGGTTATTTTTGTGTTTGGTATATGGTGCTTTGTTTAGAATTTGGGGTTCTCAAGTATTTGCTTTGATGTTGAGATGGGGAATACATGTGGTTAGATGATGATGGTCCATCAATATTGCTATTAGTTTTTTTTAGTTTTATACTATTAGGGGTGACATAATTAATTTTAATTGTGCTAAAATGTTATATATATAAATTTCATATTACTTAATTTTAGTCTTTCTGCATTATATTGTTTGATAATTTTGTTTTTACAAGATAATGTGAACCTCACAGGGAAGGATATCACAGCGAACTTCAAGTATCGTATAAATTCCTTTCCTTTCAAAATGATAAAAATTGGTGCATTCCATTTTCTCATATCTCTCCTTCATTAACAATATATATCCATGTTATTTCTAATCACTCATGCAAGACATATATAATTGAGTATAATTTTTTTTCCTTGACACATATTTAATTCATTAACAATATATGTGGATATTTTTTCTAATCAGATAGTCAGCACATATATAAGCAAATGATTACAATATAAGAACCACTAGTATTCCACAATGGTACATGCATCGGTGATGCTTATTACCCTCAAGCCAAGGTTCTCTTATGGGGCTTGAGGTGGCTCGTGATGTTTAGAAGTATGTTGATTGTTATTTTGTGATTCGGGTTTAGAGTATGATGTATTGAATCTTCTATATTCGTCATTCGTGTTTTGGGTGGTAGATGTTGTCATATTTTGGTTTGTGGTGTTTTTGATTTTTTGTTTCATGATTTTTTCTAGAATATGTTACACTCCATTTTCTCATTTTTTTGCAAGTTGAGCTTTTTATAATTGTCAGATACAAAAAGGCTTGTGATAAAAAAAAATGTAAGTGTCAAAACAGGTTGCAGCATATGGCTATCGATGAATTCAACTCAACCCATCAAAGAGGTTGTATTTCTTGCTTAAAATATAGTTCACAAAAGAGCGGGTCATTTTGATTCAACTTCTTAACTCACAGCTTACGTGACTTGGGCCACATTGTTTTGTGGGTTAAATATAGTATTCAAAGCTTGAATTTAATTTAAACAATGGAATGTGACCTACCCCTTATCATGCTTTCTTAAAACCATAGTGTCATAACCACTCTTTCCCTTCTAGTACCTTTATTCTTCTTTTTTCGCCCGTCCTATAGAGGTGGTTCATTACCCCATGGTGGGCTAGTCACTTCTTCTCTCCCTCTTTTTTTTAAGTTTTGATTCAGTTTTGTTCTTCTTTTACCACCATCTCCTGATTGCAAAGGATTTGCAATGGTGTTTTAATCATGGATGGTTGCTAAAGGCAACATCAAAGTACTACGATCCTGGTAGATGATGAATCAGCAACTTTTGATAATGGTGGTCATATAGGTCTTTTGGTTTTATGCTAGGTCTAAAGTTTTGTGCCAAGCAAGGTTTCAAATTGTGGACCGCATCACATATTATGGACTGCATCACATGATGCGGCCGCAATATTGTGGTTGCAATTCACAACGCAACCATAATTGCAGTATGATACATTTTCACATAAATTAACCACAACATAACTGCAATGCAGCCGCATCAGGACTGCATCAGGCCACAACAGGCCACAATGGGCTCTTTTTCAAGTTGAAGATACGACAAAATTTCACACCTCATCAACCACAAGGCATGTTGTGATGGCCGCATTTTTTGCAACTACAACCACAACCGCATCTGTGACCACAACTGCAATTTAAAACATTGGTGCCAAGCGTTGTGCATACTTCATGCTTCATTGTAAAAAGGATGTCAAAGCTTAGAATACATGTGACTATTCAAGGTTGCCAATATAGGCCTAATTATTTCCTCAAAGGCAAACAAGTTGGAGATACTTGAAGCTAGCAAAAAAGCAATGAAAAGATGGAAGATATTACTCTTGAAGAGCTTTAGAGTAAGGCTAGATGTGAGTCGAGCTAAGCCAAGTTGCACAAAGCTCAGGCTCGACTCAAACTCATATTAAATATGGATTGAGTTTTCATTGTTCATATATAACTAACACACCATAATAATAATAATAAATTAAAAATATATAATACATAATATATATTGAAAATACACATATATCGAGCCAATAATAAACTAGCAAGTCAAATATAATATGACTAAAACTTGATGGTAAATTATGATCTAACTTGGTTGATGATAACTAATACAGGATTTTTCCCATTTCGTAAACTTAGGATTTTTTGTTCCGTCAGAGTTTTGGAAACTTAGGGCCCATTTGGCACACTGGATAGGGTAAGAGTTAATAGTATAAGATCTGATAGAATTATCATTTATTAGCAAATAATTCTAATATTTTATTTAAATATTAAATAAAATAAAATTTTTTATTAATGATTTAAATATAATTTTTAAATATCATATTTATGTAAATATTTATTAATTAAAATTTAATTTATTTTAAATACTATTATTTATTTTGATATTTTATAATTATTTATTATTTCAATAAATTATATAAATATTAACTCAAAATATATTTATTATTGATACTTACTTTTATATATTACATATTATTTATTATCTATTTTAAACATTTATTTATATTTAATATTTACTATTTTATTTTATTTAGTATTTATTAATTATAATTACTTGTTTATTTTTACTATATATAGCTAGATTGATATCACATATTATTTGTTTAAAATATTTATTTATTATAAAATAATTTTATTTATAAATTTTTACTTATAATTATTTATTTAAGAATTATTTTATTTTAATAAAATATTAAAAATAAAATTATCTTATATGTTGAAAGCCAATCAAACCTAATACAGTTTTCTCATGTTGTATTAAGTTATACAGTATTTTAACATATAATTGGATTATAATGTATAAGTTTATATAATATATTGTCCAAACCAAACAATATACAAGAGCATAATGTATAGTATAAGTTTATACTATCATTCCTAATACAGCATATCAAACACATCCTTAGGTTTGATTATTATTTTGAGTCTTATTTATTCTATTTATTTTTTTCTAGCTTATGATTTATCAACCAGTGGAACCCATCATATTGGTTAAGAGAAAGTAGGCCTTTTTTTTTATTATACTCTTAAAGTGGATCAATTTGGGTCAACTACATGATCTCTTTCTTCGGTGTACGATAAGTTGATCTCTAAGGATTAGTTTATGAGTTTAGATTTTAGAGGAAAATGTAAAGGAGAGGAGGACTTGTAATATAATTTTACACTATAAGTTTTCTTTTCCTCCAAAATCCAAACTCATAAACATATCCTAATTCATGCTAAGCCAACTCATGATAGGCAAGATTGACGTCTATTATCAAATTTCTTAGCACATGCATATCCTGACCCAAAAAATAACACACACATAATATATAATTTATAATTTAATGTTAAAAATTTCTTCGAATTGTTCTAGTTAATCAGCAAAGAATATCCTATCTACTATGTTGGTTGGGCACATCATGTGCATAATAATAAGTGTGAAACTGAACTGAGGTAAGATGAGTTTGAAACCATATAGTCACAAAATCTCATCCATTAAATTCAAATCTAACGGTAAATATAAGTTATAATTAAAACATGTATTTATATTTTACCTTTTATAAAAAAATATTTTTACAGATGATTTATCCATTTTATCGTTTCATTCTTTCCATCACCTCACCCCCACCAGCCACCCACCCTTCCTTGTAACCCCTCTAGCCGCTACCTACCTGATTCTCCCCCAAATGGTTAACCTTCCCAACTGCTGAAAATTACCCATTTATGTTGTTGTGTGAAGAGCGATTGACGTCTATTAGCGTCTGGCCGGGCTCCAACAAGATGTTGAAGGCAAAGGCGCGCTCCATCGAGATCAGCAGTTGAGAAAGCAGCGGGGGTTTATTGGTGGTGGGGAGGCCAAACTCCCACTAGGCGACGCGCTCATCTTTGACAACACCACTAGTGCTATTCCCTTAGTAGCTGGCGATCTTAACCTCTCCTCACCATCACTGCCTTCACCACTGCCACCGGCATCGTCGCTGGCCACCATTGACCCCAACCCCAACCCACTCCATTACCACTCCCTCGTTTTCAAAGTTTCTACTACCTTCTCTCTCTCTCTCTCTCTCTCTCTCCAGCGCTTATCAACCCCAACCCCAATGTCTATCTCTTGTGTTCATTTTCTCTGCTACCTTACCTCTGCGGCTTGTGCATTCATAGTAACAGACATGATGATGATAGAGATAAAAGTTAAAACACTATCCGCAGAGGAAGCAGAAATTTTGGAAAGAAAGGAGTCAATTTGAAGCAAATATGGTATCTATGTGTTACCGCCAGATAACAGTGGATTAGTTTCATGGGCTCGGCCTCATAAATTAAGAATTGGGCTTATAAGCTGAAGTTCATCAGAAAAGATTGTAAATGTGTACAAATAACCGGCGATAGGAGGGCATACGCAGGCGGTTATAACAACTGGAATGTATCGTGGGAACAGTTTTAACAAGGAGGCGGATTGTCCAGAATTAGTCGAAGCCATGATAACTGCTCAAATGATATACAAATGCAAATGCTATTGAGAAGGTTATTACGTATAGGTGTATAACCAAAGCATATCCAGGATCGGTATAAAAGGAAAAAGAGTAAAGAAGGACACACGACAAGTCACATACACACATATTTTACTTACTTTTGTCTTAGTTTACACTTTTTTTCTTTCTCTTTAAGCATAGTATAGAGTAGTTCATCAACTTTGTGATATTGTTTATTAGTGTTGTTGTTGATGTTGTACTATCTATTATTTGTAATCAATTATAATCCCATCTTTAATCCTGGTCCAAAACTTATTGTTTGTTTAGTATTTGAAAAACCCATAATCAAGGGGTAGATTCCCCTTCTTAGTAAGATCATTTGCGCATTTTGGGATCAAAGATAAATTTACTTCTTGGGTTTGTTTTTTATTTAACTTAGCTGAATAAATTTTATCACAACATTATGATATGTTTACCCTTCCACTTGAAGCTTCATGGCCAACTGAGGAATGATTGGAATTTCTCAGTTCTCTGAAATTCATTTGCAAAATGGTTCCTTTTGAACAGGAGCTAGACCGTGATAAGAGAAGGCCTTGAGGAGTGGTGAGGTGCCGAGCCAGTAGGGATAAAAAGACCTTAAACACCAACTGGACTGTGACATGCATTGAGTTGGGCAGAGAGGGAAAGGGGAGGAGAGATTAAAAATGATGACAAAACAATCATTTCATTATTTTTGTATGTCATAATATTATAAGTCCCCACATGGTTCCAAACTCACTTTACCCATCTAAGAATTCTCTAGGCATTCAATCTCATAATTTTATTCAAACAAAAATTGCCTTGGATTGTTGAGATTAAGACCTATCTTATATCGATACTTCATCATCCCACTGTGCGCTATATCTAAAACATATCGTATCTGATATTGATACAAATACTTCAATTCTTTTAAAATGTGTCAAAATCAATTTTTTGAGTAGTTTTACAAATTTGTCCATAAATGTTATTGAAATATATTTTTTATATTTTCTTAAGATAGTTATAATAAGAGTTAAACAAATTTAATAACATATTGATAATACCACATTAAACTTAATAAATTTTATATACAATTAATATATATTATATGTACTTATTCTGACATCTTAAATTTCAGAATTTCACCGTATTCATATATATTGGTGTCGAATCATATCAGTATCATATTTTATCCTTGTACTTCATGGATAGATTAAGATAGCATATTGCAAGTCTTTTACATTTACATATATTCTTAAGGAAAGTCGCATGATTTCAATATTGTATGGATTCTCTGCTAGACTAGTAATGTTGGTTTATCGAGTTTTGTAATGAGGAGTGAGGACACAGGTAAGAAAATTTCCCACCAGAGGACTATAGCAAAATTCCTCACAAGAGTAATAGCAAAATTGTTCAAGCTTTTCACAAAACAGAACTAGCAAGCAACTAGTAACGCTTTTTTTTTTTTTGGTGGAATAGTAAGTAGTAACGCTAAATCTAATATATAAATGGCCAATATAGAGCTACTAATAAAATAAATGCTTAATTGTTTGATTATGGTGCATAGAAATCAAATTTTTTATAAGCAACTTCTGACATTAGACTTTCTGTTGTACGCTTTGATTATTTTAGCCCTTATATAACACTATGTTTCATCCATATTAGCTGAAAATGAAGTTCTTTAGGTTATTAATGATATAGGACAATAAATTATTAAATAGTGTTATATGATATCAAAAGCTTATAATAATAATAAAAAAAAAACTTCAGAAAACGCTCGAGATATAAAGGAGTTCAGTTTCTTTGAAAAGCACATTCCTTGAAATATACATATTTTCGGAGGGGGAGATGCACTTCTAACCCTTTTGGTTAGTGACATAACCCCACACCTGTGAAACTGATAGTTTTTGTGTGCATTGTAAGGTTTGAGGAGGGGGTAACAAGTAGGGGTGCCAAACTAGACAAGGCGAGTCAACCCTATGAGTTGGCATAAAATGAAGCGGGGCGGGTTGATCTATTTTTTTTATTTAGGTTGAAAATGTCAATCCACCCTATTAAAAAATGGTGGGTTGGCAGGCCAATTCGTTTTTGGTTATATATATTTTTAGCTATTTTACCAACCCGTCTTATTTCATTGCGGGTTGATCATAAAACGGGACAGAATTAATTGATTGGTCATAGTTATTCAGGTTGGAAATGCCAACCTGCCCCCTCAAAAAATGATGGGTTGGTGGCGGACCAACCCAATGGGTCCAACCCATTTTACCACCCCGAGTAACAAGTGCAACCATTGACTTTTAGAGAAGAATAATTAGGCTTGTGTTTGTGGGTGATTTCATATGGGGATTGGAGGTTCATGACAGTAGATGGGAGGCAGTTTACCAGGTATGTGGCTGATAAACAAAAAAAATAAACAAAGGCTTCATCCCAAAAGAATGAAGGGAAGGAGGTTTGGGCTAAGAGAGTGAATCCAATTTCTGTGATATGTCGATGCTTTCTTTCAACTCTATGATGTTGTTGGTATGTGGAGGGATAGGTGAGTCTATGAAAAATGTTACTGTGTTTGAGGTATTGGATTGAGAGGTATTCTTTGCCATTGTCAGTTTAGAGGGCTTTAAGTCTAGTTTGGGTTTCCATTAATGTTCGGTACTTGAAGATGGCTTGAAAGACTTGAGATTTGTTTACTAGTAGGTATATACAAGTGGGCGAGTTCTAATATGGGGATTTTGAGTTTAGAACCATGATAGTAACGAAATCATAACCGCTCATATTACCGTCCAATTCCCTAGATCAGTTTGCGATGAGTTTATTGGGAAATTGAAATTTTGACATCACTAATGCTGCAAATAAAAATTTGGAATTAGAAATTTGATACCAATAAGTAAGAAAAATTGCATTGTGACCCATCATTTAATTTAGGGGTGGATTTGTGAGTTCAGTACTGTGACATTATTATTATTATTATTACTGGAGTTAAGCATGTTAATTTATTTTTGCCTTACACTATGACGGTTGTTCACACAGTGGTCATGTTGCCTAGGCCATTACCATGCCTCCATCGTAATTTTCAGCATGATAAAATTGGCCAATATGCTCAATTGGGTGCTTTATCACTTTACCATCTTTTTTCTTCATAAGTTTTCGCCAACGAAAAAAAGTTAAAACGGAAAAAAGAGAAGAAAAATTAACCTTCATCATTTTTGCCAGGAGGAGAAAGAACAGTAGAAGAAATCTCCATTATGACACCAGAAGAAGTAACCCAATAGGCATAATAGCATTGCCAATGGTGAGAAGCATTTTGATCCTCATTTTGGAACTACCATAAATACATCATTATAGTATCATTATAGTGTCATTAAAAGTAAATGAAAACCAAGAGTATCCCTCTTCTCTCCAATGAAATGGATCAACTTTGATCTCTATTTGGGTCTCACATTTTCTTTTAATTTAAAAACTAAAAAATTAATATTATTATAAAATATTTTATTTTAATATTTTATATCATGCAATTTTATTTTCAAATCTAATAAAAAAATATAAATTAAAATTTTTAAACATCTTTTACTTTGAATAATTTTTTAATAAAGTATATATTTTTTAGAAGTTAAAATGTGGAAAATTTAGACAAATATTATTGAATTGCCACATGTCATTTTGTGATTGGGTGGGACTAGAGTCCCCATTCAGAGGGACTCAACATCCTTGGGTCACGAACCACGTCCTTCCTGCAACAGCTACAACGCGTCCCTCGTGCCTAAATTCTGAGCAGGGACGCGCACACAGCAGGCGTTGGAGATGCTCTAAAACCAAACCAAACCAAACCAAACCAAGGTAGTAAATCTCCATCGCCGGAGAGAACCATGACAGGAAACAAACATGGCTCACAAAATGGGAGCCCAAAATCGCAGAAGGGGGTGGATATTAGAAAAAATGACGAAATGATCACTTAAGAAGAGAAAAAATCAAGGATTTAAATCTAATGCTAAAAATTTTAGTCTTCGTCATAGGAGCACAGCGAATCTGGGGGATCTCACCATCGAGGAGTCAGCCGTGATCTCGAGTGGAGGGATCTGTCTATAACCAACAACAGCCAACAAGATGTTATAATTATTGGACCTCAATTTTGACCTTTTCATCAGTGTATTTGGAATGAGCGTCAATGAAACAAGTGGATTTGTTTGCAGGCTGGTAAAAAAAATTCATAGTAATAAGGGAAAAAAAATTGTTAATGGGTGATAGCCTATCTATTTTTACTACTGTCAGCGTTTTTTTTTTTGCGTAGGCCCAAATATCCACAAACATTAATCCTAGTAGTTGAGAGTCCATTTTTTAGACCAAAAGGGAGGCAAGAAAGGTCCAAACAGGCTCAACAGAGCACAACTACAAACAAAGCCCTCTAATACAAAGCAAGACCCAAAAAGCTAATAAACCTGTACTAATGAATCAATAGACCACCATAGTAGAAGCAATATGCTGCCACCAAGTGATGTATATTGCCGCCCAAGATCATACACCGATGCAATAGCACCACAAGAGCATTCTACGACCGCACCAAATAATATATGGCTGAGAGTCTAGCCATACGGCAACGCCACAAAATCGTTACTTACTGCATAGGCACACTTTGACGACAAAACACTTGTTGCATGTCCATGCATGTATCAGATCTGAGAACATCATAAAGGACAATAATGGCTGTAGTGGGTCAGCTATCCAATTTTTAGCCCAAAACAAACATACTGACCCAATGCCCAACCACTCTCCTTTCTCTTTATACCAATTCAGCTAACTTCGTGGCTAACTTTAGACTTTCACCTACAAGTCCTCAACCTAACCCCTAATTTGGGAAATTAAATTAAACCAACACTGGTGAAGCTCCTATATTGGGATTTGGCTACTCTAGATTAATAAGTTGAGTAAAGTGAGAAAATGAGGGATTAATAACCACATTTAAATTAATAATTTTCATTGTGTATTGGTCCAATAAAATGATCTGAGGATGATTAATTTATCATTTTACTGATCTTTTCACTTTAATAGAATCAAATACAATCCTGATAAATAGGTGCCCTGTACCCTCTATATCCTCTCAAAATATAGGCCATGTGTAATTCAATACTCTAACTAACAAATAACATGTATTTTAACTTATATCTCCCTAAACATGTTCTATTTCTATTAATAACAAATACAAAAAGTTAAAAGAATTGTCCATTTATCCAGTTAAGAAACTTTAGGGGATCAATTTACATATTTTTCCGGAAAAAAAAATGAGGGCAATCATGGATTACCGTAGTATAATACTAAATCTTTTACAAAATAGTGAGAAAGTGTTATAGCTTCATCCATTGAACATCTGGGATTAATGGCCCTCACCCAAAATAACAAGGGAAGGGAACGATTTTCGTTCATGGCTTCTGTAAAGTGGGTATATATGTATACGCTTATGGGTTCCATAAACACGTGATCAACTTGATGTTTTCTGCTTCTTTTAAAAGAGAGAGTATATATCATAGATATTATACTTATCACAGCATGCATATACTTAATATTAAATTAAAAGATTAATTTTGATATATTGTTAATATATATTATTGTAGATGATCAATCATATTTTATTGATTATTGAACTTTTGAACATATATAAACTGTTATTTTGACCAATTACGGGGCCAATATGAGGTGGTAACAGCCCTCTTTTTTCTTAGTAAAGTATCATGGGTTTTATTTTGTCCTGTAGCAGCTTTAAAATCAATTGTTAGTATAACCAGTATTTATTCCTTAAATGAGTTTACATTATGCAAAAGGATTAATCACTATATCCAATAATAAATATCCTGAAAAACAAAAAGTGACATTTTGACCATTAAAGATCAATGTGGTGACGAACTATTTTTTCAAAAGATCTATCATTACTCCCAAGATAAATTGGTCCTTGAAAGATTAGGACATCAATAAATAAGTTCTTAAAAGATAGTATATGACAGATTAATCCCTAAACCATTTTTGTTCACATTAATAAAACTCATTAGCAATGGTAGAATTGATTATCGGTGATACAAACAAATAAAACATCTTTCAAAAATAAATATGTAAATGCATTGATTTTTAAAAATGAAAATGATACTTTACGATCAACTTTTGAAATAGTTATAAATAGTTAAATTAAAAACCTTATAACGGAGTTATTCATAATTAGATGATCGCATAAAAGTATTATACATCAAACAATATATTAAAATTAAATATTTAAATTGAATGGTTGTGATAGAAAAAGTCTATAAGAGAACGATTTTCGTTTTATATATATTTCCTTTATTTATGTACCCGGAATATTCCATATAGAAGGTTTATAACACATCACCCACATAAAATTGGTTGAATGACAATTGGAAAAAATTAGATAAGCAAAAGCTTTATCAGAATTTTGAATCTAAAATGATATATTATATCATTGTATAAATTAGTGGGTCATACAACTTTATTTCATCCAATAATCACATTGATTGTTGGCAAAAATTCTGTACATATTTTTGGTAGGTTTGTAACACTACTCTTGTCAATTTCACTTACAGGTTGAATGTATATATAGCAACAACTGAAGAGCTTTTTTGCACATATGCAAAATAAATTAAAAGTCCCAAAAATTAAAAACTAAAAAAAAAAGAAATTAAAAGAGAAAAAATTCTGCCAATCAATATACCTCTCGACAAATGTTCAACACATGCAACTTCCATTAAGAGCGCTACCAGTCACGCAAGTGCAGATGAAAACAGATAAAAAAAAAAAAAAGTCAGAAAAAGGCGAAAACGATAGTACTTTCGTTGTTTCCTCCCCAAATACTCCCAAGCAAATAATAGTAAGAACGATAATAGAGTTATCATAATATTTTACCAATAAAGTCTTATGGTTTAAGTGGAAAGTACTCATGTGTTTTTGAGTTTGAATTTTAGAGTTAGGAGAGGAAAATAAAGGATTTGTAAATTTCAAAATTTTCTTATTACAAGTCCTTTATTCTGCTCTTTTTTTAAAAAAATTTAAATTTATAAACATACTCTTAAGAACAAGTCTTGGACTCAACCTTGAGAGTCATGTATGTATATGAAAAAAAATTATTGAGAGGTATCCCTACTTTAAATGTATGATGATATTTCAAAATATTTGTCTCTCCATGATGAATTCTAGGAGAGAGGGGGGGGGGGGGGGGGGAGCCATAACACTTTAAACACGAATCCATGCACGTGTATTAATTGCTAAACGTTTTGAGTGGAAAACAACGTATGAAAACCCTTTTGTCATGACATTTATGGAAAGAAATAAGAGTTGTTAAACTGACCTAGTCACTAGGAATTTTAACATAATCCACAAGGGCCAAGGGAATGATGAAGGTGACATGATGAAACGTTACAACAAACAAAGGAAAAGCCGAAAATCTGGTGGTTTAAGTCCGACTGGTTAGTTCATTAACCCATCAAATTAGATAAGCATAAATTATAACAATTTGTAATTTTTAACTATAAATTATTTCATTAGATTATTGATCAACTAAAAGTTTATAGGAATTCTCTTAGGAGGATACATCTGTTATTTTCGTACGGAATGTTAATCCATCACCAAATGTTAATATTTAACTATTATTTTATAGGTTAAGTCATTATTTTTATAATCATATTTATATTTAAAAATTAATTATACCTTTATTTCACCAACGCATGGTTGGTTAAAGTGACTACATGCTCCTTTCTCTTAACGAGTGGTCTTGAATTTAAGTCCTGATTATGAAAAAAATTAGTGTTAGAATATCTATACCCTATATGAGATCCTAAATAATGCTCGAATGAGATTATACCTATGGGAAACCAAAAATGAAATTATATCTTCACTTCAACAATTAAGGAGACATGATTTATGCTAAGAGAAGTAATATATAAAATCTGTTGGAATTGATTCAAATTCCTATTCAAAGACTGCTATTGATAGTTTTTTATTTTAAAAATATTTGGAAAGGATTTGAAAAAGAATTTAAAATTTATTAGGATTTCATTTAGAATTGAAAATTATTAATTATTAGGATTGAGGTCGAATTTAATGAATGTGCAGACTATTATAAATAATAGTTTTGAGAATTATTTAGACATGTGGGAAAAATATAATTGAGAGATTAAAAAATGGAAAATGGAGAGAAAGAGGGTGATGATGAGAATGACACAGATGATGAAGAGGAAATTGATGAGATAATGTGATGGAAGTTTTGCAACTTTTACCAGAAAAGTTATGTTGATGAAGGGTTTGCAACTTTTGCCAGAAAAGTTGTTTTGATAGAGGGTTTGCAGCTTTCATCATAAAAGTTGCTTTGATAGAAGATTTACAGCTTTTGATAGAAAAGTTGCTTTGATGGTGATATTTCTATGAGTAGCGGTGATGTAAGTGGTGAGGATAGCTTATGTTGAAAGTTTTCTTGGCAATATGGTGTTAGGCGGCGTGTTCCATGAATAATGGTAGATTTGTTTAAGATTTGTTGAGATTGGTGATTGTCTTCCTCATTAAATTAGTGGATTGATTTGTGAGATCATTGATATAGGTAGTTGAGGCCGAACCATGTTAATTGTATTGTGTTCCTTTGCTTTGTTGATATGATTGATTTATATTGAGCGAGAATTATTTCCCAACAAATGGTATCAGAGAGGGTTTTGATCCATTCTGGTGGTGAATATGCAAAGCTTGGAATTGTAGATTTATGATGGAGTTTCTTTCTGGATCTTTGATGAAGGTGGAGCAGTCATGAAGATTTGTGTTTTAGAATTTGAAGATTGAATGGAATTTGGATAAAGGTGGAAATTGTTGGAATTGATTCAAATACATATTTGAAGATTATTATTGATTGTTTTTTATTTTAAAAATATTTGGAAAGGATTTGAAAAAGAATTTAAAATTTATTAGGATTTTATTTAGAATTGGAAATTATTAATTATTAGGATTAAGTCGAATTTAATGAGTGTGTAAGCTATTATAAATAATAGTTTTGAGAATTATTTAGACATATGGAGAAAATATAATTGAGAGATTAAAAAATAGAGAGCGGAGAGAAAGAGGGTGATGATGAGGATAACACAGATGATGAAGAGGAAATTGATGAGATAATGTGATGGAGGGTTTGCAACTTTTACCAGAAAAGTTATGTTAATGAAGGGTTTGCAACTTTTGCCAGAAAAGTTATCTTGACAGAGGGTGTATGTCTTTTGTCAAAAAAAGTTGCTTTGACAAAGGGTTTATAGCTTTTTGCTAGAAAAGTTGCTTTAATAGTGATATTTCTATGAGTAGTAGTGGTGTAAGTGGTGAGGATAGCTTGCATCGAAAGTCTTCTTGACAATGTGGTGCTAGGCGGCGTGCTCCATGAATAGTGGTAGATTTGTTTGAGATTTGTTGAAATTGATGATTGTAGTCCTCATTAAATTAGTGGATTGATTTGTGAGATTATGGATATAGGCAGTTGAGACCAAACCACGTTAATTTTATTGTGTTTCTTTATTTTGTTGATACGATTAATTTATATTGAGCGAAAATTATTTCCCAACAAAATCGAATCCTAGTCATCACTTTCTGCATACGAGCATTGCTACACAATTAAAAAAGATATATTATTAGAATTTTTGTCAAAAATCACAATAATATTTGGATGGAATAAAATGTTATGATCAATTTATTAGTTCAAGAATTAGCAAGCACGACATTTCGACAACTAAATTCAAGCAAAACTGCTGACTATTCAATATTTTACCTTCGTATATTCCATCCCACTCAACCTCTCAATTTGGAAATTACTGATTGGCAAGAAAGAATTTTATACGAATATCACGAACTGACGTTATCTTGTTCATGACTCATCACAATAAAATATTAGAGTAAAATAAAATTCTTATATGTTCTTAGAGTAAAATAAAATATTTATTTTACTTTATTTATTGATTGATAAATCAGCTATTGCATTAAAAATATAAAGAAAGTGGGAGATAATAATCATTTATAAAACTTATGTGTCAATTAATAAATGAATTAGAACAAATGCTTTGATATTTCTCTGTCACTAAGCATCTTGTAGTTTTCAAATTTGCCAAATCGTTTATTTTAATGTATTCATATCATTCGTGCAAGAGAGTTTCGTAATAAATAGAAGCACTAAGTTTTATATGTTTGTTTAACTAGATGCAATTATATTATGCCACCCATGCATTTCATGGTAGTGTCGCACAAAACTACAAAAACCTTTGGTGCCATTCAGCAGTCTCTCTCGTTATTTAAACTACGCACTAATAAATAGATAGGTTGTAAAAGGTGAAACTGAAAGGTAAATTCAATTCTCAAATTGAAGTGTGAGAGAATTCAAAGAACAAGAAGCTTCGTTTATTCAAGAGCAAAAGCCCGATCATTTGAATGCAGCTGTAAGAAGCGCTAGCTTTGCAGCGAATCGGTTATTATTGCAAATCCACAGATACTTAATTAGAGAATTGTTTCTTTTCCTTTTTCTTTTTTTTCAAGTTCTGGTGTCAGAGATGAATATACTTAGTAAATGTTGGGGCAAATTTAGAAACTTTTAACAGTATATTTCGTTTAGTTTAACTACATACTTAAAAATTATATGAAATTTCTTATTGCACATATTTTATTAGAATTTGACATGTCAAACTCATCAACAAAACTTAGCCTCCATTTCTACCCTCCAATCAAATATACCCTTAATTGTAATTTGATCCTCAAAGATACATATAATATCGGTTGACTCCATAAAAGATTTTTGACACCAGCTTAGCCTTTAAAACATACATATGACATTTATTTAACTTCTGAAAAAAAAAATTAACTTAAGGTTTGTTCCTAACAAATACATTTCACATCACTTTAATTCCTAATATATATATATATATATATATATATATATATATATATATATATATATGTGTGTGTGTGTGTGTGTGTGTGTGTATCTGACATCTGTTAATTTGATCCCCGTTTTTTCTAATAAATTTATGAATTTTTTGATGTCATCACATTCATCTATTAGAAATCAACGAGATATATCTTTTAGGAAACAAATGTTAAAAATCTTTCAGGAGACTAAATTGATGTCATAAGTAGTCAAGAATTAAATTAAAGCTAAAATCTTTCTGGGACTAAACTGATATCATGTATTATTTTTAAGGGTCAAATTGATAGTTTAATTTATTTAATTTATTATCGTTGACATTCTAACTACGTAAATTTTCTGCATTTACAGAGAACAATGCTAAATTCTTACTTCTTAGCTTGATAGCAACAATAAAATTTATCACCAAAGAATTAGGAACTTAAATAAATATTTGGGCTCTGTTTCTTTTTTACATTTTTAGTTTTAATTATAAAAATATCACATTAATTTTATAAATTTATTAAAGAAATAATAAAAATATAAAATAAAATAATTTTTTTTTATAAAACTTAGAGAGTATCAAACAAATTAAAAACGCTAATTATTTTTATAAATAAAATTACAAAAAAAAATATTTTAGTTAAACAAAGCAATATATGTACTTGTGGAAAAATTCACTTTTTCTACCCATGATTTTTAGGGTGCATTTGTTTTGGAGCTCTAGAGTTGCAAAAATACTTTTCATATATTTAAACAATTTGTAAAAAATTATCATAATCTCAAAAAAATTAATTTCATCTTTTTTATAGAAGCTAAAATGAGTAGTGTCACCAAAAAAAAAGTTTTCAGCTTTTTTAATTAATTATAAAATTTAGGTTTTGGAATTATTTTTTTCAAAATTTTAAATACATACACCCTTAGTTAGACGAAAATCTTGAGTTGGCCTAATATTTCGGGAACAAATTGGTCTTTTAAGATTTGAAAATCTCTGTCAGTCCCTCACTTTTCACAAAACAATAGAAGATTTTTGCAGAATGGATGGAATTACAAAGGGGCTTTTTAAGCTTTACAGACAGATTTTTCAATTAAAGATAGACTACTTATAGATGGAAATATGTCATCTGTTATATATTTTTGTGTCTACAAATATTACAGACTGATTTTTTTATTTGTGATTGGATGCAAAAAAAAAAACCTTGAAATATTAGCCTATTATAGACAAATTTTTACGTCTGTAACATTACAAACACAAAAAAAGTATTTGTAATGAGAGGAAAAAAATTAAATAAAATTTACCTCTATTGCCATTGTCACTGCTGTCATTATGCACTATCCATTTTTTCCAATAACCTCATTCTCGATGTCACCCCAAACAAAACCAAATCTTTTGAAATCGACTTCCACTGCCACCATATGCCACCCGTCACCATGTCCTCCATCGCACCATGTGTCCTCCGCTGTGCCATGCCAACTGCGGTCGTACTGCCAACCCCAAACCAAACAAAGCACTAATGTTCCTACACATTAAAACCAATAACTTAATGAAACCCACAAGAAAAAAAAAAGGCAAAAAATGAAAAAACAAACTAATTAAAAGTTAGAGAACATTATCACGAACAAAATGATGTAAACCATTTGCAAGGAGGTTTTGATCAGTAGCGGCAGCTCAAAGAAGGGCTGTGGCAGTTGTTTTTTTCCTAAGAAACAGAAGAGAAAGAAATGGAAAAGAAGAAAGAGGTGTCGCAAAACCACTATTTGATTTGAATTTTCCAAACTAGAATATACATTTTAATGGTAACCGTTGATTAAAAAGAAAAAAACAAAACAAAGGGTTTTTGGGTATATTGAAAAAAACAGATTATCATACTCATAATTAAGGTATTGTATCTTATAAAATTCAAAGTGATTAACTTTTACATTTTATTGGTTATCAATTTTGTAGGATGCACCAAACAGCCTCAAAACATAGCCCTAATTTGAGAGAATCCCAACCTTCAGTATACTAATCAGTGCTAATCTTATTTTAATACAAGATAATATTCCATTTGAAGATTCAATAATCTTTAGCGATTAGCCAGCTGACAATCTAAACTCAAAGGTTTAGATTTATTCGTATTCAAATTTCTTTGCTCTCCGATAAGATAAATAATACCCAAATGCCAGTTGTTATAACTGCTCCTATAAACAAGTGTGCATTGACTAATATTTTTTTGAAAAAGAATTCCTTATTTTTATGGAAAAAGAAGAAGAATACATCAAAATTAACTTAAAAAAATTGATTTTATAGTTTACTTTCTATGTATTGATAGTGTAAAAAAATTTTACATTATCATATAATCATATATTACCACATCAGTAAAAGTAGTTGAGTTTTACACTTATTATTTAAAAAGTTATTGAAATGAGATAATTTGATTGAATGATAGAAGAAAAGAACTTTATCTATCATATAATCCCATATTTTTATTTATAAGGGTTTTAATATAATGAGTAAATAAGTCAAGTCCTTTGATAAGGAAATATATTGTTAAATCTTTATATAAAACTTTCTTGTACATACTTGTGAGCATGAATATTAAATTCCAAAAGAAAAACACACTATTCTGTTTTTTCCCCCCTCAACTGGGTACAATGGCCACCCAAATCCAACTATTGTCACTGTATTATAGCATCACTCTGCACACTGATCCCACATAACCATATCCAAGATCATGCACCTTGATCACGTCGTGCCAAAAAAAGAAAAGAAAAAAAAGAAAGGCAAAGCATCAATCAATTTCTACAGCGGTTTGATTTGTGAATGATTGCTTCAGCACCTGTCACACACTTCTTGATATCTAAACCAATCTCAAGCACTCAATTGAAACATTCACCACCACAAACGAGGCCCATGTGTTTTGAGATGGTGACATTATTTGAAGGTACGTACGCTGAGTCATCAATTTCCTTCACAACTTCTTTGTATTTGCCCGTGTTAATTCCACGCACCTTCACATTTCACTATTGAAATTGTATACGCAATGTGAGATTGCTTTTATTCGGATAAAGAATTCAATTTGATTGAGGAAATTTTGGTTTCTTGACAAAAAAGGAGAAAAAAAAAAGGTACTAAAACAGGTGTAGTTCAATGCCTTTGGCATAATCATGTAAGAATTTGATTGATAGAAGGAAGGGCAAGTTATCCTTAGGGTTAAGTGAAATTAACTCCCGCTTTTCTCTGTTTGTAAAGGTGACACTAATCTCCTCATGCACTATTAATTGTATGATAGAGGAGAGGATGATGTGATAATTTTATAAATTTAGAAAAGGATAGTAAAATGATTTCACAAATTCAAAAATCTCTTAAAAAGTAAATTTTATAACTAGAGAAGAGACATAGTAATTTTACTAAATCACAAAAAAGTGTGATTTGTCATAAAAAGCAAACTTTGAAACTAAATTTTATTGTCTCTCTGAAAGCTTTCAAGTCCCAAATATTTACCCAGCCATGTACTACCAAATGCTAGCCAAAGATTTGACCCACTTCTACACAGTTTCTTTGAGTGTTTTTCTTTTTATACTGAATTGTGTGACAATCATCGTCTTCAACTGGCTTTGCTTTTACAAATTCATAAATCTCTTCTTTTTTCCCTTTTTTTTTTTTTAACGTGACGGGTTCAGGCTTCATATGGCACACCATAATGTGAATATGAATTAATAGAGCAGTGCGGCTACGCTAAAAAAATTGTTGGAATCTTTGATAGAAAACAAGGGTGGTCAAATAGATTTAGGCAAGTATTATGAATATTTACTGCAAAAGTTGATTTGGATGAATTGTTACTGTAAAATTTTTTTATACAAACATTTTTCTATATATTGTTATATAAGTAAAAATATTTAACTCAGTCATTTGCTATATTGAAAGTCCTACCAATAGAGAGGCAAATAATTTGGATGATAATATAAAGTTTTTTACACTGTAACTGCATCAAACTTATTCTTTTTAATATATTCGTAATAAATGTTGAAGTGAGGTTGATATATTATATGTTTTTAATAGAAAATTATTGTGTGGTACAGTATCTGATGAATTGATGATAAATTTATGTACTCTTAACAAATCATATCATGGGGCCATTCGATCTGTGTTCGCATGCTTCTTAGTTTTCACTGTCCTAGTTGAAAGCTAGAGGGCAAGAATCATCCACCCATATAGAACATGCCAAAAAACAATTATGTGATGTCACGTGAAGTCTAACAGTCCAACCTTCTTTCTTACTCTCTGCAAGTGACCAAAAAAAACATACTTTTGTGCAGCATATATTGTTTTCTCTTTTCAATACTCTGGTGCTCTTCTTTTTCTTTTGTTGCAAAACTCCAATGCTCTTGAAGTATCCCCTCCTTTGTCTCTCTGTGCTCTCCTCATTTTTTCCTTCTCTTTCTACCTCTCATTACTGCTTTCCTCAGTCCCTAAAGCTCTGAAGTCCATAATAAATACTGGTTAGTATACTTATGTGTGTACATATGTTTATTATTATTGCAACCTGAGAAATCTCTTAAGCCAATCATATAACACTTACTGCAGAAACAATAGCAGAGTTTTTGGACTTCAAGTTGGAAAGCAAGCATGCCTGCGGGGGACTACTACAACATACTTAGCTCAATAAGTAAGTCGTTCTAATATCAACATTTATTATAGTGTCATATGCCACCTCTAACATGTATACTTACATGAATATACATAAATATTTTGAAAATTCAAACAGGATAGAGGGAAACTCTTTTTAGTGGAAATACCTCATGCCGAGAAGTTGTTAAATTTGAAACAAAGGCATATTAGTTTTGAAGTGTTTGGATAAATCATAATGCATTATATGTGTGAGCATTTCTTCTTCACTTTTTGGTGTTCTTCGTCAGTTGCTTGTATGACTTATCTTTCATATCTCCATACCTTTTCAATGACTCTTAGTGTTATATATATATATATATATATATATAGATTTTAAGAGCTGAATATTAAAACTTTGAAGGGCTTTACATATAACTTATAACATTATGGTAATATTATCTTCAGGTTGAGTTACATCTTTAGCATCTTATTGGAGCATAATATGCTAGTGTGTGGTTTTCCAGTGATCACCCTCAAAATGAATGCTTAAATTAAGAAGAACGAGATAGCCTCATAGACTTGTACGTATTCATGTGGTCATTCTAAGATAGATTGTTCAGTTACATAGAAGCAACATTTCACATAGAAAAATGTTATTTGTATATAATTTATGTGAGACAGTGTATCGACTCACAGTTTATTCACTATTGAATGTGATATGAACTTTACGTGAATGAGTTCACATCCTATCTAATAATGGATGAAGTTCGAATTAGTATGGTGTTCCACATAATTTATTTACAAATAATGTAACTCTTTTGGAATGTAACATTTTAAGTAACTTTAAACAACCTACTAGAGTAAGTTAGAACTTAGGTAATAGTAGAATGAGTAAAGCTACACAAGAATTAGAGTCAAATTCTTTTATAGAATATGATGAAGATTGGATTAAATGTGATTGTAAGAATCATTTACTCATTTGAAAGTTATCAATTATTGTACATTATTATTATATTTATTTTTCTTTCTGGCAAAAGTTCTGATTGTCCGGTTCTTTTGCAATAGTATTAATATGCGACATTGGGAACTATACAAATAGAAACTGATTCATTCAGTATATAGGGACCTCAGTCAGCTTTTTTGTGTTAACCTATATGTGTTGCATACGTGTAGTTGTCGTTGGAGTGTTTTCCAAAATGGTCTTCATTTTTACATAAAATATTACTTTTCAAGAATTATATACTTTGCAGCTTGTTGTTTTCTGACGTATCAAAAGCAAAGTATATCACTCATAGAAGAATTATTTTAAGAAAAATGTTAGGTAGTCTGGAATTTTTACAGAATTTTATATGTAGAAATGATATGTTATAGTTGTTATAAATTTGAGGATCATATCGTCTTATTTTATTCAATAATCACAATAATTATTATAATAAATTTTATTATATATTTTTCTAGATATATATCATTTGTTTTTCTATGTGAGCATTACTCTTATTTTATTTAGTCTTTAATGGTGCTTTCCTAGTAAGTTCCACATATTAGAAAACAATAGGTTTGAATTAACATGACAAGCCACATGTTGCAGCTGCCAGCAATGATTTTGTCTTCGTGCGTGGATTCATTGATTCTAATTTTCTAATATTATACAATTAATTGACTTTATACAGTTTTTGACTATTGTGGGCTTATTTTGATGGAAAAAATAAAACTTTTCGTTCTTGCTGCTTCTTGGAAGGTCATGAGAGAACAAAAGCTTAATGAATTTTGGCCATGAATTTGAGATGAGATTTTGTTCGTTCTGTGTGTGGTATGCCCATTGACAACTGGTTACACTAAGCACCAATACTAAAGGAATCTCATTATTTTACCCAAAAAACTGTGTTTTTGTCAATAATTAACCCAATTGATAGGGAAAGACCAATTAAATTTTGGATGAAAGAGGGGACAAAAATGAATTGCAAAAACTCGAGACACTTTCATGGTCATTAGTTACCGTGTCAATTATGTATGATTCATTTCAATTTGACATAAAAAAGTTAAAGTAGTTACTATTTATGCAATCGATTGAAGTGACAATCAAACACATATCCAATCTACATATAATTATACTATTCTTAAGTTGACTTTATTGGTAGTATCAATATTTATTAACCCATGCATAAAAAATATATATATCAAGTTTTATTAAATAATACCGTAAAGAATGGTCATTAAATAATACAATACAATAAATATACTAAGCTTGTGCTAGATGTGTGATTGAGACATTCAAATGGTACACAGTTTTATCTATTTGTTTATATCCATGTAACCACACACACACACACAAAATCTGAAATCAAACCACAAAATTTAAAATAACGCTAATTGCGTAAATTGTGAATATAATTATACATAGCTAAGTATTATATATACAGAGAATAATACAGTTTCCAGCTTAGGAATTCAAAAGCTACATGTACACGGTGGAATTAAAGGAAAAAAAAAAGATGAGAATCACTAGCCACAAAAATAACGTACAAAAATAGTTACACAGCAAGTTTCCCAACGTTTCATGGCATCATATGCATTTTGAAGAGAATATTCGGCATCTTTACGCCAAATAAAGAATCCAAGTTGAGTTCAATTAGTCAAACATGCTTCCCTTAGCTCATAACCCTGGTAGCATGTAAAATTTTCATAGGATGCAAAAAATTGGTCCTCTTAATTTCATATCTTATTAGTTGTTACCTATTAATATGCTATTACTAGATGCCATATGGATGTTTATTTTGTAGTTGGTAGCTGAGAGTCATATTTAGAAAGTATACGTTCAATGCTAACAACCTACTTAGATGGTTCTTTTCAATTTTTTAATATATATATGTTCACTTCACTTTCCACATTTAATGTGACATGATTATTAGGACACCAAGTTTAATTTGGGTTTGGTTTAGCTGGAAGTCAAATCCCCAATCATTTGAGTACTTTACTTACTATGATTGATATAGATAAGGAAGTAAAGGGATGACTAAAGTAAATGACATCTCTCTTCACCTCCATGAAATAACCTATTAATTGAATTAGCTGTTCACAATTCATGTTAATAACTGAATGCCACTAGTTAATGTGAAATTAAATTTATGCAACAAAGCTTAAGTGTAATTGAAGATACAGTAGGTATCCATATTTAAATCTTCCATGATTAATAAGGAACTAACAAAAACCAATTTTAACATGTATGGATCAAATGCCTAATTTTTGAACTAAAATTAAATGCACTCTATAGCATAATTTGATATTAAATTTTGTTTGAAGTGTATTACCATGTATCTATGACTTTGACATCGCTGGTTAATTGACTTTGACAGACCTCAGAAGTCAGTTTTTGGCTACATGGGCACCATTAGACTCACCATGCATGTTGGAGAATGTAATTTTACCTATGGAAGTTGGTTTCTCTGTGATATTATTAGTCCAACTTCTAAGAAAAGGTGTGAACCTGATCAGCAAGCAGGACAAGGTCCTCTCAGAGATGCATCCCACCGCAAGAAAATTTGGTTTCTCTTACAAAGTCAGCATAGTTTGCACCACTTTACTTCTGGTTGTTCATGCGTTAATGCTAGTACTGATGCTCAATCATGAGACTCAGTGCACCTCCAAACTTCGGGCTTATGCATCAGAGATATTTCAACTGTTATCATGGGGAATTAGTCTTGTAGCAATGTGCCAGATATCAAAGTCAAGTACTTATTTCCCTTGGATTCTAAGGGCTTGGTGGATTTGCAGTTTCATTTTATGCATTATCAGCACAGCCTTACATACTCATTTCAGTGTCAGCCACAAGGGTCAGATTGGTGTAAGAGAATTTGCAGACTTCCTTGGTTTGCTCACTTCAACATGCCTATTGGTTATTTCCATTAGAGGGAAGACTGACATTGTGTTAGTTGCCACAAATGGTATCTCTGATCCACTTCTAAGTGAGAAAAGTGAGAAACATTCTGAGTGTCCAAGGGAATCTCCATATGGGAAGGCTACATTGCTCCAACTCATTAACTTCTCATGGCTCAATCCATTGTTTGCAGTAGGGTATAGGAAACCCCTTGAACAAAGTGACATTCCTAATGTTGACATCAAGGACTCTGCTGAATTCCTAACCTGCTCCTTTGATGAGAGCCTTAGACAAGTAAAGGAGAAAGATGGGACTACAAATCCATCTATCTACAAGGCAATCTATTTCTTTGCTAGGAAGAAAGCAGCAGTCAATGCATTTTTTGCCGTAGTATGTGCTTCAGCATCATATGTTGGTCCATACTTGATCACTGACTTTGTGAATTTCTTAGGGGAGAAGGAAATGCGTGGATTGAAGACCGGGTACCTTCTGTCACTAGCCTTCTTATGCGCCAAAATGGTTGAGACCATATCTCAGAGGCAATGGATTTTCGGCGCCCGGCAATTAGGCCTACGCCTTAGAGCTGCATTGACATCCCACATATATAAGAAGGGCTTGCATCTGTCAAGTAGATCGCGCCAAAGTCATACGGGTGGTGAGATAATGAACTATATGAGTGTGGATGTGCTGAGAATCACCGATTTTGTTTGGTATGTTAATGTGATATGGATGCTTCCTATACAAATTTCTTTAGCTGTCTTCATCTTGCAAACAAATCTTGGATTTGGTTCTATGGCTGCATTAGCTGCTACATTGGTAGTTATGACTCTGAACATCCCTCTTACAAAAATACAGAAAAGATACCAAGCAAAGATCATGGAGGCTAAGGATGATAGGATGAAAGCAACTTCGGAAGTTCTCCGGAACATGAGGACCTTGAAACTTCAAGCATGGGATAGCCAATTTCTTCAAAGGATAGAAGCATTGAGGAAAAGAGAGTATAATTGGTTACTGAAGTCATTAAGACAAGGAGCATATTCTGCTTTTATCTTCTGGGGATCACCTGCATTCATTTCTGTGATAACCTTTTGGGCATGTATGTTCATGGGGATCGAGCTGACAGCCGCAAGGGTCTTATCTGCATTTGCCACATTTAGAATGTTACAGGATCCTATATTTAGCCTCCCTGATTTACTCAATGTAATTGCTCAAGGAAAAGTTTCAGTTGATAGGGTTGCTTCTTTCCTTAGGGAGGAAGAAATCCAACATGATGTCATTGAATATGTTGCAAGGGACAAAACCGAATTCGATGTAGTTATCGATAAAGGGAGATTCAGCTGGGATCCTGAGTCAAGAACTCCAACCATTGATGAAATAGAGTTGAAAGTTAAGAGAGGAATGAAGGTGGCAATTTGTGGATCTGTAGGTTCAGGAAAGTCAAGTCTTCTGTCAGGTATTTTGGGAGAAATATATAAGCAGTCTGGGACAGTCAAGATCAGTGGAACAAAAGCTTATGTTCCACAGTCAGCATGGATACTAACAGGAAACATAAGGGATAATATTACCTTTGGAAAGGAGTACAATCATGAGAGGTATGAGAAAACCATTGAAGCATGTGCATTGAAAAAGGACTTTGAGCTATTCTCCTGTGGTGACCTCACAGAGATTGGTGAAAGAGGGATTAATATGAGTGGAGGACAGAAGCAAAGGATACAGATAGCTAGAGCAGTTTACCAGGATGCTGATATATATCTTCTTGATGACCCTTTCAGTGCTGTTGATGCTCATACTGGCACCCACCTCTTTAAGGTCAGATTTTAGTTATACATTAGATTTGTAAATGTTTTGATGCTTTGAAAACAGGTTTTAAGAAACAATTGCTTTAATACTTGTTCCACTTGCTTTTTTCTGCAGGAGTGCCTTATGGGGATTCTTAAAGAGAAAACTATACTTTTTGTCACACACCAAGTTGAGTTTCTTCCAGTAGCAGACCTTATTCTGGTAAATGCACTGTGAAAGCTTGTTATTTATTTTGTGACTGAAGAGTATATATAGAAAATTATGTAGGATTGTAGGTTTTGTCATTAAATTCTGTCAAATTAAATATTTTTATTATAGACATGTGTTTTGACTTTAGATTCCTTACTCTTGATTTGCTTTTTCCATCATGTATATATCATAGTAAGCTTGTTTAGGGTTGAATAGTTTTTCAATAGTCTGACCCAAACAAAAACCAGGTGATGCAAAATGGAAAGATTGCACAAGCTGGAAAATTTCAAGAGCTTCTAAAGCAAAATATAGGATTTGAAGTTCTAGTTGGTGCTCATAGCAAAGCTCTAGAGTCAATCCTCACAGTGGAAAATTCAAGCAGAACAGCTCTAGATCTTATAGCTGAAGAGGAATCCAACACCAATTCCAACTCAAATGCTAAACATGATAGCACACGGCATGACACAGTGCAAGATAATCCTCCAGAGAACAAGGGAAATGAAGGGAAATTGGTGCAAGAAGAAGAAAGAGAAACAGGAAGCATAGCAGGAGAAGTGTATTGGTCTTATTTGACCACTGTCAAAGGGGGAGCCTTGGTTCCAATCATTCTATTGGCACAGTCTTCATACCAAGTACTTCAAATTGCCAGTAACTATTGGATGGCTTGGGTTTGTCCTACAAGTAGTGATGCTAAGCCTATATTTGAGATGAATTTCATACTACTTATTTATATGGTACTTTCTGTTGCTGGTGCATTTTGTGTCCTGGTGAGAGCCTTGTTGGTGGCAAATGCTGGACTTTGGACAGCACAGACATTTTTCACAAACATGTTGCACAGTGTGATCCGAGCTCCCATGTCATTTTTTGACTCAACCCCAACTGGAAGAATCTTGAATAGGGTAAAAAACTTCATATCAATGCCATTTGTGCTTTTATTTTAAACACAGGAATATTTGGTTTTCATTTTAATATCCTATCGTGTAGAAGTTTTTTATACTGTCATTTAATTATGTATTGTCACAACACGAAAAAATATTTGACATTTATAATAACTTCCCGAGAATCACTGATACACTGAAATGTGAATGATTGACAATGTAAAACATTTGACACTAGCATTGTATTAAAATTAATCTCGTCTTATTTATTGATTCAGTAGGCAGGCACTCAAAATTTACTGTAAAGGGACTACAATGGCATTGTACAATGATTCAACTATTCTGTCATTTCAGGCCTCCACTGATCAAAGTGTTGTAGACTTGGAAATGGCAACCAGAATAGGATGGTGTGCTTTCTCAGTAATTCAAATTCTGGGCACTATTGCTGTGATGTCTCAGGTGGCATGGCAAGTATTTGCCATTTTCATTCCAGTAACTGCGGTCTGCGTATGGTATCAAGTATGTGATCCTTTCTCCTTCGTGACCTATATATGACAGGACATAAAACATCAAATAAGTGAAACTCATTACTAGTATCAAAATTTATACAAGAGCTGATATGATTTCTCATGTTTATCTAGTAAACAAGGATAGTCATGTCAGCAATGTTGCAATCTATGTGAAGCCAATATTCAAATTTTAAACCTAACATTTAAAGCAGAATATGGAAGAGACATTACACATCTCAAACCAATAGGCCGAGAAGATTAGTTTGAAGTTGTTTTAGTTCACTATGATTGTCCCTCCCTACCAACCATTTATATTTGATATCTTAACCGAAGTTGAATCATGTTTATTTCAGCGATATTATACACCAACAGCAAGAGAACTAGCTCGCTTAGCACAGATACAAATTGCTCCAATTCTCCACCATTTTTCAGAATCTTTAGCAGGAGCAGCATCAATACGAGCTTTCGATCAAGAAGGCCGTTTCATTTACACAAATCTTGGTCTTGTGGATGGCCACTCGAGGCCATGGTTTCATAATGTGTCTGCAATGGAATGGCTTTCTTTCAGACTGAATTTACTTTCAAATTTTGTTTTTGCCTTCTCACTGGTTTTGCTAGTCAGCCTCCCTGAAGGAATAATCAATCCAAGTAAGTACAAATCTTCATTTTCAAACAGTTACTTCTAAACTAACAACTATTAGTTCAAGTGGTTTGACGCTTGTTCCCTTTAAGTAAGGTCTTATGAATGAAAAAACTAGTACTGGAAGAGCTTTACCAAATAGGGAGTACCCAGCTCGAATCTGATTAATTAGAAATTTAAATCCTGAGATAATAAATTGCCTATGTTTTATGTTACAAAGTGAATGTCAGATAATGCACATATCATGCACCAAGCTTTAACTTCTTCTGCATCGGATCAATTACAGGCATTGCGGGATTGGCAGTAACATATGGTATAAATCTGAATGTCTTGCAAGCTTCAGTTATATGGAACATGTGCAATGCAGAAAACAAGATGATATCAGTTGAAAGAATTCTTCAGTACAGAAATATAGCAAGTGAGGCACCTCTTGTGATTGAAGACTCCAGGCCACCAAGCAACTGGCCAGAAACTGGAACAATATCTTTCACAAATTTGCAGGTTAGTATGGCAAGAATTCAAGCCACAAAAACACACATATAATAACATATTTCTTTTAATTTCAATGGAGTTTGTTGGTCCTGAAGTTTTTCCTTACATTTGTCTTACAGATACGTTATGCTGAACATCTGCCATCAGTTTTGAAAAACATCACCTGCACATTTCCTGGAAGGAAGAAAATTGGTGTTGTAGGACGAACCGGTAGCGGAAAATCGACGCTTATACAGGCCATTTTCAGGATTGTTGAGCCAAGAGAGGGAAGCATTATAATTGACAATGTGGACATTTGCAAGATAGGTCTCCATGACTTAAGGTCAAGGCTCAGCATCATCCCTCAAGACCCTGCCATGTTTGAAGGCACAGTTAGAGGAAACCTTGACCCCCTTCAGCAATACTCTGACATTAAAGTGTGGGAGGTAAATATTTATAATATAACAGTTAAATCTATAACATGAAAATTGAAGCTAATGCAACTATATCATTATGAACAATGTCCAACCATTCAAGACAAAGTTAAGTAACCAGAAAAAATAATATTCACTGACTACAAACAGTCTTTAAGGTATATAGTTTGTTACTCACAAAATAGTAATAAAATATTTTTTGATTTTTTTTTCCAATTATCTCCCTCAAGACGAAATGATTATTATCATCAGTCAAATGATTTTTGCATTTGCAGGCACTAGATAAATGCCAACTTGGTCATCTAGTGAGGGAAAAGGAAGAGAAGTTAGACAGTCCAGGTTTGAATCTATCAACTTTAAACTTGCATGTTTTGATTATGCTTTTGGTAATAATCATTAATAAAATGAAATGAAATGCTTTCCCAGTGGTTGAAAATGGTGATAATTGGAGTGTGGGCCAAAGGCAACTATTTTGCCTTGGAAGAGCCCTGCTGAAGAGAAGCAGCATATTAGTACTTGATGAAGCAACAGCCTCTGTGGACTCTGCAACTGATGGGGTGATACAGCAGATCATCAGTCAAGAGTTCAAAGATCATACCGTTGTCACAATTGCTCATCGAATCCACACAGTTATCGATAGTGATTTGGTTTTGGTGCTCAGTGATGGTAAGTAAGCATATATAAATCAGACATGGCTTCAGTATTTGCATTGCAATAGCTGCGATCGCAAAAAGTTACAGGAAAAAGCAGCTGATATGGCTGCAATTGTTGCTGCGATGCAGTTATGGAAACACCTGCAATTGCAATATTGCCGCTGTAATTGAACCATCCACAGCCACATTGCACATTCAAAGACATATCTTACACACCAAAATACACATAAAAAACAACACATATTGGCAAAATGCTAACATTATAATGGAACTAATATTTGAAATGTGAAACTGCTTGTAGAGTTGCTCATACACTCCTTTGTTACAGGGAGAATTGCTGAGTATGATGAGCCATCAAATTTACTTGAAAGAGAAGACTCCTTCTTCTACAAACTTATAAGGGAGTACTCTAGGAGATCACACAGCTTCAACAGCTTGGCAACTCAACATGTTCAAAGCAGGGAATAAACATAAGGCTACATGGAAATAATTATTTAATTTATAGGAGTTTTCTCAGGTACTTCTTTGGACAGAAAAGCTCCAAACTATTCCAACCAAAGCTTCAATAAACCACCAGTGATTGCATATAGAGCCATTCCTAAATCATATGTGAGGTAGTAGTGCTGTAGTACTTCACCATAAGGAAGAGAAAAAAAAAAAGGGAAATCCTCAAGTGGCTCTTTATTTGCTATATATGATGAAGAATAGGCCTCAGTTTTGAGCATGAAAAGATTAAATTGGGAGACAAACAAGAGACAGATCATCTACAAATCCAGAGTAAACCATCAGCATAAGATTGCAAAAAGGGGATATTTTTCCAGTGTACCTATATTTTGCCTATTAAACTGTAATAAGAAATTCCCTGTAATTTGCATATTATACGAGGAAATTAAAAGTTAATCACTCTTGGTTTGGAATTTGTATCAGCTAATTTTGTTTAAAATAAGTGTTGGACAGTGAAAGGAAAGAAATACAACAAATAAACACACAAATCTAACTTGGTTCAATTTTTACTGTCTACATTCATGACTTCATAAATTAATCCAAAATTTTTCGTTATCCGTAACTTTTGAATAGTTAAAACTATAAACTATTCTTATAAAGATTTTATTACATAGACAACTCCTAAAAACTACTCAAACAATAAACTACTGCCACTTTTGGAGGATATTCAAATCAAGCAACTAAAGAATATATTTATAAGTCAAACCTCACACAAGATTTTAACTGTTTTTCAATGTATGGCTTTGGGTTAAATTCTAACAATAAGCAGTTAAATCCTAGCTAGCGTTGACGTGCCTGATTGTGCACATTTTGTTTATTTTGGTATAACTTGAACATGCGCCAAGAAGAAAACCAGTCTACAGTAACACAACTAAAATGGTGTAATAATATGTGGAATGGTACACTTCGATAATGATATAGGGGATAAGGCTACACTACACACAAGAAGATCACGAAGTACCATACAACACTTGCATGGAGTACCAAATTTTTTAAATGGGAAAATTCACTGGTGAGGACTTAAAATTCTCTCTTCACCTTTATTTATTTTCACATTGTGATATCACTTGGGATTCGATTTTTCGGCCATAATTGAAAGTTTTATAAAGGATGGAAGGGAAAGGTCATAAATAAAGTAGAGAAGAAATGTGAGGAGTGGAATGGAGGAGAGTATATCATGTCCTTATTTGGGAGTTTTTGATATAAGTGAGTGAAATAAAAAGGATTGTGGATTTTATTTTTCATTTTTATCCTTTTATTTATGAGTATAATATTAAAAGATATGAAATTTAAGAGGTTAAATTAGTAAAAAGAAGAGGTAAACACAACAAGCCCTACTTGTCCTCCCTTTTTGGGAAGTCACCAAATTCCCTGTGTATAATGGCTAAGAGGGGACTTCTTGTCCCTAGCTAGCCACTCATTCCTTCCCCAAAGACAACATCCAAAGATACATTTAAAGTATCAGTCCGTTCCATGCCTTCCATTTTTCATCTCTCAATCACTAATGTTGGGAGATTACCATTACCATTACTAGGATGTTCGGTGATATCTTCTTTGGCACTGTCAGGATCCTTAGTATTCTCTTCAGTCCTTAGTACAAATTGTTTTGGATATTTTTTCTAATTCAAAATTCAGGTCATTTTCACATTTTATTAAGTCATTAATTATTTTATACTTATTTTATCTTTCTATTTAATTGAAGAGAAAATTAGTGAAATTGAGTTTATTGGAATATTTAATCAAAGACATAATAAGTGAAGGCTGAATGATAGAAAAGTATATGTGTCTTTTACTTTTATTCTTTAGAAAATCGATAAGATCCAATTATTACCTTGATACTTATGCATTGCTCAAAAATGATTTATATTGAGGACATGAGAGAGTAATATTAAAGTGTGAAATCCAAAAATGAGTATGAGAGAGTTTTCTTAAACACCATTGAATTAAATTTATTGAATTAGATTCTAGGAATCCTACTAAAGTCCTCAAATATTAACACTTGACAAAAAAAAAGTTATTGAATATCATCCGCAAGGGATGGCGGATAGGTTTGGTCCATGACAAAAACAAAGAAAAAAATAGTCCCAGGATCCTACAAATTGTAGATCCCTAGTTCACTTATAAGTTATATCCTCTTAATAAGGTAACCACATGTGATGTGGCACCATGTGGAACTCTCATCTCTTACCCTATTTAGTCCTGCTATATCCACCACGAAACCACCAACCCTACTGCTGCTCACCCCAACTTTCACGATCACCATGGCTACTCGACCCACCCCTACTTTCATACATTCCTGCCATTTGATTTCACTTGTTGGTAAATACTAAAAATGAGAAGAAGAAAAATCCCAAAATCTAATGTAGAGTTTGGCCATCAAGGATTGAGCAAAGGAAGAGAGAACGGAATGTAAGAACTTGCTATGATGATTTGAGCATACCTGGAGTTGTGATTATCCTATTGAGCTAAATTTAGTGTTATTGGAGACTTAAGAGAAAACGCTACAACTGATGAAGACATTGACATCTAGTCCACACATCTAATATATGAAAACTCAAGTGCAAAATAGAGGAAGGATTTTTCACTCCCAGTGTTTGAGCACCTTAGCACCCATTCCTAGTGCCCGACCACCAGTAGGGTAGACAGGCTTTGATGCCCAAGTGTCGTGGTGACCAAGTGCCCACTCCTAGCTCCTAAGGCATGGTATTTTGTGTGTGTGTGTGTGTGTGTGTTTTTTTTTTTTTTTTTCATTCTGAAATAGAAAGACATTCCATCATGAGTTTTAGGTTAGAAAAGAAGGGAGAAACATTATCCAATTGAGGGGATGAGACAAAGGACAGCTATAGGAGGAGAGATTGAGGCACTATCATTTTGAATTTTGGGTGGTCGATACATTTTTCTCGTACTTTTTTTGTTTTCTGTTTATTTCTAAGTTTGTAATTCTTTTGTTAGGGGTAGGTGATGAAATGTGAATTGAGAATGAACTGTGATGGGTTTTTGTTTGCTTGATGTTGTATTGATAAATTAAAAGTTTATCATTTGTTGTTATTGTAATTTGTGATGTGGCCTATGGTGATGAGTTGTTTAGGGATTGGGAAATTTGTGCGTATTCTAACTCTAGGGATAAAGCACATTATTTTCAAGGTTAAAAAATTTGATTATGTGGAAATTAGGTTAGAATTATGTGCTTAGCCTCTCTGTTTGTTCAAACATGATTGAGGAATCAATGTGTTAGAGTGAAAAAAGAGAATTGATTGACCAAGGAATTAGGGCCAGTTATTCACAGTCATTCCTTTAATCTATTAATCCCTAACATAAGTAATAAGAATTCATTGATTCTATGAAAAATACCAAACTAATCAAAACGTCTAGCGTTTTTTAAAATGGTTGAATTTTGCTTCATTTTTTTTTTGTTAATGTTGTTTTCCTAATAATTCGCAAACAAAATTTTCATAATTTAAATGTTAATAGATTTGGTGAGCTATTGCTTAATAAAATCAATCCTCATTGGACAAAACTCACTCACCGTGTTTTATTTACTATACTTGAAGGATTCGGTATACTTGAAAGTTAGTTATCAAGCTTTTGGTGTCCTTATTGAGGAATGAGTGTTTCATTAACAACACTAGTAACTAATATATTTCTAATTCATTTTTTTTTCCTAAATTCATCTTTTATTTGTTCAATGTTTGTTGAGTCGGCTAAGTGCTTCCCTGAGTTTGAAGCCTTTGTAGTGGAATGTATATTGTGTCAAACACAAAAATATTTTCTTTTTTTTTTAATTTGCATTAGAATTTTTTTTTCTCTTATTCCCATTTCATGTTTACTAAATAATAAAATTTGATAAATGAGGCAGGCTATTCAAGCCTATGTTTTTACATTTATTGGAATTGATATGCATCATCCACTGCCTTCAGAGAATCACAATGATGCTGAACAAACGGGCAATGAATAACTGCAATAAAAACATGAAAATTCTTTTAGTTTTTATTTATTTATTATATGTATTGTGTAAGTCGTTCGTTTTTTAGTCCTTGCATATTTTTGTTTGGGCGTTTCTTATGTGCTAGTTTTCTTTATGTCATAAAGTCAAGTCTAAAAATAATAATTAAAAAAGTTCAGTTTATTTATTGCATCTATATGAAAGTTCTCTTTTAAAACTTGTGTTGAATATTGAATAATTATACCAATTTTTCATGAACATGGAATATCATGAGCTTTATATTTTTGATGGATCATGATTTTACTTATCATTCATGTTAATACTTGATTTGAGACTATGGATTTTCATGGGGATGAACTGGATTAGTTTTCTAGAGAAAGTTTGAGGTACATTTGCATAAACACCTATTTTAGGATATGTTTAATTTCTTATTGTGACCAAATCATATGGAGTACATTTTTGGTGAGATAATCAAGGCACTCTTTAGAATGTCTGAGCCTTTCAAGTCTACCTTATCGTACAAATCCTTAGCTGCCTTTTGAAAATGAAAAATTTTTTTTTTTGACAAAAGCCCTTTTCTTTTGTCTCAGCCTTTCATTATCCTATACCATTTTAACCCAAAAGAAAACAATCCTTTAATAATATCTATTGGGTTTTAAAATTGTGCATTGCATGTTTTCTTTATCCATATAGTATTGTCACATTTCCATAGTTTAGTTATTGGAGAACTAAGTTTGAAAAAAAGAAAAAAATTGGGTAAGAGAAAAAAAAATGAAAGAAGTGAATAATTTCATTCCAATTTTTCTTTGTCTAAAAAAAGAAAAGAATTGTAGAAACATGAAAAATAAAAAAGAAAAAAATGGAAAAGATTTATATTATTTGTTTTAGTGGCAATACTTTAGGTGACATTATATTGTTTCTTTATTTTGCATGTTTCAATTTACCAGACCTAATGTAGATTTTCTTTTTCCTTTATTTATTAGCTTTAATCTTTGGCCTGACATTATAAGCTTTAAAAAACCCTCTTAATCATCTTGATGCATTGCTTCTACATTAGTGGAGATAAGGATGGTCTAAGTTTGAGATAATTTCTGAGTATCCTCATAATTTGATCTGGATTGTTGATTAAGGATTGAAGAACCACAAGCTTGCACATTTTGGGTTGGGTTACAAGTTGCACGTAACAATTGCATGAACTTTATGATTCTAGCTTGTGCTCATTTTTAAACTGCGATGATAAGGAGTTTTTGCAAGCATGTATGATACAAAAATTTCTATTTGAGAACTTTTGTTAGGTGTCATCGTTTGTCTTTTTATTTTTGCTTTTTTTTTATATATTTTTTTGCATGAGGACGAGCAAAATGTTATGTTTGAGGGTAGGACAACTCTATGAACAACTCTATGAAATAGAGTTATTTAAACTCATAATGCATTTTAATATATCCTAGCTAGTATTTTGAGATTTGAACCAGATTTAGTTGATTTTGATTTAGATTCCAACTCAGACAAATGTAAATGAAATCATTCTACTATTGTTGGAATTTTAATAAGTGATATTTATTATGTAAGATATTTTATGGTATTTTGAAGAAATAATATCAAGAAGAAGTCAATTATTGCAATGAGAAATCCAAGCTGCGACACATTTTGACGTTGCTAGGATAATTTTAGTATAACTGGAGCTGTGGTTATCTTATTGAGCTAAGTTTGATGTCACTAGAAAGCTAAGAGGAAAGGCTATAACTTTGGTAAAGACACTGAAATCTAGTTTATACATCCAAGGCATGAAAAATCGCATGCAACATAGAGAAAGACTTTTTACTCCTAGTGTTTAGTCGCTTAGGCCGTGAAGTTTTGGTGTTCAAGTGTTTGGGCGCCCAGTCATAACATGGTTTTTTTTTTTTTTTTTTTTTTGCATTCTAGAACAAAAAAATATGTTCTATCAAGGGTCTTGGATTAGAAAAGAAGGGAGAACATTCTCTAACTAAAGGAAAGAGGCAATCAGAGGGAGGAGAGATTGAGGAATTATCACTCTAAATCATGAGTGTTTGGTGCATTCTTCTACAAATGGTAAGTGAAATCTAAATTGACAATGAATTATGACTATGTTTTTGTTTGCTTGATGTTGGAATTAATAAATTAAAAGTTTATCATTTGTCCTTATTGCACTCTGTGATGTGGCCTATCATGAGTTGTTTAGAGTTTATACATGAATTGAGATATTTGTATGTGTTCTTACTCTAGGAATAAAATACATGATTCTCAATATTTAGGAATTTATCTTGTAATTTTGTGGAAACTGGATTAGAACTATGTTTTTAGCTTATTTGTTTGTTCAGACATGCATGATTAAGGAATCAATGTAATAGAGTTAAAGAGAAGAATTGATTGACTAAGGAATTGGGGTCAATTATTCACAGTTCTTCCTTTTATTTGTTAATCCAACTCAAGTAATAAAAATTCATTGATTTTATGAAAAAGTGCAAACTGACCTAAATCTCTAATGTTTTTTAAAATTGTTAGTTCTTGCTCAAATTTATCTTCTAGTTAACATTTTTTTCACTAATAAGTAAACAATATTTTTATAATTTAAATAGAAATCGATTTGGTGAATTATTGTTTGATAAAATTCAATTATTATGGGACGATATTCACCCATCATTTTAATTTACTCCTTGAACATTCCAATACACTTGTCGATTGAGTATCATGCTACCCCACATAAGACCACCTTCTTAAGTCTTAACTGGTTGTTGTAAGTAAATCAAAGACCTCTAGTGTCATATTTTTTCAATTATTAAGAATCTCAAAACTAATTATTTTATGTCAGGGATCAATATGTCTATCGATGGTATTGTCAATGACCAATTTAAAGGTTTTTTCTAAGGTTTTTTTTTTAATTTCTATAATACCTTATATCCAACTATGAAGAAATAACCTAATCTTTTGATATTGGAAAATAGATAATTAGTTATTTAAGTTTTTATTAATAAAATAAACTTTTATTAACACGTTTGAATACCCATGCTTTTGACCGATGGGTCAAAGGTAAAGCGATATGGAAATTGAAATGTTTATTGATTTTGATTGTTTGGGAAAAACAAAACTTTATTTGGATATTTCTATATTTTCTGCAATATACCTAATTGATTTTGTTAATATTAGGTATAGGTCAATGTCTTTATTTAATGACCTTTAATGTTTTCTATTATTGAAACTAATTGATTTTGTTGATATTATGAACGGGTTAATATGTCATTATATGAATCCACAAATAGTTCAAGTAGTGATAGTAGCACAGATTCAAGTGACTTGGATAATGATTTGGGAGATTTGATTATAGTTTAACTAATAAGGGATTATGAGCAAAATTTTATTAGTAAAATACCGTGTAGGACTTCTATGTTCACTGGGAAGATGTATATTCTTGAGTTCTTGGTTGGGCATGAAGTTAGATGCTATGAGAGTTTTATAATGTAGAAACATGTATTTATGAGTTTTTGTAATACTTTAAGGGAAGTTGGAAATTTGAGGAATGGGAAAAAGGTAAGTGTGGAGGAAGGAGTTGCAATGTTCTTAATAATATTGTGTCATTGTACATGACATCAAGTTGTTGTTGAGCACTTTCAGCATTCCCTACATATTGTTAGCAAGTGATTTAAGTTTTAAAAGCAATTTGCAAGTTGGGTAGTATAATTATTTGGCCAAGAAGTCAAATGACTACTCATCCGGCCATATATCATGGGCAATCAAAAGTTCTTTCCTTATTTTTAGGTACATTTTTTTACATGTTTCTGTAACTCATAATCAATTATAATTAATTTGTACCAAATTATTATTCATATTTCAAATGTAGAATTGCATTGGTGTCATTAATGGCACACATGTATCAACTTGGGCTCCCGTATCGAAACAAAATGCCTTTCGTGGAAGAAAAGTTTTGATAACAAAATATATTGGCAATATATGGTTTTGACACAATATTTACATTTATTAATTTTGGCTGGGAAGGGACAGCAAATGATTCAAGGGTGTTTTTATATGCTTTAACTCCTGAAAATAATTTTCCAAGGCCCCATGGAGGTATGCTTTCTTCCATAGCAATTTGCATTATTTATATCACTAATGACTAACTTAGTATCAGTGTTTCAATTAATTTACAGATTAATTTTATCTTGTTGACTCTGGATTTCCTATTATGTATAGTTATCTTGCTCCATATCGAAAAGAAAGATATTATTTAAGTGATTTTCATGAACGGGGATGGGCATGGGGATAAAAAGAATTGTTCAATCATAGGCACTCTTCATTGAGAAATGCCATTGAGAGAAGTTTTGGAGTATTAAAGGCAAGGTTTCCAATTTTAAGGTTAATGCCAAATTATCCTATTAGAAGACAAAGGCTAATTCCAATTGCTTGTTGCGCTATACATAATTTTATTAGGCTACACAACATAGAACAGACAGGCTTTTTGTCCATTACTATACAGAAGACTTGACTAGAGATGAACATGGCTTAGGGGTTGACCAACAAGGCATTAATATCAATACTGCTCAAGCAAATCAAATGGCATAAGTTCAAGAAACTATTGCAAATCAAATGTGGGGAAGTTACCGAAGGCAATGAGAGGCATTATATGATTGATGATTGTACTTCTTGTTTTGGTATTACAAAGAGTTTCAGATGAAAAGATTATTCTATTTAACATATATCACTTGTATTTGGATCTATTTTTGTTAAGTTGTATTTAACATATAACACTTGTTATTAGATTTATTGGTGTTATGTTGGTTATATTATTAGCTCAATACTTTTTGAGTAAATGATCTTTTTGGTCTCAAATTTTTCAATTTGACATCAGTTTAGTCTAGAAGATTTTTATTTCTGTATCAATTTAGTTATTCTGATAAAGCAAAATTAAAATAACTAAATTGATGTCAAAATTAAAAATATAGGATTGAGTTGAAGTCAAAATTAAAAGAATTAGAACTAAATTAATCTTAAGAAAATTTATTAGGGCCAAATTGATATCAAAATTATATTAAAAATATTTTAACATCACTAATATAATGTTAAAATTTTTGTAAGAATCAAATGATAGTCTATTAAAAATAAAATTATTTCAATTAAAATTTAATTTAAAGTTCATATAAAATCATTTTCAAAAGTTCTTAATTTATTGAAAACAGACAAAACAAATGGCTTTTCAAAGTTTTCATTTTTTGGAAATTGAAAACATAGAATCAAAACAAACAGGTTTTCTAAAACTGAAAAATTGAAAATAAAAACTAAAAATAAAAATTGAAAATTTTTTCACAAACCAAACAGCCCCTAAAAGTTCGAAGAAACATGAAAATTAAAAGGACATTGAGCATTGAAATTATGAAGATTTAGATTTATGAAATTTGGAAATTATAGTAACGCAATGTAATACAGGTTTTTTTTTTCTGTAGATTTCAAATAAATAAAAAATGATAAACTTGATTTATGTCCTATTTTTATGAAAACTCAATATGTCATTTTGTTTTTTATATAAGTCGTACAAGGATAGTACGAATTGACTTTTGTACATAAGTCGTGCAAGCTTGAAATGACTTATGTATTAAATTATAGACACAACAATGCATAAGTTGCACCAAGCTAAAGCTAATTGTACAGAACATAGGTCTACCAAGAGTGATGCGACTTATGTTCTGTTCTAGATCGCTTCAGTTTGAAGCGGCTTATATCCTATTGGTGTCTACAAATTCGCACAGAAGCTGTTTTTGCTTGAGACCACTATGATATTAGTCACAGAGAAGTGTGATATCAGTCGAGAAAAATAGCTAGAAGTTGAAATTGTTATATACTAGTCCACTACAATGCTGAAGTTAGACTAAATTACACCAAAAAATTAGAACAATAAATTACACAAAGAAGTAAAACAATATATAAATTAAACTAAATTTTTTAAATGAAATGAAAAATGGTATACTAGCTCCACAAAATAACAATAAACTATCAACACTGAATTTAAACTAAACTAAGCAAACAAACTCATTAACTAAACAAAATAAAATTATTCTAAATTACACTTAACTGAAGTTATACTAAAACGATAAATTAAACTAAATTAATAAAAATAATAATAAATTACAAAGTGGAAAAAAATACGGTGGAGAGTTTTTTTGGAAAAAGTATTAAAAGAAGTTATAGAGCGACAAAATCCCAACCGTTATGATGATGGGCACATAACTGGCAGATTGGAAGAACTGGTAATTTTTTATGTTTTCTTGTTCATGTAATTTTATTTTTATATTTTAATTTATGTTATTGTTTAGTTAGTAATTTGTTTAAGTTTTTTTTGTAGTTTTGCATTTCAGTTTCTCTTAGTTAGTGTTATTTAGTTTAAATTTCTCTTGTTTAGTTAATTAGATTGTTTATTTAATCATTGTAGTTATCTTTTTCATTTAAAAAATAGTTTAATTTTGTTATTGTTTTAGGTTAGTTTTTTGGGTAATTTATTATTGTTTTAGTTTTTTGGATTAATTTAGTTTAATTTATCATTTTAGTTTAATTTCAGTTTAGCATAATTTAGTATAATTTTATTTTGTTAGTTAATTAGTTTGTTTGGTTAGTTTAGTTTAAATTTAATGTTGGTAGTTTATTGTTATTTTATCGATCTAGTATACCATTTTTTCATTTCATTTTAAAAATGTAGTTTAGTTTATATATTGTTTTAGTTCTCAACTGATATCATACTTCTCTGTGACTAATATCACACTAGTCTCAAGCAAAACAGCTTCTATGCGAATTTATAGACACCAGAAAGACATAAGTCACACCAAGCTAAAGCAACCTAGAACAGAACATAAGTCTATCAAAGGTGGTAGACTTATGTTCTATGCAATTCGCTTTAGCTTAGTGCAACTTATGCATTGTTGTGTCTATAATTTAGTATATAAGTTGTTTTAGACTTACACGACTTATGTACAAAAGTTAATTCACACCACCATTGTACAACTTATATATAAAAAAAAAAGAGGACATATTTCGAGTTTCTATCGAAACAGGACATTTATCAAGTTTATCATTTTTTTAATTTTAAATCTGCAAAAAAACCCATGTAATACACTATGCAACTACTTATCAAGAAACAAATTACAAATAAATGGCAATATACTATAACATACAAACTACACTTATACTTCACGTGACAAATGGTCTGGAGAGGTTGAAGGAGAAAACCAAAATGGTTTCGGTGGCAATTGCAACAACTCAACCCTTCCTTCCAACATTTCCACCACCTTACTTATTGATGGTCGAGTTGAAGGGTTCGTTTGAATGCACCATAAACTCACTGTTGTCATCTTTCTCACCTTCTCATTATCACTTTCGTTTTGTATATTTCGCAAACCAAGCTCCTGACTTGACACAAGGCGATTGTATATCCAATGAGGAAAGTAAATTTCACTTGAAGCATCTACTTCAACCTCGATATTCTTTCTTTTTCCAACTATTTCTAAGACCATCATTCCATAGCTGTAAACATCTGACTTATGCGATACTGCACCAAAATTCCTAGAAAATACCTCTGGGGCAATATAGCCTGCAGTTCCTCTAGCACCAAATATTGATACCATACTTTCTTTTCTTGTACATACTTTTGCAAGTCCAAAATCTGAAATTTTGGGGCATAGGTTTTCATCCAATAGAATATTATGGGGCTTTATGTCAAAATGCAAAATTCTTGTATTGCAGCCTCTATGTAGGTATTCTAGTCCCCGGGCAACACCAATTGCAATATCATATAAAGTTTGGTAATCCAACTGACGATCACTAGTGACAACATTTTCTTCATAGATAAACTTCTCGAGCGATCCATTAGGCATAAATTCATAAACTAAAGCTCGTTTGGAGCCTTCAAAGCAAAAGCCAAGTAGAGCAACAATGTTAACATGAGAAGTTCTACTCATACTCGCAACTTCATTGATGAAATCCTCACCATCGCCTTTCAATTCACTTAAGATCTTCACTGCAACATGGCGTCCATCCTGTAATTGTCCTTTGTATACAGAACCGAATCCCCCTTGGCCTAATTTGTTTTTGAAGAAGTTGGTCAGTTTCTTTATCTCGGAATAACTATACCTCTTGATTTGAAGGTTCCCATGTCCCTCCAAAAAGGCATCAACTAATGCATGGGTTGGATTTTGCTTCTTCCATCTTGTGTAGTAGAGCGTGATCATTACTAGCACCACCAGAGTAACTGTAACAACGATTGTATAGAGATTACTGAATTTAGAAAGAATGAAATGCCATATAGACAAACAGAGGAAATAAAATATTGGATATCCTTCAAGTTAATGTCTTAATGGGTTATAAAGGCAACTTGTAATGACTCATAATCACTAGCAAAATATATTAAGCTAAGACACAAGAAAGCAATGAAGAAAGATCTGAACTTGGCTTGATTCTTCGAAATATATTGAAAACCGCTTTGTTGAGTTCCAGTGTGATGTTCATTACGGTTGACTATGGAGTGAAAGATTTAGGCCGCCAATGTGATTGGCAATGGGACACAAAAATGGAAATTCTCTTTACAAGCGGCATAATAGAAAGAGAGAGAAACAACGAGGTTGATTGAAAAAACATAAATAACTCTTCGGATTTTACGCACCGATAAATGGGGTGTTTGAACTGGATTCTAGAGACTCAAAATCACTTTTTATACATACAAAAATAACTATTTTTCATGTATTGGAATGATTTTTTAAAATTAATCAGAATATCAAAAAAGCAATTTTCAATTTTTTGTTTATAAAAGTTAAAAAAGGAGGATTTTTGAAAAAGCAAATTGATTTTTTAATTATATATAAAATTTAAATTTTATAATTATTCTTCATTCATTTCAAAATCTGAAACAAATGGACAAGCCATGTACAAAAGGCATGCTAATCTACTAAAATTGATGAACATCTATAGACGTTACCTAGCCCGAGTGCTACTCCAGTCTTCATGACTACCCAACTTCTTCCTGCAGAACAGAAGTTGAAAATTTAGCAATTATTTAGTTCTTAAAAACTAATAGTAAGTATAGATGCCAAGCCACCAAATTACTTAAAATAGATCCGATGTGGAAGCTCAACAGACTAAGTAATTTATTTGAAACAAAATCAATGGTTAAAGATAGTCATGAAAGGTCTAAGTAAAATGAACTCAGAACAACTACCAAAGATGTTTTCTACAATTTTACTCTATTTGAGTATCTAAGATGCCTCTGACACAATAAAATTTTCCTTGGCTGTCAAGTTGACATTGGCCTCTTTTAAGACCAATAAAATTTCGACAATTATCAAATTTTCATGACGTTGTTATCTCAAAAGGTATCGTTAGTAACTGACTTGTCTTTTAATGCTAAATGAATTTTGGAACTGAGGACCTTGGCCACTGGAAGCAGGGATTGCTTCCAATGGTTTACAGGGTGTTTGGAAAGTTTTTAAGAGATGGAATTGAATTGAATTCCATCAAGAATTGAATTCTATCAGAAATTGAATTCAATTCTTATATTTGGAATGAGTTAATAAATAAAAGAATTGAATTGAATTCCTTGATTTGGAATGTATCTAAAAATGAATTGATTTCTTTAGTTTTACCATTTTGTCCTTCATCATAATAATCAGAACAAACAACTAGAAAAACAATAACCCACAAGCTTTTCTCCAAGTGGTAGGTTCCTGGAATAAGAAGCAGCAGCACGTTGAAAAAAAGAGGAAAAAAAGAAAAAGAAAAACAAGCACATTGAACCCATCAACAGCATGACCCACACAACAATCAAACCAGTCTCGCAGTTTGACCTTTCCTCCCACTCCTGCACCACCTCCATCCAATCCCTCGCCATTGCCACGTCAACCTCCGATCCCCAACATGCCTCCCTCTGTGTCGGCACCCACTCCAGAACTCTCTTCTCCCTCTCCACAACCCTCAACATCGAGGCTGCCACCGCCAATCCGCCGATCTGCCCAACACAGCAGCAGCTCTTTCCTTTGGAAGCGCTCATTCCTCAAAAGCGTGTCAGTCAACGATTCACCGGTAGAATCGATTTTCGTTCTTGTCGAGGTGGGAAAGATTTTGGTGCTTTTTGATGGGTCTTTGTTTATGCTGCTTGCTGTAGGTGGTTTTGGTAATTTCAATTTCTCAACTCAATTCTATCAACAAATCAGGCCTCTTTAGGGTCTAGGTCTGATTTAGTTTGGGGAGTTTTTGCGGATTTGAATTCTGATGAGAATTCAATTCTTGGCTCAAATTTTGTTCCAAATCAAAGAATTGAATTTCAATTCTTGAATGAATTTAATTCTTGGGGTTTCCAAACAAGGTGTTAAATTACGGTTGTACTTGTGATTACTGCAGTTGCGGATCATTGCAGCATGAATTTTTTGTGTGTTTGCAACTTGAAATGGAACTCATTGTGGTCTTGATGTGGATGTGGCTTTTTGTGTCCATGATACGCACGTTCTTCAAATCTTGTATAGTGCTTATGAATGAAAAAGCCTACAAATCTTAGCTTTGTAAAGTCAAAGAAATCTAATGAAGGAGGTTGGGTAGTTTGGTTATGTTTAGGGCCATCAAAATGAGCCAGAACAGTTGAGCCGTCTCGGCTCAACTCACCAAAATGATGGGTTACAAAACTATGACCCACTTTTATTCGAGTTCAGTTGAGCCCTGTGGATTAAGCAAGTTTGAGCTGGGCCAACTGGATCCCCACAAAAATCCATGACATTTTTGTTGAGCTTTATAATGTCCTATGCATAGCTGCCCCAAGTCTCTCTGGCGGTAATACCACACCCATTTTGTCTCAATCCTAATCCTTAATAGATGAAATCCCCATCATACTTCGACCAAAAACAAAAAAAATTCCCTAACATACAGAGCAACCTTCTTCAATTTTTTCTCCGCCGCTTTCGGCTGATTAACTGGACTAGTATCGGTTGTCTTCAATAGAACTATTGTGGACATTGATTGAAAATATATAATATCTTTTAATCCCTATAGCAGCAATTAGAAAAAACAATTTGGTATTTTTCTTACAAAAAAAAAAAAATTAGTTCAAGGTTCAATCAATACAGATTCGAAGCATGATGATAAAAGTTTCGTGGAGAAAAATATGTGCTAAACCGGGTGCTGCGCTAATAATTTTAGATGCCGTTGCCATCCAGGAGTGACAACTAAAAGGTCGAGTCAACAAATTATCTAACCTACAAAGTTGACGTTGATGTACCCACCCGTAAAAAAAAAGACAAAAAAATAATAATAATAAAGGAGTGTTGTGTTTGGGAGATGGAGACACAAATATAGCGATAGTCTATCCTGTATGCTGTTTGGTAAGGGGGATGAGGTACGGGGATAGAAAAATTTTCTGTCCCAGAGACAAAAGTTTCCTGTATTTCTATCCCTCCAAAAAATAGGGACAGTGAGAAAGGGACACGACACAAATTTTCAGTGGTGGTCTAGCCACTGGTCAACGCCAGTCAATGAAAAGTCAACGCAGGTCAATGGTTGGTCAACGATGGTCAACGTCGGTTAACGAAAAATCAACGTCTGTCCCCGTCTCTACAACCAAACATGATACAAAAACAATATTTTTTTATGTCTTCATTTACACTGTCCCTGTATTTCTATCACCGTCCCCCTGTTCCCCTTACCGAACACTACCAAAGTGTTGTTATTTCAACAATAAAAAATAGATGTCCAATTACGATACTCACTTATCACCCACTGTTAGATATAATAGATGGCGGAAAAAGTGGAAACTACCGTCACGGGATGGGATTTTTTTACTAAAAAAATGAAAACATAGGGTACCTTTGTCACAGTAAAATTTGTTGTTGGTGTCAAGTCGACATTGGCCTCCTCTCTGATTGTAGCACTGATCACAATCATGAGACAATACTACTTCAACAACCATCTCAGCAGACACAAGCGACATAACGCCTGTGATATTATTAGTCACGCGATCTTTCGATGGGAACGTAACAACTGAGCAGTTTGGGAAACTGCTGCGGGCAATGGCATCCTCTTTATTATTAGCAGACGCAAAGCTTTCATCATAGTAGATATCGTAGCCAGGGCACTCTTGTAGAACAAAAGAATGTGCGGGTGGCCTGATATTAAGGTGGCGGTTGCATCGGAACAAAGTTACATTGTATTTGGTGTAAATAGAGACCAAAGGAGGAGAAGGGGAAGGAACTCTATAACTCTGGTTTAAAGTGTCACAAGCGTTCTGTTCCAAACGCGTGTGAAGATCTTCATCAAAGAGTGTAACGATCTCATTCTGCTGAACAACCCCTGTAAGGTCTAGGCCTGTTCCGTTCTTCTCCAGTTGGATCTTTTTGGGATGAGCGTAATCTTTGCCACAGTCGTGTATGAGTAGCAAGCCACAGTCAGGGTGCTTTGCCTTTGTGAAAGGGTATCGGAAACTCCCAAGGTTTCCACAATCAAAGAACCGTGGACAGTCGTCTTGGGATCCATTGATTCCATGCCCACCCAACAGAATCAATAAAAGGAGTGAAAACAAAAAGTTGCAGAGAAAATAAACTGGTGGCGCCATCCCAGTCCCCACTTTATGAGAAAAAAGATACTAATAATGATCTCAACAACAAACAGCTTTAATTGCTCCCTAATCCCTATTAACTAGTGCAGTGAAGGCCAAGTTGCTTCAAATTGTTCATGCACCTTCTTCCCATATATACATATACTAAGTTGAACTTGAACACACCTTTCTTCTTGGTCTTCACCCTGACCTGGACCGATACCAAATGAACCGTTGGACACGCAAGTTGACTAGGAAAACGACAGTGGAAGACTTGGATAACTGTGGATGATGAATATGGTGTAGGAACGGAGAGATTTCTTCCATTGTCGCATTTTCAACCCGCCACATGATTTCAAACTTTTGTCCCTTTTCTTCCTTTTGTTTTTTCCTTCTCACTTTGTCCTCTTAACATATAAAATTGACTAAGGATTCATATCTCTCAAATTTAAAAACTCTCGTATTAGTTCCTCAAAATTTCATAAATTGAGATAAATTAGTCTTATGTAAAATTGTCATCTAAATTGTGACATGTTAGTTTACTTACATTTACCGGTAACTTATTTACATATATTGTTAATTTTTATGGTGGTCCTAACTTGCCTTATTCTTCTAAACAAAGTCATTTAGACATCATTTTTCATCTTTTCTCTCATCATATCTTTCTGTTTAGAAAAAAATTTTGACTTTAAGTTGTCATTAATTTTGCACAATACAAAGGAGTGGGGCAAGCTAGAACTTACCGTGAAAATTAACAATCCACATAAGCAAGTTAACAAAACATGTAGCCATTTCTATTAATTGTCCAAACAATAATTTGGCCAAGGAACTAACTTATCCCTACTTGTAAAATTTGAGGAATTAATATGAGAATTTTTAAATATAAAGGACTAATTTGTTCTCCACTATAAATTTGAATGACTAAATTAGGTATTTAGTCTATAAAATTTTAATACTAGTATAATGATGATTTCACCCATGATTTTTTTTTCATCCAATGAAATTTTGTCAACTACTAATGATTTGAATACATGATAGAGTATGATTAGAGGAGTAGAAAGTGATACAAGAAAATGAGACAAAAGAAATTGGATTTAAGTGGCATACACGGATAGTCATCGAATCATGTATTGTCATATAAGCCATAATAATTAACTTCTGCATCCACCACATAAAAAGTCTTCCAAACGAAATATTCTTATTGGAAGACGATGTAAAACAGTTCTACATCAAAATCAAACTCATTGACATTTGTTTTCAAGCTTAATTTCTATGCACTAATAGTGGAAAAAAAAATGTAAACTATTATTCAAATTATATATTGCCATATCAATAAAGTTAGTTAAGTTTCATATCCATTATTTGAAAAATCAATGCAAATAGAATGATTTGATTTGATAAGATTGTAAAAATTGTATGAAAAGAGAGAGCTTCCACAATAGATCACCTTTGCACCAAACTCATGAAAATTGTTTCGTAACAAAAAAAAGGTTTTCCTAGCAGAAAATGGAATTGATAGAATGTTAAAGACATGTTTGGTTTGAAATTTCAGTTTTCTAATTTTCAAGATTTTGTGAAGGAAAAACTGAAAAGTGGAAATGAAATGTAGATTTTGTAGTTTTTATAATTTTCAGTATTTTTTTTATAAAATCTAGAAAACTAAAAAAATAAAAATAAAAACTGAAAACTCAAACCAAAGAAACCCTAATTATTTCCACATCATTCGTCAAATTTCATTGTTCTCCTAAGAAATTAAATTTTCTTTTTGTAAGGAGAATACATTATTCGAAACTTTGTCAAAGTTAACACAGATTAATTTTAATGAAGTGACATTATAAAATATTTTATACTATTACAAATTATCTCATTTAAATAATTTTTAAATTGTAAATATAAAACTCAATTGCCTTTACCAATATGATAATATATGATTAGATAAAAGTGTAAAAAATTATACACTAGTTGTCCATAGAAATTTGAGTTTTTTACATATATAAAATAAAAAAAATGATATATTATATATTTCTCTCAAATCGAAAAGAATCGTACAAATATGTTTTCTTTATTATATAGAAATCGATTTAAATCGATTTTTGTGTTAAAACACCTGGCCAAACAAGCATTTGTATAAAAATTGATTTAAGTCGATACTATAGCATGTCAACTATGTGTCAAATTGTGTCAAAAATCGACTTAAGTCAATTTTAAAATCAATTTGACCTGATTTTTGACACATTAACACATGTCTGAAACGTTATAATAATCGATTTAAATCGATTTGGTATCTGAAAAATTGATTCAAATCGATTATGAAGAGATGCGTCCACAAGATTGCATAATCTATTAAAATTGATTTCTGTTCGTGGCTTCTGGCGAAGAACAAAACAGCGGGTATGTATACCCATCGCTTCAGTCCGAGACTGGCCGCGCGCAATCGTTACCAGTTGGCTTGTTAGAGTGCTTCTTCATCTTTTTCTTCCTTTTTATTTTTATTTTTTTCCCTTTTTTCTTTCTTTTTTCGCTCTCCCTGTGCTGAGTCTTGGCCGTGTTTCTTGGTTGTCCGCGTCACGTGCAGCTGAGCTACTCAACAAAACCAGAGATGGAGGGCGTTGTTTTTTTATCTGACTTTTTGAGTTTTGACGGGTTTTGTAACTTTCCCATCACTGCTATGTTCTATAGGTATGGATTCGATATCTTCATACGGTGCACGAGACGGATACAAGTTATGAAAATTTTCTAGAAATTGGAGTATGAATACCAAAAGATATATCATATAAAAATATAAAATTATAATTAATAAATTAATTATATCATAAAATAAATAATTTTTTATGATGCTCAAATAAAGATATATAAAAAAAAACATGAGATTTGAAGGGATAAAATAGTTGTTTAATTCATTTAATTGTAAAATTTAATATTTTATAAGGATTAATTTACATTTAAGTAACATTTATTTATTGAAATTATTGATTAATAAGTACCTAGAGTACCCAACAAGTATCAATACATGATACGTACCAAATACAGGTACGATAGTCATTTTAGAGTACCCATACTTCATAGCACAAACTCCATTTGAAATGTCACTCTGTACATGATGGTGCTAAAGTGCTACTAGGACCCACATCTTACCCAAAGAAAAAAAGTGGCTCAAATGTATCTTCATCTTCCTTATTTTGTTTATCTTTTTGTAAGATTTTTCCGTGCTCAAATAATCCTCGTTTAGAGCAACTAGTCCTCGTTAAATAAAATGAAGCAACAAAACAGTGTTTTAAAAGTCGATTTAAATTGATTTTTGTAGCCTCTTGACACTTCTAACATTTTTCTGAAATCAATTTAAATTGATTACAGTAATATATCAGGCATATGTCAGAGTGTATCAAAAATCGACTTAAGTCAATTTTAAAATGGATTTAAACTTATTTTTAAAACACTCTGACATGCCTGACATGCTACATTATCAATTTAAATTGATTTGATTAAAACGGTTTAAGTTGATTTTTATACAAATACATGTCGATTTAAATCGATTTCTATATAATAAAAAAAGAACATGTGTGTAATTCTTTTCCATTCAAGGGAGATAATATAATATACCATTTTTTATTTTATATATGTTAAAAACTCTAGAAATTAAACTCATTAAAATATTTGATTGATGTGATGTTTTATGAGTGGTTACACGTTACACTGCCATATTTTTCCCCCTAGGATTTTACCCGGGAATTTTTCGTTTTTCCCATGCCACGTGATTTTGGGAGTTGAAATTAGTTGTGCAGCACTGCCTTTTGCAAGAAAGTAATTTCCGTATTTGCAGTATGAAAATGCATCATTGACTTTTCTATGAATTTTTAGGAATTACTGATCTCTCTCGCCCTTTTTTATTTTGAGTTTAATATTAATGTATTTATAATGTAAAAAAAGTTTACACTATCACACAATAATTATTGGCACATCAACAAAAGTGACTAAATCTTATACCCACTACTTAAAAAGTTATGCAGATGAGATAATTTGATTGGATGACAGTGTAAAAAATTTTACATTACCTAGGCATCCAAGTTAAACTTTTGACTATTCTAAAATGCAAAGGTTGGTAAAGTGTAAAAGTAATGAGTTAATCACCATTGAATGGATAACTTCCATTGTTGTGAGTCTCACTAAATAATATAAAAATGATTAACCCCTTACTTTTGTATGTCACCAATCTTCTCATTTGAGAGTCAAATTATTTATTTATGTCTTTTTCTTATTAGTTAAGAGTCATTTGTCCTATTCGCATAAAAGAATTTTCCTAACATTGTTGTTTGCTGAAATTCACCATGATCCTCTCTATTTATTTTTGGTTGAAACTGATCTTCCATGAATGCATTGTTCTATGAATAGAGAGGAGAGTGATGCAACAATACAAACAATTTCATAAATTCAGAAATTTGTTTAACAAATTTTACAAACAGGGAAAAGATGTAATAATTTTACGAACTTTCAAGGTCAATATAATAGTTTCATGAACTCAGGAAATTTCTGATCAAATTTTACAAATAGAATAGATCTAGAGGTGCTTGTAAAGATGGTATTATTATTTGCACTTTGCAGGTCTTGTACAATCTAATAACAAATTGACATGTGTAAGTAATAAAGTGGTTGATGATGTGGTGTGTTGAAGTTGACGCGCATGCAACAATGAGCACCTGAAACAAAAGTTGCAACCCTAACATTGCATTACCTGTAGCAGAGAGTTTATTTTCTATTTCATTATATATATATATATAAACAATATATTAAATTGTTAAACTTTTACTAGAACAATAACATATTAAACGGTTCCTCTCAATCCTCTAATATTAGTGATTTAAGTGGTTATGCTTTTTTTTTTTTTACTTGATAATTTGATGCCTAAAATAATAGCTTATCTTTTTTATTTCATTGATGCCACTAAAGGAGGATGCGTTTGGTTTCAATTTTTATTTTTAAATTTTTAGTTTTAGGGATTTTGTAAAGAAAATATTGAGAACTGAAAATGAAAATTCAAAATTATATTCCATAATTTTAACAACTTTCAGTATCATAATAATGTTAAAAAGATGAGTCATTACACTAATAATGCCATAGTAAATTATATTAGTTTTTGTTCCCCAAAGAAACTAGGTTTCAATTCATTTATTCATTCACTTAGCATGATAAGTATTTGAGGATAAATAAGAACAACCCATTGTTGATACTGAGGCTCAATGGCCAACCACAACTATTACATACTAAGTGACAAAGGAACACAGACAACTTAATAAGAGGAACCTACTATTAGTTTTCCTACAAGCTTCACCTAATGTCTTCAATCCATTAGGGTAAAATATATACACAACTTAACTTGCTTTACAAGAACACTCAAAATTTTTGTATGATTAATCTTTTGTTAAATGCTCGGGTTGGATGCGATATCAATTTATATTTGGATGTGATATTAAAAAAAATTAGAAGATGAAAATAACTTCTCAATTTTTTAATATTTTTTAGTAATTTTTTTTTTACTTAAAAATTTTACCCAATCAAATTGGAAAAAGGAAAAAGATAAAAAAAAATTTATACCAAAACAATGACATACAAATAAACTCTTAATCTAAAATGAATTTAAAAAAAAGGATAAGCGCATTAAATTGTCAAGTATTATATTTGAAATTAAAAATTTAAAATAATTTTATTGAAAAAATACAAAGCGTAACAACTTAAAACGAAACAATTTAATATAGCTTAATAATTTATTATATTGTTATCATAGATATATATAAAACAAAAAAATAAACTACTATGCTAGGGTCCAATATATGAATTCACCCTAGACCCAAGGTAAATTTGAATAATGTTTTTTGCACACCAAAACAGTGTGTACACCATACACCAAGAAAAAAAAAGACAAAACAGTGTTTTTTTCTCTCTCTCACTTTCCCACTCAACTTCCACTTTTTTCTCTTATTTGTTTTGGTGTACAAGTTTACATAAATGGTTTGCAAATTTTTTGCACTATGTTTACAAGTTTTTTGCACTATGTTTACAAGTTTCAAGCTGAAACTTACAAACCCATACTGAAACTTGTAAATATAGTGCAAAAAACTTGTAAACCCATCTTAAAAACTTATAAATATAATGCAACAAACTTGCAAACCATTTATATAAACTTGTAAACAAAAACAGATGAGAGAAAAAAGTGGAAGCTGAGCGGGAAAGTGAGAGAGAAAAAAAACATTGTTTTTGTCTTTTTCTTCTTGACGTATGGTGTACGCACTGTTTTGGTGTACAAACAACGGCACTTGGTAAATTTTGCCTATGCGGAGAACAGTAACTTGTCCCTTAAACCTATTTTAGCTCAGTTGGGGAATCTTCCTGCGACTAAGCTACTTGTAATAAACTTTTAACCGTTGAACTATCAGCCATATTCGAACCAGTTGCCATTGCCATCTCTTGGACGGGCCGGAGTTCATGGAGTTTCATCGGAAGACTGTTTGCATCGTGTTCTCTGTTCTTCTATTTGGGCCTTCAAGACTTCTTGGAACTCGATCGGCATTGGGTGCTTGAGGCTGGTGTCTTGCCATGGCAAGCAAGGCTTCCCGGTAATGAAGCGAGCACATAATTTTAGCCCATAATGTCCATTTGAGTACGCTGTCTAAGTGTTGCATGGTGCTTCAATTACGAGAGCATCAAAGTCAAGTGAGAGAGAAGTAAAAATGAAAAGAAGAAGAATAGTCAGAGACCTTGTTGATAGTCAATGATCTAGAGGCTAACGTCTACTGCTAAAATTGACTCGGAGACAATACTTTGGTACCAAAATCAAAGGAACTTAAAAGAAGAAACGAAAAAATTTTCCATTGGCAAAATTTGTCTAAGTCAAGTGAGAGAGAAATAAAAAGAGGAGAAGAAGAAGACGGCAACAATTACCTTGCTGAATGCTGATAGTGATCAATGATCTAGAGGCAACGTCTATTGCTAAAATTGTCTTGGAGACCATACTTGGCTACCAAAATGAATTCAATTCGATGATAGACTGAGTCAAGGAATTGGGTCATTGGTCCAATTAGTGAAACATTTGTTGAACATGATTTAATTAAATTAATGTATGAAAGTACAATTTAATGCAACTGAATATGTAATATATATTTAAAGAAAAATGATAACACAACCAAGTAAGTGGCCTAGTGGTAGCCCGACCGATTCATACTAGGTTTGACCAAGTTGAGTGCATGTTTGATCTAACCAATAAAACCACTCTTTTCATTTTTCATTCTTATTAGAGGTCTTAAGTTTTTTCCTATCCTGGTGTTGAGCTATTTTTTTGTAGGACCTCCCCTACAATATCGTCACCATAGTAGCGTTTAACCACTAAGAATAACCAGCCAGTTATACTAGACCATTAGCCTAGGATTAGAGCCTGGAAAATACTTCTATTCACGCAGAGGAAATTAATGTTTTTTCTTCCTCTAGGTGAGTTTTAGCCACAAAGCACTTGAGAGATAGAAAGATATAATATATAACAAAACGAGTAATCTACACTTACATCCTTTTAAGATTTTGTATAATTATACTTGGCACCTCTCTATTTTACAAAACTATCACCAATCTCTTTTGAGATTTAAGAAAATTACTCCAACCTGTCTTATAAATATTACTTCATTAATTTAAGTGATAAAAAAATAATATATAACAAATATACGATTATTAATGACGATATTATAATATTTTGACAATATTTGAAATGTATATTAACTAAAATGCCTCTTTTTTAAATCACAATTTATAATTATAAGTTTCATTTTCATATGATATAAAATGTATTTTATACAATTAATATCTTATATATTAATACAATATTATAATTTTATTGTTAATAATTATAAATATATCCCATATTATCTTTTTCTTTTTTGCCACTTAAATTAACAAACTAGCATTTATAAGGAAAGTCGGTGTAATTTTAGTAAACCTCATCAATGGTCAGTGATAGTTTTGTAAAATAGAGAAGTGTCAAGTGTAATTACACTCAACTTCAAGGGAAGTTAGTGTAATTTTTACAAATAAAAATTGTACAAGTGGTTATAAAATTGTCTAAGTGTTGCATGGTGCTTCAACTACGAGAGCATCAAAGTCAAGTGACAGAGAAGTAAAAATGAAAAGAAGAAGAATAGTCAGAGACCTTGTTGATAGTCAATGATCTAGAGGCTAACGTCTATTGCTAAAATTCACTTGGAGACAATACTTTGTTACCAAAATCAAAGTAACTTAAAAGAAGAAAAGAAAAAAATTTCCATTGGTAAAATTTGTCTAAGTCTTGCATGTTCCTTCAATTACGACAACATCAGAGTCAAGTGAGAGACAAATAAAAAGAGGAGAAGAAGAAAACGGCGACAATTTCTTTGCTGAATGCTGACAGTGATAAATGATCTAGAGGCAACGTCTATTGCTAAAAGAATAATGTTTAGTGTATAACTAAATTACATAACAAATATACACCATACATTTTATCGCCATTGGATGTGATGTGTGATCCCTACTCATTCCATTTATTCATCAAATCAAATGGTAATAAAATATGTGGTGTGTATTTGTTGTGCAATTTAGTTGTACACTTAACATTACTTTTGCTAAAATTGTCTTGGAGACCATACTTGGGTACCAAAATGAATTCAATTTGGTGATTGACTGAGTCAAGGAATTGGTCACTGGTTCAATTAGTGAGACATTTGTTGAACATGATTTAATTAAATTAATTTATAAAAATACAATTTAATGCAACTAAATATGTAATATATTTTTTATAAGAAATGATAACACAACCATGGCCTAATGGTGACCTGACCAATTTATACTGGGTTTGACCAACTTGAGTGTATATCTGATCCAACAAATAAGACCACCCTTTACATTTTTCATTCTTATTAATAAGAATGAGAGGTTTTAAGTTTTCTTCTATCTCAGCGTTGAGCTTTTTTTTTGCAGGGCCTCCCCTACAATATCGTCACTATAGTAGTGTTTAATCACCAAGAACCCGACTGAACGGGCCAGTTAATATACTAGACCATTAGCCTAGGATTAGAACTGGAAAATACTTCTATTCACTAGAGGAAATTTATGCTTTTTCTTCTTCTAGGTGAGTTTTAGCCACAAAGCACTTGAGAGATAGAAAGATATAAAATATAATGAAAAGAGTAATATATACTTATATCCTCTAAGATTTAATATAATTATACTTGGTACTCCTCTATTTTACAAAACTATCACCAATCTCTTCTAAGATTTAAGAAAATTACTCTAACCTCTCTTATAAATATTAATTCATGAATTTAAGTGACAAAAAAGATAACATGTAACAGACATATAATTATTAATGGCAATATTATAATATTTTGACAATATTTGACATGTATATAAACTAAAATGCCTCTTTATTTATCACAATTTATAATTGTAAGTTTCATTTTCATATGGTATAAAACGTATTTTATACAATTAATATGTTATATATTAATAAAATATTATAATTTTATTGTTAATAATTATAAATATATCTCGTATTATCTTTTTTTGCCACTTAAACTAACAAACTAGCATTTGTAAGGGAAGTCGGTGTAATTTTAGTAAACCTCATCGGTGACCAGTGATAGTTTTATAAAATAGAGAAGTGCCAAATGTAATTACACTCAACTTCAAGGAAAGTTAGTGTAATTTTTTCTAATAAAAATTGTACAAGTGGTTCTGAAAATGTCATGGAGTGCTGCAATCCATGCATGCATGGCAGTGTAGATAAAAATAAGAGAGTGGACACTGAAACTTTCTAAATGGAACTAGAAGAAGGTAAAAAAAAAAAAAAAAGATAAGGTAATACAACTGAGGTCAAGCCTTATATATAGGCTCATGAACTAATTTCTAACTATCTAACTAACTGAAAAATATCTCTGATAGCACCCCATAAGGTGGAGCATACGTATTGTAGCATCTCTGGCTTGGATGAAAGTACACACAACTGAAAATATGAATCAAGTCTGTCAACAATGGCAGTGGTGCTTAGTTCCAAGAATTTAAATCCTGACAATCACTTGGGCCTCTTTGATCTTCTTTTGACATCTCCTCAATGCTTGCTGCAAAAGAAAAATCCCAAATGTGTCAACAAGTCCCAATACAGGAACAATTTCATCAGGAGTTTAGCTGCTTAACCATCAAGAGCATACCACATCATCTAATCCTTTAGCTACTAATCTTATGTGGTAAATGTGGTAAATTATAATCCTATGGGTCAAAATACTATCCATTTGGTTTCCTTTAGATTATAATTCTTGTTTATTGTTATTCACTTGAAGAAGCTAGAAAGCTCGTCCATAATTAAGTAAATCATGGTCTACCTATTTGCGAGATATGGCAATGGCCAAGGGGCTGATTGGGGCTGGTTTTAGCTCAACCCTAACCTTGCCATTTATTATATTAGTCCATATCCTCACATAAAACCGGCCCCACGCCTACCGATCACAGTGAGACCAGATCGAAATTTGACTCAATCAGGCTGGGGAGGGACAGGTGCCTGCAAATCGGGTAGCAGTTGTTATCCTTACTATGTGTCTTGCTCCTATTTTATGTTAGGAGGGGGAGGGTAAGGGTTGCAGTGTTACATTGTATGAAAAATAAAATTAAAAATGAAGTTTACTCCCCAAAAAAAAAAAAAAAGAATAAATTAGAAAGATTACTCCATAATAGCCTCATCACAGATATTAAGGTAACATAAAACAGTGTAACAGATTCATTGACATTAATTTAGAAAATAAGCTTTAAACTAACAAATCAGTATGGCTTGTCGCAAAATTGAAATAATTATTATGATTTTTAATCAGTACCCAAAAAAAAGTGTCAATCATTTCCTTCAAAGCAATTGATGGTAAGAATTAAAAAAAAAAAAACTTATATAAATATTACCCAAGGTCGTGAACAATATAATCAATACATGAGTTGCTTTTTGTAATATATAACAGCTTATATCTTTCTCTGTTTGCACAAACTACGTAAACTAACTCTATATAATTATGTTCCATCCAACAAAAGGTGAGGCAATCTTACCATGACACTTTAAAATAACAAAATTCAAAATCTCATTCCAATTAGACATTCAATACCTTGTTATAAAACTTATCTGAACTTTTCTCCAACCAATTCCTGAAATTAGGTTCCGTTAGGGAATTATTAGAATTGCCAAAATGCTAAATATTACTATTACAACAAAAATATTTGATTCGATTACTAGCTAGTCTTTCATCTATTAAAATTAGTCTTTTATAATAATATGGCAACCAAATTTTATACATCATTATATATGTCCAACAAGTTTTTTTTGTTTTATAATTATTTACAGTTTACAACGCTCAGAATAACATCTCGGAAATAGTTGTGATTTTTCATTACAATATTAAAATAAGACCCCCCCAAAGAGAAAATGAAGGACTAAAACTGATTATAGTTATATATCAGAACTTGATTAATAACATTATTTTGATAAATAAATTAACAAAAAAAATCATGAAGGCCTAATTTGAAAATTAATATAGCCAATGAGAAAACATTACTCCGCATTCGTTAAAAACCAAAGTTAACATCTATAACCTTTGAAGGAAGATTGTTTCAAGAAATAAGTGATTATGAAACATATATTTCTTTAGCTGAATAATTTTTCTAAAAGCACAGGTGAATATTTTTAAAATAATTCAATGACCTTATTTTACATGATTAAATTATTTTCATACGGTTTTAATTTTTTTTTGGTAGTTTTAACTAGATTATGAATCGCTCTTTAATATTAACTGTGTTTTCTTGTTGAATTGGTGTGGCAATATACAAAATGCTAAAATAATTATAAATCAAGCGTATTTTAAGAATATTCAACAAATAGCCACTAAAAAAGTATAACAATAGACATAAGTGGGTAGCAATAGTCACTTCCTATAATCGAATGTAAAACAAGAGATGCATGTGTAATTTCCTACGTATCAAGGGCATCATACATATTAAGCGCCAAGTTGAAGGAATGCAAGATAATCATGCGTAACATATTTACTTGAACCTCTGATTTCAATAAAATGTTTCCTGTGAATAGAAAAGGACAAAAAAGAATTAAATGACTGAATAACATAGCCATGCAATTCAGGACCTACTGTTACATTGGTAAAATTCACCATTTTGACTACATGAATAGTACTCAAGAAGTACATGTAAAAAACACAGCAGGCATGCACACTTTCCACTGTGGGGTTCAAGTATGCCTGTAACATTATACGTACAAAAAAACTCCAGAATCTGCACTCTATAAGGTATTATTAAATAAAAGCTTTTGCTATAAATCCACTTTACAATTTCTTCTGCTTGTTACCGCAGTGTCATAAGCTGGAACGAGCATATACCAGTGATACAAATTGTCAATCAATGCCCAAACTGGAATAAGGTTCAATTGCACCCTGACAAAGAATAAAATAAAAAAGAAAAAGTTGCAAGATAAATCTACTTTTTGGCACTACTCTCTCACAGCCAACAAAGAAAAAAAAAAGATAAAAATCAAGCTCAACTAAAAACCATAATTGAAAAAAAAAATAAAAACAAATAGGCTAACATGCTGCTGGATAAATATAATTTAAATTTAAACAACAGAAAAGCAATTATCAACAGAGTCTAATTATGAACTGCAAGAGCCAATTCCCGGCTACTAAACTTTTTTCAATTAAGTCATCTGAAAATACATATACACAAACTTATGCAAGCATGCGCGTGCATAAATATTGAGGGTGGTCACATTTTCACAATCATTTTAATTTTTCCTATTCCTACAATGAGATGTCCAATGAAAACTTATTTTACAGAAATATGCTACTCACTGAGCAATCATCATGAACACGCCATACGGTCTCGCCCAGCAGGTTTGCCACTGATAGGACGGTCAGTTGGGGAAAATAATTCTGTTCTGCCACTGGAATTGTATTTGTTATGATAACTTCTTGGAACAAGCCGCTTGACAACCTTTCTATGGCAGGAGGACTGCAAATGCAAAAATAATGCGTGTGTAAAAATGCCTTGCGTCAAGAAATATGATAATAACTAGAAATTGGATATTATGCTTGGGAACAATCTACTGAAATTACCAAAAAGAACACAATCACTCTAACTGATACTAAATTTACAGATATAAGAACAAAAAAACAATAGAAACTGCAGAACTTGAAGGGTCTGCAAACTTCCCTGCTCAAACCTTCATTCAGTAGCTGCCTATCTATTCCCTCTCCTCCCCTCAAATTTATTATCCCCACCCTGCAAACCCGTAACAGAGTTCCCCCCCCCCCCCCAACTCCTTTCCAGCTACAATGTTGGCATTTTGTTATGCTGCAGATTGTTAGCTTGAATTTTTCCTACTCCCCCCCACCTCTTTTTTTGCCTCCTCTTCCTCTCCCCTTTCCTTATGTAAGCCAATAAAAACACTTATTAGCATTGTCTATCAACATATATGTACAATTAACCACCACTGTCATTCATATATCCATCAATGTAAGAGAAAAAAAGAAGAGAACAAAATGTTGGAAATGTTTTCTTTCTTCTATATAGAGTCGGGGATGGGATTGGGGGAATGGGGACTGGAAAGGGATATTATTAGTCTGAGTAAGCACACAGTATTACTAATAAATACTGAGGCTGCATAGTATATGCTTTGTTTCTCTCTCAATTTTTCTTTCTATGTTTTTTAACTAGAGGTTTCCAATATCTGAAGAAGGATGTAAGAACTGGTATCAGAAAATACAATTAAAATGCAGAAACTGAATTAACAACTTAGCAGGAACAATACCAGAGTAGTATCACTTCCTACTTGCTGTAATTTGTGTGTCAATGGCAGAAAAATAAGAAGGACAGTAAGTAACAATGGCTAGGTGTTCGAGAGACCTAGCACTCTCCAAATTCTACTTTCTTCCCACTATTCTCAATTTGGGCTCTGCCTAATAACTTCATATCATAGACCCTTTCACCAAAACCCCAATTATTATATCCACTGATTTGGGCCTGGCCCATTAGGTGGCAAACATGACCCGGTTTTTGCCTTGCCCTACTTGACACACCTCTTTCTTCTTCCCTCTCCTTGCAGCCGCTGGACTGAATTGGGGCTGCAACTGGCAGCACCTCCGTCGCCAGCATACCACTGCCCACCACACACGGCGGTGACTTCGGCAGCTTTGGCGGAGGTCATGGGTTGATCGCAAATCTCATAACCTGAAGCCCTTCCACCGTCACATGCTCGTCTCCCTTCTTCTTCTCACCCACATCCCTGCCTGAGATGGCTCGTCTTGCGACCATCTTCGCCGGCTCCTCTCGTGTGACGGTCACCATGGCTTTTGATTTGGGTGGCTCTAGCGGTTCAGGCGGTGAGAGCTGACTTGTCATGTGCGAGAACCCGAGTTCTGTCATGACTCTTGTCCCCCCTGCTCCAGCCGTTGAGGCGGAGTCCGGTCGATCCAGAGGCTCTGGCGATGGGAGCTTTGTTATCATGTGCAATCACCCACGCTCCGCTGAATCTGGTGTTTCCGACAATTTTGGCAGTGCAAATTTGGCCGCTTGTTTCGGAGGCCAGAGCTTTCCGGCGATTTTGAGATCTTCTCCCCTTTGCTGCTCACCCGCGAGAGTCCCTCGCATGTCCTCTTCGGTAAGAGCTTCTTTCGAATCTGGTGTCACCATCAGAGCTTCGTCCATCAGCTGCTTGATCTCCTCCCACGGTTCTGCTTTGTTCACCATCTCCATCTTCAACTCCTCTTCAGATTTGTGTGTATCATCACCTTCATCCTTGGCTACTTCCTCCTCCTCTTCTACCGGTTCCTTAATCTCAATCGAATCTGAATCCAAAAATTGGTGATTGATCTCCATTTCCTCATATTCAACAACCTCAGGCCCTTCTTCCTTTTCATTCTGCATGAATTTAAAAAATGCTCGGACATCAGTAGGCCAATCTTCCATTGAGGATCTCCTTCTTCGTCTCCACCACCGATCTTCATCATCCTCCCAAACCGGTTGTCGACGACGCCGGAGGTATTTCTCTCGCACTTGCTTTTTAATTTTCTGTAGATTTTGCTTCACCTTCTTCTTCTGCTTCATCTTCCTCATCTGTTTCATCTGGCTAGTCAAATTCGCCATGGCTTGCATGTTCTCCGCTCGTATCTCCGCCAACCTTCGCTCCATGTCCCCTAGCCTGGCCTCCATTGCAGCTCGCGTGGTTACGGTTACCATGCACAGAGCTCCCAAGATCGAGAGCTCTGATACCAATTGTAAGAACTGGTATCAGAAAATACAATTAAAATGCAGAAACTGAATTAACAACTTAGAGCAGGAACAATACCAGAGTAGTATCACTTCCTACTTGCTGTAATTTGTGTGTCAATGGCAGAAAAATAAGAAGGACAGTAAGTAACAATAGCTAGGTGTTCGAGAGACCTAGCATTCTCCAAATTCTACTTTCTTCCCACTCTTCTCAATACCCCCTCAGCATTCTCCCCCTCCCTATATATTTCCCACCAGCCTTTCCCATAACAGAATGATAATATCTCCATCCCACCCCACTAACTGTGCCAGCTAGGCAAGTTAGTTACAAACCCCTCCTCTCTCTTCTCGGTCACAAGCTGCCCTCCTGTCATATTTTTCCTTTTTACTCCTTTTACTATAAACCTTAGGCCCAGGGACTATGTCATTTTTATTAACCTTATTTGGGGTCCTAACAAAGGAACCTCCCTGGAAAAAATCATTTGCTTCAGCTAATTGAAAAGGAACTGCAGCTCAAATGGTAACTCTTCTAGTCCCTATCACAAGGGGGTTGTTAGCTTTGGGTCAAGGTTCAATCGCTATTTGCCCATCCCTTTCCCCACTTCCCCTTAACTCCACCAGGTTCCTAGTACAGGTAAAAAAAAAAAAAAGGTGATCCAATACAAAATGTTCTCACCTAGTGGGGTCTGTGAAAGATAAATGTATGCAGTCTTACACCCACTAGAATGAAGGGAAAAAAAAGGAGGCTGGAAAGACAAGCCAGTACAAAAGCTGTAGTTGCCATAATTACCAGCCCAAAATGACTGAACTCTGCTGCTACAAATAAACAAAATTACCCTTGGCCGAACTTAAATTTCAATGCAGAAGCAACCTTGGAATTCTTTAAAGGAAAGCATTCTGTATATGCATATAAAATTGGCCATACCAGCCACAAATCACAATTGAACCCATAAAATAAATAAGACAACTTGCTTCAACATCTGGACATTATCATGCCACTAGATGAAGTCTATTAGGATCCATTAGTTAGAGATTAGTTAGGGAAGTTAGCTAGTTAGGGGATTAGTAAGTATAAATAAAGGGAAACAATGATTAGTTAGGTGTCTTTGATAATTTGTAACTGCGTTTTGGACTCTTTGAGAGAGTAGAGGAGGTCTCACTCTTCCTCACACCATTGTAATCTTTCTAGGTTTCTTGGTGGTTACCAAGGATTCCATCAATAAACACATAAACATTCAGTTTCAGTTCTAACATTACACACAAGGTCAGGTACATAAAATGTAAATATGCTACTAGGTTCTATTAAAAACCTAGATTCAATCAAGTCTAAATGAGGGGACTTTCATTCTCTATAAACAAAAGAGGAAGGCATGTGATGAAAGCAAAGCGCTCTAAATTGTACTCTCTCTTCATATCGGTCAAAGGAGTCCCTTTATATAAACCCTTTGTTGAGCACATTATAAGAAGCCAAGATGCCTAATAATAAAAGATAGATGTAGAGAATTGTCCTTAAAAATTCTGGCATTCATCCCAACCACAAGCACCAGAAAACTACATTAACTATAGAACAACATAAGGCTTTTCCCTATATATTCCTCCAAAATCCTCATAAATGATATAAAAGTTGTTCTGAAGTTTTAGGACAGATCCAAGATTGATTATAAAATCCAGAGAGACTACCTCAGAGATATTTAACAGCTTGGTAGTGCAGTTATAAATACTTACTAGCCTCTATGAACACCGAATAAGACAGTTTGTTGTATCTGCAACAAATAATTAATATTTATCCTATAATGCTGAAGGTAGACTTAAATTTCCAAAGATCCTCTATTTGGAGATCAAGTAAGATACTGATAAAAAAGAGTTACATGAAAAGATGCTAGAAGAATCCAATGTTTAGATGCTCACATACATAAAAGAATACAAATGGATGGGATCAAGGAAGCCAAGATGAGAACCTATTCCATAAATTCTCCATCATTTGGACTTGTGCGAAGTAGAAACTCCATAACGATATTAAGAGTGCATTTGGATTAGCTTTTTTCCCTTAAAAAAAGGCACTTTCTGAAAGGGAAAAAAAAAAGTACGTCTATGTATGTTTTCAGGTGTTTGAATTGACATATTAAAAAAAGCACTTCTAATTTAAAAAACAGTTTTACCACTTTGTTTTTAAGCTAGTGATACCTAGCTTCTAAAAAAAAGGTGATTTTTAATAAAATTACCTTCCAAGACTATCCCTAATCAATATTTATAATTACAACGCCATCCCTTATCAAACCCTTAGTTAGACAGACTTCTTCCTTCTCAATCTGCACAATCATGTGCAAACCTCTCATACGCATAAACTGCAACTTTGTTCTGGGCTTCATTGCTTCTTCAAGGTACACACTCTTTCAACTATGTACATTTATCAAGGATTTTGTTTTATTATTCGTTTGATTGATTACAAATAATGCTGAGAAAACAGAAATTAGTGTTTTCTTCTTCTTTTGTTTATTTTATTTTGGAATTGTTTGGATCATGTGTATTTCATGTAGTTCATGAACAATTCATGTAGGTTCATGTAGTTTATGTGACATTATGTATTTAAATCATATTTAGGAGCACTTGGGTGGCTTGTGATTGAACAAGCCCACCTAACAATATGACTAAGCCTCATTACTATTTCTAGATGGCATGTTACTATGTGTGATTGTGATTGTTGGATATCAATAGCTATTTTACTATTGTTGAGTTTTTATTCTTGACTATTTTTTTATCCAAACATATTTATAAGTAATGTTTATTGTTTTTACTTTTCAATCAAAACAGCATGTGCCAGCTGATTTATTTTCCTTATATATGCCAAGATATGAGCAGAGAACTCAATTAAAACTTCGAGAAGAACAATATGATAATACCTGGCTCCAGTTGTGGATTCACTACAACTGACATGATTAACAAAAATAGAGGGCATACCTGAAAACAGCATGTGTAGTGCAGGCATAGACTTCTCTTGCCCCTTCTTGATGTAATAGTGCTGCACCTTTGGCAATAGTTCCTATACGAAATTCAATTTTATTTAGAAAAAATTGATAAGACTCGGCTAGTCATTCCAAGTTCAGGTGAGAGGAATAGTTGACACAAGCAATCAAGACTCTTAGAAGTGCATACGATCTCTTGTGGCACAAAAGTTTTAGGCAAAGATAGTTATACAGAAGGAATAGACTGATATATTTAGCATTGAGAAGCCGACACTCTAGTTGTTATGTACATAATAAGGAATCAATTTCATCTTTAACATGCATTGTGATATAATCTAATTAAATTTTAATATAGGGAGGGGTTCAAACTTTAAGCCATTTGGCAATAGACACACCAATATGATATCAAGGAAAGAGAAAGAAAAAAGGATGTTGCAACAGAAAATAAAATTCAATTTAAGTTCTCCCACTGTAGCTACTATCATAACTTGATCATTTTATATGAGATATAAACACAACATATTTTACTGTGAATGGGGGCCCACATCTGCAGCATAACTCCAACATTTCTGCCTAGGATCAAGACCTCAATGTTGTGTTGTGTCTACCTCTCTCCTAAATTGATAAGTTAGAAGCTAACAATTCCCACACAATGATTTCAGTTATCTTCAAAATTCTCAGAGAGCTTTCATTTTGGTTTCTTTTTATGTGAAGACAATTATTACCCAGAAAAAAGGGAAGTATAACCATGTGTAGAGGATGATGACCTACTCACTTAATAAACTCAATATTTAAATGCCCTTCAGTTACCAGTTAAAGGGACTCAAATAATTTCCAGCTTAGTAGGCAAAACAGATTAATAGAAAATATCATTATGTGAAGCATATATATTGAATAAAAGGAAGTATAAGACAAAGGAAAAGAGACCTACAGCTTTTACTTCTTCTCAAACTTAAAATTAACTCTTTGCTGAAGCTAAAATAAAAATTATTTTGAATCTAGAATGATAAAGTTTGCCAGTCTCTCTACAACAAAATTTATCACTTTAAGTATATCCGGCATAAACTTCTCTATACTATATTCCAGGAAAAAAGCAAGAAAACCAACAACTTTTATTTGGAAGAATGTAAGAAGGGGAGAGAGAGAAAACAAGTGCATCAATTCTGAGGCAACAATGAAAAATTATTACAGGATAACATTAATGCACTAGCAAAACAAGTTTTACACAAACTCACCAGCAGTATCAATCATGTCATCTACCATCACTGCTACTTTTCCCTTTACATCACCTATCAAATTCATCACCTAAAACATGGGGCAGAGGCACATGAACAACTTCATATCTAAACAAGACAAAAATCAAATAAGATAAATAAAAAAATTATTAGTTATCTAGATTTCTATAGTTCATTCTATCAAAAATCATATCTTTAGTAACTAGGTAGACCTCAACTGTTTTCATTCACACATCTCAAAACAAACTTAAGAATGCAAGATCACATCAGCAACATTGTTTTCATTGAGACATCTAAAAAAATTTAACAAGAGTACAAGATCACACCTCAGCAACATTATGCCCATGTCTCCTTTTATCAACAATAGCTAAAGGAGCATCAGATAATTTTTTGGCAAAAGCCCGTGCTCTAGCAACTCCACCAACATCTGGCGAGACAACTACCAAATCATCTGAACAAATAGTCTTGCTGGCAAGGTAATCAAGGATAACAGGCTGGTAGTAGCACAAAAGAACATATGATTAATCAATGAACCAAATTATATTAACCGTTCAGGTAAAAACTTCTGGGCAATACATAATTAATAAAACTCAATACAAACCGAATACATAATCAGTACGGCTCAAAAACTGATACAGAACATGACATGTACAAATTATAACACCATATCATATATCCTTTGCAGAACAGTCTCACATTGAAAGGAGAACTGGATGTCATCCTACAACGTCAATTTACCAACAGTAATACATCTTCTCAAGAATCATCCAAGCATATAATTCAATGAAAATCTTCAAGTTAAAATTAAATCCATGTTCTTGGACAAATTGAATGGCTGAAGAAGCCAGATAAGTCTCATTAACAACACCAATCACAATGATCATTACAAAAAGTGTCAAGATCAACATTCAATCTGTAGAAGGGGTAGCTTAAAGGTTGATTAAGAGAGCACAGACAGTAAATGCAAATCATTAAGATTCCAAGTGGGGCAGAACAGCCAAAATAAACAATAAAAGGTTTCAGTCCATGTAAACAAAACTGGCTTTAAGGATTTAATGATTAGGGAAAAAATCAGAAATTTTGATGGTGATATATGTAAACAGTCAAATAGGCATATGTGAACACCATATTTTTTGTTTTCAATTTATTGTTATTATTATTATTATTGTTGTTATTTTTTTATTTTGTGTGCATTTGAATTTAAATTTAATTTCAGCTGGCAAAAAAAAAAAATCAAAATCAAATCAAAATCTTAACTGGCTCAACTAAAAAAATCAGAATCTTAATTGATACAACCCTAATTGACTCCCAAAATCTCTCCCCTCTACACTCTAAAACAACATACCCATTCATTCATTCCCTTGCTTGGTCTCCATTAATACTGTCACAATTTCTCTTAAAAAATCAAATCACAACCATTCACTGTCTCACAATATTCATATAATCACCTTTATCCATTCACCATCATCATCAGAAAACCCATTTTCATCACCATCATCAAATTTCCATCTTTGATTCTATTTCTCACATAACAGTCACCATTCTATCTTATAACTATCAAACTTACACTAACCAATCTATCATCACCACCATTAACATTGCATACCCTTTGTCTTCCCTTCACACAACCACCATCACTCATGTCAAACCTTGATCGCACCTCCTCCGTAAAGCCATGCGAAGTCCGTGCAAGAGCCGCCCCTGTGAGTCCACCAGTCTTGGTCACGAAGCTATTGCTGCCACAATGGTTTTAGTCTTATTTTATTTCTCTTATTCCTTTTTTTCACTAGGTACATTTTTTTTCCTTTTTATTAAATTTTGTTTAGTCTTATTTTATTTCCTTTATTCTTTTCCTTTTTTTTGTTAGTTCTGTCTCCCTTTTTTCCTTTTTTACTAAGTTTTATTTAGTCACTCTTTTGGTTTTTAAGAATTAGTGCTAACTTGAATCCTATGCAAAAAAAAAAAAAAATGAATTTCTCCTTTAAATAATTTGTCAATCCAAATTCTTTTCACAAATAAAATCAACCAACACATTTTTATTTTTCATTTCTTAATTAAAATCCGTTAACACAAACTTATTTTCTACAAGAACGACGTGACTTTGAGTTTCTCATTGCACTAGAAGATACGTTGGCATAGCCAACAACTATCAAGCCAAAATTAATTTTTTTAAAATTTTATTCTTTTTTTAATTCAATTTTCTTTCTTCAATTTTATTTTATCATATTTTTGTATATACTTGTGACTTTAAAGGGGAAAATAAATATTATTAAAGTTATAAATTAATTTGCATAATGAGCTCTAGGATAACCATATTTATATGGATGTATTAGGGGTACAGTGAGATTAAGTTTTCACCCTTCCCTAATTATAATTAGACTCCCGGACTCAAATCTTTTTAAAAGACCAATTTTGATAAAATAAAAGGTTTTCCAATTTTAACCAGAATTAAAATTGGTAGCGACTCCATTTTTAAATTTATTTCATTTTAGGAATAAATTTTGTATGTCATTTTTGTTATAACGCCCTCCAGATATGTTGTAACAGCATATAAATAAAAGGTTTCCATTGCAATTTAGATTTCAGATGTATCATTACAATAATTATGAACAGCCTACAATTTATTAGAAATATCCAATACATCCACAGGCAAGTTAGTTTTAAAAAATCACAAATATTTCATTCTTATATGCTACTTTATGCTAATGACGTGACCAAAGTAATATATTTTATTACCTGTCCATACACATGATCAACTGGGATATCGAAATAGCCCATGGCCTGCCCAGAATGGAGGTCGCACGCAAGAACACGATTTGCACCGGCTTCAGTAATCAAATTTGCTACAAGCTTGGCAGCAATGGATTCACGCCCTTGTGTCTAAAACAGTAGTTGAAGACCATGTTAACTAGACTGGACATGGATAAAGTTATTTTCAGAGCTAATTTTCATCAATCTGAGCTGTGGCATGACATTTCTATAGCAGTGTTCTAGAAATTTAGAGCTTCTAAAAATTTGACTTCAGCAGTTGTACTTTTGCAGTTGCAAGTAAAATGTGATTCTCCCAGTGACCTTGAATCATCTTTGCATCTCACTATGATGCACAGATACACAAAAATTGCTAGTGTACCCACGTCAGACCTATAATCCTATATACATATGGTACTGATATTAATAGCTATGGCTGTCATTTTTGGCATATTTTCTCTTTTTTATGGCAGATATGGTTGTCAGTATATATTTTGCGTATCTTCTCCATCCACAGATTGCTACTTTGAAAGGAAAGGATACACTCTTTTTTGCTATTACCAATTGTGTCGAAGAACCTAATGCCAAGGGAGAGGTTTAAATAATCTAACTAACAGCAATAATTAATACAATGGACATTATTCATAGGTTAGGTAGCTTTAGAGACGATTATCTATTATGATAGATTTTCTAATATGTAAATACAGGATAGAGCTAGGAATGAGAGCATTAGAGAGGAAGTTGGGGTAGTGCCTTTTATAGAGAAAATGATAGAACCTTGCCGTTGGTGATTTGGATATGTATGGAGAAGACTTGTAAAGACCCCAATAAGGAGAGTAGATCAAATGGAGAATAGTACTGTTACTAGAGGTTGAGAAAGATCTAAGAAAACTATGGGGAAACAATTATAAGGGAATTAAATGTCAATGGGTTAAACATAATATGATGTATGATAGAGCACTATGGCACTTTTTGATTTATGTAGCCGAGCCCACTCAGTGGGGCAAGGCTTAATTGTTGTTTTTGTTGTTATACCTTTGTTTAATATACTGTTTATTACTTGTATCCTATGATATGTTATTGATACATTATGGTATCAAACTGTATTGGAAACAACACTCATGTCCATATCTGTGCATCGTAACAACAGAAACCCAATTTGCATAATACAGTGACAAAAAAGGGTTATAGCAATAATTACAAATTGTCATCACAACCAAAAGAAAACACATATATTATAAAACTCCAATTAAAACTGAAAAACTAACCTTTCTATCAGCTCTAGCATATCCAAAATAAGGAATGACAGCAGTAATATTTTTGGCTGAAGCTCTCCTGCAGGCATCAATCATTATGAGAAGCTCCATAAGATTCTCATTGGCGGGCGGACATGTGGGCTGCACAAGAAACACATCACACCCTCTGACACTTTCTTGGAGCTGAACATATATCTCACCATCTGCAAAACGCTTAATCTTAATTTTTCCTAGCTCCAGGCCCAAGTAGCATGCAATTTCCTATTCAAATACATAACGCAACATCAGACATTTTTGCATAATATAGGATTTCAAATATCAGTAAACAACAAAGGTATAGTCCTAAAGTACAATTTGTACTCAATCCTCCAAAAACAAGTTTGCCAAAAACAAGTTAGACAAGTACAAGTTTCATTTCCATAAAATAGCCTAACAATTAGATTTCTGTTCTTGCATACAAACAATGATAAAAGAAAACAGAAAGAAACAATGTTTAGAGCAGTCTCTTGCACACAAAACAATGACCAAAGAAAACAAGAAATGAATAGTGTTTAGGGCCACAAAATTAGACCTCCATACTATAGGCTACAAAGGGTGAGTTTGGTATACATTTTAATATAAATAAATAAATAAAGGGATAAGGCATCAAGTTAATTTCACGTACACAGTTCCACGAGTAATATCAAACCGACTACAAGTGTCAGTAACTTATGGTCTTAATTTCATATAATGTTTCTTATAGTAATCCCAATTTAGTCTAGATTATTGAGAAATAGTAAGAAGTAAAAACTCTCAAAAGCTCCCAACTTGGTCTCTAAGAATCACAAATACCAGAAGCATTAATCCTTACTTACGATAGTCCCTAAAAAAGATTACTTAGCTTTTATTCAACTCGACCAATATTGTTCATACAAGGGACAAACTTATGGGTCCACCCCCATTCCTTATAAAACTAATCACCAAACATTTCTCTTACCCTCTTTTTTAACATTATACCAAAATGAACATAAAAATGCTGGTGATGAATTCAGATTCAAGTTTTATATAAAAGCCAGAGCAATGCTACTCAGCCGAAAAAATATATTCTCAAAATATTTTACAAATATCACGGTGGTCGTTGGATATGAAGAGGTACGGCCTGTTATTCAACCAAGAGTTAATAAATAAGTCCCAACCAACTTCTGGCAAAATCTCCAGCTATCTAGTATTTTTCTAAAAGATAAGCGTAAATGCTCAAATAATTCTACAAAGCTAAACAATAAACTAGTTCTTGAAAGAATTCTTAAAGATAACTATCAATTCGATGACCAAATTAACCTCTAAATATAACAAAATTGATGTTAAACTTAACCATTTCAACAACTAATTTGAGTGTTCACTCAAGAAATAAAGACTAAATCCCCAATATGGTCCTTGAGAAATATTTCAGGACAAATAGGTCCCTAAAATCTGCTATTGGTCTCTCTCATAATTCGAAAAAAATTGTTCAAATTGATCCCTCCGCCATATTCGCACAAACAACATATATATATATATATATGAAAAAGACCAATTTGTCCCCTCCTTTTTCTTTTTTTTTTTTTGGTCATCAGACCAGTCCGTCCCCGAAATATTTCTCAGCACCAAAATGGGTATTTAGTCAAAATAAATAAATAAATAAACAAATTATCCGCAATTGGAAAGCTTACATGAGCAAGGGCAGGATTTGCGGTGCCGGAAAATATCCTGAGACGGGTGTCGTTCTTGTTGACCACATCCTCGATACGCGCGTTTGGCGCCACTAGGAAGCTCGGAATCGCCGTTCCACTGCCGCCAATGAGTAACTCACTCGCACTCGTTGCCCTCCCATTATTATCAAACTTGAGTGGCTCTATTACCTTACACCTCTGCACCAAACCAATTTCCCAAGGGAACTTATTAACTAAACATAATCCAAAAAATAAATAAATAAATGAATTGAGTTTCCTACAAATCCAAAGAAACTCGGTTCACCAAGAAAAAAGAAGTGGGGATGAGAATTGAAAGTGAGGAGAAGTGAGGAATAGTGGGGAGAAGCGGTGACTTACGACGCCGTTTGGGAGGGAGATGCGATCGAGTGGAGCGAAACGACGAGGAGTGGTGGGAGAGAAGCGAGAGATGAAGGAGGAAGTGGAAGATGATGCAGGGGAGAGTAGGGTGGACATCGCTTGAGGAAGCTGACTGTGTTGAGCGATGGGTGAATTCGGATTAGAATCATTTGAGAAGTGTTATTGTAACGCGCACACACAACGCACGTTGACGCATACGTACGGAAACGAGAGGATATTATTGTGCGCTGTGACTGCGAACCCATACGATGGGGTAGAGGCTTAAGAAATAAAGAGAAAATAATAAACGGAAAAAAAATGCAGCCTACATCCCCTTCTTCCTCTGAAACTACAAACCCTTTTGTCAGTCTACTCTAACCTGACACTCTGAAATTGCAATCCCATTACTTCCTCCTCACCCCAAGTTCACTCTCCAACGTTCCCCTATTACTCCATCTCCACCAGAAACTTGCTCCCCCTCTAAACTTACAATTGACGTCACTCATCTCTCTCAACCTTACCTATCTCATCTCCTCTGCCATTGTGCATCGTCTGGCCCCCTGTCCTTATGAGGTCCTGTTATTCGTCCTTCTCTACACCGCCACCAACAATATTTGGTATTTCAATCTCGAGCTTGATCGTCGTAACCTCTCCCTCTTTCATTATGTTCCCCTCCCTTTTCTCTGCGTGTGTCTTTGTCCCTTACAAAATTTGGGGTCATTGTTAGTTTTTTGTTGTGCCCTATAATATGCTAATTGTAGCGGTGGTGAGGATGTCACTCTTAGGATTTGAGTGATGGAAAGAGAACTTTTTTGGGGTTGATAAATATATATTTAACAACAAAGAAACATTCATTTTGTATGTTGTCATATGGAACTCTAGGAATGCATATGTATTTGTTGAAAAAAAAAAAAAAGAGTAAATTGGGATCCATGTGCTGAATGAATATAATTTTGTGGGAGAACCTGGCTTAATATTGAAGAGTTATAATTGTTTATTATTATCTAAAATCATGGCACCATTAATGACAAATACATGGATGTAAAAATGTTGCAGGGGCCTTTGAGCAAGAAAAGATAATTTTATATAGGGCCATAAAGTAGAAAAGAACGAATAGGAATATGAAATTCTAACTTAGACCTGAAGGGATATAGGGTGTTCTAAATAATTGGGGCTAATTACATGGACCTTCCATAAATTATTATAATATTACATTTATCCTTCTCTAGTTTTTTAATGTTATAGTTACCCATCTATTACCAAACAAAGTTTCAAAATTTCTAAATTATCCTCATAATTTGAAAAAAAAAGAAAAACCCACCCACCATCCTTCTCCAACACACTCACCATCTCCACCCAACATGATCTTCCATCTCAGCCATGAAGTACTGCTGCCTTGATGCTACTGAATGGAATCCATCTTTTGATGAGCATATTTCTTGCAACTAATCTGCTGATGACCTCTCTGGGAAGGTAGTTTTATACACTCACCCAACAAAAAAAAAAAAACACAACCCCACAGCACAAAAACAAAACACACACACACCACCAAAAAAAAAAACTTTTGGTGAACCTATCTTACCTCAAATTTTGTGTAAAAGTCAAGGGTGCTTTGTAGAAGGAATTGGGTCTTCCAGTGAGGTCTGATTGTCCGTTGGTAAGTTTTTGTTATCTGCTACAATCAATGGCCCCACTTTACTCACAGTGAGACATATTTACTTTGATTTGTATACATGACCTGATTTGCAAAGGCATTAAGGCAGAGAATCATATTGTCCCTTCATGGCTTGCAAGTGGTGTCGCGATGATGGAAGAGTGCTTAAGGCGGCGGTACTTCATGGCTGACATGGAAGGTCATGTTGGGTGGGGATGGTGAGTGCATTGGGGAAGGATGGTGGGTGGGTTTTCTTTTTTTTTTTAATTATGAGGATAATTTAGGAATTTTGAAAATTTATTTGGTAATAAAGGGGAAATTGTAACATTAAAAAACTAGAGGGGTAAGTGTAATATTAAAGGAACTCAAGGGAGATCCCCGTAATTAGCCCAAATAATTAAATAAATATTGTTATTTCTTCATAGAATTATTATCCAGGTAAACTATTTCTTCTCTTTTTTTTCCTTTTGAAAATTCATAGAAGAGATATGTGTTTGATTAATTAGAATACCAATCATACATTTTATGCCCATGTAATGTGATTTCAACAAATTCCAAAAATAGTTCCAGTGAAAGTAGGCATACTATTATCTCACAATTAGTACAAGTTTGAGTGAAGTAGAATTTAGCATGTTCAAATGGTAATCCTAAAACATTTGGACCAACTCCTAGCCATTAAATGCATTCCTTCTACTATCTTTACAACGAATTTTGACATTCACATTAGTAGACCACATGTCTTTTTTGTGGATCATTTAAAATTATATTCCTTTTAGCAAAAGGAGAATCAAATGTTGATGAAATAAGACAGTTTTCAATGTTGAGTAAAGATCCTGATTTTCTATTTGTCTAGATTGTTGCATTTTATAAACTTATGATAGTGTCTGGAACTTGTGAAATCTTAAAAGAAGGCTATAGTATAAAGTTTGCTGGTGAAAAATAGGTATAGTTTATGAGTAATAGTTGCTATGTTAGAGAGGAGATAACTTCTATTACTATTTAAATTTTAATATATTTTGCTAATTAATGTCTTTGTTTGATGTACTATTTTTCTTGTCCTAAACACGACATTATTATTGTATTTCACTAGCTAATGCCAAACAATATTAGCAGAAAATCTATTTGTATATATGACTAAATGACCACTCAAATGAGACTTTGTAATAACATGCAATTTTTGTCTAGGAATTAATATTTTCTTTTCTTGTTCCTATTTATATAATGTAGACCTAGGAAAAAGGAAAGAAATGGATGGGATTGAGAAAAGACTATTTTATCGAGTCAAAGTTAACACTATCTCATTTTTGTTGGGGTGCAACGCCAAATCTGGAATTCAACAAGTTAGAGTAGAAAGATGACAACAAGAACAGGAAGCAGAACGACGATTCAAATGATTCTCAAAAGCAAAGAATTTGTTTTGGTGTTAAAAATATAATTATGTTTCGGTAGAACAAGTGAGGAAGGCTATGATTGGTCTTTTATGGGGAGACTTTTCCCTATGTGATGAAGAAACATATGAAGATAAAGGATTTCATAATTAAGATATTTGAATTTACATGTGTTTGCTTTTGTGTTAAGTATATGTATCAATTCCTATTTCATTCTAAAGACAATTGTTGTGTAGTTTGGTTGTATTTTGGTTATTGTTTTTCAAACCTTTGGATTTTTACATTTCATAGAATTTGAGTTTGTAATATTTGTAATTTTCTACTTTGCTCAAAAGAAGACTATTGATCATGTTTTTTGTATTTTGATATTTAATGATTAATTGATGTGGTTAAAGCATATTGCCTAGGACAATGGAAACACTAGAGAATCCTTTGGTTTTAGAGAACATATTAAATGTTGTGTTCAGTATCAATTTTTCAATTAAAATAGTCCATAAGTTCTATAAACTAGTTCTTTAACTCAATTTCTCATAAAAGTTTTATCTCCTTGAATATCAACAAAAACTGATAGAATACCAACTTTGTTAAAAGATCACCAATAAATTGCCAAGGAATCACCAACATATTGGAACAACTTACCAATGTGTTTCAATAAAAACTTCAAATCTCTTTGGTCTTGCAACACATATTAGATGTTGTGTTGAATATCAATTCATCAATTAAAAGAGTCTATGAGTCCTCTAGATCACTAATCCTCTAACTCAAATTTTCAAAAAATTCAAATCTCTTCGAATACAAACAAAAATCGATAACATACTAGATTTTTCCAATGATCATCAACACCAACTTATTTAAGTTGATTGAATTTTTGTAAAGAAATTTATCAAGTGAAATAAGATACCATATTTTTCAAGTGATCACCAACAAATTGAAAATGAGTTACCAACACATTTGAAGTATTTACCAACATTTTCTAAATAATCATCAACTAATTAATAAGAAATCACCAACATATTAACAGCACTTACCAATGTGAATAAAAAAAAAAATCAAATCCCTTTGGTCTTGAAGTACATATTGAATGTTGTGTTGAGGCTTGATTCATCAATTTATAAATCCCAAGAGTCTAATAATCTTGTTCTCTAACTTAATCATTTATACAAATTCCAATACGTTTGAATATAAACAAAAAATGAACAAATACAAACTTTTTGAAAATGTTACCAACATTTTGAGCTAAAATCACCAACATGTTAAAGCAAGATTACCAACTAATATTAGTAAAATTTTTGAATTACTTTAGTGTTGAAGCACAAATTGAATGTTGCATAGAATCAGTGTATCAATTTAGAGCCCTAAGTCATCAAAACCAATATTTTAACTCAATTTTTATGTAAAATTTAAATAATTGTCAACTTTTTTAATTAGTTACCATGATTTTTAACTACAATTACCAACATTTTTTACCCATTTACCAACCATGACAAAATTGTACTTTAAACACACTCCATTACATTAGTTTAGATAGTTGAGGATTGTTTTTAACTTGTTCTTAATCCATCAATTACCTTAAATATAGTTCAAAAATATTTTATTATTCTTTGAAGAAGGTTTAAGATTTTATTGTTTATTTTCTTTTTCTATGTCTGATAAATTTCTTCACAAAAATTCAATCATTACCTAAAATGTCATTGGAGCACAAATTGGATATTATGTTGAACATTGAGTCATCAATCCAGAAAGTCCATGGGTTATCTAACTCAATTTTGTCAAAAAAATTCGTATCTCCCTGAATATAAATCAAAACTAATAAAATACTAGCTTTTTCGAATGATCACCAACAAATTAATAAGAAATCAGTAATATATTGGCATGACTTATCAATGAGAATCAAAAAAATATTTCAAATCTCTTTATTCTTGGAGCACGTATTAGATGTTGTGTTGAGCATCAATTCATCAATCCATCACTAGCTTGCTAATACAATTTCTCGTAAAATTTTTATCGCCTTTAATATAAACAAAAAAAATGATAAAATATTATTTTTTTTCAATGACTATTAACAAATTGATAAGGAATTACCAATATATTGATAACACTTACCAAAGTGTATAAAAAAAAAAAAGTTTCAAGTCTCTTTGGTCTTGAAGCACAAATTATATGTTATCAATTCATCAATTCATGAAGTGAAGGAGTGCTCATAACTTGTTCTTGTTCTATCAATTAGGTACGTTAAAATGCTATTTCAAAAAATATGTTGTCTTTTGAAAAGAATTTAAGGTTTTATTCCTTATCTTCTTTCTTTTTTGCTTGATAAATATCTTCACAAAAATTCAATCAATGCTTCGCTATTTAGAACCAAGTTTCATGATAAGAGAAATATTGACCTGCTTAAATATGGATAAACATAGGTATATTACAAATTGCAATAGCATAATTGATGGGGTCAATGAGTCCTCTTAAATTTGTTATATAACTCAAATTTGTACAAAAATCTTATTACTTTCATGAATAAGGAGACATGCCATTTACCAACTTTCTTATCAACCTAATGATTTTTTGAATTAGAATTACCAACATCGTTTAGCCATTTACCAACCACTAGTAACCAAAAAAAAAAAATTGAAGTCATGTCGATTTTGACATTAATATCTCTTTTATTTAGACTCACTCCTTCAATTGATAGTGCTAAGGAGTCCTCTTAACTTGTTATGTAATCCAAATTTGAACAAAAATCCTATCACTGACAAGAAAATACTAACATGCTTAATCGAATATTCAAATAGGTACTATACAAATTGCAATAGACAAGATTGACCTGCTTAATTAGGAATATAGATAGATTTATTATAAAATGACCATAGAATATTTGATGGTACATGTGAATTATGTAATGGCGTGAGAAAATAATTTTGTACAAATACTCATACAAATGTATATCTAGGGAGCATTAAATTTTAGACTAAAACCTCATTTTAGAACCTTAGATTTCAGAATGGAGATAAGATAGTCTCTCCATCTAGTTGCCATCAACCCTTTCATGGATAAGTCCATGTGTCTTGTTAACATGATGATGTGTATTGTTAGCCTCCTTATTCTTTTATACAAAGTCATTTCAACACTTTTGTTCATCATCTTCAATGACAAATGGAGAAAAAATTTACCCCCAAATCCCCAATTCACTTCTCACTTGAACCCAAAAAAATTATCCCATCATCTCCACAAACCTCACCATCTTATCCCTTTTCTCCGTCATGTACCCTTACACAGGAACCAAAAATGCATTCTATTGTACGTAGCTCATCTATGTATCATCATGGTCAAGTTTTAGTTCTTCAAGTGCCGGAAGTGAGATGCAAAACATTACTCACTACTTTAGATGTGACTATGGATTCTACATCAGGTTATACATCTTTAGGGCTTCAGTGAATCCCAATAGATCTGTCTTTAGATGCCCAAAGTATTGGGTTGCAATTTTATATTTCACCTTACAACTTTCTCCACTTTTGATTGATTTTGTTATCATTAGTGCAGGAAAATAAACCATACTGCAAGTATTTTAAATAGCTTAATGAAGCTATTGCTGATATAGGATAAGTTCATGAAATGAGGAGGAAGATGCAAAGTGAGCTTGTTAGGAATGTAGAGTTTTCCTCTCAAATGGGAAAAGAGTCTATGAAGTTGGAAGATGCAAACTAAGTTTGCTAGGATAGACAATGAAATTAGGTGTCTAAAAATAGGGTTTAAGCTACAAGGAGTTGTTATATTTGTTGTTACATGTGTTATAAGGTGAAGATTAGAAGATTATTTTTTGTAAGCCTTCAATGATGTATTGTTTCAAATATGAAATATAATTCGTATGGAATTGCTATCAAATTCTAGATTCCACTATAATTTTTTGTACCAATCGAAACAAATAGATATAAAATATCAAATTCAAGATTGCTTCATAATTATCTATACCAATTGGAACAAATAGGTATGATTTGTATCAAAATTGAAATTGGTATCAAAATAGCTATGAAATTGGAACAAATTGAACCTAAATAATATTGCATTGTCATAATTTAGCAATTTTTGCAATTTTGTCAAAAAAGTTGCATTAGTTTTGGGTTTGAGAGAAATTTTGTTGAGATTGGTAACTATACTATTTTATTGAATTTTGTTGGACTGATTTGATATTTTTGTGGATGTAAATAGTAAAAATTGATTCACATTAATGTTTTTGATAAATTTGGGTTGCATGTTATTCCCTTGCATTGTGTTTGGATGTTTGTTTATTGATGAAATATATCAAAACTAGTAAGAAGGGATTGAAAAGGAAGGCAAAATAATTAAAGTTTATTTTCCTTGTTTAGATGATTATTAAGAGAGTAGATTGGACATTCACTAATCATATTTAAAAATTAGAGACCTTTTGTCTATCGTCACTCCTAATTTAATGAATTTTTATTTGGTTGTCTTAAAATATCGATTATTCTCTTTAATGTAATTAAAATAATCATTATTATTTCTACTTTTGTTTTGGATATGAATTGTTATTTCTAGATTAATTGATATTTAATAATATTAACATTTTTCTTCAAATTTTCTAGATTATTTTATTTTAAGACTCATTTCTTTTTTTTTTAAACTAATTTTTCACATTAAATATATTGAATTTATATTTTCTCATATTGACAAAAAAAAAATTATGTAACAATCTCATTTCTCATCATGGAGTAGACCAAACATTTATCTCCATATTGAATTCGCATAAATTATATCCATGACATTGAAACATAGTATTTAATATTGATAAAGAGTTGTAATCAAGGTAGCTAGGATCACCATCTACCTTGTGAGATTGTATGATCTCACACTTCCACTACCCTTGAGTGATCCCGATTCCAACTCTAGCTCGCATCTGTCACTGTGCCGTGGAATCACCGAGTAAGCTTGTAGGATCGCTAGAATCGCGTGATCTTTGTGCGTCGACCGATTCCACGGCTAAGCTTAGCTAACCAGCCTAAATGCGCATGATTCCACTACTGACCTAGCTTATTTCTCAAGGCTAATAGCAACCCTAAGAAAGTAGCATGTATGTCTCTCTCAAACCCTTTCTCACTCTCGATTTGTCCCCCTCTCACTCTTTGATCTCTCTCGGTCTCAGTCTTTTTACCACACCGCTTTGCTGCTTTGGTCTCCATATTCATTCTTCAATCTTTGCTTCTGTTTCCCTGGGCCTGTAGATCTTTGTCTACCTTTGTTCTCTTTTCTCTTGTCCTGATTTTGCTTTGAGCTCGTCGGCACCTTGGTTTTTCCTTGGTGAGCTCTACACTTTTTCATTTCCTTAGTTTTTTTTTCAGAATGCATGTTGTTTCTTCTTTTAGTATACTCTCAAAAAAATTTAATTTTTTGATTGGGAGTATCTTTGTGATGGATTTTGTATTAGGTATTGTTTGGGTTAGCGAAAATGTCATCAGATAATGTTGGTGTGGGCGAGGCAATAGAGGTTCTAGTGGGGGCCAGTGGAGGTTGTGGTTCTACTTCTCTGACTGAAAGTGGGGGTTTTGTTGGGAATGTTTCAATTAGAGGGAAAAATTCATAAGAATGCACTTGGAAATAAAAGTGATATAGGCTGGAATCATGGAATTTTTATAGATGGAGATACTAGAAAAATTAAATGTAGATATTGTCATAATTAAGGAGATTATAAGAGGGGTTTATATATCAAAATATCATTTTGCTAGAACTCAAAAAGATGTGGGAGCATGTAATTCTATTATTAATGAGTTAAAAAAAAAAAACAAATGTGGTTGTGGTTCGCTTACAAATGTGGTTGTGGTTCGCTTACAAAAAAAAATTGATTATGAAAACAATGAGCAATGAGGAAGCATTAGCAGAAAATAATGATGGATAAAGTGATGATTCTTCGGTTGGTGAGAAAAGGAAGGGAAAAGAAGTAGAGACTCATGCAAGCCTATTCAAGAAAAGAGGAGTTAGCACTCAAGGCACAATTAACACTATATTTAAGAACAACTTAAGGAAGAAAGCATGTGAAAAAATTACTTCATTTTTCTATAACAATGCCATAGCCTTAGTTTGGGAAGAATGAAGAATATGGGAAAATGCTTGAAAAGGTTGCCCATCATAGAATAGGATTCAAACCACCTTCTTACACTAAGTTAAGACTCAAATATTTGAAGAAAAATGTAGACTCAGTCATGGAGATGTTAGAGGAACATAGAGCTCATTAGAAGAAAATGAGTTGCACAATTATGACAAATGATTAAATAGATAAGAGAAGTATATTGAATTTTCTACTGAATAGTCCTATAGAGGTTATTTTCTTAAAGTCTATTGATGCTTCACATATTTGCAAAACTGCTAATAAAATGTTTAATATGATAGATGATGTTGTTGAGGAGGTAGGTGAGGAGAATGTTGTGCAAATTGTGATAGATAATGTAGCACACTACAAAACTGTGGGATAGATGTTAATGACAAAGAGGAAGAAGCTTTATTAGACACATTGTGCAGCTCATTGCATTGATTTGATATTAAAGAATTTTGAGAAAAAGTTAGAGCTTCATAAAGAGACACTTACCAAGGGAAGAAAAATTATTGCTTACATTTATTCAAGGACTTTTCTCATTTCCACATTACAACATTATACCAAAGGAAAAGATTTGGTAAAACCAGGTATGACTCATTTTGCCCCATTCTACCTTATTTTATATAGCCTTAATGAGAACAAGAATGCATTGATAATAATGTTACTTCGAATGAATGGAAATAAAGTAAATGTATTAAGACAAGGGATGAGAAGTTTATTGAAGCTGTTGTTTTAGATAGACTATTTTGGAGGGACATTATCCTTTACCTGATAGGTGCTTATCCTTTTTATTCATGTGCTACATTTAATGGATTCATATGAGAAGTTAGCAATGTGATACATTTATGAGAAAATGGATCATGCTAAGGAGAAAATACAAAATGTTTTTCAAGGTGTTAAAAAGAGACAAACTATTTAATTTGTCAATCCTACATAATGTAGTTTAGTTTAAATATTTTAGTAGTTAATTCAATTTTTCTATTTTATAGCTATATGCCTTTATGGGAGATCATTGCTGCAAGATGGGATAGCTAATTCCATAAGCCATTCATTGCATGCTGCATGTTACTACTTTAACCCACAATTATATTATAGTCTTACATTTAAGAGTGACTATAAAGTTAAGAAGGGACTATATGATTGTTTGGAGAGAATTGTAGGGGATAAAGCTGAAATCACAAAGATTGATGCTCAACTTGAAAATTTCAATAGTTGAGCTAAGTTTTTTGATAAGGCCAAAACTTTAGCACAATGGTGGGATACTTATGGGGATGAGCATCCCGAGCACCAAAAGTTTGTCATCCGTGTGTTGAGCTTTGCATGCAGTTCATCAAGATATAGGTGTAATTGAAGTGCCTTTGAAATGGTAAATATTTTAAGTTTTAACCCATAACTATGATTTATATTATATTTTACTTTTAGAATATTAGAGTTAGTTGCCAATTGCAATGGGTTAATTATTACATTTTTTTAGGTTCACACAAAGAGGAGAAATTGTTTGAAGTAAAAATCTATTAATGATGTTTTTTTTGTGATGATCAATTCAAGATTGTTTAAGAATCAATCAAGAAATCCTATTGAGTATAACCTTGATGATTTGGACTCCAATGAAGAATGGGTTATGGAAAATGAGGATGTATTGGAAAGCTTAGAGGATTTGGATATCTCAAATGATTTTACTTGGTTGTTGGAGCATGTGGTGATAAAGTCGATGACCCTTTGGATGATTTAAAGATTCCTCATCTAGATGAGGATGACTTTGATGAACATCTCTGGAAAGATGTAAATGAAGATAGTAAGGACCAAATAGTAGATAATGAATATGATGACCATAACTTTAATGATTTGCTTTAGATGAGATTATATTAGTTTGGTTGTTTTCTTTAATGTTTTTAGTTTATATGATATAAAAAACTTGTAGGTTTATTGCCCTTTATGCTATGATGTATGGATTATGAGCGTATGACTTATGGCTCTTGGACTATTTGCATTTTAAATTGAACTTAATTATGTTAGTTGTGGCTATTTTTGCTTATTTATGTTATGCTATATGTGTGTGTGGGTGTATGTGTGTGTGTGTTAGTTCTGGTATGATCTTATAATCCTTGTTACTCAGATTTTATGATTTTATATCTCCTGTCCGATACTAAGTAGGATCTCGATCTTAGCTATTTTGGTTGTAATAGACTAATTCATTTCTCTACACGTAATTGACCAAACATTTTTATGTAACAATGCTAATAGAAAGTATACAATTATCAAGTATATGACGAATTAATGAATTATGTTAACTTTTAGGATAAAAATGTAAAATAAATTGTGACAAAAGTTGGGAGATAGATGCAAAAAATGCTAATATATATTTAATTTTTTTATATGCTAACATATGTTTATTTAATACTAAAGTAAAATGTATAAATGAAGGATGAAAAAAAACGTGGTATGTATGTTTTGTATTACAATTTATTTGTTCACTTTTTAATTATTTTTCATCTAACATACTTTTATGTATTGCAAATAATTATTACATCATAGATTTTGAAAATTAATTTAATATTTATTTATAAATAGTTATTTTAAACAAATCAATTAAAATTACTTATAATATTTAGTAGTCCTATACTTATAAAAATTATAATCAATATTAAACATTTTAAAGTTAAATTAGTTATCATTTCAAAATTCATATAAAATTATTATGACCATTTTTTTTTTTGCAAAATAAAAAATTTAGAAACAAAAATAATGACATATCAAAATAATATTATATTTAACAATATTAATAATAATAAGTTTGAATTGACACAAAAAAAACATAGTTTGAGTAATATTAAAATAACAAAATATTATTAGTTTAACTATAAAATAGAAAGAAGAGCATCGTAAAACAATCATCTAAAAGCTCATTAAATTAGGAGTGGCGATAGACAAAAGAAAGTGACAATAGTCAAAACCTTATTTTATTCCCTCATTTATAATAGGAGGCAAATTAGTCTATCAAATTTAGAAAGTTTCATCATGGTCCCTCAGATTTTGTAGTTGAGGACTAGTTAATCCCTCTGTCAACTCGTAGTTTGAGCAATGTCCCTGTGTCCTGTTAGCTTGCTTATGTGTACGATTAACTTCCATGGTCGGTTACCTTAGCTTACCTCACTCCTTTATACAAGGTCGCTTATACCTTATTTCTTCATCTTCTTCATTAACAAATGCAAAAACCATTTATTTCAAATCCCTTAGTCCCAACATGAAATTTCACTTCTTAATTGAACCGTAAAAAATTAAACCTCATAATCTCCATGACCTTCATCATCTTATCCTTTTCCTCATAGTCATGAACATGTTCATCCTCATGCAAGAAACAAAAATGCATTCTACTACACATATCTCGCCTTTTGTGTATCATTATGGACAGAGAAAGCAAGATTAGTGCTTCAAGTGTAAGAATGAGATTATGGCATTGAGGCATGTTACACAATGTATGGCACTCCATAGCAAAATGGAGTTGCTGAGGACCAAAATCGCACTCTTGTAAAGATAGTGAGGTGTATGATTGGCCATTCAACTCTTCCTAAATTTCTAAGCATAGAAGATTTGAGGATTGATGCTTACATTTTGAATCATAAGCAAGTAAATCTATTCAGAAGACTCCATATGAGCCCATATCTAGAAAACATCATACTTCGAAGCATTTTCATGTTTGGGTTGTAAAGTCAAAGTTAAACCTCATAATTCGTATATTAAGAATCATGATCCTAAAACCATTAGTGATTTCTTTGTTGACTATTGCATTGGCTCTAGAGATTCCATATTCTATAGTCCCACACGCACTATCAAAATTTTTAACTCCAATTGTGTTGTTTGTTTTGAAGGAGAATAAAAAAGTAGTGTGACTTAGGAGTCATGCGTTATCAAGTTTAGAGAGGAACGTGTTGTTATTCTACTACCTATTGTTCCTCATTTAGGATCTATGTTATTTGATATGATTAATGACAATATTGTTGATCCCATTCGATGGTCTTGTTGATCAACAAAATGAGCATGATGTGCAAAATCTAGATGATGTTAAGCTTCCTCCAAGGAGATCAAAGCAAGTTCCTAAACCCACTCAATCTACTAGATTCATAGATTATGTTGTATACTTGAAGGAGAATGAATTTTATTTCATTAAGGATTTCCTTTAATAAGGCCACCTCTAGTTTTGATAATGAGGCCACCTCTAGTTCTAATAATTCACAATGGATGATTGTTATTCAGGATGAATTGACTTCCATGTGAAAGAATAATGTTTAGGATTTAGTGGGATTACTAGCTGATTGTACAACCATTAGTAGTAAATAGGCCTTTAAGGCCATATGTGATACTATAGGAGAGGTAGAAAGATATAAAACCAGATTTGTTGTTGAAGGATGCAATTAGAAGGAAGACATAGATTATAAAAAGACATTCTTTCTTGTTTCTACTAAAGACTCTTTTGATATTGTGATGACTCTTATAGCTCATTTTGATTTAGAGCTCCACCAGATTGACATTGAAAGAGCTTTTTTTTTAATGGTGATTTATATAAGGATTTACACGTTGACCAACTTAATGGTTTTATTGAAAATGACTAGGAACACATGGTCTACAAATTGAGAAGTCCATCTATGGTTTAAAACTAACTTCCAGGCAATGGTATTTAAAATTTGACCACATTCTTAGCTCTCTTAGTTTTTTTAAGGAATATGCAGTTGATCAATGCATTTATCTTAAGAACAATGGGAGCAAATTTATTATTCTTGTGTTTTATGTTGATGGCATTCTTTAGGCTAACTATCATGTTGATTTTTTGCATGAGACAAAACAGATATTAACAATACACTATGAAATTAAGGATTGTGGTGATGGCTTTATTGTTTGGGCATTAAGATCAACTATGATAGATCTTACAATAATCTTAATTTGTCTCAAAAAGGCTATATTGAAAAAGTTATGAGAAGATTTGGTATGAACTCTAATATGTCCCATATGTCGCCATTGTTAGCAACCTTATGTATGCTTTTATGTCTTGACATTGTGTTTGCTATTTGCATACTTGGAATATTCTTGAGTAAACCTGATGTGACTCATTGGCTGGCTACAAAACATGTTATGAGGTATTTGCAAGGTACCAAAGACTACATGATGACTTATAGGAGGTAAGATCACTTTTAGATAATGGATTATCCTGACTCTAGTTATGGTGGTTGCTTAAATGATTACAAGTCCGTGTCAGGTTATGAGGAGTTGATTCTTGAAAAAGTCATAAACAAACACTTATGGCTACCTCAACCATGGAATCAGAGAATATAACTTGTTATGCGGCCATGCACCAAACAATATAGTTGAAGATTTTTATTACTGAATTTCCTCTTATTTTTTTAGTAATGATTATTTTTGCCATATTTTGTTTACGTATTATATGTTGATAAATTGCCAATGTACAATTTTCTTAATGGCATTATGTAGAGATATTTTAGACCAAGTCTCATATTTTGTTGTTGAGATGAGATGTATTAGATATCATTGAGCATCAGGCATAGATATTTGGGCCATTTTTGGTTTGAGAGTTGCACTTTATGTGTGTGTGTGTATATATAGGCATAACGGTTTTATATGCTTTCCTAATTGTTCATATTCCACCTTGTATGGTCTCTGGGATATGTGTGTCTTGCGTGTATAACATCAATACACATTCGACCATGTTGAGATGGTTGGCTTAGTTTTGGCATTTTGTTGTGACCACGAGTTATGATTAATTTGAGATCTGATTTATGTAGTCAATGTGAAAGTGTTGGATTGTATTTGTGGATTTACATAAATCAATTACAAAGTTTTAATTTAAAGACCAATTTAATTTTATGCCAGAATCACAGAGCATATTGCATAGTCTTCATAATTAACAATGTTGTTTGGATTAATATAATGTTTAACACTACGCATCAGTGAATATGAAATGGCCGATGCATTTGGGTTAGCTATAATAGGAAGATTCTATCCTCATTTTCTGACACAAGAGATGAGGTCCTGCTCCTAGCCACGTAATAAGTGTTTGTTGCCCAATTGAAACAGTTACATACATAATTTTCATAACTGAACTGGTGATTGACTCAACTAAAGCACTGGGATCGATGGGTCACTAGTGGAACTAGATTTAATTAAATAAATACATGAAAAATAAAATATATTAATATGAATTATATATTCATTACAACATTACAATACAAAAGCATGAATGGTCTGGTAGAGATGTTTCTTTCACTCTCTCAAGTTCCAGGTTCAAATATTGCAGGACACATTTTTGACAAATTAAATTTCTTATCTCATAGGCGGTTTGACCCGTCTAGTTTAGTGCATGTCCGATCCAAAGCGTTCTATAAACAATCTAGATAATTCTAACACTCAATCTCTCATATTATGATCTTTTTGACATGTTATTGCATGAACAAATAGTAGGAACTGATTATTTATTTATGTTGTTTATATTGAAGTTCCTGCAATTGGTCTTACAATCAATTCAATTTCTATTTGTGGTTGTGAATCTAATATATATTTTTGCATTGAGTGCTATTTTAAAATAAAAACCATGTGAACAAGAACACTAAACCTTTGAGGTTGAAATTGCGATTTTGAACCAATTAAATTGATTTTTCTTGAATGTACTTTTTGGTGTGAATGGGGAGATGACAGTATAATGATTTTATAAACTTATAGAAGATTGGTGTAGTGACTTAACAAGCTCATGAATTTTAGAAACAAATTTTACAAATTAAGGGGAAATGAGTTGAATTTCATCAAATTTGAAAGAGCCTTAGTGTAATTTACCAATGATAAAATCACAGGTAAACAAATCCTAAAGTTTTAAATTTGACATCAATTTAGACCTGATAAAAAAATTTTATATTAATTTAGTCCAACCATTTTTTTTATTTTGACATCAATTTAATCATTTTATTGAATTTCAACTTTAAATAAATAACAAAATTAATGTCAAATAAAAAATATTAGAACTAAATTGAGTATTAAGTCTGGGGAATACCTCATTATATCGAAGGGGGATCTTTTGAGGATGCACGGTGACCATGAATCTTATGTCTCTGGTGAATGATCAATGAATGGGGAGTGTGTATCTGCAAGGACTCCACAAGAAAGTAAACAAAGGCTTAGTGAAGTTAAAATGCAAGTAGAACGTAAAATTGTACCTAGAGTCTAAGAAGGTAAATATAGACATGGCTTGAGAGGTAGGTGCTAGAGTGAGGAGCTCTTCCATGCTGCCATTCCCACGTTCCCACATTCTCGCTAGTGGGTAAGTGGGGTGGACATGTGCAAAGACTCAATAACCACAACCATGTAGAAGCCTTATTGGACAACATGATGAGTCAGAGGAGTCCAGTTTAGAGGAATTAGGTCATTTTTGGTTTGGGATTGATCCTATGCTCTTATTCGTAACAAATTTGATGTCAAAAAATTTGTTAGGATCAAACTAATGCCATAAAAGAAATAATATCTATAACATATATAAAGGGGATTCTCCTATTAACTATTTTTTGGCCTCCAATATTCGTTATTTTGAAAATGCCACTCTCCTGTATTTGTTATTTTTCTATCAGCAGTTATTACTAAACAAGGATAAATATGTAAATGTACGTGAGTGTTCTTGAAACCACTAAATCCTCTTAAATTAACTCCTCCAGCGGTTACTATGTGAAAATGTTTATTCACAAACCACATTCATGGAAGTTTATCCTCCATCTGTTCTCAATTTGTAAAACCAAAAGCACCAACTCAAAAGCATTATGGAATGAAGCACTAAGACCTTTACAGTGTCGATTGAAGATGTTCTTTTCCCTGCACTATTAATTTGTATATCATGTTTGTTTGTTGAATAATAGATCCATGGGAGACTTGGAACCACTTGAAGAAGGCCTTCTTTCACATGGAATTGTTGATCTTTTTTCTCTCCATATATATTTCAATTCTCTGCATGGTTAAATAATTCATTTCCGTATGCATGGGATTGACCAATTGACTGCTATGTTTGTCTTTCTTGCTCAATTTGGAGAGTACTTGCCATGTTTCGATGATCGCAATTACTTTGTCAAGGAAAGAATTGGATACATCATCCATGGGGTAAGAACTTGCCTAACACTATGTGACATGCATTTACCCATGTTTGATTTTGGATCTTCAAGATAATATTTCAACTTTCTTGCCACACAACCTTTATATAGTTAGTTTCACAAGGGGGGAATTAGAGAGGTTTTTAGCATAAAATAACTCTTTTCTGTTTCTAATATTAGTGGAGCCTTCCATGTTTCATGACATGAACCTAGTTTTCTCAACATAAAATCTAAACTAAAGAGAAGGAATATCTTCATACTTTTCTCAAACCGAAGGGAGGAGTATGATAATAATACATACAAGTATAAATTTACAAATCTATTTAACTTTATTGATATCTAAAAAGAAATAAAAAATGTGACTTGATAGATACCAAAACACCACAAAAATGAGACTAGAAAGAAACCGTGCATTACTTTCGGTGATTGTATTTTTATTCAAAGAATTAATTTATTGACATTGGTAATTACTTTGTTGTACTTAGTATTATCCACAATTTCAATAGTCTTTCCTCTACAAGGCCATCTTTAATTTCAATATCAATAATTATATTATTTGCATTTGGAATGTGAATGGTTTATATATATATAATTACTTTCATAAAGCTATCATGGTCACTTTTATCATTTTTTGCGATAGTTTTGTTGCTGTAAATAAATTATGAATCAATAAGTATAATTTTTTGAAGAAAAATATATATCGAGAATTAAAGAGAATAAAGTATGTCATTTTTTTAAAAAAAAAATGAGAAATATGTTCATACCAAAAATGTGAAAAATGCGGCTTGATGGACGGCAAGTCGCTAGTCAAATTAAATTTAAAGTGTTTAAAAAAAAATAGTTGTTTCCCCTAAAATCGTAAGACCAAAGAGGGAATTCCATCCCAAGCTGGGCAACTCGGGCTCGGAGAAAGCGAGAAGAAAATCGATCACACAATCCCCCAAGGCATGGCGGTTAGGCAGAGAGCGGTAAGCACTCTCCCAACCCTAATTCGAAGCCTCCGCAGGGAGCCCTTCAGACCACCCCACAACAACGGCCACGCTCTCCCCTCTCTTCGACGCGCTTTCTCTTTGTACGATCAGATCAACCTCATCGACCAAGTTCCCGACGACCTCCTCCGATTCCAAGGGTACTTCTTCCTTTTCCTTTTATAGTCTTTTATTCACTCTTGAAAATGGGTTGTTTTTAAATTTTGTTTTTGTAATTTTTGTTTTCAATGGGATTCAATGGAGAGAGCTGAATGTGAAATGGGTTTTCTTAGATACCATCATTTTATTAGCAGACAAAATTGAACTCTTTAGATTTTGTACGTTTTTTTGTCCTACTTGGTTTTGATTATGGGACACAAGGGAGAGAGTTGAATGTGATGCAGGGAATTATTCTAAATCTTTTTTTTTTTTTAAATTTTTCTTTTCTTTGTGCTAAATGGGGTGTTTTATAATTTTTTTTAAAAAATTAGTTTTAATGTGTGCTTGAAGGATGTGTTGAATGTGAATGGGTTTTGTAGAATTATGTTAGATAACAGCTAGTGTCATATTATGGCAAATAATTGCTACAGGGACTCAACATTGTTGTAAATTGTTCGTTTTTATTTATTTATTTTGTTGTCAACTTTTTAGGTATAATGATACAGGGTTTACTGTAAATGGGGTTGAATATGAAGGAAGCTTGCTCTGTGTTGGAAATTTGCTCCTATCTTGGAAACCAAAGAAGTTCTCAGAAATCACTGCTGATAGGTTTTATCTATGCCTAATGCTCTTCTGCTTCATCCCCTTTTAGTCGTGGTTTTCTTCTAATAAGCATTCTCTTGCTTTGTGTTGTTCCTTTTATCCTTTAGTCTATGTAATTCTTGAGTTCCTATGGGAATCTATTATGATTATGAGTGTGTTTGTTTTAGCCTTTTTGACCAAAAAAAAAAGATGTATTTTTTTTTTAACTGAAAAAACACTTTTCATGGAAACTATTCATATCATATGAGCTTAAAATTACATATTTTTCCACTTTTGAGTAGAAGCTGACTAGAGTAGCATCCATGAAAAGTTTTTTTTGTCAAATAAAAGTACTTTCTTGTTTAAAAAAAAAAAAAGGCTATAGTTCTGGTGGGCTGTCACTGTAGTGATGCAAGTCCAAAGTTCCAGGCGAATGAAAACTTACCCTTGAAGCTTGAAGAAGAAACAGTTTAACTTACATTAACTATAATAAGACTAATTATTGGAAAAAATTAACTGTAATAATACTACTTTCTTTTGTTAAATTCCTAACATCTTTCTAAAGAAAATAAAGATGAAATAATATATAAGCCCAAAACTATGCATCTGAGAACTTAGGCAACTGGCAGTTCTTGATTTAGTGAAGCGTTGTTTGTGTATTCGAAACATAGCCCCAAAAGCCTTTGACCTTACTAGCTGCTATGCCTCAGGAAAATATTGGAAGCCTCACCTAAAACACCACTCCCAATCAAATGAAAACTGTGCAGCACTTCTTGATAGAAGAAAACCAGCAATATCAGCAATAACCCAAAAAACAACCAATCACATGGACATGCATAAATCAAGCGAAAATCAACTTTCAGATATGCACGTAAGCAAGCAAACACCAAATGCAAAATTGGCATGCATGTAGGTTAGCTTGAGATACTCAAGCCTGAAATGCAAGAACTTGGTAGAGAAGCACTTGTGTTGAAATCTATTCAATCCCTAGTGACATGACGTGTTCTCTCATTTTTATGGTATGCAGACAACATGGCACTAAAATGATGGCGGCGTGTGCATGGATTACTTTCATTCATGGCTCTGGTTGTTTGTGTTATATTTTTCTATGCTTCGGTGGATATATTATCCATCCCGTTGTCTTGCTTTGCCATCTAATACGATTACTTTTCCTATCCAAAATACTTGTAGGACCTACTATTTTTGTTAATGTTTGATTGATACTTCCTCTTTAAATTGTGTTGCATTCCTTTGTGGAGAATACTAACAGTGCATTCACTATATTTGGTATATCATCAAACTTGAGAATAAGAGAAATGGATGATAGCCTCGGATAAATGGCAGTGAGTCAGTAACTTATCTTTGTGATTCTTCCATCCTATAAAAAGGATAACCATCATGTGTGTGATAGTTACAAAACAGGCAAGCAAACAGAATGCAGCCAATGCATTATAACATTAGAGTCCCATATCAGCTTGTATTAGAGGAATATGTACTATTTGACTTGATTAAATATCTTATTTATTGTCATCTTGTTCCTTCGTGCAGCTTATCGCTCTTCCAAATTGTTCGCCCTATTCCAGGTTGGATTTTCAGTTTGCCATGTCTTTGGTGCTTGATTTCCTGTCTTTTGCTTCTTTTTTTTTTTTGTGGTACAGTTATATTTTTTCTTTTATATTTCTTATTTGAGCAATTTTGAGGGATACTTTATAAAGAGTTATGAAAAATTACTGAATTCATTGTTTGCTTTCTAGTTCACTTGGGAAATGGATGATGTGCTGAAGATTCCATATGCATGCACTTGTGGTTTCAATATGTGTTCAGTTGTGACCTTAAAGCTGATACATGTCCCACTGTTACAGTTAATCATATTTTTCAGATTAATGTTATTTCAGTTTCTCATAAAATTTATCTGATTTTCTTTTCTACTTTTTTTTTTTTTTTTTTCTTTTTGGGCTTTAGATTTATTGTGGCTTCTAGCTATTCATTTTGAATTCATTACAAGATACAGCTATTTTGTTATATTATTAGATTGGATGCATGCTATGGCCACCTATCAAATTGCTTTAGATTTATATTAATTGACACTTAGAAGAAATATATGCAGAGATTTTGGTTCTTGGCTGTGGAAGAAACATTCAACCAGTAGATCCTGAACTTCGTCGGTTTATTCGCTCTACTGGCATGAAGTTAGAAGCTGTTGACTCGGTATATACGATTGCTATAATTTATGAAATTCTGTGCTTGACTTCATCTGACGTTGTTAGTACTCATTACTACATCTGGTAAATTTGACCGAAGTGAATGAGTTTTTTTGGAGTTGACATTGCTTTTAGCTTTAAAGTTTTTTTGGCATGCTTCTTTTAGGTTGCACCTTTCTCCTGTTTTCTGTTTTCATTAGTGATTCTTTTAGCAATTCTTTCACCTTGTTATCCTATATGTTGGAGCATATTATGTTAAGGTTATATTGGAATTTTGATTTTAAAGACCATATGCTTTCCTTGTTAAATGTCCAAACAAAGAATGGTGCTTTTAGCTCCTTATTTTCTGTTGTTTATGACTCATGCTGGTTTTTAAAAGTAACTGTTCTATCTTTCCTTATTATCTTGTTCAGTGACAATTCTGAAACTCATCTTATTTCCCAAAGGTTGAATTTGCTTGAAGGATGTTAGGGCTGCTTTAATATAAACTTTGAAATGTAGCAGACTCGTAGTATGCATAGATTATAATGTTTAGGTATGTGTGTCGCAACCAAAAAGGGTGGATTGAAAATGAAGATATTTTCTAAGGTATCTTTGGGTTCACAATAGGATATTTCTAGGCAAACTGTGAAATTTGGTTTGGTTAGGTGATGTCAAATAGTAAGAAAATTAAAGCCCAAACTACAAAATGGCTGATGAGAGAATTGAAGGATGATATTTATTAATGATTAGGAAAAAAATTAATTTTGATCTGCTATCAATTAATATCTTTTTACATTATCATTCACTTCAGTTTAATGTCACTACATTCTTGAACGAGTTTGAGTATGATAACATCGAAAGGTCAAATGCTGTAAGTAGCAACAATTGATTGGATGATACCGTAAAAAGTTTTGCATTGGACTATGAATCAAAATTAAATCCTAGGAAGTATATGTTTGAAAAGCCATTTGTGGTATTGTTTCCCTAGGTAGAACTTCATATTTTTATTTGAATCATGTAACATATTGCAGTATAGATATTTCGCAATTATGTTTAATTATTGATGTTAATATATGTTATTCATAGCTTAAAATTGATTTGTAGCAGAGTTCTCATCGAATAATTCGAAATGGTTGAAGGAAGAAGCCAACTAACAGCAGCTATCAGTTTGATTCCATTTGAATTTTGAATGTTAACATGATTGAATTTATTCATATATTTATTTATCATTTACCAGAGAAATGCTGCATCAACCTACAACATACTGAATGAGGAAGGTCGTATTGTGGCTGCTGCGGTTCTTCCATATGGAGTCTTTTCATGAGGCCTGGACCTAAATTCATACAGTAGCCATTACTTGCTTCAATTGTTCATCACATCGATTATCACTGAAGATTTTAGCCCAGGTCACTGGGGAAGTGCTTTAATTTTCCATGTCAAAAATTTTGACACAGCAATGGTACACTGAATTAAGCGCAGGTGAGTCCTTTGATGTTTGCTGATCTGTTATGTAATAATGATAATTAGAATGTACAGAGTCTGACTGTTCGATTTTAATGCTATATCATCAATTTGTCAGATTTGAAAGGAAAAAAACACTATTTTTTCATTCTATTTTTGGTTTGCTAACTTTTCGCTTTTTATTTTTTTGTTTATTTTTAAGGTAGCAGTACCAAGGTATATTGTCAAACATGTATCAGTTAATTCTGAATATACATGTCTACAATCTGTTTAGTGTAGCGTAAGATTAATAAGTATTTGATAACTATTCTATGCGTAATGCATATATTGAGGCTGATGTAATTAAATCAGAAAACAGAACAATGTAAGCAGTACAGGGAAGAAAATATTGAATGAAACAGTAACGAGATGAAGTAAACAATAAATAGGCATGGCAATGGGGGCCTGTTTTCACGGGTATCCGCGGGGATCCCCGGACTCGGATCCCCGCGTGTGGGGATTTTTGTCCCCGCGGGGATGGGGATAAGATTAAAATTCCCCCCGCGGTGAGTTCGGGAACGGGGACGGGGATTATGCCCCCCGCCCCGTGGAGTCTCCGCCCCGAGGGGTATTCTTGTAATTTCCCGTATATGTTATATTTATATTAAGTTTTATAATATTTTATTAGTTTTTTCAATGAAAATATCTCAACTAACCCTAGTGTCACTGACTCTCTTCATCACTCATTCATTCATCACTCACTCTCGGCCTCTCCACTCCCTCACCAACGCCGCTACCCCCTCACTCCTCTTGCAGCTCTCTCGCCGCCCCTCACTCCCTCAGCACTGCTCACCCCCCAAAACTCCGCCGCCCCTAGCTCCGTCGCATGCCGCTCCACCACCATTGCATCCTACGGCCTTGTTGCCTCCCATGTCCCTCTCCGCGATGCCACAGATCGCCCTTCCCCTCTCCTCCCCATCCCGCCACTGCAGAGATCGGCCTTTCCTCCCCAGGCTTTCCATTTCATCCTCTCACTCACCCTCTCTGTTTTTTATTTGGTACAGCGAGGCAACTGATGGTCTATGGCATGATGTAACCAACGATTCCGAGGTAGCCATCACCACCATTGGTCCGCGGCCTGACGGAATGAAGAGGAAGTGTGACAATGATTGACGATCTGCAACTTGCAAGGCTTTAGTGGCTGAAACCCCAACTTCCCCCATGGTCGGTGCCCTCCCTTTGTTTCAAAGTTCCACCCTTTGTTTCAGCCTATGTTATGTTTTAGTGTTTTTTTTTTTTTTGGAAAATTGTTGATTGCATGTGATAGGTGGGAGATTGTTGATTGTAATTTGTTTGAAATTTGTTTTGGAAAGAGTTGTTAGCAAGCAGCTAGCTCAACGACTCAGCATTGTTGGATCATCTTTGTTTTAGTATTTTCTCGGTAATTTTTGGCTATTTACCAATTATTTTTCTTGCTGATTCTTTGTTCAATAGCTTTTTTTTTTTTTTTTCATTTTTTTGGGCAATATTCGGGGATCCCCGCGGAGGATCGGGGATCCGTGGAGTTCGGGGATGGGGGCAAATCTTCCCCCACTGCAGAGATCGGGGACGGGGTCGTGGATGATGTTGGAGGTTCGGGGCGGGGAATGGGGAGGTACTCCTCGCACTTGCCCCGCCCCATTGCCATCTCTAACAATAAAGGAAAGACACTGTTCCTTAGAGAATCACTGAGCTAAGGTGCTTCACTGTTTCTAGTTCCCTTTATCCTAAAAATGGGACATAAATTGAAAATAAAAAATAAAAATTGAAAACTATTGTATGAAATCAAACTCATTTTTAACTTCTCACTTGATAAAAGAATTATCGATTGACATTCACAGTCAAAGTAGAAAGGGCAACACTAGTGTGCACTTTCTTGCCCTCTTTTTTTTTTTTCCGTTAAGGGTGTGTTTAGTGTGATGTATTAAATATGATAGTATAGACTAATAATATATATTATGTCCTTATATATTATTTGGTGCAATTAACATATTGTATAAGTTTATATATTAAACTTCTCTTATATATTAAAATACTGTATAACTTAATACAGTATGAGAAGGTCAAATTAGACTTAATTAATTTTTAACGTACAAGGTCACTTTTATTTTTTTGATATTTTATTAAAATAAAGTAATTCTTAACTAAATAATAATAAAAGAAAATTAAAAAAATGAAATAATTTTTAATAAAAAAATTCTATAATAAATAAATTTAAATAATATATGATATCGATTTAATTATATATATAATAAAATTAAATATAATTGATAATTAATAAATAAAATAAATAATATATAATATAAAAATTATAAATTATTAACTAATAAAATTTATAAAATAATATTTTTATTTATATATTGAAATAATAAACAATAACATTTAATATAAATTAACTTTTAATTAATAAATATTTACATAAATATAATATTTAAAAATTATGTTTAAATAATTAATAAAAATTCGTATATTATTATTATTATTGTTTTATTTTATTTAATATTTACTTAAGGCATTAAAATTATTTATAAGTAAATGGTAGTATTACAAAATATAAAATAGAATATCTTATATAGTGTTATATTAAATATTGTATAGTATTAAAAACTTATCAGTCCTTATCTTATCAAGTCTTATACTATCAGCCTTCATCCTATTAGACATGCCAAATGGCCCCTGCTATCATTGGTTAGTTTATAAAATGCATGGTTTCTTCTTTTGTATACTCTAAATTCTACTCATTTAATTGGCTTGATACAATTTGACCAAAAATAAGTCTATTTAGAACCTAATATGGTGTTTAAAAACTTGTAATGAAATGAAATTGAATTGAAATTTTATATTTAAAATAAGTCGATATATTAAAGAGCTAAGTTCAATTTCTTGATTTGGAATGGATCTAAAAATAAATTAATTTTATTATTTTATCTTTCATTAATTGGTTAGGACTACAATTATATTCAAGTAAGGTTATTTTAATATTTTTATTTATTAAAATTTAATTCAATTCAATGATTTTGATGGATTTCTATTAGAATTATATTACTTCCAAATCAAAACAAAACTCAATTATTTTATAGATTTAAATTTTGGGGTTTTCAAACACCTTATAAGTGATTCTCAAGGAAGATAAAGGGGGTTTTCTGGTGTTGTTGCACTTCTTAGCTTTGTTAATTAGTATTTGTTTATTGTCTCTGAGATAGAAATACAAAAATAGTAAAAACAGTAAAAATGAAAAAATATATATATATATATTATTGAAAGTAAAAATATATTAAATTTTGGTCTATTCTATCTTCGTATTTGGAATGTATAAAAATTTTATATTTCCTTATTACACCTGTTATTGTCTCCACTACTAAACAGTCTCCACTACTAAACAGTGTCTTTAGTGTGTACGTATTTCTACCCACACTAAACAAAAGCCATCGTGTTGTTGCTTAACTCACCACCGCCAACAACCTTCTACCTCTGCTTCCACCATCCACCAATCTGTTTCCCTGCAAGTTATTGATCCATCGCCACTCCCCTCCTCCTCCTTTCTCCCCGCCACCAGCTACTCCAGTGGAGCAACCAAGAGCGCCAACGCTTGGAAAGAAGGGGACCAGCCTATTGCCGTTGCAAACACCTTGAACTTGCTTGACTCCCGGAAGCACCGGAACGTCTCCGACGACATCCTCCCAGCCTCGTTCCCCTCGTCCCACACCAAAACAGCTTCCACTGGCTCTGCTGGTGATTCCACATCGCAGAGCGTGATGACGCGGTCTCCGACGAGGACCAGACTTAAGAGCTTCGCCGGAAGATTAGAAGAAAACTTCATCCACTGATTGCTGTTGTTGTTGGTTTCGCCGGAGAAATACAAGGCGGTGAGTTCGGTGAGGACCATGACTCGCTTTGCTGAGTCGATCAGGACGAAACCATGGCCGGACCAGGCGGAGCCGAGTTGGGGAGGACGTGGAACTGCCGGGTCGAGTGGTTGCGAGCTCATGTTGGTGGTGGAAGAAAAGGCAGTAGGTGGTTGGCGGAGGTGTTGGCAGTGGTGAGTTGCGCAACAACACCAACTATATAGAAGAGCAACAACACCAGAGAACTCCCCGAAAGACGAATGTATTGCCAGTCACAATACGCATAACCTGAAAACCGTACGGTCTCCAAAACATTTCCTTCAACTAACCGAAGTAAACATTTCCTTCAATTAACCGAAAAAAAGTGACAATTTCTCTGATTAACAATGCACAAAAATAATAGAATCAAGTTATGCATTGGACGGAGAAGGGGCTTTATGTTGAGCAAATTAGGAGAAAATTCAAGACGAGTTGTTTGGTACATTTTTTGGATTCGCATCATGGCTTGAATAGAAGATCTCAACCAAACCTCCTACCCACCTCGACCACCTGGAGTATGAAGTCGAGGTGACAATACTGATGACATGTGAATCATGGAAATAGATGAGCTTAATGGCAATTTCAATTTCAGGAGCCAAAGTTGCACAAAATCACAGATTTCACAACTAACCTTGCCATTTATATGGACGATTAACTGTTCGAGAATCATTTCTCTCGACTAGAATAGTAAGCAAGAATCAATCTTCAAGTACCCAAAAATGCTAGTTGTACAACTGTTCAAGGAATGGGTATTTCACCAATGCATTAAGTGGGAAAACCAAAGTTTATGCGGGAAAAGATTGGCCAGTTATAATCAAATGGTCAAAAAATATGAAGCAATACGAGTGTGTTTACAATTGTTAAAGGCAAATCATAAAAGCCCTGATGCGATGCCAGCATGGTTCCAAACGCATTATACAACAGTTAAACTTTATCCCAATAGGTAGGGCTAGCTATATAAATGAGGCAGCACTATAATTTTTTTTTTAATCATAAATCATGTTTACGGTTTCAAAAGCATTAGTGTAAAAAGAAAGAAAGAAACCGCTACAGAAAAGCAACAAAATTAAGATTGACCTTCCAACTGAACCAAATGAAACCAAAAAATATAAAAATGAAGAAAATGAGAAGCTTTTAAACTCATCATCGTTTTGCAATTCATTTTGATCGCTTAAAGGCCCTTTACCCTACAAATGTGGCTAATGATGATAAGAGGAAAGTAAAAACACTACTCCTTATGTTTTCTTCTCTTGGATTTTCCTCCAAGAGAATGATCAGAGGACATGGAGGAAATGCCAGTGCTGTGACCATGGGAGATCTCAGACACTTTTCTTCCACTAGGCTTGTCTTTCTTAGACACAGGTTTTCTTTCTGCAGCATTTGATGGTTCACTAACTTCAGATAAAGAGCTTTTCCTGCTACCTTTTGATGAAGCTGCAAGACCGGACTGTGAGCTTCGCGGATTACCACTTTGCATAGGGAAATATCGGGATGAAGTTGCCATTGTGCCTCCAGCAGAAATTTGACGTGTATGTCTTGTGATTGTAGCATTGGCTTTTTCAAGTTCTTTAGGATCAGGGTAATGGACAATGGAGACTCGCCGTGAAATCTTACCAGCTGTGTAGAGGGATATTACTTTGATTAGTGGTTGAACTCAGAGACATAAAACTCAAAACCCATCACAAAATTATGACAACAATCACAAGAACCGGAGTCCTTAAAAGAAAACATGACAGAAGAAGTGGTCAAATACAATGAGGATCCATGATTGTTTTTAAACAAAGTTCAAAATCAGAACCGGAAATGAGAACCAAATTAAACCAAATAAAGTGAAAACATAGAAAAGAGGTGAAAAACCAAAAAACTACTGATCAATTTCACAACTAAATCAATCGCTGCTAATAATAAAGCTTACATGAATATTCGATTTGTATACATACTTTATCCCTATACACTAAAATCAAGCCTAAAATCAGAGATTTCTTGGAGCAATTTTTTTCTTCTTTTTTGGATAAAAGAAGAATTTTATTAAGAGAAGAATATTACAAAGACAATGGAGGACAAGAGATCCTCATTACAAAAAACTACTAACAAAAGAAGACATCAAAAGAGCAAATCTTTCCAAGCTCTAAGCACATTAAAGAGGAAACTCTAAAAAGAGGAAACTCTAAAAAGAGGAAACTCTAAAAAGATCATCCACTTGGAGAAAAATACTTTAGATGGCTGTAAATAAAACTGATAATCATACCAGCATCCCGAGAATAATTCATTAACAGGGGAGGAACATGAATACATATACACTAATACCCTTTATGAAACACTATTGACTCAACTGGTTCTCTCTCTTCCCATAAAAAAAATTAAATAGATAAAGTTCTATCTAATATCTGCAATAATAACCAAACTTAGGCTCAATCAAAAATCAAAATCCCAATAAAACCATTCAATTAGAGCAAGGTCTTTTCTGTAGATTTCTCCTAATGTTTTCCTTAGGTCCTTGTCTACCTGTTTAAATCAAACTGTCTCACTTGATCCACATTTCTTGCCAGAAACTCTGATAATCTTTATTTCACAAGATCACACCACCATAGGCAAGTCTCCATCATATTCTTGTCAGAAAGTTAGTGTTCGGTTACTGTCCCAGGACATAAATAGCGGATAGAAAAAATTGCTCGGGACACAATACAGAAAATCTGTACCTCCAAAATATGAGAACAGGATACGGAGACAGAAATTTAATATTTTTTTCTTCTAATAATATCCCTATACATATTTAATATTTCCCTCTACGTCCTTACAACCATGGTTGGTGCAATGGTGGTCCAACTGAGGTACATAATGTCTTTTATTATGTATTTGTTGTTTTGTTTCTATGTTTCCAAACAAGATACAGAGACAGTTAACTTATATTCCATAACCAAACACGATATAGACAATGTTTTATATGTATCCATCTTTACTGTCTTTACTATCTCTGTCTCCGTTGTCCTAGGACATATACCAAACACTACCTAAGTGCTACTCCTAATTTTGTTCTTAATCTTATCTTTCCTTGAATGTCCACTAACTCACCTCAACATTCCCATTTCTAGTACACATATTTTGCACTTTTTAGTACTTCAATGCCCAATATTCACCCATAATTTCATTTCCCAAAAGAAAAATCATTATCATTGAGCATTGTTGGTTTTATAGTTGTTCCATAAAATTTTCCTTCCAAGTTTGACAGATACTTCTCACAAATTACACCTGAAACATCTCTCGGTTACAACTGAACCGCCCAAGAGCCCAACTTGAATCCTATGTGAAATAACTACACTTTTTAAGATGGATTCATGGTTCCTAAATTGGTAAAATGTGGTGTGATGAAGTCCCCAATTATCACATCCAAAATACTTCTTTTGGTTGATACATCCAAAACACTAATAACTTGCATGTAACTGAACTTATGTTTTAAGTATTTCATGCACTTCATTTTAATCCTACTTAACCTAAATCCATTGGATTCCAAAGCATCTCCCCACTACTCAAGTTTAGATATTCTTCTCTCCCTCAATTCATGAACTATGAAAATTTATTTGCAAAATACACGCAATTGAGGCACTGACTATTGGACATTTCCAGTAAGTATGTCCAATACCAATGTGACATGATATTGAATCAAAGTCAACTCTTAGGGCAAACATATTATATAAAAAAAATTATTACATCTCCACAAGTTCACAAGCCATTCATTGTCCCATCTTTAGATATCTTTATAAGTTGAAATTTTTGAACTTAGATAAACATCTCTCTAAGAACTACAACAATATCATTTCACAGCACAATTGTCATAGGATCCTTACATTGAAAATCTACTTAAGTTGAAAACAATTTTAATTCACTGTCCTTCTCATTCTTCATAGTAGACTATAGTTTTAATTTAACACTCATGAATTATCAATTAAAAGTAAATGCTCAAATTAGTCCTCTAAACTCAGGATTTTAGACATCAATTTAGTCCCTTAATGTTTAAAATGGACATCAATTCAGTCCTCCAATCCATATTAAACATCAATTTGGTCTTAAATTGATGATTCTTTTATCCTATGATGGACCAATTTGATGGCCAAAATCCTTGAAGAATTAATTTGATGTCTTGCATATCTCTGCATATACTTTATCTATTAACGTATATGGAGGGATAAAGGAGACAAAGGAGAAACGAAATTTTCCATAGATGCATACCAATTTTTGGTTCCGTAGGAGAGGCAACAAAAACTATTTCATCTGGCTCTTGGGAAGCAAAGCTGACAAAATCATATTCTTTCCCTGCCAACATAGTGACACCAACACAAAAATTAAGGCACTTACAAGGCAGAGGTTATATCACACAATCATTATAAATTATGCAATATGTCAGTTTGGAGATTAAAATGCAGTGATTGAAAGAAAGAGTATGGCATTGATGTTACAGTTGATCCATTATATTTACCAGATGAACCCTCAAAGGTGGCCAGTTTGCCGTCAGTATGAAGGTTGAGAGACAATTCCTGCCCATCAATCTCAGATAACAAATCCTGGCCAACATGAACCATGTAAAAGGTAAGAATAACCACAATGATCACAGAAACATGAAAATGAAACAGAGGCCCTTACAACATTGAAGTCCCAGACAGAAGGCAACAAAACCAATACAATTAACAACTCATTTGAATGGAATGAAGCCATAAATAATTGAAGGCACCACTCAATGTCTTACAATAAAACAAGTGAAAATAAAAAGGAATGATGTATTCCACATATGGATGTATTTTTCCACATAACATACTGAAATTTCATAAATTTTGAAAACTATGAAACATATGTAAATTTTCAACCTCCAAATAGAAACTAACACATAATAAAATGAAGTTTAATTGATAAGATTGATACAAAGTGTAGTTAATAGTTACAATAGCAAACAATCCTTTGCTTAATGATAATAGCAACACTTTTCTTTTTCTTTTTTTTTTTTCATTGGGTACAGTAATTGAATTTCAATTAAGAAATGGAAATTGAGACAAAGATACAAACTTACATTGGAAACAGGTAGCTTAAGTAGCCAAAGCTCGGTGGACTCATTCATGTTAAGATTAACAAGTGCTTTTTTGTTTTCTTCCTCAAATTCTTGAGGAGGCTTGTAACCTTCCACATTCTCTGAATTCACCATGGAAATCGACAAAGACTAGACCCAAAAAAAAAAAAAAAAATGAAAAGCAATTCTTCAGGTCAAATGCAGAATAACATATGAGGTCACTTTATAGATGCAATTAGATTTGATTCCAGTGGCGAACGGTGGGTGCAGTCAATATGGGAAGCTCACTACACTCAGCCCTATCACTGCAGTGAACAAACACAGGGCCCAAAAAGCCCACATGGCATTTTGGGTTTGGGAGTCCACTACTAAAATATCAAATTTAACCCCACGTATTAAATGAGCTGGCCATTGTACTGTTAAAATAAAAAACCAGGTTTCAAGTATTCAACTCTTTGTGAACTTGGATACCATTGAAGTGGATCCTACTAACAATGATATGATCAGACAGACATAACAAGGGACAACAAACAAAGAATTTGGATTCCATTGAAATGAAGCTAGCAAACAAGAGAAGAAAGAAAAGGTTTTGATCACATACACCCAAAATAAAGGAAAAATTCCTTTGTAGCAGCATTCTCACATCAATTAGCTACAACTAGTCCTAAGTGCTTGTGCTCCCTACAAACAAAGATACCAAAAGACAAAATTAACCAAAGCAACACCCTCCAAGACATATTTATCAAACTCGACCCAGTGATTGACCTGTCCAAGGAGTTGGGCTAATAGTTCACGACCATCATATAATTAAACAATTAAATAGATATACAAAACTAACTAAGAAATACAATAAACTCAATTATGTCTGTCCATGAAGAAACAGCTAACATAATTCAACTAACACAGCCTCCAGTACAGCATAAAATCAAAACACTAATCCGGTCCAGAAAACATATAACATAATCTCTTTTTTATCCAAAAAAACATAATCTCTTACTAGTCCAGCTCAGCATCAAAACAAAATCGCATTGTCAATCTATTTGTTTTAGTAAACCATCAAACCACAACTCAGACAAGACATGGTACAATAAACCATAATCCAACATAGAAAACATAAGAGGAAACCCCTAACGACGGGTGGGACTTACCGAATAACGACGGGTGAAATGACGGGTAGACGCAGAGTTGTTCCGATGGCGGGCGCGGGCGCGGGCGCGGTGAGCAGCAGCAGGCGCGGGCACGGGCACGGGCACGGGCACGGGCGTGGTGAGTAGAGCGTAGCGGCGGTCCTCTTCCCTCCGGCGAGAAGCAGCAGGTCTGGGCGTCTGGCAGTGGCGGTCCTCTTCCCTCCTCTTCTCACGCTGTCAAGACTCAGGGAGAATGGGAGACTAGGTTATGTGATGTTGTGTTTGTCAAAGAGTGAAACGACTGTGTTTACTAGATTAGGCCTTTGTTTTTGTTTTTTTTGGCATTACAAAACGACGCCGTTTAAGTTAAAAAAAAAAAAGCATAGCCCGGTTCAAAACCCAGCTGGGTCACTGGTTTTGATTAAAACTGACAAAGTTAAATTGGATCTCACCAATTTTGATGTGTGACCGATCCAAATAATGGATCAGACCAATTTCATGTGCTGGGTCAAACCGGTTGGTCCGAGCAGATTTTTAATAGTATACTTCATCTCATTGCCCTCAATTTGGGAATAAGGAAAATAAAGAAAGAATGCAGTATTGGATGAAATCAACTCCATCCATACCCATTTTAATTCACTAAAATTTGTCATTTCCTAATAATGTAACTTAATAGGATTTCACTTTCTTCTATCCATTTCTATTAATTTAAACACTTCCAAGATTTGAAAAAGAAAATTAAGAAAAATCACGTTATTCAAGCGAAAAAATCACAAATTAACAAATGAATTGGAGCTCCACATTGAGGTGGTGTCATCAGGAGCATGTCGCCGATTCCATGAGATGGTAGCCGGTAGGGCATATCTCATGACGACATGAATTATTTTATATTAAAATTTCACATAATCTTATTATATTTAACTCCTAATATTTAAATTAATAGTAAGAGGTCACACTTAATAAAATCACATGAAATTTCAATACGATAGAATCCATTCTCCTGCAAAAGGGTCTCGGCCCCTTGGGTTTTTACCAATCAAAAGTGACAGTCCAATCCGATCAACCCAAACCAAAACACTATCGGTTCGGTCCGGGTAGATCCAACCTGTTCCGCACAAACCGGTTTTATTAAGCGGATGAACCGACGGAATACGGCATTTGAACGGGGAGCAAGCAAGAAGAGTAAACAAGCAACGATAACTGAGTGATTATAACAAACAAAAACAAAATGGCTTGCTCCCGTTTCTTCTTCAGATTACAGAGCACCCACAACTGCCGTGCTTTGCGTAGACGCCCTGCTGCTGCGTCGGCGTCACACTTTCTTGCTGTTCCCTCTTCCCTTCCTCCTCGTTATCTCACACTCTGCACCACCACCACCAACTGCCATGTGGCATCTGCTGAAGTGGCAGCAGCAGAGCCTCAGCAACAACAACTACCCGGTAATACGCGAAGCACTGACTTGGTGGCCTTGGAATATGCAGACCTCAATCTTTCTTACAACTTGGTAGGTAACCTTTTATCCTTCTTTTTTCTTTTTATTATTTATTTTTAATCTTGCAGTGAAAGTTTATTTTTGTTTTCAAGTGAAGTGCATACTTCACTTTATTTATTGGAATTAAGAATTCAAGGTGTTTTGTTTTTATTAAAAAAAATCTTTTTTAATAATTTTTTATATATTTTGATATATTTGAATAATTTTTTTAAGTAAAAATAAAATTATTAGAAAAAGGGAAAAAAAAATTTATAAGCTAAAATTTTCACCTTTTGAAAAATAATATTTTAATATTACGTCTGAATATAAACTAACATTTACATTTTCAAAAATCTTAATTAAAAAATAGATTAAAAAAGATCTTTTATTAGAATCACATGCAAATGAGCACTTAGTAATTTAAGCACATTTTACAGCTTCATCTACTAAATCATTAATCTTTTTTAATTAATTTAAAAATAAAGTATGCATATAATTTTAAGAGTCACAATGAACCTTTAGTGTTAATCTTGCCAAATTGTAAGTGGGTATGAGGCTATGAGCTGATATGGAACTAAAGGAGCTATTTTGGGTTTGGGTTACCAAAAATGTTATTTGTCAATAAGTGTGGGTGTTCTACCTGTACACTCACTTGTACACCGTTAAATGAGATAGTGGTCTCCACTCATTTTTACTCATTCATATTATCTAATGATAATTAAGTGGGTGTCCAAATGAGACACATTTGAATGTGAAAATAACATTGTTGGTTGGGTTACTTTCTTTTTACCTTTTGAGATTCTGGTATTTTAATTTTTCAATTGATGTTGTTTATCCAATGCAGGATTTGGGTCATGTCAGGATCAGGCAACATGTCAATCCCCTGAGCTCTTCCTTCTCGGTATTTTGCTTTATAAATGCAAATTCTACTTCTTCATGATTTAGCACACACACACATATCTGATAGTCATTTTCGGTTACATGATATGGTTCTTAGTTTAAGTTAGTTTATTTTTAGAATATAAACTCCATGTGGGTTAGCTCAATAGAAGTAGGTTGAGTCCTAAGCCAACTTTACTTGCAAGGTCGTGGGTTCAAAACTTGGAGAGCTATCTTGGGAGGGGCGTACTGGTTATCACTCCAAGTCTTGAGAGCTTAAACTTTCCCACTTAGCTTTTTTTATTTATAAAATATAAAGTTATTATTTATATTTATCTTTAGAAGAATCAAACACATCGTAATTAAAAGCCTCAAAACAATCTAAGAGCTAGTATATCTTTACTTTTTTAATTTTTATTTTAGATATAAGTTCACTTTTGAAGAGGGTGAGTCTCGGCACAATAGTAACATTATTGCTTTGTGACCTGGAGGTCACAGGTCCAAATCTTGGAAATTGCCTTTTTGCAGAGTGGGGGTAAGGTTGCTTACATCTACTCTCCCCAGACTCCACATAATAGGAGCCTCATGCACTAGACTGCCCTTTTATATAAGTTCACTTTTGAGGTTTTTTTTTTAATTTAAATTTCTTTGGTCCCAGTGACACTTATTTTCAATTTGGTCATCCTTGCCGTTTGTTATCTTTATTACATTGTTTATTGTGGGGAAAAACTATTTTACAGTGCATTTGTTCAAAAAATGAGTACATAAAGGCGTATATATCTTTAGATTATTTGATGAGTTACATTGCACTTTTTTGAATCAATAGTAGATATAAATTCATTTTCTCATTTTAGTGCTGTCTTTTCCATGTTATAACAATCAAACTAGTTTTCTTATTGCTATGTTCATAAGAACTAGACAAAGAAATGAGGCACACCTGGCTTTTGTGGCATGCATTAGGCGTTTGGTTCAATAAATCACCTTACCATGCATTGAAGGACTCTTCTGGTTTCAATTAATGTGATTCCCTTTGATTAATAGGTGCCTACACAAGTACCAGACTGGAACCAGGTCTTTGCGGACCCATTGTTGCCACTCATGGTGGATATTGGATGTGGTAAGCTGAATTTAGATGATAAAATTATAATATGCTTCTATCCTGTTAGCGCATTTGTTACAGACTGGTATGGTTCATGTATATGGACAATGGAAAAATTTGTTTATCACATGTTATAGTACCGAGTTTATTGAACCGTTTCTGATAACCAAAATATTGTTTTTGAATTAATAGAAATTATTTTTATTGATTCTCTTCCCTTATCATCAGACTGGATTCAGAAGTAGCTCTTGAACCATGCTTTTATCCTTTTCAAGGTTGTCAAGTGATCATTTCATTACCTGAGGGGTCTAATTATACTTGTTATCTGTTATTGTAAACAATGTCAGGTAGTGGCAGGTTTCTTATGTGGCTTGCTAAAAGAAATCTTAAAGTGACAAATTATTTGGGATTGGAAATACGGAAAAAGGTGTGCAAACCTTTCTATTTCTGTTACTTTTTGGTTTCAAATGCCCTCGAAAATTGCTCCCTGTTTGTTAATTCTGCTTTCTTTGTTGTTGTTGTGTCACCTTCAGCTTCAGTTATAAAGATATCTACTTGTATGATAATGTAACCCTTCCATGTGCAGCTCATCAAGCGTGCTGAGTTATGGGTAAAAGATCTGGCTCTTGATAACATGTACTATCATTAACTTATTTAGATGGTGACGTAAATCAAAGCTTGCTTATCTTTATCAACTCTGGAAAAATGACTGTTACACTGAAATGCAGACATTTCTTGTTTGCAAATGCCACAATTTCTTTCAAGCAGTTGGTAGAATCATATCCCGGGCCCTTGCTGTTAGTTTCAGTTTTGGTGAGTTTATCTCCTTGCTCTGCGGATAATCTCTAAAACATACATTTGTGCCTTCCTTTAGCAAACTGTCATCTACATTACCAAAAGGCCTTTAAGGGTCTGTTTGGTTTTAGTTTTTAGTTTTCATTTTCAGTTTTTCAGTTTTCCAAATTTTATGAAGGAAATACAAACTCCAGTTTTCAGTATTTCTTTCACATAATCCTGAACTGAAAAACTGAAAACCGAAACCATACAGGCCCGATAAATTCTATTTTTAAGTTTTCATTTACAGTTTTCTGTATTTCCTTCACAAAATCATGAAAAATTGAAAATGAAAATTGAAAACTGAAACCAAACAGACTCTTAGGGCCTGTTTGCTTGCCTGTTTTCAGTTTCCAGTTTTCAGTTTTCAGTTTTTGTGAAGAAAAAACTGAAAAAACTGAAAACTGAAATTACTGAAACCAAACAGGCCCTTACTTTTCTGATTATATGATTTTGCCCATGCATGCAGTGTCCAGACCCTCATTTCAAGAAAAGACATCATAAGAGAAGAGTTCTGCAAAAGCCTTTGGTTGGTGCTATTGTAGATAATTTAATGCCCGGGGGTCAGGTATATTTTCTGCATGCTTCATATATTTTTACTTGATTTGTGATTGTCATTGTCATATATGTTCATCTAGTGTTTTGATGAATACTTTCCTTCTAGACTTACTTTTATTTCCATCTCATATGAATCTGTGGGGAAATTTTTTTATTTTATTTTATTGTACTAAAACCAGGCTACATATGCTATCTCTCCTTCCTCTTCCCAGTAAATAATTAAGAGTGAAGAGATATACAAGATGCAATATGCAAATCCATAAATGGTTGAAATAGATAAATTAATCTGTTGATGACAATTGAGGGAACAAAGAAAGTATGAGTGAATATTGGCACATTGATTGACATATCAGTATACTGCGGTTGAGATTTTCCATTGTACTTTATACTTATACTGGGGTTGTAGCACTTGGAATGATATTTTTCTACATCTATAGTAACCTGCAATTGGAAAGTGCTAATTGCTTCATTCATTGATCACTCTGTCAATGCAAATGTACCCCCATACACGATTTGCATTGATCCTGGAAGCATGCAGTATTGGGATTTATCGCTATGTTGCTACCCAGTATTGTCTGTTCCTTCCTGATTCCTTGAGATGAGTGAAAGTACTATTCTGACAAATAAGTATTGGAAGGTCAGGAGCAAAATAAGAGCAATTTTTTATTTGAAAGACGTCATTTGGTACAGTGCAATATGAAAGAGAATTTCTTTTGGCATCCCAACCTTCTTTCTAAGGTTGTGATATCATCTCTTCTGCTCCTCGGAACCTTGTTTCGACTATGGAGTATCCATAACAGGGTTCATTTAGTCATTTTCATTGTAGGTACGATAGAGAATTGTGGCATCAATATTCTCCCTGTTTGGCATCTTTTTTAAAATTCGTCTTCTGCTTTGGATCTCATAGAGGTTGGATAGTTTAGACAAGTAGTGAGTGGGTATGGAGTATGGATCTGTTACATAACATAGCAGATGCACATCAACTAATTTACGAATTTTATGATAGCAAAAGACTAATTTACATTAGTAGTCATCATGGTTTAATGTGCATTCGCTGATATTGATGTCCACAATGATACTGAAATAATCTCTTCCAAATATATATTTTGATGCTCATATCAGGTTTATGCTTTTATTTAAGTAGTCATTTTATTTTCTTCAAGCAAGTTAGGAAATAAGAATGCCAGAGTCTGAGCGATGTCCCTGGAAAACATCCAACTATCCAAAGGCTGCTATGCGAAATCCTGACACTAGCGTGTGTGACGTGTCACAGTAATGCATTCTACTGCCACTAACCACATTTCATTGTAGCTAAGATGACCCATAAAATGCTGGTTGTTGGCATATAGATCATGATACCATTTAGCAAGTACCAGGTTCATGATTATCATTTTACTTAAAGTTCCAGTTTTTTTTCTTTGGTTGCAGTAGGAGGTCTTGAGACATGAGAGGGAATAGGGGAATAGAACATTGACGTGTTTGTGGTTATATCTCTGGCTTTTTGAAGAAAGTCACGTTTGTGTTTGTGTCATGGTAGGTATTTGTACAGTCTGACGTGCTTGAAATGGCGGTTTATATGAGAAATCAGTTTGATGAAGTTGATTCCCTTAAACACATGGATACCTTGAACACGGATATGCTGTGTGACAGTGAAGGGTGGTTGTTAAGCAACCCCATGGGTATAAGGACTGAGAGAGAGATTCATGCAGAACTTGAAGGTGCAAAAATCTACCGACGGTTGTACCAGAAGCAGACGTGATTTCTCAGGCTTGACTAATTTGCCGATGATTGGGTGCATTTGTTTCAGCTTTTTCCAACAAAACTGATTTTTGACTAAAAGAATCACTGTTTTACAAAAGCTACTCATGGCAATTTCGACCCAAAAATTAAATATTGGGTTTTTTAGCTTTTGATTAGAAGTTGAAATGAATAGCTTCTATGAAATTTTTTTTTTTTGTCAAAAACAAAATTGAAATAAACGCACCCTTAATCTTTGACTATGAAGCACGAGAGGAACTTTGTTCATACTAGGCATGTATGGTTCAATCCTCTCAAGACAGTGCACACCACTTGGTATCAAATCTTTACAGGATACTTTGAGCTGTATGGTGTCTGCTGTGTCTGTGCTTTGTGTTCAACCACCGTAGAAAAGTACACATGCTCTTAGGATGTAAACTATTTTATTTTTTTTCCCTCTCTTGTGGTTAGATATTAGTTTTTGGGTGTGGATCCTCTCAATTTGTTTTTTGATATGATGGTGTCATGTTAAATCTTCACCATTGATCATGTTGTCTTTTTAGAAGATGAAGTTTCCTTCTAACTTGATTAAGGATGGGGATTATAGCATGACATTTTATCATGTAAAAAATGATGAGAAGATCTGATCCTATTAGTTTCTTCTATTTTTCATTATGGGGTTTGTAATGTAGAAATGAGAAATACTATGTTGAGTGATGCCATGTGAAGTTCTTATGTTACACTTCATACCTAGAAGGACAAGAATTAGGTGTTTGTATTAATTAGATGACAATTTTAATTTAATTTTTTGTAACAATTATACTCTAAAGTTATTATTAAAATTTATTTTGTTGAATTCAAAATTTTTATTATTTTAATAAAAATTTGTAGAAGTTGTTGGTCTTTCATATAGAAATTGTTGAATATCAAAACACAACTAGAAAATCATCACTCCTAGAATCATGTAAAATCAAGAATTAAATTTAGCTTTCAAGTCATTGCTAACATTGAAGGAGTGAATTTGAGGTATAATAACTATTTTCTTATTTTTTAGTTGAAATATAAATTTAATTTGTTTTATGGAAAAATGTTAAGGATATTTTTTTTTTACAAAAACTAATAGAGAATAAAACATAGACAAAATTTATGTCCCATTAAAAGTTTTCAAGTTTTGAGTTCAAATAAAATAATTAATATATTATAATATAGAGTTTAGTTTCTATCGATTGACGGTATAATTTTTTTTTTATATTGTTGTTTAATTAAATCATCTCATTTGCATAATTTTTTAAGTAGTGGATGTAAAAATTAATTATCTTTGTTAATGGGGCAATATATAATTCGATGACAGTACATATATTTATTTTACACCGTTAATGCATCAATATTAAGAATTTGGCCCATATGAAGTGAGATAGTTGTTAAAATGCAAAATTGAGGTGTCAATTATTCCTAGTTCAATAACTTTCATTATATATGTATTATGTGCGAATTTCACTAAATGATCTCTAAGGTATTTAGTCCACTTTACTAACATTTTCACTTTAGAGGAGTCAAATCACAAAATTTAATTATATGATATACTATATTACCTTTTTTCATTATTTATTTTATTCACCACTAAAATATTGAGATAATTGTTATATTAAAAAGGTTAAAGAATATAATATAAAATTTTCATTTAAATAATTGGGCAAAATAGTCTAAAATAAGTTAAAGCCATAAAAAAAATCTGCTCTTATCAAATTATTATTTGATAGGTAAATTAGTATTAATAATTTATGAAATAAAGATGACTCACGTTCACTTATATAAATAATAATTAATGTATGACATAAAGGAGAGCAAATACTTTCTCCCCCCTAAACTTCGAGAAATGTTAAGTGTATACTACTTGATCTGGTCCTAATAATTGTCTATTTTAAAAATTTTCTTTATTTAAAAATAATTATTCATCAAATTTTTTTTTTATTAAATAATTTCCTTTTAACTGTGAACACTCGATTTTGTCCGAACCAATAAAAATAAAATTTCAAAATTGGCACATTTTCAAAATTTAAACAGTTGAGTAACCTAAATCTAGTTTAGGCGATGATTTCAGGTTCATTTTAATTTTTGGTACATATGCATCAATATCAAAAAATAAAAAAATAAAAAATATACATAAATAAATAAAATACAAAAATGTGTCATTTTTTAATTCCTTCCCTGTGGCACAACAAATACCCGTGATCACAAAGAAGAACAAACAAAAACTCAAAAGGTAAAAAGAAGTCAAGAGTAGAGTTGGAAGACCATCATCATGCTTCTCCTCGTTGACCACAAAAGAAACTCCTTTTGCTGTGATAGCCTGTAAAGGTAAGAATGAATATATTTTTTTTTTTTTGGTCAAAAAACGGAATTGAAAGAGGGAGGAATCAGTAGCAAAGAAAAGGGGGGGGGATCAGAGGAGGCAGTTTTTTCCGGGGAGAGAGCTTTCATTACACAATCTCACCCTCACCCTCACCATCACACTATCTTTCCATCACCACCACCACAAACCTCTCACATAGCCATGATCTCAAAATAATGAAGCTAAAATAGCCCTCAATCCTTACCATCATCATCGAACCTCATAATTCATTTAATTATCACAAAACCATTTTCATCGTCTCCTCACCATCATAAACCATCACAAAACCATCATTATCACTACCATCCTTCACCTCTTCCACCTTCATCATCATAACCCACGACCAAATAGCGATCATCACCATCATCATAAACTCAACCCCAACCATCATCATCCCCATCAAACCTCCATTTCCATCATCATAGTTTCCTTCCTGAAACAACAACCATTCCAATATCCTTCATCACATAGCCATCATTGTCATCAAGTATACAACCACAAGTCTATCACAAACCAAAAAAAAGGTATAAAAAAAAAAAGAACAAACAAAAAGAGATATCTTAGCTGTCATTCCAGCCAGTCTACTCATAGTCAAAGAGGAAAGGAACGCAGCACACCAGCAGCCGGCTTCCTCTCCCTCGCGCCATCCTGCCATCCGGTTCTGCCAGCTCCCCAGGAATTCGCGTCAGTGTCCTTTCCTCCGCCTTCACAAGCAGAATCCGCCGGCCAGGTTCAATAGCAAGTCAGCTGTCATCACTGCCTCACCGCCCCTCTAGCTCGCCTGAGCCTTTCCGTCTCCATGAGCGCTGCGCCGTGCTTATGCTTCACCATTCTTATGCACCCCTGTTTGTAAGCTTCTTTCTATGTTTCTGTTTGCGTGTAAATAAAAAACTTTGTTTCAAAACCCAACTTTCACATTCCTAGAATGTTCGTGAATGTGCTGTCCCTTTTAAGTTTTTTTATTTAATTAGAGTTTTGGTTAAAAGTTGATTTAGACTTTGGTTGTGCTTCATTGGGCTGAAACTGATCTTTGCTATTTGGGTCATGAGGCTTCATTTTTTTATTACAGGGCATGAGTTCCTTTCTTGTGCTTTTGGGTTTCAATACTTTTGCTGATTTGTATTTTTATTTGTTAGGAGCAGGATGTTAGTTTTGGGCTTAGAGTATTTAGGCTTAATTTTCATAGTTGGGGTCTCTAGATTTTGGTTGGAGCTTAATATTGTGGATTTGAGTTTTAGAGCCAAGTTTTTTTTTTAGAAGTTTTTAAATTTGGGTTGGGTTCATGCTCTGGTATAAGCTGATATTCTTTGGGACCTAACATGTAAAAAAATAAAATATTAAAAAATAAAAATAAAAAAATAATGAAGATAATAAAAATAATAAAAACAAAAAAAAATGTTTTGGTATGTGCGACAATAATGACTGAGAAGTCGATGTTTCCTTCATCATTGTTGCTATGTAAAGTAGCCTAGCACTACTTTGAATTCTGTGTATAAGTGGATTTCTTCTTTAAATTATCAATCAAAATTTTCACAATTAAAGTTAATCAACACAGCTTTAATTTTTTTTTATCTTAATTAAAATTAACCTAACGACACTAATTTTAAAGAACTACGTGACTTTGAATTCCTCATCGCACCAGAGGATACGTAGGAGCAGGTGATTCCTGTCAAGTCAAAATTAGATTTTATTAGGTTATTTTATGTTATTTCATTTTTGATTTGTAAATATTTATTATTATTTTTGTTTATTTATAAATATTTATTGTCTTTTATTGTTATGTATTGTTTTTAATTTTAGTTAATAATCAAATTATTTTAAATGAGGATGTTAATTTAGCCGTGACGGCTTATTAACTCAGTTAAACATCTGAGTGATAAATTTGATGTTTTAAATTTTCAAACAAAAATTATATTTTTATAATTTGTATTACTTGTAAATATTTTCTTTAATATCTTTTTATTCTTTAAATTTTAAATTAATCAATTATTTGTTAAAAATTTTATTTTGAATAAAATGTTAATTTAGCCGAGACGGCTTGTTAACTGAATATTTTGGACATCTGAGTTGTGACAGCTTGATGTTTCAAAATTTTCAAGCTAAAATTAAATTTTATGATATTATTTTATTCTGTTTTTGCATGTAAATATTTTTGTTCATTATTATTATTATCATTGTAAATATTTATTTATTTATTTATTTATTATTATTATTATCCTTTTTCTTTATTATATTAATTTGAGTTAATCATTGAAGTGTATATATTTTATTTCAAACAAAGAGGTTAATTTAGCCGAGACGGCTTGTTAACTGACATTTTAGAATATCTGAGTTGTGACAACTTGATGTTCTATTTTCTTTATTTTTTAGTAAAAAACATAAATAAATATTTTGAAAGGTTATTAATAATTTGCACAATTAATTAAGGTACCGTCTAAAGATGGGTGTATTAGGGGTGCTGTAGGATTAAGTTCCTACCCTTCCCTAAGCATAACCGACTCCCGAGTTTAGATCTGGTTTCAAAGATCATTTTCTTTAAACAAAATGGTTTTTCCATGTTTTTACCAATTAAATAAAACTTGGTGGCGACTCCATTTTAAAAAAAAAAAAATCATTTGTCGCCGTCCACGTCGCGATCCCGGTTGCGACATTAACAATACCTTTGTTAAGTATATACTACCTTTATTATTGTTAATCATTTCTTTTTAACAATACTTCTATTAAATATTATTAGAGGAAGAGAAAAATATAGTAGAGAAAATGAGAGAAAGTTGAATTATTAGAAAAAAATAATGGTAATTGAGTGAATTATTTTTAACATTTTCTAACTATGATATTTTTTTCAACATTTTTTGAATTTCAATGCGCATTTAAAAATGGACAAATATTCAAAAAAGGAAGAAGTATTTCTTTATAATAAATTTATATCTCTAAGACAAAATAAGTATAGAATCTAACAAAATATTCTATCTTCTTGACTCTTGTTCTTTTATACTATAGAAATCTAAACTTATTATTAAAAATATTGAATACCAAACATTTCTCTATAATCCTAATGTTATTAAATTCAATTTTTGTAGACCAATCCATGTTGAGACTTTAATGTGTTTCATTCTCTTTCTCTCTTTTTGAATTTATCAACCTTAATAACTCATTTTAAGTTACAATTTTTATAGTTATACTATCTTTATCTATTTTTAAATATTTTATAATGAATAAATAAAAGTTTGGTATAAATTGTATCTAGATATATTAAGTTTTTAATGTACTAAACTTTTACTTTTTCCTAAAAAGACAGTTAAAAGTGAATAAAGAAAATAATATTTTGGATACCAAAGTTTTCTCTCTTACCTAAATCAAAGACACAGACTAGTTAATTGCAGAGGCTAAAATAAGCAAAAAATTCAGCTACCAAAACCTAAACCCCTTTATTTGTCGGGGTCAAAAGAAAAATTAAGAAAACAATATTCAATTTCCACGATACTTCCTTCGCATACCCCCACAAAAAAAAAATGTATATATTCCCTGTTTTTCAGGTGGGGCTCATATCATCAATAGAAAGCAAACGCGTAGAAGCAACGCGTGATTTTTGAAAAGAAGAAACGACTAGTATATAAGATAAGAGTAGGTTAACTACCACAAAAACTGTTTGTTCTGGCAACACAAGCGCTCTCTCTCTCTCTCTCTCTCTCTCTTCCGATAAAACAAGCGTTCTATGTCTTTCATCACCTTTGGAAGATTTTACAGACAAAAGAAGTTGCACTCTCCAATTGAGTAAGCATCAACAATTATTAATTAATTCCCGTGTGATTATAATCTTGTGTCGTGGGATGTTTCCTGGTTTTCAGTTTTGGCTTTAGAGGATATATATTGTTCCTTGTTTTCTTTTTGAGGTAAAATTCAATTCAATATCTTTGGAATCATGAATCAACTTGGTTTTCCATGGTTGTTGGATTGCGTCAATCATGTTCTTGGTTTTTTTGTTTTTCCTCAAATTGTTCCCTTGAATGAATATGAAATTCTCACAATTCCTACTTTTTCTGAAGGGACGAAAAAGTACCAATCAGTACTCATTTAATGACAACTGCTTTCTCCGTGATATGGATTTACTTGATCATATGTATTTGCTGATGTTATATTTGTGAGTTTATGTCCCCCCCCCCCTCCCAAAAAAAAAAAATCTTTCTTTTTTGTTTCTTTGTTTGTTAGTTTTTGGGGAAGAGTTTTTCTGTTGAGAAATAAATTTGTCTTATCCTTTAGCTATTAATGGTGTGGCAGAAGAGAAGGGCTTTCTGAAGGATAATTGCATTGTATGCACTTAGTTTTCTCTTTCCCGTAGCTTCTTGATTTAGTGAAGAAGTCATTTCTTGAAGTTCCTGCAATTTGTACCTTATTAAATCTAATGCATCTCACTTTCATTCCTTCCATTTTGCATTGGTCTATTTTCTGGAGATATCATGACTTGAAGTTGAGTTCTTGGATTTCTCGTTAACTTTTATTATACCTTTTCTTTTTTTCACCTTACAAGACAATCATGGATCCATTTGATTATGTATTTGTGTGATAACTGATGTTGTTTCATATGTATTGCAGTCCATAAATTGAGATTTTTTTTTTTGATTACTTATGAATCTCAGGTTAAATCAAGATGAGCTACAAAAAAGACAAGCATGATGATGAGTCTGGTGAGAGAGGCCTGTTTTCACATTTAGCAGGCCATTATCCATCGGCACCACCCTATCCTCCTCCACCTGGTTCATACCCACAACCAGGATATCCACCACCAGCAGGCTATCCCCCAACTGCCTACCCACCACCTGCATATCCTCCTCCAGGAGCATATCCGCACACTGGTTATCCTCCTTCAGGGTATCCACCTTCTGGTTATCCTCCTCATTCAGGGTATCCACCTTCTGGTTATCCTCCTCATTCAGGATATCCATCATCACCTTATCCTTCTCCACATGGCTATCCCTCTCCATATCATTCAGGTACACTTAACAATCACAATTCTTTAGGAAGATTATTATGATTTTGTTTGAAATTGAATTATTAGGTCCTGTTAAGTTTCTTTATTCAATTCCAATTTTCATTTTTTGTTCTCAGCCGGGTTCATGTCTTCCAAAATTTTGTGATAAAAATTGTGAAAACAAGAAATAAAATAAAAACCAGGCAGACCCTTACTTTTCAATATCCTCTTTTGTCTCATATCTATAATAACAACAACAGCAGAGCTTTATCACACTAGGTTGAGTTGCTACTTGATTCATTTGCTGTCATTTTGTTATGTCAAAATTACATGTTCATGGTGTGTTTGGTATAGGGGTAAAATTGGTCTGGAAATTTGTCCCCTTTTGACCTCCCAACCAAACTTACCTGAGGTTGTGTTTGGAACAAGGCAAAAAATGGGGGATAATATTTCATGGGTGAGTTGCATGTGTAATTTTACACACGTTACTAATTCATGAAATTTTAATCCGCTATTTTCACCCGATACCAAACAACCTCATTAAAACCATTTACATCAAGGTTTTTTCTAATGGTTTCACAAAATGTTTTGTGACATGGGTTATGTTCAAACCATGTATGATGAAACATCTTTATCAGAGATTAAATTGCTGATCATAGTTAGAATAATTCTACTTATACTCTTGGGAAGCGGAGGCTTATGATTTAATTTCAATGCACATGGTGGTACTGAATTCTTTTTATACAGGACACAGGCCTGGCATAGGAGGGGCTGGTATGGGATTGTTGGCAGGGGGTGCTGCTGCTGCAGCTGCTGCATATGGTGCTCACCATCTGGCACATGGTCATTATGGACATGGTCATGGCTTTGGTCATGCAAAGTTTAAGCATGGGAAATTTGGCAAGCGTTGGAAGCATGGCATGTTTGGAAGGCATCATGGCAAGTTTAAGCATGGCTGGAAAAGATGGAAGTGATATGTGGCCAATATACAACATAATGTAGTTATGTGTACGGTCATCCAGGTTGAATTCTGGGATGAATAATGTTTGCTAATAGAACTTGGTTTTTGTTGCAGGTGAGCAATGAATATTTTTTGTCTATTGCTTATTATGTATCTCTTGTGCTAATGTGTGTGGCTCCTGTATATATAAGAAATCCATCACCCTTAATTATTTAGCTTATATTCTTATGATTTTCCTCTTCATGAATGGCTTAAAATTTGAGATAACAGTTTGGCAAATTTCACTGATAAGCCTTCAGATTCAAATGTTTGTCAATGATGGGAGTTTTTAAGTTTCTAGTGTAGTAATAGGACATGTATGTGGTAACTTGTATCCAAATACCTCCTTTTGAAACGGAATGAATAAGAGGAAATGTTCACTTTAATTTGTTTAGTTAAATGTGTTTCATGAAATAAATAAAGTATCAATTTAATTCCTAACATGATAAAAAAGTTATTCAAATTGATATTTTTGGTAGTTCAAGTTAGCCTTTGCAAACATTGCCATATGGACTAAATTGATTAACGTATTTGCAATTTTAAATATTGTATTGATTTCAATGACTAAAGGGAAATATACAGATAATTTTAAGGATAAAGAATCTTTTCTTGAATGAGTTATTTCATGTGAAAATTTCACCTCACCTTGTCATAATTTTTATCATTGATAAAAGTGGCCCCTAATTTGGCTCCACAAAAATATCTAATCAATGTTAAAATTTTGCACATTTCACAAACTTTGGAAGACTTCCTATGAGTTTTCTGTTCCCAAAGGTCTGTACTAAAACAATTGAAAGAAGGCAGTCTCAATGAAACTATTGAACCTGAGAAAAATAGTTAGCAACTTAGCATGTGCTACTATAAGCTGTCCCTTAGTGGATAAAATCATATTACTAGGTTTGAAAACTAAAGCATTAAGTGCATGTCAAAGTTTTAAAACAAGACGATGAAAGAAAGGCCTTGCAGTCTGAGTGCACGGAAGCAACTATTCTGCTATTTTTGTGTTTGGAGTAAACACACACAATAGTCCTCCAAAAGTTCATGAGGTATGAGGTTAATTTTGAAAAAGAAAATTGGACATCACTCTATTTCTTTAATGTTTAAAATGAACATTTTAGGGGGAAAATGAATATCAATTTATTTCTTAAATTGATGGTTATTTTGTATTATAAAAAAAATCAAATTGATGTTAAATGTCTTTAAAATACTAATTTAAGAGACTAGTTTTGATGCACTAATAGCATAAATATAGCTATACTATCATCCAATTAAAATTTTGCATTGTATGACTTTTCATGTAGTGGATAGAAAAAGTCATTTATTATTACTAATGTGATAGTATATAATTGGATAATTGTATAAAAACCTTTAAACATTATTAGTACACAAAAATTAAATCCTTAATCAATTTATGTAACATTTAATTATGAATATATGCTCTTTTCATTTTATCCTATATATGTCTGGTGATGAAATTTAGGGTGTGTTTGACGTGTGATGTTAGGTATGATAAAATAAGCTAATATTACATGTTATGTCTTTTTTCCTTTATTTGGTACCTTCAATGTATTGTATAGGCCTTATCCATCATAAACCCTTTATGTATCAAAATGATATATATCTTAATCGAGTTTAGGGAGGCTAGATTAGCTTAGCCTCATTAGCTTTTTAATATGTAATAATATTATTTGAATACCCACTTTTGGATGTTTCATCCAGACACCTATTTTATTACCATTAGATGAAATTATGATCTGTACTCATTCTACTCATCCATCTTATTCAACAGTAATGGAGTGAGTGTCTAGATAGGACACCCAAAAGTAAACGTTGAAATAGCATTACTGTTTAATATATAGTGCCACTTTTACTTTTTAATATTTTATCAAAATAAAAATAGCTTGCAAAAATTATACAAACAAAAATAATTCTCAATAAAATTATTTCATAATAAATAAAAAATCTAATTTCTATATATTGAGTGTAAAACAACTTTACTTTGTTAACCAATTAAATTTCACTAAATTGACAAATTGTAAGAAAAAAATATCTATTCATTATCACATTTGTCCACCATGATTTGTTATTTTAGCAAGATTCTATTGGTTGACAGTATAACATTATTTTATACTGTTAGTGTATAGAAATTAAAGTCTTAATAAATACTTTTAAAAAATAATATATAATATCAATTTGATTGCATATAATAAAAATAAAAATGATTATAATTGATAAATAAATGTTTGTTCTAATATATTCTTTTAAGTTAAAATAATAAGTATTTAAATAATAACATTCATTTTAGTTATTATAAATAAATAATAACATTGTTTTATTATAATTTTATTTTTTGTTAAATATTCACTTAAGATTATAATTATTTGAAATAATAAGATAATAACAATATATTATATAATATAACATCTTATTTTAGCAAGTTTTATACTCTCAAACCTTATGTTGCTGTTAAACTAGAGTTAGAGAGTAGGCTAATGTATATGCTCCAAAGTGAAACTACATTGCTCCCTTTTCTCATGGGATATAAATAGCTATGACGTTAATGGGGAGAGCTGTGATTATGATTGTTGATCAGGAGATGAAAGGTAGTAGTTATGGCCTTATTAATTAAGAGGAGATATTCTACACATGAGTGTACTAAGTCATCGCTAGGTAAGAGAGACACCCGAGCTAAAAGTCCAAGCCAAAGGGTGTTGGGGCTTAAAGGTTTAGGTTGACCATCCTTTAATCCACAAGCCCTCTAGCTTTGAGCTTAGGTGAGAACAAAGAGGCCGAGAGTAAAGCTCAAGGTCAGTCGGTCTGACCAGTCGACAAGCCCTTCAACCTTAAGCTCGAGTGGTAGCTATGAGACCAAAGGTCAAGGTCGGCCAATCTCACCAATCCATAAGTCCTCCAATCTCGAGTTAAATTATAATATCCTCAAATATGAAATTTAGTGGCATATAAATTATTATTTTTATTGGTATTATTATTATTATTATTTACACATATGATAAGGTTATAAATGTTATTATTATTATTATTAATATATATATATATATATATATATATATATATATATATATATATATATATATATATATATATATATATAAAGAAAAACCTCAAATCCTTGGAAGCAAAACACGTTGAAGCACTTCCGTGTTAATGGTGTGCGGTTGGGCTGACGATAGCTTGGGATTTTTTTTTTAGACTTTTAGTATATATTTGGTATATTATAATACTCCTGCATTTATCTAAGAATCCTAGCCGCTCAAAATTTGTTCCTAATGAGAAAAATATGGTTTCTTTCAATTTTCTCCGATCAATCTTTTCTGGTAAGTGATCTTCATGGAATTTAGCCAATTCCTTTTCTCTTTTATCTAGTATGTGAGTTTGGGTTTCTTCCTCCCCATCATCTCAAACTCAGTGTGGGCGAATAAATCAAATTGTCTATGTTTTTATTATATTATTTGGCATTTGTATGCTCCCCAAGGTTAAATTGTCAGTGCAACCACACTCCCGGCTACTAACGATGAGTGGATTTAAGCTCATGACCATACTTTTGGTCATTAATAATATTTTTCCAATGTTATATGAATTATTTATGAAATTTTAGGATGATGTTTGCCACAAAATATGCTTTTATATATTATAGAGATTTTAGAAAAATTATCATTTTGTAGTTATCAAGAAAAACTAATATTTTAGAAAGCTCATGAGACTATACTTACTATATGTATGATTTAGATTTATTTATTAGTCAGAAAATTTCACGAACTACAGTATTGTATGAACAGTGAATTTGTTGCTATTATTTTTAGCTAATAATTAGTGAGAAACGGATCAACGAGTTAACGGCTGCAGGATTGATCGTTAACCTTGGTATCAAGTGGTTTGCTAAAGGACTAGCTCATCTACAGTAAGGAATCTAGTGATGTGTCCATTATGGGATCTAGTTAGGTGCTCATCAGATTAGTCATTAGCTCAGATTTAGCTATCAAGCTCAGATTATTTTTTATGTAGAATATCTCCTGTTTCTCTACTTATTATTGCCACGAATTTGACAAATTATGGCTTTCAGTATGATTGAAAATGGTTATTACATAGTTGTATGTACATATTATGTATTTTTGTTGTTGTTCCATGTGGGTTGTGAGTGGAGGCTCACTCACTGAGTTTTGATGAACTCACCTCTCTCTTTTCCTCTCCCTACAGATACTGTTACAGGTTTAGTTGCACCATAAGATCCTCCCCAGTAGTGCTTCAATTTCTTTTCGTGAGCTTTGCTTTAGGGTGGAACTTATTATATGTTATGTTAGTTTAGTAGTGCTCCAGTAGTTGTGTAATGCCCCCAATTTTAAATAAAAGAGTTAGAAAAATTTTTTGTCGGGCTAAAAGGGTGTCAGTTACCTTATCTGTCATTCCGGGTCCTGATTTTTTTTCTAAGTCTGGACCTTACATGCCTTTGGAGGGCCATGTGATAGAGTCATATTTTTGGGATCAAAAGTCCCGGTAATTGTTCCTTAAAGGAAAGTGAGTTAAAGAGAGATTTTTAATGAATTTTATGAAGTCTTTAAACAGATAATTTTTAAATCACAAGTTTACGGAATCATAAGAATTCCCGAATTTGAACTAAAACCCAAAATCTAGACTTTTAATTGTAGGGATTTTGATTTTTCTAATATTTTATTTTAATCCAAATGGGGGGTATTCCCTTATTTACATTTATGTTTAAAAGTTAACAGGAAATAAATAAGTAAGTGAGTTCTGTGGAGTGAGAGGCCATCCTACAGAATGAAAAACCATTCTGGTGAGCACTGCAGCGGTCAGCAGAACAGTAAGTTGGTGCAATAAGTGAATTTTATGCTCTCTGGTGAGCGCTGCAGCAGTCAATAGAAAAGTAAGTTGGTCTGAGAGATGCTCTCTAGTGAGCACTACAACGCTCTTTAGCTCTGCAGCGGTCGATAGTGATTATAAAAACCCCAGTTCGGGGTCCAGAACCTTCACACACACCCTTCCCACCCCTCGTCTGCAGAGAAGTCACGATTCTTCCCCTCCAAACTCCATTTTCTCCCATTTCTCTCAATTTTAGCTCTAATATTTCATTCCTAAGGCTTTAAGGTATCTTATTCTCTTGGTTTCTCTTTCTTTTCCCCATTTCCTTCTTGTTAGTGAGGTGATTCTTCATGCTTCTCAAGGGAGAGAAGTTTGCTATCTTGTTAAAGATGGATTATTGGGTGTTTAGAGGTTTTAGAGCTTGATTTAGAATTCTATGGCTTCCATATCAAATACTGATGTCATTTCTGCTTCCAAGAGTCCTGTTGGTGTTGTGTCTATGCATCCTACCCCTCCAGGTGAGTGGGTTCACACTTGTAATCTCTATGTTATGCATTAGAGTTATTTTCGTTAAAAATACGATTTACTTCTTGATTCTAGAGATTACTATACAAGGAATGAGATTACTGTTGGATTATATGTTTTAGAACTGTTGATTTTAGTGCATGAAATATATTTTTGAGAAAACTCAGGGGACCATGTTTGTTGAATTGATTTTAAATGTTTTTGATGATAATGGTGATTATGGAAAGCTTCTATGAATGTTTAATACTTGAAAATGGTATTAGAGAAGAGAATGGAATTGAGTTTGTAAACATAGCTATTTTGAAATATCATATTGAGAGTTTTAGTATGAAAACTTGATGGTTAGAATTATATTTTAGAAAATAAACCAAAACAATTTTAGAGCTTGAATCTTCATGAGATTTAGAACAATTGATGGCTACATATTCTGTGAGCTGTTGAAATCACAAATGTCTGCAGAGGGTAATCCCTTCAGCATGATTTCATAGCCACAGTTATGCTAAGGTCAGACTGTTAGAATCAGACAAATTCAGAGCTCTAGAGAATTAAAAAGGTTTAAAGGATTGGTTTTAATGGATTTATTTGATTAGTTTAGAGGGTAGTTATAGAGAAACAGGTTGTGTGTTAACGGCAGTAAATCCGTTAACCTTGGTACCAAGTAGCCCGGGCCAGAGATATCCAGAGAATTTTTATTCAGAGATAATAGAGAATTTATTGTCATACTGGGGACGGCGATACCTAACGCCCAGATATGATCAGAGATTTATATTCAGAGTTTTGTTACGTCACAAACTTTGTGCGTAACTAGAGCAGAGATTACTGTTTCTCTAGGAGCTACTATGTTGTGTTATTTGTATGATTTTAGTCATGAAAATAAATTCAAAGAAATTATTTTTAAGTGATAGTCTAATGATTATAAAGGATTTTTTTTTTGTTTAGAAATATATGTATACTTAGTCATTTGAGATTTCTTAGTGTTATTAATGTTATTATGATTTTTGTGCATTGTTTCCTTGACGTCCTATGAAAGGGGGTTTCAGGTGAGGATTCATTCACCGAGTTTTGGTAACAAAACTCACCCCTCTGCTTTCCTCTCTATTACAGGTATTGTAGCCGTTGTCCTCCTAACTATCAGTGTCCCCGCAGCACTAGAGTATAGCCGGTAAGCTTCACTTGAGTGAAGCCTTCTCATTTTGTCTAGAATGCTTCAGTACATTGCAAGCAGGATCTCGGACCTAGAGCATGTTTTATTTTTGCATTTGGCACAATATGATTATATTTTGACTTGTATATAATAATCTGGACATTTGACAAAGTGTATTTGATATATATATATATATATATATAAAAATAATTCACGATTTTGAGATTCGCAGGATTATTACAAGATTTTAAATATAAGGATTTTTACTCCAGAAAATAGATAATTTATATGTAGAAAAAGAGAAAACTTCTATCTTTCATGGATGTTAGAGCAGAGCATGCATGCAGAATTAGTAAACAGGTCCTGAGGCTTGCGTGAGAATAAGATTTCTCACGTGCCAATCACGTGCCTAAATCGGGTTGTGACAAGCTGTGTAGGCAGGATCCCGGACATGCATAATATGATTTTATTTATTTTATAGATATCAGCTATTTTATTAATTATGTTTGGTTTTGGCCCATATTATGGATTTCATGCAGTTTTATATTCAGAATTTATGTTTTGGAGATATTTTCAGAATAATGGAATTTAGTTAAACTTGAGATATTATAAATATATTTTGATTTATTTGTGCATATTAGTTTGTTACGTTACCTGAGGCTTTCGTGGGGACTCAATCCCTCACGTACTAGTCATGTTTCCTGGGCGAGTCGTGACATGAATTGAGAGCAAAGAGGCTGAGAGACTAAAGGTCAAGTCAATCGGTTTGACCGGTCAATAAGATGTTCAACATTGAGCTCGAGTGAGATCAAAGAGATTAAAGATCAATCTCAATCAGTCTGACCGATCCAACTTCACACACAAAGCAGGACCCTAACTTTAGTTAAGAAAAAGTGTAGAACTTAGTAAACGATTGGTTGGTTTATTCTTTGTTTTGGACTACCTTTATTCTATCTACCATGAAATTCATCAAAAAGCCCCTTGGATTATATTTCCCCTCTCTCTTTCATGGCATTGGATTCCTTAGTTCGCCCCAAGTTGGGGACTAACATTAGTTTCACTAAAATATTACAAAATATCCCCTTTGCGTGTTATTAATACAAGGTACATAGTCTGTTAATTTTCAAATAGCCCCTTCTACATTTTAGAGTTTTTAGTCGGAGGAGAGCCATTGTGGAATAGTAGTAGCTTCAAATATAACCTACACATTGTACAGGAGCTGAAAAAGGATCATCTCAAATCAGTTGCAACATGCTATTTACTTTTACACCTTTTGAAGCTCATCACATGGACCTTCGTATGAATTTCATTCCAATCCAATTGTAGTTCTACAATAAATAATAATTAAAAAAATGCACGTTAAAAATGTCATATGAGAATGGTAAAAGATTATGGGTATGTTAAGACTCACTTATCTATAGTTCATTTATGTCTTTGGTATATATGTGATGTGACCCACTATAGCATGACTCATGAGTTCTTATGGCAAATTGGATATGGGTTGGGTCGGGAACAAACCATAATCAAAGAAGATGGTAAGGGCACTTAGCTGACCTATTTGCCGTGCAAGGTCATGGGTCCATTGGACCCCCAAGGTTAGGCTAGGGACAAGGGCTCTGAACCAATTAGGCCAGAAGTAGGGGGTTAGTTGGTCCTTCATCAATGGACTCTAGGGACTGGACTAGTGAGCATGAACCGTTGGGTGTTGTCATGATCCGACTTGGGAACGTGACCAGTGCGAGAGGAATCCCGTCTCCAAATAAGCCTCGTGACTTCTGAGTCTCTTTATATGCAAAGTTTAATAACAAAATCCATTCCTAAAACATAATTTCATCTATAAAATAAATCTTTCTCTTGAAAATGAAATCATCATGAAAAATAATTTCATAAGCCAACTCTGAATCTGTCTTTGTAATACAAAACATAATGACTTGCTCTCTATACAAAAATAACTATATTCATGTAAATACAATATAAGTCTAAATCATGATGCAAAACATGTAGATAACTCTATAGTTCGGGACCTTACCCGCATTGACACTGGAGCACTCTAAGAGCAACAAAAGGGCACTTCACTCTAAAGTGAAGCTCACCAATTGGCATCTCTACAACTGGAGAGGGTTGGCAGGAAGGAATTACTTTATTGAATCAAAAGTAGATATACCTTCATTTTCTCATTTCAGTGCTGCCTTTTCCATGTTATAACAATCAAACTAGTTTTCTTATTGCTATGTTTACAAGAACTAGACATAGAAATGAGGCATACCTGGCTTTTGTGGCATGCGTTAGGCGTTTTGTTCAATAAATCACCTTACCATGCATTGAAGGACTCTTCTGGTTTCAATTATTGTGATTCCCTTTGATTAATAGGTGCCTGCACAAGTACCAGACTGGAACCAAGTCTTCGCGGAGCCATTGTTGCCACTCACGGTGGATATTGGATGTGGTAAGCTGAATTTAGATGATAAAATTATAATATATTTCTATCTTGTGAGCGCATTTGTAACAGACTGGTATGGATTATGTATATGGAAGTTGACAATGGCAAAATTTGTTTATTACATGATATAAGATGTCATGGCGCATGGGGAGCACCTTCCCCAGCAAGCCTTAACACCTAAAATTTTATAGGAAAATGGACAGAGTATCCTCTGTTTTTCGGACATTCCCTAAATAAAATACAACCTGCGATATTTTCAATTTAAAACCATAACAAATGGGCACTAGGAATTCATAGAATATGTCCTTCCAACATATAACAATATCTCAGCACAGTCCAGCAATAATACCAAATTAAGTTTGCAAATCCTTTCTATAACATAATCTAAATAACTAAGTCAAAATTTCTCAACATAAACATAATATAAATCCAAAGACCCTACCTATGATTTATGGAGCAACTGACATACTAACAAATACTATTTTTAAAAGGATCTCGATGATAAAAGAATGCCTTCTCAAGAAGGCTTACCATTTTTGCCTCAACAGCTAAACTGGAAGAACAAAAATTGGTACTAGCACCTGTATTTGAAAAAAAAATGAAAGACCATGGAGTGAGTTTTGCAACTTAGTGAGGGATAAGATATCCGTAGTTTACTATATACAAGCAGAAAACAATATAAACATAATAACATATATGTACTCTTCAAAATTTTATTTCTAAGCAAACTCTAAAACATAATTACTAAATCCCCTTTCTCATATTTTCTCCAATTCTTTATTCTCAAATGAAATTAACTTCATCATCAAATACTCAAATAAGGTCCTTTTAAAATTTTATCTATCTAAGAGAAACTATGTGCACATAGACCGTTATATCTCTTAACTACAGCAAGCGGTAAAACCATTATATCTTTTTGCTATGGCCAGCGGTATTGCCATCATTTTTCTTCACTATGGCAAGCGGTATTGCCATTATATCTCTTCACTATGGCGAGAGGTATTGCTATTATTTCTCTTTGCTATTGCTAGCAGTATTTCCATCTTAGAACCCATCATGGTTTTCTTAAGTACTTTTTTTTTTTATTAAGACTGATTTACAAATCTAAAATTCAATCTTCATATTAAACTATAGATATATTATCTACTCACAACATGGTTCCCAAGGAACCGGAGAGCACTCTTCAAGTTAATGAAAATTCTCGATCGGCGTCCAATTGCTCTACAACTCTAGGAACAAGAAAATAGCAATATATGTGAAATAATAATGCCATCAATTAATATACATGAGTTCTACATATCAAAACCCCTAATTTCTATACCTTAGGGTTTCAAAAACCCCTAAATCCACTATGAACAACCACTAAATCCACTATGAACAACCACCTAGAGAGTTCAATAGGATCAATAGAGGGATTTTAGCACTTACCCATTACATTAGGAGGGAGGAAAATGGAAGAAACACACCAAGTCTCGCTGCTGTAGTGAGTTCCCTTCCTAGAGTGAGAGAACTCACGAACAGAGGAGAGAGAAGGAGGGAGAGAGACGAAGTTGCAAAGGCACCGGTAGTATGGTGGCGGTGCGGTGGCCTGACATGTTGTCCTAGGCAAGCAAGAGAGAGAATCAAGAGATGGAGAGGAAGAAGAAGAAGAAAAAAAATGAAAAGAAGGAAGAAGAGGAAGGAAGAAAGTGACAGGAAAGAGAGGGAAGGGAGAGGGAAGAAGAAAAAAAATATAGGGGTTGTCTATTGTAGTCATCCCACTTAAGATGTATAGGTGGGCTTATTATTATTATTATTTTTTGTTGGTTATCACATAGTACCGAGTTTATTGAACCATTTCTGACTTATTGAACCAAAATATTGTATTTGAATTGATAGAAACTTAGAAATTATTTGAATTCCAGATTGGATTCAGAAATAGCTCTTGAACCTTGCTTTTATCCTTTTCAAGTTGTCAAGTGATCATTTCACTACATGAGGAGTCTAATTATACTTGTTATCTGTTATTGTAAAAACTGTCAGGTAGTGGCAGGTTTCTTATGTGGCTTGCTAAAAGAAATCTTAAAGTGAGAAATTATTTGGGATTAGAAATACGGAAAAAGATGTGCAAATCTGTCTATTTCTGTCACTTTTGATTTCAAATGCCCTTCAAAGTTGCTCCCTTTTTGTTAATTCTGCTTTCTTTATTGTTGTTGTGTCATCTTCAGCTTCAGTTATAAAGATATCTACTTGTATGGTAATGAAACTCTTCCATGTGCAGCTCGTCAAGTGTGCAGAAGTTATGGGTAAAATATCTGGCTCTTGATAACATGTACTATCATTAACTTATTTAGATGGTGAAGCAAATCAAAACTTGCTTATGTTTATCAACTCTGGAAAAATTACTGTTACACTGAAATGCAGACATTTCTCGTTTGCAAATGCCACGATTTCTTTCAAGCAATTGGTAGAATCATATCCCGGGCCCTTGTGTTAGTTTTTGCTTACGGATTTTATGTCAAAAGGCCTTTTAGTTTTCTGATTATATGATTTTGCTCCATGCATGCAGTGTCCAGACCCATATTTCGAGAAAAGACATCATAAGAGGAGTTCTGCAGAAGCCTTTGGTTGGTGCTATTTGTAGATAATTTAACGCCCGGGGGGGAGGTATATTTTCTGCATGCTTCATATATTTTCACTTGATTGTGATTGTCATATATGTTCATCTAGTATTTTGATGAATACTTTCCGGCTAGATTTACTTCTATTTCCATCTCATATGAATCTCTGTGGAATTTTTTTTTTATTTTATTGTACTAAAACCATGCTACATATCCTATCTCTCTTTCCTCTTCCCAGTAAATAATTAAGAGTGATAAGGGTACACAAGATGCAATGTGCACATGCATAAATGGTTGAAATAGATAAATTACTCTGTTGATGACTATTGAGAGTATGTTATTAAGTTTGGATTTTGGAGGAAAAGGAAGGGGAGGGGAGTGAAAGGTATCAGACTATAACTGATAAAGAGAAGAAGAAAATGCCTAAGGCTAAAGAGATTAACACATATGTGAAGGATAGTGAATATGCTTTTTGCGTTACTTTCATTATTGACAGAAGGAGTACTTATAGTACACAAGATGATGATAGGTTTGCCCATAACAGAAAGGCTAATAGCTTAACCTATCATTAACAAACTAACTAACTTTTACAACTGGCTCATTAACAGTATAACTAATTTGTCCCTTGTCATCCCCTCTCAAACTGTGGGGTTGGTAGGAACAAACCCGAAGTTTTTCATGAAATTTGAGAAACAGAGGTGCAGATAAAGGCTTTGTGAGAATGTCTGCAATTCGTTTAGTGGAAGGAATATGTTGGACAAATAGCTTCTTTTGTATAACCTTGTCCTTATCAAAGTGCAGGTCAATTTCAAAGTGCGTAGTATGCTGGTGGAGAATAGGATTGGAGGTAAGGAGGACAGCACTAAAGTTATCACAAAATACAGTTGGCAAAGCATTGCAGATGACATGTAGTTCAGTAAGTATCATTTGCAACTAGGAAATCTAAGCCATAACAGAGGCTAAACTTCTAAATCCTGCTTCGGTACTAGACCTTGATACTGCATGCTACTTTTTGCTGGACCAGGAAATAAGGTTGGGACCTAAATAAACACAATAACCACTTATGAATTTTCTATCATCCATATCAGATCCCCAATCAGAATCACAAAAACCTAGTAGTCTAAATTCCTTACATTTGTGAAACTGAAGTCCTTGATCAATGGTGCTAGATAGGTACCTTAAAATCCTTTTGACAGCCTTCCAATGTGACTCCAATGGCTATTGCATATACTGACTGACTTTGTTTACAGGGAAACAGATGTCAGGTCTTGTGATTGTGGCGTATTGGAGACCACAAACCACAGACCTATATAAACTGGGATGTTGAAAGGCTATATCATCATAGGTAGAAAGTTTCAATGAAGATACCATGGGAGTAGGCATTGGTTTTGCTAATACCATGCCTTCTTTTTTGAGTAAATCTCTAACATACTTGGTTTAGTTGAGATGAATTGTGCCTTTGCTGGTTTTGTGAGCTTTAAGGCTTAGAAAATAGTGCATCTATCCTAAATCTTTTAAACTGAAAATGGCATTCAGCTGAGCGATGATGTTGGAAATTTCAACAGTATTATTTCTAGTGATGAGGATGTCATCCACATAGGCTAGAATGTAGGTTATGCTGTTACCTTCAAATCTAGTGACAAAGATGGATCATATTTGTGCTGCAGCAACCAAATTTGTTTAGAGTAGTACTGAGCTTGGAGAACCATGCCCTAGGGGCTTGTTTCAGCCCATATAAAGCCTTTGTGAGCTTGCAAACTGAGGTGGGATTACTTTGAACAAATCCTTTAGGTTGCACCATATAAACATCTTCATTTAGGTCCCTATTTAAAAAGGCATTATTGAAGTCGAATTGCCTTATATTCCAACCCTGAGATAAGGCAATGCTGAGCATGATTCTAATTGTTGAAGGTTTGACCACAGGGTTGAATATTTCTCCAAAATCTATGCATTCTTTTTGATGAAATCCTTTTGCAACCAGCCTGGCTTTGTACTTTTGGATGGTTCCATTTGGGTTTCTTTTGATGCGAAACACCCACTTGCACCCTATTGGTTTAACATTGGATGGTGGAGGAACTAATGACCAAGTGGAATTCCTCATAAGAGCTTGGTATTCCTCTTGCATAGCTTGTTCTAATGTGGAGACAGCAATGCTTATGCAGCAGTGAGAAGTTCTGTGTTAACCAGGTCTGTATCTGATCCATTTACAGCATCAGCATAGGTTTTAGGTTTTGTAATCCCATTTTTAGCTCTTGTTTGCATAAGGTGAGCATTAGCCGGTTTTGAAGAGCCTTCTGCAACTGGCTCACAGATTGGCTGTTGAATTTCTATACCAGTTACAACAGGTTCAGTGACAGGGGGAGAGACATTAATACTTGTAGGAACAATAGAAGGCACACAGCCATAGGTGTAGGATGTAAAATAGAATTGGCAGTTGTAGACAGGTTAGTAGGCTTTTCGGAAATTAGTGGAATGCATGGCATAAATGGAGTGGGAGTTGGGTAATTGTTTGAGTTTGTACTTTTGAATAGGTGCTTATAGGGGAATTCAGTTTCATTAAATACAACATACCTAGATATGAACAATTTTCCTGTTGGAGACAAGCATTTGTAACCTTGATGGTTTGGTGCATAACTTAGGAAAAGACACTTGTGAGACTTGGGAATTAACTTGTGTGCATTGTAGGATCTGAGATTAGGAAAACAACTACAGCCAAAGACTCTAAGGTTGTTGTAATCTGGTTTGTGTTTGAGTAAAAGTTCATGGGCTGATTTGTGGCCTAAAATAGGTGAGGGCAGATTGTTGATGAGTTGAGTTGCTGTGACAAAGGCATCATCCCAGAAAGAAGTTGGTAATGATACAGTGGCTAGAAGTGCTAGACCTGTTTCAGTAATGTGCCTATGCTTCCTCTCAACTCTCCCATTTTGTTGATAAGAGTAGGGGCATGTGAGTCTATGTGTAATCCCATTTGTGTTTAGAAAATTGGTAAATGCATGAGACAAGAATTCTTTAGCATTATCTATTTGTAGGCTTTTTATGTATAGACATGTGAGTTTTTCAATGCATGAGTTTGTATTACATGAGTATCTAGTTGCTGCATCATTGAAAACTACGTAGTACCTATTTCTAGATTTGGATAAACATGGAGTAGGTCCCCACAGATATGAGAATATTAGATCAAGGGGTTTATAAGTGTGTGTAGAAGGAAGGTATGGCTGAGCATGAGCTTTTGCTAGACAACAAGATTCACAAATAGAAGAATCAGTAACATTTTTATTTATTTGAACACTGATGTTACATTGAGACAAAATCAAATTTACAGTTTTTGGATTTGCATGCCCTAACCTTGTGCCATGTATCTAAAGAACTACAACAAGTATGAAAGGCAGCAATGATATTATTTACAGCAGAAGAAATATTTCTAGGAATTATAGTGTTGTCAAATCGATATAGCCCATTTTTATGAGAGCCTTGGAGAACAATCTCCTTGGTTACCTGTGATTTGACAAGACAAATATCAGTGTGAAACTAAAAAAAGACATGATTATCTCTTGCAAACTTTGAAACACTAATCAAGGTTTTGGCAATGTATGGCACATGCATAAGATTTTTCAGTTTGAAAGCTTTATTTGAAGAAAGTGAATGAAGAACTGAACTACCATACCTGTGCCGTTTCCAATCAGAACTTGTTCTCCCCCATTGTATTCTGAGTTGGACTGCAGGTTTTCTTGATCATTAGTGAGATGATGACTTGCCCCTGAGTCTAGATACCAAGCACTATCAGTCAGTGTTGCAAGTCCAGCTAGGTATGCTCTTGGGTTGTGAAAAGAGCAGGGAGGTGGTGTAGCATGACTGACAGCAGTTCTTGTGGGGTTAGCGAAAGATTGGTCAAAACGATGGTAACATTGCCACACAGTATAGCCCACCTTACCACATAGTTGGCATTGAGGTCGATTTGTGCTATTCCATGACCTTCCTCCTCTAAACCCTCTACCCCCTCTGCCTCTTCTACCACTATTTCCTCTTCCTAAAGAAAATTGAATTTGTCCTTGAGCTACATTTGCTTAAACCAGATTAAGATATACTATCTTGAACTTTTCTAGCATTTCTTCTTGAGCCATGAGGAGTGCTCCAAGCTTATCAACAGAGAATGGCTCATATTGAGACAAGACTAAGGAGATCAGAGGGGTATATTCTTCACTAAGACCCTTAAGTATAACTTTGATGTGCTCTTCAGTGGTGATAGGGGAACCTGCAATAGCTAGTGAATCCACTACTTTCTTAATCTTGAGTAGGTAATAACATGCGAGACCTTGTTTCTTGATCCTTTTCAGTTGAGTTTTCAATTGCTTTACTTTGGCTCTGGTATAAGACGCAAAGAAAGTTTGGACTTTTCCCCAAATTTGGTGAGCAAACTTGTAACCCATCATTTTGTTCTTGAAGGTAAAGTTCATTGAGGAAAGCAACCAAGAGATTAGTACCTTATCTTGTTGAATCCAGTTGACGTATTCTTCAGATTGTACACCACTGACTTTGTCTTGATCTATCTTGAATCTCGGAGGAACTATCTCTGCCTCGAGATGATCTGTGACCTTCAATAGTGGCCGAAGCTCATTGTTCCCATATAAGGTAGCTTTCTTCATCCAATCGATCAGCTATGGGATTTTCAAACATTTTCAGAGTGAATGCGGGTGCAGAGTTTGTGGTGGACGTGTTGGAAACTTCAGGCATCTCCATGGATCAATATAGCTCTGATACCGTGAAAGGTATCAGACTATAACTGATAAAGAGAAGAAGAAAATGCCTAAGGCTAAAGAGATTAACATGTATGTGAAGGATTGTGAATATGCTTTTTGCAGTACTTCATTATTGGCAGAAGGGGTACTTATAGTACACAAGATGATGATAAGTTTGCCCATAACAGAAGGGCTAACAGCTTAACCTATCATTAACAAACTAACTAACTTTTACAACTGGCTCATTAATAGACTAACTAACTCATCCCTTGTCGGGGAGGGGAGGGGAGGGGAAGATTTATAGTATAGGACTTGTAGTGTAAAATTAACTATAAGTCCTCCCTTCTTCTCTCCTCCTATTTCTTCCAAAATCTAAACTCACAAACATACCCTGAGGGAACAAAGAAAGAAGGGAAGAACAACTTCAAGACTTTTGAGAGTTAATTATGAGTGAATATTGGCACATTGATTGACATTCAGTGTACTAAATTGATTAATTGTTAGGTCTAGTAATAATTATAAGGGCTTTCTAACTAATTATGAGGGTTTTGTAACAAACTCTGCCAGCTAGGCAGAGAGAGAATAATCAAGTTAGTTAGGGAAAAGCTTATATAAGCAAGGAGAGGGATATTGAGGAGGGTATCTGGGAATTGGTTAGGCAATTGGGAGACTTTCAGAGTCTCTTTACCACTCTGAGTTACTTTACATTTCAGTTGTTATCAATGGACATACAATATTCACTCATATATGGCTTGGTACCTATCATTAATCCAGTTGGAAGATAACCCTACAGTTTGCTTGAGATTTTCCATTGTGCTTTATACTTGTACTGGGATTGTAGCACTTGGAATGATATTTTTCAACATCTACAGTAACCTGCAATTGTAAGTGCTAATTGCTAAGTGCTAATTGCAATTGGAAGCATGCAATATTGGGATTTATCTCTGCAATTAGCTTGCTATGTTGCTACCCAGTATTGTCTGTTCCTTCCTGATTCCTTGAGATGAGCGAATGCACTATCTTGACATATAAGTATTGGAAGGCTAGGAGCAAAATAAGAGCAAATTTTTTATTTGAAAGATGTCATTTGGCACAGTGCATTATGAAAGAGAATTTCTTTTGGCATTCCAACCTTCTTTCTAAGGTTGCATTATGATCTCTTCTGTTCCTTGGAACCTTGTTTCGACTGTGGAATATCCATATGCAACAGGGTTCATTTAGTCATTTTCATTGTAGTTGTATTAGAGGATTGTGGCATCAGTATTCTCCCCGATTGGCAACTTTTTTAAAATTCATCTTCTGCTTTGGATCTGATACAGGTTGGATAGTTTAGACAAGTTGCAAGTGGGTATGGAGTATGAATCTGTTCCATAACATGGCAGATGCACAACAACTAATTTACAAATTTTATGATAACAAAAGACTAATTTACATTTGTAGTTATCATCGTTTAATGTGCATTCACAGATATTGATGTCCACAATGGTACTGAAGTAATCTATTCCAACTATATATTTTGATGCTCATATCAGGTTTATGCTTTATATTTAAGTAGTCATTATATTTTCTTCAAGCAGGAAATAAGAATGCCCAAGTCTGAGCAATGTCCCTGGAAAACATCCAACTATCCAAAGGCTGCTACGAGAAATCCTTACACTGGCATGTGTTACAAGTGTCACAGCAATGCATTCTACTGCCATTAACCACATTTCATTGTAGCTAAGATTAACCATAAGATGCTGGTGTTGGCATATTGATCATGATACCATTTAGGAAGTACCAGTTTCATGACTATCATTTTACTTAAAGTTCCAGTTTTTTTTTTCTTTGGCTGCAGTAGGAGGTCTTGAGACTTGAGAGGGAATAGGGGAATAGAACATTGACATGTTTGTGGTTATATCTCTGGCTTTTGGAAGAAATTCACGTTTGTTTTTGTACAGTCTGATGTGCTTGAAATGGCGGTTGATATGAGAAATCAGTTTGATGAAGTTGATTCCCTGAAACACATAGATACTTTGAACACGGATATGTTGTGTGACAGTGAAGGGTGGTTGTTAAGCAAACCCATGGGTATAAGGACTGAGAGAGAGATTCATGCAGAACTTGAAGGTGCAAGAATCTACCGAACGTTATACCAGAAGCAGATGTGATATCTCAGGCTTGACTAATTCGCCGATGATTGGGTGCATTTGTTTCAGCTTTTCCGACAAAACTTTATTTTTGACTAAAAGATCCACTGTTTTACAAAAGCTACTCATAGCAATTTCTACCCAAAAATTAAAAATTGAGTTTTTTAGCTTTTGATTAGAAGTTGAGATGAATAACTTTTATAAAAAAAATTATTTTTTGTCAAAAACAAAAATTGAAATAAATGCATCTTTATGGTCTATTTGATTTCAGTTTTCAGTTTTTCAGTTTTTAAGATTTTGTGAAGGAAAAACTGAAAACTGAAATTTATAGTTTTCAGAATTTTCAGTATTTCTTTAACAAAATCTGAAAAATTGGAAAACTAAAAATGAAAACTGAAAAACTGGAAACTCAAACCAAACGGGCTCTTAGGATCTGTTTGTTTTTTATTTTCAGTTTTCAGTTTTCCAGTTTTCAGGAAATTGTGAAGGAAAAACTGAAAACTAAAATTTATATTTTTTAGAATTTTCAGTATTTCTTTTATAAAATCTGAAAAATCGAAAAAACTAAAAATAAAAACTGAAAACTAGAAACCGAAAGCAAAGAAGGCCTTAATCTTTAACTATGAAGCACAAGAGGAACCTTGTCCATACAAGGCATGAATGGTACAATCCTCTAAAGACACAATGCACACCACTTGGTATCAAATCTCAACACGATACTTTGAGCTGTATGGTGTCTGCTGTGTCTGTGCTTTGTGTTCAACCACAGTAGAAAAGTACACATGCTCTTAGGATGCAAGCTATTTATGTTTTCCCTCCCTTGTGGTTAGGTATTAGTTTTTGGGGGTGGATCCTCCCAAGTTGTTTTTTGACATGATGGTCTCAAGTTAAATGTTCACCATTGATTAAGTTGCCTTTTCAGAAGACGAAGTTTCCTTTTAACTTGATTAAGGATGAGGATTGTAATATGACATTTTATCATGTCAAGATAGAAATTGAGAAGATCCAATCCTTAGTTTGTTCTATTTTCATGACGGGCTGTTAATCTAGAAATGAGAAATACTATGTTGAGTGATATCTCGTGAAGTTCTCATGTTACACATCATATCTAGGAGGACAGGAATTAGGTGTTTGTATTAATTAGATGATAATTTTAATTTAATTTTTTGTAATAATTATGCTCTAAAGTTATAATTAAAATTTATTTGGTTGGATTCAAAATTTTTTATTATGTTAATAAGACTTTGTAGAACTTTTGTTGAATATCAAAACACAATTAGAAAATCATCAGTCCTAGAATCATGTAATATCAAGAATTAAATTCAGTGACATTGAAGAAGTGAATTTGAGGTATTATCACTATTTGCTTATTTTTCAGTGGAAATATAAATTTAATTTGTTTTATGGAAAAACGTTAAAGATAATTTTTTTATAAAAATTAATAGGGAATAAAACATAGACAAAAGTGAGGTGTTAATCATATCTAGATCAATAGCTTCCATTATATGTACATTATGTGTCAATCTCACTAAATGACCTCCAAGGATGTTTAGTTCATTTTATTATCCTTCTCACTTCAGAGGAATCAAATTTCAAAATTAATTATTTGTTATATTACCTTTTGTCGTTTTTTATTTTATTCACCGCTATAATGTTGAGATAATTGTTATATTAAAAGAGTTAAAGAATATAATATAAATTTTTCATTTAAATAATTGACTAAAATAAGTTAAAGCCCTAAAAAAAAACTACTCTTATCAAATTATTATTTGACACGTAAATCAATGTTAATAGTTTATGAATTAAAGATGGCTCATGTTCACATATATAAATAATAATGAATGTTCGACCAAAAGGAGAGCAAATACTTTCTTTTTTCTCCGTTAAATTTGGAGAAATGCTAGGTATATACCACTTCCTCTGTACTTGATAATTGTCTATTTTTTAAAAAAATTTGTCTAAAAATAATTATTCATTTTAAAAGTTTAGGTAATAACATTAATAATTTTTTTCAATAACTATTATTAAATACTATTAGAGTAGAAGAAAGATATAGTAGAAAAGAGGAGAGAAAGTTGGATTATTAAAAAGAGGTAAGGGTAATTTAGTAAATTATTTTAAATTTTTTCTAACTTTGATATTTTCTACATTATTTCCTTAATTTTAATGCATATTTAAAATTGGGCAATTATTCAAGGATGAAAGAAATATTTGTATGCAAGAAGTTTATATCTCTAAGATAAAATAAGCATACGGTCTAACAAATTATTCTGTTTTCTTGACTTTTGTTCTTTTATACTATAGAAATATAAATTTATTGTAAAAAATAGTATATACCAAACATTTCTCTAAAATTCTAATGGTATTAAAATCGACTTTTGTATAGGAGTCCATGTTGAGACCTTTATGCGTTTCATTCTCTTTCTCTCTTTTTGAATTTATCGTAACTTATTTTAAGGTATAATTCTTTTATAGTTATATGACCTCTATTTATTTTTAAGTATCTTTTAAGGAATCAGTAAAAGTATGGTGTCCTAAAAACTTAATTGTGTTTAGATATATTGACTTTTTAAGATACCACACCTTTACTGATTCCCTAAAAGACTGTTAAAAGTTGAGCAAAAAAAGATAATATTTAATTGTTATCATATAAAATTGGATAACATAGTTTTCTGTCTTACCCAAATCAAAGACATAGGCTAATTAATTGTAGAGACTAAAATGAACAAAAAATTTCAATGTCTGTTTAGTTTAAGTTTTTAATTTTTTCAGTTTTTTAGTTTTCTAGATTTTATAAAAAAAATATTAAAAATTTTACAAATTATAAATTATAAATTTTAATTTTATTTTTAATTTTTAATATTTCTTTCACAAAATCTTAAAATTTGAAAATATGAAAACTAAAACTAAACCAAACATATCCTAAAACCCTTTATTTGTCGGGGTCAAAAGAAAAATTAAGAAAATAAAATGTAATGTTCAATTTCGATGTTACTCCCTTCGCATACCCCAAAAAAGAAACAAATGGGTAGAAGCAAACGGTTTAGGTATATTCCGTGTGCTTTAGGTGGAGGCTCATATCATCAGTAGAAGCAAACGCGTAGAAGCAACTAGTGATTTTTGAAAGAGTGACGTTAGATGTATAATTAAATTATAGTAAATGAATATTATATAGTTTATTATCATTGAATTTGATCAATGAGTGAAATGAATGAAGAATACATATCATATTCAATAATGATAAGATATGTGATGTGTACTTATTATATAATTTAGTTGTATACTAAACATTATTGCTTTTTAAAGGAAGAAACGATAAGTATAAAAGATAATAGTAGGTTTGTTCTGGCAAAAATTATTTTTTATTTTTATAAAAATTGTTTGTTCTATTTGTTCTGGCAACACAAGCGTTCTCTTTGGTTTTTTATTTTTTTTCCCGATTAAACAAGCGTTCTATTTCTTTCATCACCTTTGGAGGATTTTAGAGACAAAAGCAGTTACACTCTCCAATTGAGTAAGCGTCAAGCAATTATTAATTAATTCTCGTGTGATTATAATCTTGTGTCTTGCCTTGTTTCCTGGTTTTCATTTTTGGCTTTAGAGGATATGTAATTCTTTGTTCCTTGTTTTCTTTTTGAGGTAAAATTCAATTCAATATCTTTGGAATCATGAATCAACTTGGTTTTACATGGTTGTTGGATTGCGTCAATCATGTTCTTGGTTTTTTGTTTTTCCTCAAATTGTTCCCCTGTTGCTGTTTTGAATGAATATGAAATTCTCACAACTCCTACTTTTTTCTGAAGGGACAAAAAGTACCAATCAGTACTCATTCAATAACAATTGCTTTCTCCATGATATGAATTTACTTGATCATATGTATTTGCTGATGTTAGATTTGTGAGTTTATGTTTTTCCCCCCTCTTTTTTGTTTCTTGATTTGTTAGTTTTTGGGGAAGACTTTTTCTGTTGAGAAATAAATTTGTCTTATCCTTTAGGTATTAATGGTGTGGCAGAAGAAAAGGGCTTTCTGAAGGATAATTGCATAGTATGCACTTAGTTTTCTCTTTCCGGTAGCTTCTTGATTTAGTGAAGAAGTCATTTCTTAATGTTCCTGCAATTTGTACCTTATTAAATCTAATGGATCTCACTTTCGTTCCTTCCATTTTGCATTGTTCTATTTTGTGAAGATATCATGACAAGAAGTTGAGTTCTTGGATTTCCGGTTAACTTTTATTATACCTTTTTTCTTTCACCTTTCAAGACAATCATGTAGCAGATTTCATTTGATTATGTATTTGTGTGATAATTGATGTTGTTTCACATGATTGATTACTTATGAATCTTAGGTTAAATCAAGATGAGCTACAAAAAAGACAAGCATGATGATGAGTCTGGTGAGAGAGGCTTGTTTTCACATTTAGTAGGCCATTATCCATCGGCACCACCCTATCCTCCTCCATCTGGTTCATACCCACCACCAGGAGGCTATCCCCTAACTGCCTACCCACCACAAGCGTATCCCCCTCTAGGAGGATATTCGCACATCGGTTATCCTCCTCATTCAGGCTATCCACCTTCTGGTTATCCTCCTTATTCCGGATATCCATCATCAACTTATCCTTCTCCACATGGCTATCCCTCTCCATATCATTCAGGTAAACTTAACAATTGCAATTCTTTAGGAAGATTATTATGATTATGTTTGAAATTGAATTATTAGGGCCGTTAAGATTTTGTATTGAATTCCAATTTTCATTTTTTGTTCTTAGCCGGGTTCATGTCTTCCAAAATTTTGTGATAAAAATTGTGAAAACAAGAAATAAAAATAAAAACCAAGCAGACCCTTACTTTTTGATATCCTCTTTTGTCTCATACCTACAATAACAACAACAGCAAAGCTTTATCACACTAGGCTGAGTTGCTACTTGAATCATTTGATGCTATTATGTTATGTCAAAAATTACATGTTCATGATGTGTTTGGTATAGGGGTAAAAATGGGGTGGAAAGTTGTCCCCTTTTTACCTCCCAACCCAACATACTTGAGGGTGTGTTTGGAACAAGGCAAAAAATGGGGGAGAATATTTCATGAGTGAGCTGCATGTGTAATTTTACCCATGGCACTCATTCATGAAATTTTAATCCTCTATTTTCACGTGATAGAAAACAACCTCATTAAAACCATTTACATTAAGGTTTTTTCTAAGGGTTTGGCCAAATGTTTTGTGACATGGATTATGTTCAAACCATACTTGATGAAACATCTGTATCAGAGATTAATTGCTAATCATAGTTAGAATAATTTTGCTCATACTCTTGGGAAACAGAGGCTTATGATTTAATTTCAATGCACATGGTGGTACTGAATTCTTGTTATACAGGACACAGGCCTGGTATAGGAGGGGCTGGTATGGGATTGTTGGCAGGGGGTGCAGTTGCTGCAGCAGCTACATATGTTGCTCACCATTTGGCACATGGTCATTATGGACATGGTCATGGCCATTACTTTGGCCATGGAAAGTGTAAGCATGGGAAATTTGGCTAGCGTTGGAAGCATGGCATGTTTGGAAGGCATCATGGCAAGTTTAAGCATGGCTGGAAAAGATGGAAGTGATATGTGGCCAATATATTACATAATGTAGTTATGTGTATAGTCATCCAGGTTGAATTCCGGGATGAATAATGTTTGCTAATAGCAACATAGTTTTTGTTGGGGGTGTGCAATGAATACTTTTTTTCTGTTGCTTATTATGTATCTCTTGTACTAAATGTGTGTGGCTCCTGTATATATAAGAAATCCATCATCCTTAATTATTTAGCTTATTTTCTTATGATTTTCCCCTTCATGAATGGCTTAAAGTTTGAGATAACAGATAGGAAAATTTCACTGATAACCCTTCAGATTCAATGTTTGTCAATGACGGGAGATTTTAAGCTTCTAGTGTAGTAATAGGACATGTATAGGGTCAATGACGGATCTAAAAAATTTAGCTATTTTAGGCAAAACATATAATGGGGGCTTAAGAAGTACGAACACATTGATTTGGTAGCGTGTCCATATATTGTACATGTGTCAGTGTTTGACATCCACACAACATATGTTGGATACGCGTTCATGCGCATCCAATTAAAAAAATAATTTTTTTGAGCTCGGATACATCAAACACGGTTGGACAATATTCTAATTCAGATTGAACCTGGCTTGGACACCCTGTGGACACATCTGAGTTATTTTCTTTTTTTCTCTTTCAAATTTTTAATACTAATATGAGCCAAAAATCAATCCTAGTTATTTAGTTGGACTTGTGCTGTTGGATCATTTTATTTTGAAAATTTTTTAATTGATAAAAAAAAACAAAAAGAAGAATTATGTAGATAAAAAAAATTATACAAACACTACAAGAAGAAATTCACACAAAAAAAGACCAAAAATAATCATAAAACAAAATAAATATATATATATATATATATATATATATATATATATATATATATATATATATATATATATATATATATATATATGCCGTATCCGTGTCTTGTAATTTTTTGAGTTTGGTTTGTCTCTGTGTCTGTGTTGTGTGTCCGTGTCAGTCTGTGCTTCATAAATGGAGGCAATACATATATTTATTAATATTCTCTAAAAGAAAATTAAAATTTCACTAGGGGCAAATGCCCTTACTGCCCCCTGTGTAGATCCGCCCCTGCACGTGGTAACTTGTATCCAAATACCTCCTTTTGAAAGGGAATGAATAAGAGGAAATGTTCACTTTAATTCCTGAAGTTGTATGTGTTTTATGAAAAAAAAATAAAGTATCAATTTAATCCCTAACATAATAAAAAGTTATTCAAATTGGTATTTTTGGTAGTTCAAGTTAGCTTCTGCAAACATTAGCATAAGGATTGAATTGAATAACTTTTTTGCAATTTTAAATATTTTATTGAATTTAATGATTAAAGTAAAATATGCATATAATTTTAAGGACAAAAATGAATCTTTTCTCGAATGAATTATTTCATGTGAAAATTTCACCTCACCTTGTCATAATTTTCTTCATTGATACAGGTGGGCTCTAACTTGGGTCCACAAAAAAATCTAATCAATGTTAAAAATTTGTATATTTCACAACCTTTTGAAGAATTCATGAGTTTTTTGTTCCCAAAGGTCTGCACTTCAACAGCTGAAAGAAGGCAGTGTCAATGAAACTATTGATATGAACCTTGAGAAAAATAGTTAGAAACTTAGCATGTGCTACGATAAGCAGTCCCTTAGTGGATAAAATCATATTACGTGGTTTGAAAATTAAAGCATTTAGTGCATGTCAAAGTTTTAAAACAAGACAATAAAAGAAAGGCCTTGCAGTATGAGTGTGTGGAAGCAACTATTCTGCTATTTTTGTGTTTGGAGTTAACACACAGAATAGTCCTCCAAAAGTTCACGAGGCATGAAGTTAATTTTGAAAAAAAAATTGGACGTTACTCTATTTTTTTAATGTTTAAAATGAACTTTTTAGGGCAAAAATGAATATCAATTTATTTTTTAAATTGACGGTTATTTTTGTATTATGCAAAAAAATCAAATTGATGCTAAACGTCTTTAAAATACTAATTTAAGAGACTAGTTTTAATGTACTAATAGCATAGAATATAGTTATACTATCATCTAATTAAAATCTTCCATTGTGTGACTTTTCATGTAGTGGGTAGAAAAGTCAATTATTATGACCAATATGACAGTATATAATTGAATGGTTGTGTAAAAATCTTCAACATTGTTAGTGCACAAAAATTAAATCCTTAATCATTTTATGTCATGTTTAATTATAAATATGTGCTCTTTTCATTTTATCCTATATATATGTCTGGTGATAAAATTTAGGGTGTGTTTGACATGTGATGTTAGATATAATAGAATAAGCTAATATTACATGTTATGTCTTTTATCTTTTGTTTGGTACATTCAACTAATTGTATAGGCCTTATCCATCATAAACTCTTTATGTATCAAAATGATCTATATCTCATTCCAACTTAGGAAGGCTAGATTAGCTAGGTCTCATTAGCTTTTTAATATATAATAATGCTATTTCAACATCCACTTTTGGATGTCTCGTTCAGATTTCACTTTATTACCACTTGATGATATTGTGATATATACTTATTCCACTTATTTATCTTATCCAACAGTGATGGAGTGCGTGTCTAGATGTGACATTCAAAAGTAGGCAATGAAATCGCATTACTGTTTAATATATAATGCCACTTTTGCTTTTCAATATTTTATCAAAATAAAAGTAGTTCGCAAAGCTTATACAAACAAAAAATAATTCTCAATAGAATTATTTCATAATAAATAAAAATTTAATTTATATACATTGAGTGTAAAACAACTTTACATTATTATTTTTTTTGTATTGAACTTTACATTATTAACCAATTAAATTTAACCAAAGTGACAAATTGTAAAAAAATAACTATTCATTATCACAACTGTCCACCCTGATTTGTCATTTTAGCAAGATTCTATGGGTTGACAATATAACACAGTTTTATACGGTCAGTGCATATAAATTAATGTCTTAATAAATACTTTTAAAATATAATATATAATATCAATTTGATTACATATAATAAAAATAAAAATGATTATAATTGATAAACGTTTTAATATATTATTTTAAGCTAAAATAATAACAAATAATAAGTATTTAAATAATAATATTCATTTAGTTATTATCAATAAATAATAAACAAATTATTTTATTATAATTTTATTTTTATTAAATATTCACTTAAGATTATAATTATTTGTAACAATAAGATAATAATAAATATATCATATAATATAATATCTTATTTTAGCAGGTCTTATACTCTCAAGCCTTATGTTGCTATCAAACTAGAGGTAGAGAGTGGGCTAATGTATATGCTCCAAAGTGAAACTACATGTGTCGCAACCGGGATTGTGACGGGACGGCGAGAAAGAATTTATTGAAAATTGGGAGTCGCCACCAGATTTATTTTAATTGGAAAACCTTGGAAAAACCAATCTTATCATCTTAAATATAGTCTTTGAAAACCAGATATGAGTTCGGGAGTCGGTTATGTCTAGGGAAGGGTAAGAATTTAATCCTACAGCACCCCTAGTACACTCGTATTTAAACGGTACCCTAGTGAGTTGTGCAAATTAGTTAATAACCCCTTTTAGAATTTCAATCAAAGAAGACAAAAATTAAAATTTAAAAATATAAATTAAGAAAAATTACTTTGGCAAAATATTTACAATTTAAACACATAGATTAAGAAGAATTAATTTAGACAAATATATTTACAATTGAAACATATAAATTAAGAAAATTAATTTACACAAATATATTACAATTTAAATAAATAATTTAAGAAGAATTAATTTTGACAAATATATTTACAATTGAAACATATAAATTAAGAAAATTAATTTACACAAATATATTACAATTTAAAAAAATAATTTAAGAAGAATTAATTTGACAAATATATCACATATATTAAGAGAAATTAGTTTTTGAAAAATATATTTACGATTTTAACACAAGCTAAAAAAATGATTTACACAAAATATTTACAAATTAACAAATAAATTAAGAAAAATTAATTTTGGCTTGACAGGGATAGCCTACTCCTACGTATCCTCTGGTGCAATGAGGAACTCAAAGTCACGTAGTTCTATAGAAAATAATTGTGTGTTGGGTTAATTTTATTTTTTAAGGAAATAAAAGAAAAAGGTAAAATCTATTTTAATATATAGGATTCAAGTTAGCACAATGCTACTCAATGAATCATCATGATTCAATAATAATGAAGATAACATTTGCTATTCAATCACCATTATCGATCATTACATGAGAAATTATTTATTTATTTTTATTTTTTTTGTTTTCTATTTATTTATTTATTAACATCTCTTTGTTAATGAAAATAGTAGGAATTCGGAAAAGGAACCTAACTATTGTTGACCAAAAACGTAATTTAAGACCAAAAACAAAAATAGCCCAAATATAATTCCTAAACAAAGAAATCTAAAAACAAAAAAAGTACCAGCACCAAATTTGAGACCAAAAAAAATACAAACTACAACATCTATTACTTTACCAAAAAAAAAACCCAAACATCCTTATTTTCTTTGAAGTTTCGAGCAGCCCAAGCCAAATGAAATTTTAAGAAAACAAGAAATCTGAATGCTATCTTTTATCAGAAGATTTAAAAAAAAATGTAACAAATAAAAGGAAACTAGCAAAAGTAGTGGGGAATAACCTGGAACATTATTTTGGAAAAGAATATGTGGACTGAATACATACACCTAAACATATAGCAAACCCACAGCCAATAGGTTCTGGTTCCCACCAACACAAGCTTTCTTTTTTAATTTCTAAAAAATGGACAGCACGTGAACTAAAGGCAATATTGATTCAAAAGGCTAATATATCAAAACTAATAGCCTAAAAACTAAGTAAGTCCAAATGATAACCCATTGAATTAAATAAGTCCAAACACAATTCAAACTGAGCTAAAGACAAGATAAGAAATAAATAAAATAAATACAAGCTAAAAGAAAGGAGTGGTTCACGTGACTTTGTCACTGTGGTTCCACTTTCCTTTTTTTATTCAAAACAAACAATGATTAGGATTTGCAATCATAGAAAGAGAAACATATGAACGTAATGATGACCAAATGGTTATAAGGGTGAATTCATCCAGAGGGAAAAAGAAAACCGCGATGCAGACCAGGCCAGCAGATTGTGGTCTTGCAGCGAAATTGCAGGATGAAGGGAAGACTACGGCAGGTGGAAAAGAGGAGGAGCCATGGCAGTAGGCTGCGTTTGGGAGGAGGAGCCGCGGCCAAGTGGAGGATGAGGGGATCCTTAGGTTCATTCTTTTCTTATTTTCTGATATGGAACCTGGTTTTGGTGTATAGCTTTGTTATTCGTATGGGTTTGTGTTGTAGAATGGTGAGCTAATTTTGTGTTTTGCTATGATTGATTTCATGCTTGTGGAAGGGAATGATACGTAATGTTGGTTTACTCTGAGAGGGGACTGTACATGTGTTTTGTGACTTGAGAACGAAAGGCTATGCTATGTATGTGCAGGTTGTAAGAACTTTTAAAAAATTGATGACACTAAAAATATACAAGATAAACTCATGCTTTCCTATTGCTTACCTGCGCTTATCTCTCCTTCTATTTGTTCCTTTCCTTTTGATGATCCGAATGATAGTTACTACTTTTTTCAGAGTCTCTAAAAATTAGATCACTCAAAATAGCAACGTGAAGTAAGTACTGATGATAATGGTAGTTGATGTGAGAAAGTTGGAGCTTTTAAGCCTGTAAGATGGATCACTCTCGCTTGTTTCTCAGTTTGCTTGTGATTTTTCAACTTTTGCAAATATCCGAATCACCAAAACTCTTCTCTCTATTGGTAAAATAGAAATTCCCCAATCTCCCCCTTGGTCTGTAAATTTCATTCACATTTATACATCTTTCATGAATCAATTTGTCAACCTTACAGCAGCCATTTTTTATCTAAATGATATGATTTTGCTGATTTTACGGGAGTTGATCTTAGATGCATGTGATTTTCCATTGCTATTTCTGACTTCCTCTGAATTTGCTACAAGCTGCATGTGAGCTGTGTACTGTATTTGACTCTGTATTCCAATTCATGCTGCTTTTCTTGTTTGGTGCCGCTACTTCTAAATTTCTTCCTTTCATTCAGCAAACTCGTTTGGAAATAACAACAAAAAAGCAAAGCCACGGGCACACTTCACATTTGTTTATTATTTCTATATCGAAAGAAGACACCAAATGACACAGTGATCAAAAACACAATTTTCACAGAAGAGGGTGATGCAACTTTCTCCGTCTTGTCCTTTTCTTTTTCTTTTTTTTTATTTTTTTGGTTTCTTTTTTTATGAATTACTGACTATCAGAATGACGGACCAGAATGAAATGAAATGGGCTAAGAAATGTGTTGAATTTTTGTTTTTGTTTGTTCAAAAAGAAAATTAATGGGCTTAAAATGAAATGGACTAAAATTTTCAAAAACATTAAATGGTGTTAAATCTTTTTTGTTTTTTTTATATGAGCCGGATAAATTCGGGTGTTCACAGTTGCCCCTCTTTGCTCATTTCTTATAAGAAAATACAAAAATCTGAATTTAAGTATTGTCTTCATAAGGAGTGAGGAAAGAAATGAACATTGATTTTGTTCGGTAATGTATGCAATGCAATGAAATCTGAATCCGAATAGCAAAACGACCTAAACTTTTCAAGAAAAGTCACATGCAATGATGCAGTTTAGAAATCAAATATGCATGAATTACTCAAAGAACAATGGTTAACCAACTTGACACGAATTCACAAGTTACAAGAAATGTAAAGACTAAAAAAGGACTCTTCAAGATAAATTGTACATGTAAACAATCTGAGGATGATGGGAAAAGTAAAATGGCAATCTGAGACTGACCGAAAAATAAAATTAGCAATATGAGGTCGACAGGAAAATGAATTGGCAATCTGAGGCCGACAGGAAAGTAAAATTGGCAATATGAGGCCGACAGGAAAGTAAAATTGGCAATCTGATGCCAACAGGAAAGTAAAATTGGCAATCTGAGGCCGACTGGGAGTAAAGTGGCAATCTGAGGCCGACTGGAAACGTAAATTTGGCAATCTGAGGCCGTTAGGAAAGTAAAACTGGCAATCTAAAGCCAACTGGAAACATAAATTTGGCAATCTGAGGCCGACAGGAAAGTAAAATTGGCAATCTGAGGCCAATAGTAAAGTAAAATTAGCAATTTGAGGCTGACTAAAAATGTAAATTTGGCAATCTAAGGCTGACTGAAAAGTAAATTGGCAATCTGAGGCTGACTGAAAGTAAATTGGCAATCTGAGGCCGACAAGAAAGTAAATTGGCAATCTAAGGCCGACTGAAAATGTAAATTTGGCAATCTGAGGCCGACTGGAAACGTAAAATTGGCAATCTGGGGCCGACAGGAAAGTAAAATTGTCAATCTGAGGCCGATAGGAAAGTAAAGTGGCAATCTGAGGCCGACATAAAAGGTAAATTGGCAATGGCAATAGGACATAAATGATATTAAAACAAAAACAACTTAAACCTGGATTGAGCAGCCCTCAAGGAAAACTTTAACCGATCAAACTCATAATTCATGCTTTGGACCTTCTAGCACATACAAAACCTTTCTTCCGTTTTCGTAACCCTTGATCCCTTCATTCCCTAACTTTTCTTCTTCTTTTTCTTTTTTGTTTAATGATTACTTTTCTGACAATCTTAGCCGAAGCTTCTGAATTCCCCTGGTGTGATGCTAGACATTGATGTATTGCTATAAACATTGGTAGATTGTACAATTTGAAGTTAAATTTATGCTTACTCGAGACATCGTAAATAACATGCATTCAACGACGAAAAGAAAAAAAAAATTAACTGAATGGGTGGTTTTATTGCTTGGTGTATCAAATGACAATAGGTTTGAAAAGGGGCTACAATACAGAAATAAAAGACAGAATTGTGAATGACATGAAATTTTGCCCCATTCTAAGGTCTTTGTGACTCAATCAATCAATCTCTTGCAACTAGATGAATACTATAACCATGATTTCCGATGTTTTCCAACCTTTTTCTTCAAAGATTGCCCTAGTTTCAGCCTTGGTTTGCTTGGTTCAAAATTGCTCCAGTGTAGGTTGCTTGAGATTATGCTTATCTTTTTGCTCTAACTTTTGCTTAGGCCGCTCTTTCGAGTTTTCGACCTAACAAGCTTTTTTCTTCTTCTTCCTTCTTTTTTTTTTTACCTTAACTTTTGCTTAGGTCGCTCTTTCGAGTTTTCAACCTAACGGGCTTTTCAACATCTTTTCAAGCATAAAATCTTTTGACTGCATCAGTGTTGATTGGTTTGGGCAATTCTTGTCCTTCTATGTTTTGCAAAATCAACGCTCCACCTGAGAATGCTTGCTTGACAATGTAAGGACCTTCATAACTTGGAGCCCATTTGCCCGTGCGTCCTCTTGATTAGGGAGAATTTTCTTCAAAACCAAATCCCCTGGACGAAAATCTCTAGGGCAGACTCTCTTGTTAAAAGCCTTAGCCATTCTGCTTTGGTACAACTGGCCATGACAAATAGCTGCTAGCCTTTTCTCTTCTATCATGTTTAGCTGTTCATATCGAGCCTTTACCCATTCAAATTTTTCCAACTCAGCCTCTATTAAAACCCTCAATGATGGGATTTCCACTTCTATAGGAGATACAGCTTCCATTCCATATACTAATGAGAAGGGAGTTGTGCCTGTACTTGACCGTATGTTGGTACGATATGCATGTAAAGCATATGGCAGCATTTCATGCCAATATTTGTAATTCACTACCATTTTGGCGATGATTTTCTTGATGTTCTTATTTGTAGCCTCGATCGCACTATTCATCTGAGGCCTATAAGGAGCTGAATTGTGATGCTTGATTTTGAAAGTCTCAAAGAACTTCTGAACTTCAGCACCATTGAGATTAGGAGCGTTATCTGTGATAATTCTTTCTGGAATCCCATATCTACAGATAATGTCTCTTTTGATGAATCTGAGAAACACTTTCTGTGTGATGTTAGCATATGAAGTGGCTTCCACCCACTTTGTGAAATAGTCTATTACCACCAAGATGAAGCGATGACCATTTGATGCTTTGGGATTGATTGGGCCGATGACATCCATGCCCCATATCGAGAAAAGCCATGGAGATACCATGCTATGCAATGGAAATGGAGGAGCATTAATTTGGTCTGCATAAATTTGACATTTGTGGCACTTTCGAACATAATTAATACAGTCGTTCTCCATGGTGGACCAGTAATATCCACACCTCAAGATTTTGCGTACCATCATGTGCCCGTTAGCATGGGTTCCACATATTCATTCATGGATTTCTGTCATGATTACACGGGCTCATGAGCATCTACACATCTCAGCAAAGTACCATCATAATTCCTTTTGTAGAGGACTTCACCATTCAAGAAAAAGGCCATAGCTAATCGACGAACAGTTTTTCTCTGTGCATCACTTGCTCCGATAGGGTATTCTCCTTTTTGAATATAGTGCTTGATGTCATAAAACCATGGTTGGCCATCTGGCTCAACCTCCACATTGTCACAGTAGATCGGTTCCCTTTGCACCTCTACATGGATAGGTTGGACATTGGTGTGGACTTCCAATTTGGTCATTGTAGCCAAAGTTGCCAATGCATCTGCGAATTGGTTGTGGTCTCGAGTTAAGTGAGAGAACGACACATCGTCAAATTGTTCAATCAATCGAGACAAGTATTTCTGATAAGGCACCAATTTCGGATCCTTCGTACGCCATTCTCCATTAACTTGGTAGATTATGAGCGCAGAGTCTCCAAACACCCTTAATTCTTTGATCCCTAAGTCAATTGCAGCTTGCAAACCATTCGCACAAGCTTCATATTCTGTGATGTTGTTGGTGCATTCAAAATCTAACTTGATGGAAACTGGATATTGTTTCCCGGCTGGTGACACCATTACAGCTCCTATTCCACACCCATTCATATTGGCAGCTCCATCAAAGTACATCTCCCACACATTCTCTGCTTCTTTTTCTTCACTTTCTACTGCTAGCACTTCACCATCAGGAAATTCTGATATAACTGGTTGATCACCCTTCAGAGGATTTTCAGCTAGATGATCAGCAATTGCACTTCCCTTAACAGACTTTTGAGTCACATACTTGATATCAAACTCAGATAGTATTACTTGCCATTTTGACACTCTCAATGACACATGAGGACTATCAAATATGTATTTCAATGGATCCATTCGAGAAATCAACCAAGTGGTATAGTACAACATGTATTGCCTGAGCCTCTTGGAAGTCCATACCAATGCACAACTAGTCATTTCAGTTGCCAGATAGCGAGATTCACAATCATTAAACTTCTTGCTTAAATAGTAAATCGCTCGTTCTTTCTTTCCAGACTCATCATACTGTCCCAACATTGCCCCAAGTGAAGTGGGCAACATCATTAGGTCTGATAAAGGGTGGCCTGGCATAGGCGGAGTTAATACTGGAGGTTTCATTAAATAAGCCTTTATTTTATCAAAGGCTTCCTGACATTCTTCGTTCTATTCTCCAGGTTGATGTTTTCGCAGCAGCCTGAATATAGGCTCACAAGTACTAGTCAAATTGGTGATGAATCTAGCAATGTAATTGAGTCTTCCAAGAAAACTTCTTACTTCTTTTTCAGTTTGTGGGGCATGCATCTCTTGTATCGCCTTCACCTTGTCAGGATCCACCCTTATCCCTTCTTTACTAACAATAAAACCCAACAGTTTCCCTGTAGAAGCTCCAAAGACGCATTTATTTGGGTTAAGCCGTAACTTATATTTCTTGAGCCTTTCGAATAGCTTTCGCAAGACTGCTATGTGACTTTCTCCCTCTTTGGATTTAGCAACTATATCATCCACATAAACCTCAATCTCCTTATGCATCATGTCATGGAACAATGCAACCATGGCACGTTGGTAGGTGGCACCGGCATTCTTCAATCCGAATGGCATGACTGTATAGCAAAATGTTCCCCACGGAGTTGTGAAAGTAGTTTTTCCTTTATCATGAACATCCATGGGAATCTGATTATATCCGGAGTATCCGTCCATAAACGAAATCGATGATTTCTGGCTGTATTATCAACTAGGACATCAATGTGAGGGAGAGGAAAATCGTCCTTCGGGCTAGCCTTGTTCAAATCTCGATAATCTACACACATCCTGACCTTTCCATCCTTTTTAGGCACAGGCACAATATTAGCCACCCAATCAGTGTGTCTTGATACCTCCAAAAATTCGGCCTCAAGCTGTTTAGTCACTTCTTCTTTTATTTTCAATGACATGTCAGGCTGCATCCTCCTCAATTTATGCTTTTTTGGCTCAGCTCCTAGATACAACGGGATCTTGTGTGAAGCGATCTCTGGGTCTAATCCTGGCATATCATGATAGGACCATGCGAATACATCAAGGAATTCCTTAAACAATGTGATCATTTCTGAGCGTTCAGGATTTTCCACTATTTTCAGCTCCTTCTTTTCTTCTTCAGTGCCCATGTTAATCACCTCGATGACCTCATTGTCTAGGTCAAAACCCTTTTCTATATATTCCAGTAGACTTGAAAACTGCTCAATAGCTTCCTCGTCCTCTTCAGATTCATGGTTATCGCAATCAAATGCAACAAGAGAATCAATTGATAAGCTTCCAAATCCCTTTTCTGGTGGCAAAATTTCTAAGTCATTCATGTTCCTGGAAAGTAAGTATGGTAGGTTGGAATGCTAAAACAAATGGTGGATCATAAACAACATGGGACAAACACAAATTAATGAGCAGGGAGTGCTAAAGTAAAGAAATAACGGAAAGGAGAAAACAGAAGAAAGGAAAAAGAAACAAGGAAAAATGGAAAACATAAAAAAAAACTATTGAAAAATCATGTAAGCTTATTTAAACGATGTCTCACAGTAGCATAAACAAAAGCATAAATCTTTAATTAATACAACCCAACAAATTACTTTGCAGCAATAACATCAATCACTGGTTCAGCAGTCCAATTCATCAGCATTTCATTATTGCTAGCAGGATGAACATTGTTGTTTCCTTCAGTTGTCTCTACATCTAGGGTATTGATAGTGAGGCAGTAGCAAGGGTAACAAACTTCTCCGGCTATGATCACTTCAGTTGGACTAAGAAATGTCTCATTCAGGTGGGGAATCTATTGCATTTCTCCTATTTGTTTCTTTTGCTCCAGCATCAAGGCATTCATCCTGCCATCCAGTGGAATCTTATATCCTAAACCAAATCGATTATGCTTCTCTGAGACCAATATAGATGTGTGGGTGCCTTGTAACCTTGGTCCCAACCCTCTACCCTTCAGGTATCTATTCTTAGCCATGATTTGTGCCACCACTTGATTTTCCACAGGGAGCTTGTTCTGTTCTGGTTTCAACTCTATTGCCTCCAGATTATGCCATAAACTGCTCTCTACCAGCTCTACATTTTCAACATATGGCAATGTAACTGGTTTAGACACTATGATATCTTTTTCTCCATGTATCATAATGATTGAACCATTTTCAATGTACCTAACCATTTGATGCAATGTTGAAGGGACAGCACCAACACCATTTATCCATGGTCTTCCGAGTAGCATATTATAATCTGCCTCAATTTCCATTACTTGGAACAACACTTTGAATTTGCTTGGGCCAATCTTCAGTAACAACTCCATTTCCCCAAGGATACTCTTCTTAGCTCCGTCAAAAGCTTTTACTACCATGATCTGTGGTAATATATCATCCTTACTTATCGACAAGTAGCTTAGAGTCGATACTGGTAAGACATTTAATCCTGATCCTTCATCAATAAGAACTCTAGGTACTATATAACCTTACATTTGAGGGTTATATACAGTGCTCGTGGGTTGGATTGTGACACTATTTCTTCGTCTGAGACCGTGACCATGTTGACCCGTTTCACTGGATCCACCATATTCACCATGTCCTGTAATGAAGTATCAGGTTTGACATAAGCCTCTTTTAAGACTTTTAGCACTGCCTTTTGATGAGGTTCAGATGATAAGATTAATGACAAAAGAGATATTCTAGTGGGAGTGTTCTTCAGTTGCTCTAGGATATCGTACTCACTTTGCTTCATGATCTTTAGGAATTCCTCGTCATCATCTTCTTCTTTTCTTCCTACATCTGAACCTTTTTCAACATTTCTATCGTCAACAAATTTTCCTTTTGCGAGCTCTCCAGGCCCATAAATCCTTCCACTCCTTGTGATCCCCTTTATTTCCATGATACCAGCCTCTTCTTTACTTGATTGGGCTTTTGAGGTTTCTCCTACTTCCACCTCAGTCCCATAATTCCAAGGTATAGCATGTGTGTCCACATAACTGAAAGGTGTTGGTTTTTTCACAGTAATTACCACTTTTTCTAGTTTCAGAGCAGGGTTAAGTGGAGGCACTCGGAGCACAAAGGGTTCGATCACATCCACCTCTTCAATGGAATTCTGCTTCTTTTTTGCTTGTATCATTCCTAAAGTGATTAGTTCTTGTACACGAACTTTGAAATCCCGAAAATTCTCAATATCATGTCCAAGACTTCCATAATGGTATGCACATCTTGACTCCATATCATATTTCTCCTCTTCTTTCATCATAGAAATGGGTGCTGTGATATTATAATTAGCCTCCTTCAAAGCACTAAACACTTTCTCCATCGGCGTATGAAGACTCAAAACCTTCTTGACCCACGGTTTCTCAATTTCTACAGCATTCACATGACTTCCTCCTTCATGATTTGGGATTGGATTTTTAACAATATCTGGCTTCGGATCTTCTTGAAGATCTAATCTTCCACAGGCTATTAGTCTTCTTACTGCTGTCTTAAAGCCTTCACAATCCTCAATTGAATGCCCCGCAACATCCATATGATATTTGCAAGTTAGATTTGGATTGTACCATGTCGGAAACGGTGGTTGTAATGGGTGCACAGGGTATGGAGAAATCAGATGAGCATCAAACAACCGTTGATAAAGGTCAGCATTTGAAATGGATAAATTTGGAAAAGGTGGTAGATTTGGGAATCGGGTGCGGTTTTGATTTTGAGTACTTGGACGTAATGGTGTGATGTTTGGGTAACTTTGCGTGGTTGGATATATTGGACGAATTGGTTGATATGGTCGTATGTGGATGTTATTTACTTGCGGTTGGGGGTACGGGGTGGTGTTTGTGGCTTGGTGATGTGGGTAAGGAGAGACGAATGGCATTTGGGGTCTTGGATGAGTGGATGCATATTTTAGGGTAAAAAGTTGCTGACCTTGCACATAGTTTACATCTGTTTTCTTTTTCTTGGGTGGGAATCCTTTTCTAGTGTCTTCATTATTCATTGGAAGCTTGCCAGCTTTAGCCAGATTCTCAATCCTTTCTCCAGCTATTATCAAATCAGAAAAATCTCTGTAAGCTGCTCCTGCCATTGCCCTAATGTAAGGAGACCCTAAAGTTCCTAAGAAATACGAACACATTTCAGTCGGAATGAGTGGTGGTTGAACTTGAGCCGTCAAAGCTCTCCACCTTTGAGCGTATTGCTTGAATGACTCATCCTTCTTTTTCTGCATAGCGCTCAACTGTTCTCTAGTTGGTGCTATTTCCATGTTAAATTTGTATTGATTCATAAATTGATCAACTAACTCCCTCCAACTGGCAATCTTCGAATGGTCTAATTGGATGTACCATTCCAAAGCAGGTCCAGTTAAACTTTCATGGAAAAAGCTGTTGAGGAACTTTTCGTCTTTGGACCAGATTCACATTTTGGTGTAGTAACTCTTTAAATGAAAGAGTGGATTGCCAGTTCCATCATACTTTGAGAAGCCAGGGATTTTGAAGTCCTTCGGAACCACTGCATCGATAGGAGGGCAAAGCTGCTCAATCTCCATGTAGCCATAAGTGCTAGGTTTCTGGATAGCCTTGATTTGCTCTTGAATTTTCTCCATCCACTCTTCTCTTAGCTTATCCTTTTCTGAATCTACATGATTATTCCCAGCAGAAGAAAATTGTCTTTGGACAATAACGCGAGGCTGCTCCCAAGTATGGGTAGCATGCCCGTGTCCTTCAGCATGTACATTTTCTATGGCATGATAACCCTCTCCGACGGGGATAGTAATCGGCATTGTGGTGCTGATTGTTCATGGAAAATGCCTGATGTTCCTCCTATGTCTTTCATCCATTGTGTGACATTAAGATCTGCATCCGATACCACAGGTATGGTTATCATTGCAGTACTTGGTGGTACAGTTATTGGCATACCCAATGATGTGCTTTGATTTGGATTAACTCTCAATAAGTCAATTGCTTCCTTCATGGCACGTATCATTTCTTCCATCCTTGCCTGAGTATCTGTCATCACACTCAATTGCCCTTTCACTTCATCAACCTCTATGCTCAAGTTCCTTCCAGATTCAAAAATGATTACGGGTGGGATGGTCCTCCCCGAATCACCATTACCCCCTGCCATCTTGGTCCGAGCTCTAGTATTATACACACGAGTTTGGTCGATTTCAGTTTTCCTTAGGCGCCCAATGGTTACGATGTTTCACAAGCACACTCTGCTTATTTGATCAACAATAACCAAAAGGGTTAAAAAATTTTTTTTTTTTTAAAAAAAAATTATATGTAACAGAACAAACAAACAATAGTCATCAAAAGTCCTTTGCACAAATGAAGGTACCCCATATTCGTTCTTATGGGTATATCACCCTATAAGTCGAGGTACGGTTAATAGCAAACTCAAGGGAGAATTTACTCCTCTATGAGTACTATCTAATGAACACTAGCAAATGCAACTCTTTTCCTTACGATCTCAAGGCAACAATGTGATTGAGCACTTTCTCAAGGAATATTTGATTCTATAAAGAAAGTATCAAGTGCACGATCATACTTGACAAACTGAAAACACGACCCTGAAGCCTTCATTTGTTATCAAACTCAGTTTTAAGTACAAATTGTTTCAAAATGCATTACATCAAAAGCCTTATTCTCATTCATGAATAATAACTACATCAAAAGCTTCATCTTTTTTCGCCTGAGACCTTTGGTAATACTTTCACATGAATCCATGAAATCTGTCACTTCTTGAGGTAAACTGAATGGCGACATTCTTCCAATTTGTTCGTTTGCCTTTTCGAAACGGTGAACGAAATTTGGAATGTAATGACTCAATTCTCCAGTCAATTTTGCATACTGTTCTTCCCATTTCAATGCTTTTTCTCTCCATGTTCTTCCAAATTGCTAAGGCCCACAAATAAATCATGATATTGATTTGCTGATTTCCATCCTTGAGTAGCATCATGCTCTATTTGTGTTAGCATGTTTGACAGTTGCTCCACTTGTTCCTCCAACTTCTCTCTCACATCTTTCTCTTTGTTGAACTCCATTCTTAAGCTCCAGATATCTTTATCTCGTTGGTTGACTTCTAATTCTGCTCTTCTGACCAGGCGACTTTTCTTAGTAATCTCTCTTTCCAACTGGTTCTTTTCTTTTACAAGCTTGTGCAATCCTTCTGCTAGTTCTTGGATTTTTGCTAAATGAGCGGTTGAAATTTTCTCCTTGCCTTTCCTAGACTTTGCAATTTTTGCCACTTCAGTTTACTCATCTTTTAAGGCTTTGATTTCCTTGGTCATTTTATCACACTAATTTTGAATAATAGCATCTTTTAGGTCAGTTGCCTCCTTTTCTTCTTCCAAGAATCGCATTTGTGCCTTCATTGTTTCTATCTGGGAAATCAGTTGAGATAACTCTTGAGCTTGCATAGAAACTGAGTTGCTTGGAATATCCTTCGGGACGCTTTCTTTTCCAACTCTTGCTTTTCTCCAATCTTTGTATTCTTGAGAAGAAGTTAAATGTTGCTGGCCAAGTTCCTTTTTCCCTAGGACTTTGACATCATCCCATGCTATCTTGATCTTCTTCTCTTGCTCCTTGGTGTTTTTATTTTTCTGATATAGAAAGCTGGACCCTTTAAGCTGTTCTTCTTGTGGCTTTGTTTGAGTCCAATGAAGTTGTCTGAGCACCAATGCGGGTATATAGGAAATGCACCCCCTTGGTCCCATCAAAGGAACATTGTGAAAGTCACCACAACTATAAATAACATTCTCTCCATGGTACCAAGGACAAACCCATTTGAAAGCATTTGATTGGATATGTGAGAACTCCTTTTTCCATATCGGTGCCTCTTGATGTTTTATCCGTATACGACAGAAGTCTCCTAATGGATAAGGAAACAGGCCCATGCGATTATTAGCATATGCATGAGTCATAAACCAAACATACAACATTGGTAGACAAAAGTGCAATCTTCCACCACTTTTCTAAATGCAAACTCCTAAGGACAGGAATGTATCTGCTAACATAGCTGGGATAGGATTCATGTTACGAGTTTGGAACTTGAAAAACACATCCATAGCAGCCTGATCAATAATATCTGGTGTGAATGGAAACAAAACCAATCCATAGATAATCAGTGCCAGTGTTCGATTGAAGAAAACCCAATTTCTTTGTTGGGCCAAAGTCTGCAGATGGGCTTCCAGAAAACTCTTCTTGATTCCTTGAGTAGATCCTCTTATCTCTATTTCCATCTGATTTGGATCAACTCCAATGATCCTAGCAATGTTTTCTTTGCTAACATAGTGCCCTTGATACAGATACACACCGGATTTTTCTCGAATCGGTAGCCTCATCATGACCATGTACTCTTCTATGGTTGGTGTTGCATCAAAATTAGGCAACTCAAAACAACAAAGAGAAGGGTTCTAGAATTGTGAAAGAGCGCTCAATGCTGGTGCTTCCACTGGAATGAACAGTAAATCCAATATGCGCCCATAAGTATCCTTAAAAGAAGATCGAACTTCTCTAGGCATCAACTGAATGATCTTTTTTACTTTCCCCAACTCACTACTTGTCACTGTAACCTTGATATTCTTCTTCCAATTGTGTGCATTGCTAGTGTTCATTTGTGTTACTTCCATTTGCTTTGAACTAATGATGATTTTTGCTTTATTAACAAACAAAACCTATGTACAAAAATGAGATAATTGAGTAAACTTAAAAATGGAAAGGAAAATGCATGCTTTTATTGAATTTTTTTTTTTAACGAGATGCTTTCCTAAAAATTTGACGAAGCAGAATCTATATGAGCAAATGAACTAAAAATACTATTTTTCATGCAAAAAGTAATCTGTCTTATGAGAAATAAAAATATGATGAAATGAATGCATGTGATAATGAACAAAATGCCTAAACATTCGAGAATGCATGTCATGATTTATGGGACGATGAACTAATTAATCTAATTACAATGTAATAATGTTTAATGTGAGAGTAATTAAAAGTAAAACATGAAGGAGTACAAAGTAAAGGATGAAAGAAGCATGCCCCCTTTGTCCTAACAGGGTAAAGCTTAATGGATGGGAAGTTCTAAGGCCAAAAATCCTATTTGGGAGGCTGCTATATTCAACTATGCGTGCAAACAATTATGGTGAGTCTAGACTTCTAATGACCATGGTCCCCAGATTGCCCCTATCCACAAGATAAGGATCCGACCTTTGAACCGATCATAAGTAGGGATGAACCCTCTCAATATAATTGATCCATAAAGCCAGTAACAACCTGAGTGGTGTCCCAACAACTACCAAGTGAGTATGATGCCCCTCATGGCAATGTCAAGAAACCCCCTAATCCTTAGCTTGCACGGGCTCGGGTGTAGAGTCCAAGAACAATGTGTGTGAAATAAGTGATTGTGAAGTGTGTGCAGGGAGCATACAAACCTTTTAATCCTAACACTATATCTACTCCTGCAAACAATACAAACAACACATATATACAGAATAATAACAGTCATCTACCCTAAGGTTTTAACAAATAAAGGAAACGACGCACAATAAAATGACAAAAGTACCAACAAAATATAAACAACAAATATATGAAGATAATAATAGTCGTCTACCCTAAGGTTTTAGCAAATAAAGTAAACATTATAACTAAATATAGGACGTTAAACTCTTATAAAGGAAAAATAAAGGAAGCACTGTTCAAGCAAAATACTGCATAAATATATCTGAGAATAAAATAAAAATACTATACAAAATAAAGCTAGAAAAATAAAAAGGCTATATTTAATTTGCACAACTAACTCTAATAGGCTTGACTCTCTTATTGATCCCCAGTGGAGTCGCCATCTGTCGCAACCGGGATTGCGACAGGACGGCGAGAAAGAATTTATTGAAAATTGAGAGTCGCCACCAGATTTATTTTAATTGAAAAACCTTGGAAAAACCAATCTTATCATCTTAAATATAGTCTTTGAAAACCAGATATGAGTTCGGGAGTCGGTTATGTCTAGGGAAGGGTAAGAATTTAATCCTACAGCACCCCTAGTACACCCGTATTTAAACGGTACCCTAGTGAGTTGTGCAAATTAGTTAATAACCCCTTTTAGAATTTCAATCAAAGAAGACAAAAATTAAAATTTAAAAATATAAATTAAGAAAAATTACTTTGGCAAAATATTTACAATTTAAACACATAGATTAAGAAGAATTAATTTAGACAAATATATTTACAATTGAAACATATAAATTAAGAAAATTAATTTACACAAATATATTACAATTTAAACAAATAATTTAAGAAGAATTAATTTTGACAAATATATTTACAATTGAGACATATAAATTAAGAAAATTAATTTACACAAATATATTACAATTTAAAAAAATAATTTAAGAAGAATTAATTTTACAAATATATCACATATATTAAGAGAAATTAGTTTTTGAAAAATATATTTACGATTTTAACACAAGCTAAAAAAATGATTTACACAAAATATTTACAAATTAACAAATAAATTAAGAAAAATTAATTTTGGCTTGACAGGGATAGCCTACTCCTACGTATCCTCTGGTGCAATGAGGAACTCAAAGTCACGTAGTTCTGTAGAAAATAATTGTGTGTTGGGTTAATTTTATTTTTTAAGGAAATAAAAGAAAAAGGTAAAATCTATTTTTAATATATAGGATTCAAGTTAGCACAATGCTACTCAATGAATCATCATGATTCAATAATAATGAAGATAACATTTGCTATTCAATCACCATTATTGATCATTGCATGAGAAATTATTTATTTATTTTTATTTTTTTGTTTTCTATTTATTTATTTATTAACATCTCTTTGTTAATGAAAATAGTAGGAATTAGGAAAAGGAACCTAACTATTGTTGACCAAAAACGTAATTTAAGACCAAAAACAAAAATAGCCCAAATATAATTCCAAAACAAAGAAATCTAAGAACAAAAAAAAGTACCAGCACCAAATTTGAGACCAAAAAAAATACAAACTACAACATCTATTACTTTACCAAAAAAAACAAACCCAAACATCCTTATTTTCTTTGAAGTTTCGAGCAGCCCAAGCCAAATGAAATTTTAAGAAAACAAGAAATCTGAATGCTATCTTTTATCAGAAGATTTAAAAAAAAATGTAACAAATAAAAGGAAACTAGCAAAAGTAGTGGGGAATAACCTGGAACATTATTTTGGAAAAGAATATGTGGACTGAATACATACACCTAAACATATAGCAAACCCACAGCCAATAGGTTCTGGTTCCCACCAACACAAGCTTTCTTTTTTAATTTCTAAAAAATGGACAGCACGTGAACTAAAGGCAATATTGATTCAAAAGGCTAATATATCAAAACTAATAGCCTAAAAACTAAGTAAGTCCAAATGATAACCCATTGAATTAAATAAGTCCAAACACAATTCAAACTGAGCTAAAGACAAGATAAGAAATAAATAAAATAAATACAAGCTAAAAGAAAGGAGTGGTTCACGTGACTTTGTCACTGTGGTTCCACTTTCCTTTTTTTATTCAAAACAAACAATGATTAGGATTTGCAATCATAGAAAGAGAAACATATGAACGGAATGATGACCAAATGGTTATAAGGGTGAATTCATCCAGAGGGAAAAAGAAAACCGCGATGCAGACCAGGCCAGCAAATTGTGGTCTTGCAACGAAATTGCAGGATGAAGGGAAGACCATGGCAGGTGGCAAAGAGGAGGAGCCATGGCAGTGGGCTGCGTTTGGGAGGAGGAGCCGCGGCCAAATGGAGGATGAGGGGATCCTTAGGTTCATTCTTTTCTTATTTTCTGATATGGAACCTGGTTTTGGTGTATAGCTTTGTTATTCGTATGGGTTTGTGTTGTAGAATGGTGAGCTAATTTTGTGTTTTGCTATGATTGATTTCATGCTTGTGGAAGGGAATGATACGTAATGTTGGTTTACTCTGAGAGGGGACTGTACATGTGTTTTGTGACTTGAGAACGAAAGGCTATGCTATGTATGTGCAGGTTGCAAGAACTTTTAAAAAATTGATGACACTAAAAATATACAAGATAAACTCATGCTTTCCTATTGCTTACCTGCGCTTATCTCTCCTTCTATTTGTTCCTTTCCTTTTGATGATCCGAATGATAGTTACTACTTCTTTCAGAGTCTCTAAAAATTAGATCACTCAAAATAGCAACGTGAAGTAAGTACTGATGATAATGGTAGTTGATGTGAGAAAGTTGGAGCTTTTAAGCCTGTAAGATGGATCACTCTCGCTTGTTTCTCAGTTTGCTTGTGATTTTTCAACTTTTGCAAATATTCGAATCACCAAAACTCTTCTCTCTATTGGTAAAATAGAAATTCCCCAATCTCCCCCTTGGTCTGTAAATTTCATTCCCATTTATACATCTTTCATGAATCAATTTGTCAACCTTACAGCAGCCATTTTTGATGTAAATGATATGATTTTGCTGATTTTACGGGAGTTGATCTTAGATGCATGTGATTTTCCATTGCTATTTCTGACTTCCTCTGAATTTGCTGCAAGCTGCATGTGAGCTGTGTACTGTATTTGGCTCTGTATTCCGATTCATGCTGCTTTTCTTGTTTGGTGCCGCTACTTCTAAATTTCTTCCTTTCATTAAGCAAACTCGTTTGGAAATAACAACAAAAAAGCAAAGCCACGGGAACGCTTCACATTTGTTTATTATTTCTATATCGGAAGAAGATACCAAATGACATAGTGATCAAAAAAACAATTTTCAAAGAAGAGGGTGACGCAACTCTCTCCGTCTTGTCCTTTTTCTTTTTCTTTTGTTTATTTTTTTGGTTTCTTTTTTTATGAATTACTGACTATCAGAATGACGGACCAGAATGAAATGAAATGGGCTAAGAAATGTGTTGAATTTTTGTTTTTGTTTGTTCAAAAAGAAAATTAATGGGCTTATAATGAAATGGACTAAAATTTTCAAAAACATTAAATGGAGTTAAATCTTTTTTGTTTTTTTATATGAGCCGGATAAAATCGGGTGTTCACAACATGGCTCCCTTTTCTCATGGGATATAAATAGCTATAACGTTAATGGGGAGAGCCGTGATTATGAGTGTTGATCAGGAGATGAGAGGTAGTAGTTATAGTCTTATTAATTAAGAGGAGATATTCTACACGTGTGTACTAAGTCATCGTTACGTAGGAGAGGCACACGAGCTAAAAGCCTAAGCCAAAGGATGTTGGGGCTTAAAGGTTTAGGTTGGTTGTCCTTCAATCCATAAGCCCTCTAGCCTTGTGCTTGGGTGAGAGCAAAGAGGCTGATCACTAAAGCTCAAGGTGAGTCAATCTAACCGATCCATAAGCCGTTCAAGCTTAAGCGCAAGTGGTAGCTATGAGACTAAAGGTCAAGGTCGGTCAGTCTCACCGGTCCATAAGTCCTCCAATCTTGAGTTAAATTGAAAGCAAAGAGGCTAAGGGACTAAAGGTCAAGGTCAATTGGGTTGACCGGTCAATAAGCTTGAGAACTAACTTGCACATTGTACAGGAGTTGAAAAATGATCATCTTAGATCAGTTGAAACATGCTATTTACTTTTACACCTTTTGAAACTCATACCATGGACCTTTGTACGACTTTCATTCCAATCCAATTGTGGATCTACAATAAATAATAGTTAAAAAAATGCATGTTAAAAATGTCATATGAGAATGGTAAAAGATGATGGGTATGTTACAACTTCGCTTATCTGTAGTTCATTTTTGTCCTAGGTATATATGTGATGTGACCCACTATAGTATGATCCATGAGTTCTCATGGCAAATTGGATATCGGTTGGGTCGGGAACAAACCATAATCAAAGAATGTGGGAAGGGCACTTGGCCGACCTATTTGCCATGCAAGGTCATGGGTTCACTGGACCCCCACGGTTGGGCTAGGAACAACGGCTCCAGACCAATTAGGCCAAAATTAAGGGGTTAGTTGGGCCTTCACCCATGGGCTCCATGGATTGGCCTAGTGAGCATGAACCATTGGGTGCTGTCACGACTAAACTTGGGAACGTGTGACTAGCATATGAGGAATATCATCTTCACATAAGTCTCGTGACCTCTGAGTCTCTCTATATGCAAAGTTTAATAGTAGAATCCATTTCTAAAACATAATTTCATTTATAAAATAGATCTCTTTCTCTTGAAAAAGAAATCATCATGAATAATAATTTAATAAACCAACTCTGAATCTGTCTTTGTAACACAACATAATGAGTTGCTCTTCTATATAAAAATAACTATATTAATGTAAATACAATATAAGTCTAAATCATGATATATGCAGATAACTCTATAGTCTGGGACACTGGAGCACTCTAAGAACCACAAAAGGGTGCTTCACTTCGAAGTGAGGCTCACCAAATGGCATTTCTACGACTAGAGAGGGGTGGCCGGAAGGAATCACTTTATTGAATCAATAGTAGATATACCTCCATTTTCTCATTTCAGTGCTGCCTTTTACATGTTATAACAATCAAACTAGTTTTCTTATTGCTATGTTTACAAGAACTAGACATTGTGGCATACCTGGCTTCTGTGGCATGCGTTAGGCGTTTTGTTTAATAAATCAACTAACCATGCATTGAAGGACTCTTTTGGTTTCAATTAATGTGATTCTTGTTTATTAATAGGTGCCTGCACAAGTTCCAGACTGGAACCAGGTCTTTGCGGACCCATTGTTGCCACTCATGGTGGATATTGGATGTGGTAAGTTGAATATAGATGATAAAATTATAATATATTTCTATCCTGTGAGCGCATTTGTTACAGACTGCTATGGATCATATATATGGAAGTTGACAATGGCAAAATTTGTTTATTACATGATATAGTACCGAGTTTATTGAACCATTTCTGATTTATTAAACCAAAATATTGTATTTGAATTGATAGAAATTATTTGAATTTCATACTGGATTCAGAAATAGCTCTTGAACCATGCTTTTATCCTTTTCAAGTTGTCAAGTGATCATTTCACTACCTGAGGAGTCTAATTATACTTGTTATCTGTTATTGTAAACAATGTCAGGTAGTGGCAGGTTTCTTATGTGGCTTGCTAAAAGAAATCTTAAAGTGAGAAATTATTTGGGATTGGAAATACGGAAAAAGGTGTGCAAACCTTTCTATTTCTGTCACTTTTGATTTCAAATGCCCTTGAAAGTTGCTCCCTTGTCGTTAATTCTGATTTCTTTGTTGTTGTTGTGTCACCTTCAGCTTCAGTTATAAAGATATCTACTTGTATGATAATCTAACTCTTCCATGTGCAGCTCGTCAAGTGTGCAGAGTTATGGGTAAAGATCTGGCTCTTGATAACATGTACTATCATTAACTTATTAAGATGGTGAAGTAAATCAAAACTTGCTTATCTTTATCAACTTTGGAAAAATGACTGTTACACTGAAATGCAGACATTTCTTGTTTGCAAATGCCACAATTTCTTTCAAGCAGTTGGTGGAATCATATCCTGGGCCCTTGCTGTTAGTTTCAGTTTTGGCAAGTTTATCTCCTTCCTGTGCGGATAATCTCTAAAACATACATTTGTGCCTACCTTCAGCAAACTGTCATCTACATTACTTATGGAATTTATGTCAAAAGGCCTTTCAGTTTTCGGATTATATGATTTTTCTGCATGCATGCAGTGTCCAGACCCACATTTCAAGAAAAGACATCATAAGAGAAGAGTTCTGCAGAAGCCTTTGGTTGGCGCTATTGTAGATCATTTAATGCCCGAGGGGCAGGTATACTTTTTGCATGCTTCATATATTTTCACTGGATTGTGATTGTCATATATGTTCAAGTATTTTGATGAATACTTTCCGGCCAGATTTACTTCTATTTCCATCTCATATGAATCTGTGTGGAAAATTATATATTTTTTTTTATTGTACTAAAACCATGCTACATATCCTATCTCTCCTTCCTTTTCCCAGTAAATAATTAAGAGTGATGAGGGTACACAAGATGTAATGTGCACATCTAGAAATGGTTGAAATAGATATATTACTCTGTTGATGACTATTGAGGGAACAAAGAAAGAAGGGGAAGAACAGCTTCAAGATTTTTGAGAGTTAAGTATGAGTGAATATTGGCACATTGATTGATGTATCAGTGTACTAAATTGATCAATCCAATTGGAAGACAACCCTACAGTTTGCTTGAGATTTTCCATTGTGCTTTATACTTGTACTGGGGTTGTAGCACTTGGAATGATATTTTTCTACATCTACAGTAATCTGCAATTGGAAGTTCTAATTGCTTCATTCATTGATCACTCTGCCAATGCAAATGTACCCCCATACGCGATTTGCATGGATGCTGGGAAGCATGCAATATTGCGATTTATCTATGCAATTAGCTTGCTATGTTGCTACCTATTGTCTGTTCCTTCCTGATTCCTTGAGAGGAGTGACTGCACTATCCTAACATATTGCCAAGTCGCGTTTTTCTTTTAAGGAGGTAGAAGGAAGAAAAATTTTAGTATGGGGGTAGTTTGGTCATTTGATGGGCTTGTTAAAAAGCAAAAGAAAAAAAAAGAGAAGGAAAGAGAAGAGAACGTGGTTTTAAAACCATATAACTCTCATTTCCCCTAAAGCTCACGCTCTCTCTCCCTCTCTGTCTGCTTTCTTCTTCTTCGTTCTTCTTCATTTTTCTTCCACTTTCAACCACTAAATCATATAGTTATTAATTTTTATCATCAAAACTTGATACCACTAGCTTCTAAAATTTAAGGTAAGTCTTCAATCTCAATCTTATCTTTTTTTTGGTTACTCTAGAGTTTATTTCAAAAACTAGTGAGCTCTAAAAAATGGTATATGAGTATATGTTTGGTATTTTAAGTATAAATCTAGTGAGTTAGAAGCTCTAATATTAATAGGTTGTAGTGAGTAGTGTCAAGATTTGATTTTTCTCTGATCCTTGGAACCCTAGGTTCCATAAATTAGGGATTTTGTTCAATGGGCTCTCTAATTGATAAATTGTTTTGAATTAAATTGTTTAAACCCTTCAAAAATATTTATGTTTGCTAGATTGTGTTGACGTGGAGCGAGCTACTTCCTTCGGAGTTGTCAGGGAGAGGCCCAGTTGATCCCGTTGTACAGTGAGTAGCTATTTACATAGTGGCGGTATTTTAAATTATTTTTATGGGAGAAACTATATTGTTACATTTGATAAAAAAGAAAAATTTATTCTAAGAAACTTGGATTATTTGGTTAGCTTGATTGGTTGATTTTCTTACATATAATGATTATTAAATATGACTTGATGACTTGGTTGAGATTATTACTAGCTCTCTTTGTTGATTTTATTAATGCCATAATTTTTGCTATATATTGTTTCAGTGTGCATTGAAAAAATTTATTATATTGATACTTACAAAGTTGGATTAATATGAAGATTGAATTTTAGATTTCTGAATTTCGTTTGATAAAACTTTATTTAAGAAAAACCATGATGGGTTGTAAGATGGAATTACCACTAGCCATAGCGAAGAGAATTAATGGCAATACTGCTCGCCATAGCGAAGAGATATAATGACAATACTGCTAGCCATAACGAAGGAAAGTAATGGCAATACCACTCGCCATAACGAAGAGATATAATGACAATATCGCTAGCCATAGTGAAGAGAAGTAATGGCAATACCGCTCACCATAACGAAGAGATATAATGACATTACTGCTTCCTGTAGCGAAGAGATATAATGGCCTATGTGCACATAGTTTCTCTTAGTGAGATAAAGTTTGGAGGAACCTTATGTGAGAAACAATAAATCTTGTGATTAATGGGTTGAGAATATTCCCTAATTAAAATTTGTACTTCTTATGTAACCCTTATGAGAAATTGAGTATTTGATGTTGAAGTTAATTCTTATTTGACAAATGAGCAATTGGCAAGAATAGTGAGAAAGTGTATTTAGTAATTATTTTGAGATTTTACTTAGAAATGAAAATTCGAAAGGTACTTCTGTTAAAACTATAGAAGAAATATTGAAATTGTGAACTATTATTCTTATTCATGAGTTTTAGAAATTTGTATGATTTACAAGCAACTTCGTTTCATTTTAAATGCTCGTGCATTGATTGGTTTCTCCTTCTTGTCCACTTTGTTTACAATCCTCACTAGGTTTGTTTGACTCACCCCTCTCTTTTCTTCCAGATTTTTAGGTAGCTGAATAGTAGTTCCTGAGATTGTTGTTGGCCTAGGATATTCTTTTTGGTAGGTCTCTATTGTCAGTTGAGGCTTTTTAGTTGTTGACTCTAGTATTTTGCAGCTACAGGACTTAGGTTGAATATTTTGATTTATATGTAAGAACAATGATTTAAGCATTGAGCTTTTGTATAAGTGGTCATTAGTATATATACATAACTGGAATGTATTGGCTGTTAGATCTGGATTATGATATTACATTGTGTAACATGTTAAATTTGATTTACGAGTTGTTCAGTTTTTAGGGGAGTTGCTACCGGATTTTCGGTAGCCAACGTAGTTAAGTTTGAAATTTGTTTTAGTGAGAACATATCTTTCGGCTTGCTGGGCTAGGTGAGTTCATCTAGCCTGTGCACCGGTCACGGACTAAGATTGGGTCATGACACATATAAGTATTGGAAGGCTAGCAGCAAAATAAAAGCAAATTTTTTATTTGAAAGATGTCATTTGGGACAGTGCAATATGAAAGAGAATTTCTTTTGGAATTCCAACATTCTTTCTAAGGTTGCATCATCATCTTTTCTGTTCCTTGCAACCTTGTTTCGACTGTGGAATATCCATATGCAACAAGGTTCATTTAGCCATTTTCATTGCAATTGTATTAGAGAATTGTGGCATCAATATTCTCTGGAATAGCAACTTTTTTAAAATTCATCTTCTGCTTTGGATCTGATAGAGGTTAGATAGCTGTGTTGCCCAGATATGGATACGGTAACCGTACTCGGTACGGATACAGGTAAGGAATACGGCAATTTTATAAAAAGTGGGGTACGGGTACGACAATATATAAAAAAAAAATCATAAATTTCATATCATAAAACCAACAATTTCAACATAAAATAACTCAAAATTGTTCAACAATTAACGTTACATTCCAAAATGAAATACTACATACTCAACAATGTTAAACATAAGCACATATCAATCATTTAAACACAATTAACAATCAAACTTTAACAGTCTCAATCTCATCATTTCCTTCCTCATCAGCAGTAAAAAGGACAGTCTCTAAATCAGGCTCATCAAGTGAAAGACTAGCAACTTCAAGAATTCCATCTTCATCAAATGGGTCCCATTCATCTCCACCAATGTCTCACATTTTTTAGCTACCCTCATAATAGTTCTTATTCTTTCTTGAGTAGAGACAAAGATTAGTATGTATGAATACTAAATCTTCAGCTCTTTTGGGATTCAGCCTATTTATTCTCAAAGGGTGAATAAAGGACTAAGTGTTCCAATTCCTTTCACAACAAGAGAAAGAACATAGTTGTGAAAGGAGCTTTAAGGCTATGTTCTGGAGTTTTAGGACTGAAGATCCATACATCACCCACCATTCCTTGGGTGATAGATCCTATCTGTCTTGCAAGCTATCAAATTGTCCAAGCTTATCTTCACCACTTGAGAATTTCACAAACTTTGTGGTTGCCTGAAGTCTATCCTTTGATTCTGGAAAGCAACTCCTAAGACATTTGTTTCTTCCTATACAAATCTCATTATCTTTATGAGGAGGAACTCTGTTTGGAGCCTCATCGAGTCATTGTCTATAGTAATACCTAATAAATAAAAGGCATCACATTACTAATATAATCTAAGTACCAAAGTAAACTTTATAAAACAAAAAAGTAATAAAAGCTTAGAATTAGAAATTTAAACTTACTTTGGATTAAGTGAATGAGCTAAGCAATGAAGGGGTGTGTAACTTTTGGTCTATCTATCAATTAGAATTCCATACACCACATCATGAAAGGATGATTGTTCACTCAATTTTCTGCCTTCATGCTCATATATTGCCTTCTTCACTTGCTTAATCATGGAATCCCATTTCTCATAAACTAAATGGAAGGATGGCTTATCAGTGTCATAAGATCGCAAAATGTCATAAATAGGCTTTGTAAAGTTCAAGATACAGTCAACTTTTTCCCACCAACTATCATTTAGAATTACTTCTTTCATATTTGTTGCCCTTGGAATATCATCCTCTTTATAATGAGACCATTCTTCACTAATGACCATAGATTGGAGACCGTGCTTAATGGTTCTCAACCTTTTAAGCATAAAAATGATAGAAGCAAATCTAGTCTCAGCAATGACAAGTAGTTTCAGATGCACAAATTTATTAAACATGGCAAGTCTCATAGAATGGTTCATTATGAAATTCTTAATAAAGAAGGCATCATCAGCAACATTGGAAATCCAACTACACTCAGAATAAGCAACTTCATTGGTAGGTGTGTTTTTAGGAGCACAAATGTTTTTTAGAGCAATGTTTAGAGTATGCACCACACATGGGGTCCAAAAAATATTTGGATGCATTGATTCAACAATTGATCTAGCAGCTTTGCAGAAAAGTGCATTATCTGTAATAACTTGAACCGCATTTTGTGGTCCAACTTCATCAATGGTAGCCAAAATCAAATTGCAATATAATGCTTATGCTTGTATTCACCTTAGCCATCAACAGCCTTCAAGAACATAGGTCTTGAATTTGAAGCCATGAAGTTCATTAATAGTCTTCATTGAGCATCAGTCCAACCATCAATGACTATACTCACACCCTTCTTAGGCCAAGTGTCCTTGATTGGTTTTAGCAACTTCATTATGTTAGCTTTCTCTTTTTGCAATAATGAAGTTCTAATGGCATTATAGCTAGGTGGAAGAAAGCCACTAATATTATAGTTAGTAGCATATGTAAATGCACTAACAAAGTAAGGGTATCTAGCAACATTGAAAGGCAATCCAGCAGAGTAAAATAACCTAGCTATTTCACAATTCAAATGTTCCCTTGCCTCATTATTGAAAGCCTTGTGTATAGGTCCATCATGTACTTTTTTTCTTTTATTTCCTTCTGTTGGAGGGTTCAAACTTGTAGTTTCAGTAGAAAAAGGAACTTGCATAGGTTTTGTTTTTTCAATAAATTCCTTTTCTGTAACATCTGTCACATCTGGGCGCGCTACATATCGTCGTCCCTAGTGTGTGTTCTGTAACACCTGACATGCAGATATTGTCGGCTTTGAGGCTTAACTGGGCGCCTCTCACGGATTTGCTCTTCCTTTCTCTATGGGAAAAACGCGTTTGCATGGAGGAGGTATCCACACCCTTATAAGGCATGCTTCGTTCCCCTCCCCAACCAATGTGGGACTAATTTCACCCCTCCTAGTGGGGGCCCAGCGTCCTCGCTGGCTGGCACACCGATTCCGGGACCGGCTTTGATACCATCTGTAACACCTGTCACATCTGGGTGCGCTACATATTGCCATCCCCAGTGTGAGTTCAGTAACATCTGGCACGCAGATATTGTCACTTTTGGGCCTAACTGGGTGCCCTTCACGGATTTGCTTCCACATCGGTTGGGGAGGGGAACAAAGCATGCCTTATAAGGGTGTGGATTCCTCCCCCATGCAGACACGTTTTTCCCATAGAAAAGGGATACCAAATTTGTGAAACCCACCCAATTAGTCCCCAAAACGGACAATATCTGCATGCCGGGTGTTATAGAATTCACACTGGGGATGGTGATATGTAGCGCGCCCAGATGTGACGGATGTTACAAATAGTATCAGAGCCGGTCCCGGGATCAGTGTGCCAGCCAGCGAGGACATTGGGCCCTCACTAGGAGGGGTGGAATTAGTCCCAGATCAGTTGGGGAGGGGAATGAAGCATGCCTTATAAGGGTGTGGATACTTCCCCCTGCAGACACGTTTTTACCATAGAGAGGGGAAGAGCAAATTTGTGAGGGGTGCCCAGTTAGGCCCCAAAGCGGACAATATCTGCATGCCGAGTGTTACATAACTCACATTGGGGATAGTGATATGTAGCACGCCCAGATGTGACAGATGGTATCAGAGCTGGTTCTGTGTTACAGAACTCACACTGGGGATAGCGATATGTAGTGTGCTTAGATGTGACAGATGTTACAAATGGTATTAGAAGGGGGGAATGAAGCATGCCTTATAAGGGTGTGAATACCTCCCCCATGCATACGCGTTTTTCCCATAGAGAGGGGAAGAGCAAATCCGTGAGGGGCGTTCAGTTAGGCCCTAAAGCGGACAATATCTGCATGTTGGGTGTTACAGAACTCACACTGGGGACGACGATATATAGCGCGCCTATATGTGACAGATGTTTCACTTTCTATTTGCTTAATCTCCTAAAGGTAATGATTATTCACTTGTGCACAAATAGCAATCCCATTTCCTTTCTCTTTAAGCAAATGAGATTTCACCCAAGAATAAGATCCCCTATGATTCCCATCACAAAAATTGTAGCGCCAACTAACACTCTCTCCTCCCGATTTCCTATCTTGCAACACAGTTACATAGATCCAAAGGGGGCCATTGTTATCTGATTTTCCAGTAGCATATTTACTGGTTAAAGATGCATAGGAAGTGGCATTATTACCACTTCCAGTCCCCCCACAACCGCTACCACTACTAGACTCAGCTGTTGAACCTTGTGAAAACATCTAATAAGTGATTAAATAATTACACAAGTTTAGAAGTTTTTCTTTTCTAAAATACCCAACAATCCAGCAACAAAATAATAAAAAAAGAAAGGAATAAATAGAAACCACAACTTAAAGGAATAAATGGATCGCTACCTCACTGCAAAGCTGCTAGAGAGAGTCACCGCTGCTACCTCATTGGTCGAGGTTGAGAGAGTTGCCATCGAGAGAACCTTCGGAAGGTAGCTCGCTCAGCTGCTGCCGTCACGTATGTCGCCTTCGCTCAGCCACTCAACCGCTCAGCTATTATCGTCGCATAGGTCACCTCCGCGTCATTGCAAGTTCGCCTCCACTCTCCCATCGCATGGGTCACCATTGTGAGGTTCGCCTTCGCTGCTCCCGTCACGTAGGTCGTCTTCACTGCGTGGATCATTGTCATTGGAGGTCGCGTCGCTGCTCCGCCATGATGAGAGAGTTGCCGACAATGAAGTGGAGAGGGGAATGATGCTAAAATATTAGGGCTATTGGGTACGCGTACCCAAACATACTCAATTTTTTTTTCCAAAAAACAAAAGATGTGATAGGTACGTAACCATGCGTATCCACGTGTACCCAAAGCGTACCCATACCTAGAGTATACCCGGTACGGGTACTTTTGCCATTTATGCGTACCTGTGCTTCAGAGTTGGATAGTTGAGACAAGTTGCAAGTGGGTATGGAGTATGAATCTGTCACATAACATAGCAGATGCACATCAACTAATTTACAAGTTCTATGATAACAAAAGACTAATTTACATTAGTAGTCATCATCGTTTAATGTGCATTCATCACTGATATTGATGTCCACAATGACTGAAATAATCTATTCCAACTATATATTTTGATGCTCATATCAGGTTTATGCTTTATATTTGAGTAGTTTATTTCCTTCAAGCAAGTTAGGAAATAAGAATGCCCGAGTCTGAGCAATGTCCCTGGAAAACATCCAACTATCCAAAGGCTGCTATGAGAAATCCTTACACTGGCATGCGTGAAGTGTCATAGCAATGCATTCTACTGCCATTAACCACACTTCATTGTAGCTAAGATGAACTATAACATGCTGGTGTTGGCATATAGATCATCATACCATTTAGGAAGTACCAGTTTCATGGTTATCATTTTACTTAAAGTTCCAGTTTTTTTTTCCTTTGGTTGTAGTAGGAGGTCTTGAGACTTGAGAGGGAATAGGGGAATAGAACACTGACATGTTTGTGGTTATATCCCTGGCTTTTGGAAGAAATTCATGTTTGTGTTTGTGTCATGGTAGGTGTTTGTACAGTCTGACGTGCTTGAAATGGCTGTTGATATGAGAAATCAGTTTGATGAAGTTGATTCGCTTAAACACATAGATGCTTTGAACACAGACATGCTGTGTGACAGTGAAGGGTGGTTGTTAAGCAACCCCATGGGTATAAGGACTGAGAGAGAGATTCATGCAGAACTCGAAGGTGCAAAAATCTACCGAAGGTTATACCGGAAGCAGATGTGATTTCTCAGGCTTGACTAATTTGCCGATGATTGGGTGCATTTGTTTCAGCTTTTTTCGACTTAAGTTAATTTTTGACTAAAAGATTCACTGTTTAACAAAAGCTACTCATAGCAATTTCTACCCAAAAATTAAAAATTGAGTTTTTCAGCCTTTGATTAGAAGTTGAGATGAATAACTTCTATGAAAAAAAAAAAACTTTTGTCAAAAATAAAATTTGAAATAAACGCACCCTTAATCATTCACTGTGAGGCACAAGAGGAACCTTGTTCATACAAGGCTATGGTACAATCCTCTCAAGACACAGTGCACACCACTTGGTATCACATCTCAACAGGATACTTTGAGCTGGATGGTGTCTGCTGTGTCTGTGCTTTGTGTTCAACCACCGTAGAAAAGTACATATGCTCTTAGGATGTAAACTATTTTATGTTTTCCCTCTCTTGTGGTTAGGTATTAGTTTTTGGGTGTGGGTTCTCCCAATTTATTTTTTGACATGATGGGGTCATGGTAAATCTTCACTATTGATTAAGTTGCCTTTTCAGAAGATGAAGTTTCCTTTTAAGTTGATTAAGGATGAGGATTGTAACATGACATTTTATCATGTCAAGATGAATAATGTTTCTTGCACACCAAAACAGTGCATACACCATACACTATGAAGAAAAAAAAACAAAAACAGTGTTTTCTCTCTCTTTCACTTTCCCGCTCAATTTTCAATTTTTTTTTAATCTGTTTTGGTTTGCAAGTTTCCAACCCGCCCTTAAAACTTGTAAACTCGTCTTAAAAACTTGTAAACATAGTGCAAAAAACTTGCGAACCTGTTCTTAAAATTTGGAAACATAGTATAAAAAACTTGCAAATCATTCATGTAAACTTGCAAACCAAAACAGATGAGAAAAAAAATTAAAAGCTGAGCGGGAAAGTGAAAGAGAGAGAAAACACTGTTTTGTCATTTTCTGGTCTTTTCATACGATGTAAATACGGTGTATCATTGTGAAGGTGTGTAAATAACAGCACTCATGTCAAGATAGAAATTGAGAAGATCCAACCCTGTTAGTTTGTTTTATTTTCATGCTGGTTTGTAATCTAGAATGAGAAATACTATGTTGAGTGATATCTAGTGAAGTTCGCATGCTACACATCATACCTAGAAGGACAAAAACTAGGTGTTTGTATTAATTAGATGACAATTTTAATTTAATTTTTTGTAATTATTATACTCTAAAGTTATTATTAAAATTTATTTTGTTGGATTCAAAATTTTTATTATGTTAACAAGACTTTGTAGAACTTTTGTTGAATATCAAAACACAATTAGAAAATCATCACTCCTAGAATCATGTAAAATCAAGAATTAAATTCAGCTATAAGTCACTGTTAACACTGAACAAGTGAATTTGAGGTATAATCACTATTTTCTTATTTTTCAGAGGAAATATAAATTTAATTTCTTTTATGGAAAAATGTTAAAGATAATTTTTTTTATAAAAATTAATGGAGAATAAAACATAGACAAAATTGATGTTCCATTGAAAGTTTACAAGTTTTGAGTTTTAAAAAAATAATTAGTATATTATAATATAAAAGTTAATTTTTATACATTGACAGTGTAAAATTTTTTTATATTATTATCTAATTAAATTATCTCATTTGCATGATTTTTTAAGTAGTAGATATAAAAATTAATCATCTTTGTTGATGGGGCAATATATAATTCGATGGCACTATATATAGTTATTTTACACAGCTAATGCATCAACATTAAGAATTTGGCTCGTGAGATAGGTGTTAATGTAGAAAAGTTATGTGTTAATTATCTTTAGATCAATAACTTCTATTATATAAACATTATGTGTCAATCTCACTAAATGGTCTCGAAGGGTGTTTAGTTTATTTTATCAACCTTCTCATTTTAGAGGAGTCAAATTTTAAAATTAATTATTTTATATATTACCTTTTGTCGTTATTTATTTTATTCACTACTATAATGTTGAGATAATTGTTATATTAAAAAGGTTAAAGAATATAATATAAAATTTTCATTTAAATAATTGAGTAAAATAAGTTAAAGCCTTAAAAAAATATCTACTCTTATCAAATTATTATTTGACACGTAAATCAATGTTAATAATTTATGAATTAAAGATGGCTCACGTTCACATATATAAATAATAATGAATATACGACAAAAAGAGAGCAAATACTTTCTTTTTTCTCCGTTAAATTTGGAGAAATGTTAGGTATATAGTAAGGAAGAGAAAATCGAACTGGGTCTCGAACCAGTCAAGATACTGGTTCAAAGATTTAGAGATCTAATCGGTTCAATCAGAATATATATATATATATATATATAAACATACTCTAGTCTTAACCTCACAACACGGTCACAAAAGTATTTGAAAACAATATTTGTTGGTGACAAGCAAGTTTTATGGTGAGCAGCTGCGAATGAAGAAGAGACAAGAATGATAACCTAAAAATATTTGTTAGTATCCTTCTTTGATTCCTTTTTTTCATTTTTACTCTGTGACTACTACAAAATATAAATATTTAAGCTTTGAAAAAAAAATCAAAAGCTTCGAACCGAACCGAGTCGGTTCACCGGTTTTCTTGATTTTCCCTGGTTTTGACCGCTTCTTGACCAATTCTTGAAGAAATTTAATCTAATTCTCAATATGACAAATAATAAACAAGTACTATAATTGGGATTAGGTGTTAGAATTACCTGGAACGGTAGAGTTTGATAAGTCCATGACTAGATGCTTCCTTCTTCCTATGAGAGAAAATCAATGCAGCAGAGAATACAGAGAGAGAGCTCCTCTTCTCACCCCTTCAGTTGCCAAAAGTTTGTATTGTCTCAATGAGGCAACAACACTCTAATAAGGCTAGGAGTAGAGGCCTTTTTGGTTAGTAACAGGATGGGTCAAGCCTGCCTATTATGACGCAGCCCATTAATAATAACAAAAAAAAAAACACCATAGCCACTAATGACCAAAAAAATCATATTTAAACCCAATAACAAAAAATTAATTAGAAAATAGGCTAAACAACATGGTTCAATATTTTGGCATCTAATTAATCTGGAATCAAAATTAAAACTATAATAAAATATAATTTATGTCATTCCACACACATAGAATATCCAATATTCTCCTACTTGGATAGCATACATCAAAACATCATATTATTCCAGATTAATCAACAATATGTGGGCACAACAAGATGCCAAAATAAGCCAATATTAACCATGAAAAGGTCCAAAATGGAACTATAAGCATCTTAACAATGCAGAAAATCACACTCAAAGAAATAGTGATATCATACATTGTAAGATACCCATATCCGATAACCTAACAACAAATGGAATATGGATAAATGGGAAAGCACAACAAAACAACATGCCAAAATGTGAACAAAGTGCAATTACCCAACAAAATGGTCCAACCATCCGCTCAAGATGACATCTAAGATTCAAAAAATCTTATCACAATAATAAGATTGAGACTGGGTCCAAAACGTCTTCACAATATGCCATCACAACGTATATACATATATAATAATAATTATAACAATTAAGCAGATATATATATATATGGCAATAACAATAACAATAACAATAACAACAATAACCATTCCTCGAGCAATGTCTCAAATATTATTCAATGTCTCAAAATATTACAAATAAGAGGTCATAACAAAACATAAACATAAACTCCCACTAATCTAAAACATCAAAAGACCTCACTACAACCATATGGGTTACATGATCAACAAAAGCTTTAACAGCTATGCCTTTTGTGAAGGGATCGGCAATCATAAGCTCAGTAGGGATATGCTCGACACAAGTTTTAAACTCTTAAATCTTCTCTCTTACAAACATAAACTTTGTCTCAAAGTGCTTTGTCCGCTTTGAGCTCTTATTATTAAGAAAGAAACTCACCACAGTAGAGTTATCACAATATATAGTCAGAGACCTAGAAATACTCTCTATAAAATCAAACTCAGCAAAAAAAAATTTCAACCATATCGCCTGACACGTAGCCTCATAAAAAGCTATATACTCTGCTTCCATAGTTGATGTAGCTGTAAGAGTTTGTTTGACACTTTTCCAAGAGATAGCTCATCTAGCTAACATGAATATATAACCTAATATGGACTTATGATCATCTAGACAACCACCATGATTAGAAGTAGAATAACTTGTTACCTCAAGATAATTTGACCTTATGTATATAATCATATAATCTTTGGTACCTTTCAGATACCTCAAAACATGTTTTGCAGCCTACCAATGTGCCACACCAGGCTTACTCAAGTATCTCTCAATTACACCAACAACAAAAGCAATATCAGGATGTGTACAAACTTGAGTATACATAAAGCTGCCAACAATAGAGGAATAAGGAATTTTTCTTCATATCTACCATTTCACTTTCAGTTTGAGGACACTGGGCATTAGAAAGCTTCTCCCCTTTTGAATGGGTGCAACACAGGACTTATAAGATTGTATATTGAACCAGTTCAAGATTTTATCAATATATCCTGTTGAGCCAGGCCAAGGATACCACGGGATTTATCACTGTGAATCTCAATGCCCAAAACAAAATATGAAGATCCTTCATATGAAAATGAGTTGTGAGCATCTGTTTAGTCTCATTCAAAAAACCGACATCATTACTAACCAAAAGGATGTCATCAACATAGAGAACAAGAATAACAAACTTTCTCCCACTATTCTTCAGATAAATGCACTGATCAACTGCATTTTCCTTAAAGCCAAGAGAGCCTACAATATGATCAAACTTCAAGTACCACTGTCTAGAGGCCTACTTCAAACCATAAATGGATCTTTTCAATTTACAAACCATGTGGTCCTTACCACTTTCAACAAAACCATCAGGTTGATCCATATAGATATTGTCAACTAGATCAACATTCAAGAATGTTGTCTTAACATCTATCAAATGAAGCTCTAAATCAAAATGAGCAACCAAAGTCATCACAATACAAAAAGAGTCTTTGGTAGAGATAGAAGAGAATGTTTCTTTATAATCTATGCCTTCCTCTGGTTGTATCCTTTAGCAACAAGTTTGGCTTTGTACCTCTTTATCTCTCCTCTAGCATCACGTTTGGTCTTAAAGACCCATTTACAACCAACAGGTGTATAACCTTTGGTAACTCCACCAAATCCCAAACATCATTCTTTCGGATAGAAGCTAATTCATCTTCCATAGCAACTAGCCATTGTGAGCTATGAGAATCAAACACGGCTCAAAGTTATGTTCCTGCAAATAGACAACATAATCCTTGAATCTAGTAGATCTAGGAATACGTTTAGATCGCCTCAATTGAGGCACAACAATATTAGGATTCTGAACATCATGATCAACCTGCAAATCAATATCAGCATCAACAATGGGATCAATGGCTTCATCATTAGTGACAACAGTTGGCATAGACTCAGGCAAAGAAGCAATATGTATAGGAATAGTGACATGTTCTTCTCTGAAGCCGACAACACGTGGCTCCTGAGTTACAACATGTTCTGAATTGTTTTCAAAATTGACAGCATGATTAGACTCAATAACTCTAGTGGTATGAGTAGGACAATAAAATCTAGAACCCCTTGAGCCAATGCAATATTCTACAAAGAAACCACTAATGGTCTTAAGAGCAAGCTTCTTTATTTCTGAATTGTAGAACCTAACTTCTACCTTACAACCCCAGACACAAAAATGCTTCAGAGTAGGCCTTCTTCTTGTCATATGAATATGGAGTCCTCGAAACTGACTTATGAGGCACATGATTTAAAATATAGGTTGATGTCTTCAAGGCTCCTCCCTGTAAAAAATTTGGAAGAGTTGAATGGCTAGGCATACACCTAACCATCTCCATGAAAGTATGATTTCGCCTTTCAATGACACCATTTTGCTATGGAGTGCCTGGCATAGTATACCGTGCCTCAATACCACAATCCTGTAAAAACCTTTCAAAGGGACCCATATTCTTACCAGTTTCATCATACCTTCCATAAAATTCATCACCTCTATCACATCTCACACACATAACTTGTGTGCTAAATTTCAACTCAGCAGCAGCTTTAAAAGTTTTAAAAGCATCTAATGAGTTTGATTTCTCACACAACAAATCAACCTAGCCAAATCTAGAGAAATCATTAATAAAAGTAGTAAAATATCTAAATCCTCCCAAAGCAATGGGAATAATTGGCCCACAGATATTTGTATGAATCAACCGCAGTATTCTTTCAATCCTGGCAACTCTTTTCTTCTTGACTTCTACAGTGAGCTTTCCTTTCACACAATCGATACAAGAATCAAAATCTACAAAGTCCACATTATGAAGAATATTCTCCTTGGTCAATCTCTCCATATTTCTCGGGATATATGTCCTTATCTCTTATGCCACAACATAGAAGAATTCTCAACAACTTTTCCATGATTTTACCCAACAACATTATTAACATTGGAATTTCGTTGTTCAATAGAAACAGGATCAAGCTTTACCATATACATACCATTCAACTTAACACCATAACCAACAACAACATATTTATAATATAAAACAACTTTATTAGATCCAAAATGGAAAGAGTAGCCACAATCATTCAAAACAAAAACTGAAATCAAATTCCTTCTCATAGAAAGTATACAAATAGTGTCTTGCAAAATCAACTCATGTACACCACTTAATTTCAAAGCAACTACTCCTATGTGTTCTACTTTGACATTCATTCCATTCCCAACTGCAACAGACACCTTCCCTTCATTTGGCCTTCTCCTGGTTTTAAGTGCCTGCATAGATTTTATAATGTGAATGGTTGTACCAGAATCTAACCACCAAGTATGAGAAGATACATAAACAAGATTAGATTCAAAACACACTAGAGCTAGATTAGTACCTTTCTTCTTCCCCTCTAACCATTTCTTAAACTTAAACAATCTGATTGTTTGTGTCCAAACACATCACAAAACTTGCAATTGCCATTGAATCTCTATTTCACATCAGATGATTCACCATCTTCATGAACTGAAAGACGTCTAGAATTATCACTCCACTTCTTCTTGAATTGAGGCTTGCTACACTTTCCCTTAAAATGCTTATTCTTCTTGTCATGACTTTTATGGGAAACCAATTGATCAACTTGAGCCTTAGCCTTCCTCATAGTTTGCTTTTCCAGATTAAGAATGGCTATAAGCTCATCAATAGATCACTTTTTCTTTTGTGCATTATAAGAAGTATTCAGAACATCAAATTTAGAAGGAAGAGAGTCCAACACCTGTCAAACCAGAAAGTCACTTCCCAGTTCCACTTTCACAGATTTCAACTTGTTGTACCAATTGGTGAGCTTCATAGCATGCTCACAAACACCAGATACACAATCATATCTAGTCTTTGTCAATAATGACAAGTAGTAATCCTTTTCAATCTTGTCAAATTTCTTGAATTTCTGGTCTACAGACTCAAGAAACTTCTTAGCACTGTTCGTCTCAGGAACATTATCTTTGATGGTCTTGTCCATAGTGAAATTCATAGTCATTAGACGAACTCTATTAGAATGAGCCCACTTATCATGTTTTACTATAACAGCAACTGAAGACTCAGGTGTGGGAACTTTAGGCTCATTATCAGTAAGGACAGCATCAGCATTAAAAATGACAAGGAACAACCTAACAGAGTCAGCCCAGTCCTTATAATTGGTTCTATTCAGCTTTGATAAAGAGTTTATACTTACAGGCAAAGCTGAAATTTATATATTAATGGGAGATTTTTGTCAAGCATATCCAATAGAAAAAATAGAGCTTATAATAACAATAAAATCACCTCATGCAATTGTAATCCTGCCGAAGGGTCCTGAATTACAATGTACAAGTTAACTCCTAAATTACAGAAATAATTATATTCTTAAAGCTAATATCGAGAGGATACTAAAAAATTTAAAATATAATTAGCAATCATCAGGAACTATATCAATAAAGACAAATCGATAGGGTAGGTGCATTACTAAAATAATTCCTAATGCCACATTAGTAACAATAATTTTCATATAATAGTATTTTATCAAAATTCGTCCCATGAAGGCAAGCTTACAACTATGAAAAATATCTAACAATAGAACAAAATGGTCTAAAACAGCAAATCTCAGAAATATATATCACAAAATTTTATAATAGCAATATAACATAATCTCAGTAATCAAGAATATGCACATAATAAAGCACACAATTATTCAATTGACCAAGCAATACCAAAACTGAGAATGTGCACACTATAATGTGCCTAATAGTGCCAGAAATATGTATAAAAAATTTCAGACCATAATTTGGAAAGTATCTAATATTTTTAAGCAATTTATGTAATGGAAAATTAACAATAATTATTTTTGATGGCCCAGAAAAATAAATAAAATACACCAATAATTTTAAAATAACAAAAAGGCCCAAAATGAAAAACAATTGGTGAAAATGGGCCCTGGATGGTCTAGCATGTGCCTCACTTGCCTGGGCCCATGCGTGGGAATGGCTTCGCATCACTGTTCATCATCCTTGACCTCCAACCGGGTCTGGAATGGGTTTCACGACCCGCTTTAATGGGAAATGGGTCTTCGCAAATTTCTCTCACATTAGACCTCGGTTTGGGGAGTTTTTGATGTCTATGGATTCTTCTTTCAATGCTCTACAAAACCCATATAATTTTTTTTTTCGAATCATAGCCTATAACATCTGGGATACCTTCGCGAAATACAAAGTAGAAAGCCTCAATTTTTAGGTGATTTCTCTCCTTATACTTGATGAAAACACATGATTTTGGTGTCAATAGATTCAGAATTTTATCCTCTATAAATGTAATACCCCAAATATAGAATTTATTAGTATCTAAATTATCATTATCATTACTTATTTTTACTATTATTATTATTATATAAAACATACACAGGTTCAGAGTTGTTAACATTATTGTTGATATTATTATAATATATATGATTGGAATCATGTTATTAATAATAATAATATTATTATATTAATACTATTATTATATTATATAGAAGCAACCCATGCTGCACGAGGCTTATGGGATTGCATTATGAATATTATTATTAATATTATATATATATATATATATACATAAAAATTATTAGAGCGTGTTGCACACTTTATATTTTAATATGATTATTGTTATGTATATATAAATGTTAGAATTCATCACTTGCAGCGTGAAAGCTTAGGAACTCAATCTAATCAGGTTATGTGGAGTGTATCACCGTGTGTACCTTGTCTCACTTGTGTTCTTATTTTATACTATTAGTATATTTTAGGCACATCATAATACTCCTAAATATTTTTCTAATAACGTTAGCTGCCGAAGGAATTTTCCTAGAAAGAGAAACATGATCTCTCTCAAATTAATCTCTTCCGGTAAGTGATCTTCACAGAATTTAGCCAATTCCTCCCTTTTTATCTAATTTGTAAATTTGGATACTATCAAGCATAGTTTTCTCTCAACATTTTTCCTCCTTACCATTTCAAACTCAGTTTGGGTAATAAAGTCAATTTGTTTATATTTTTTTCTATATTGTTTGGCAGCTATTGGTGCCATTCCAGTTTCTTAGAGTCAAGTTATTAGTGGAAGCACACTCCCGACTACCAACAGTGAGTGGGTTTAAGCTCATGACCATACTTTTACTCATTATTAGTATATTTCCATATTATATAAATTATTTATGAAATTTTAGAATGTTTTATGTCAAGAGAATATGCTATTATGAATTATGTCAATTTTAGAAATATTATTGCTTTTACAATTATCATGAAAATTAGTCATTTTAGAAAACTCATGGGACCATACTTGTTGTATGTATGATTTAGATTTATTTATCAGTTAGAAAGTATTACAAATCTCAATTTTGTGTGAAATTATTACTATTAGTGTTTAGCCAATAAGTAGTGAGAAACAGATCAGTGAGTTAACGGCTGCATGATTGATCATTAACCTTAGTACCAAGTGGTCTGCTAGAGGACTAGCTCACCCACAGTAATGAACCTAGTGAGGTGTCCATTTATGGGAACTAGTTAAGTGCCCATCAGATTAGCCATTGGCTTAGATTAGCTATTCAGCTCAGATATTTATTCCTGTTTCTCTACTAGTTATTGCCATGAATTCAGTTAATATATTATTGTAGTACAGTCATATGAAATTATATATATAATATATTTCATATCAGCTGCATGTATAAGTTATGTATTTGTTGATGTCCCATGTGGGTTGTGAGTGAAGGCTCACTCACTGAGTTTTGATAAACTCACCCATCTTTTTTCCTTCTCCTACAGATATAGCTACAGGTTCAATTGTACCACAGGATCCTCCGCAGTAGTGCTACAATTTCCTTGGTGAGCTTCGCTTTGGAGTGGAGCTTATTGTCAATTATGTCAGTTTAGTAGTGCTCCAATAATTGTGTAGGCAGGATCCTGGACATGCATTATATTGTTTTGTTTATTTTCAGAATTTCTGTTATTTGTTTAAGTATGTTTGGCTATGGCTCAGATTACGAATTTTATGTTCAGAATTTATGAGAACCTTTTCAGATTGATGAAATCTAGTTAAAATTGAAATATTTTGAATATATATATTCAATTTATTTATGCATATTAATTAGTCATGTGATAAGAGGCTTCCGCGAGGATCCAATTCCTCACGTGCCCGTCACGCTTTGTAGAAGGGTCGTGACAATAAAACCCCTAAGGTAATCGAAACAAATTCGCACACATATGGGTTGAGGTGTTCCAAATCCGAATCGGGTTCAAAGGTTAGGGTTCACATTTTTAAAACTCAAATTCTCTCTGTATACTAATTCGTTTCTTCTGATCTTTATGTCAATTTTCTCAGGACATTATTAGTAACAAAAGCTCTCAATCAATTTTGAATTTAATCTGTAGAATTATAATATTCCAAATTGGTAACTCAGGGCTCATCACGTATATGAGTATATATTATCAACACCTAATCTTGAATATATTGTCACTGCCATATCAAAATTAGATAAGCTCTGACACCACTTGAAGAAATTTAATCTAATTCTCAATATGACAAATGATAAACAAATATTATAATTGGGATTAGGTGTTAGAATTTCCTAGAACGGCAGAGCTTGATGAGTCCATGATTGGATACTTCCTTCTTCCTGTGAGAGAAAACCAATGCAGCAAAGAATACAAAGAGAGAGCTCCTGCAATCAACCTTCAGTTGCGAAAAGTCTATACTGTCTCAATGGGACAACAGCATGAGGTTAGGAGCATGGGCCTCTGGTTAATAACAGGATGGGCTAAGCCTACCTTTTATGGCTTAGCCCATTAGCAATAACAAAAAAAACACCATATCCACTAATGACCCAAAAATCATATTTAAGCCCAATAACAAAAAATTAATTAGAAAATGGGCTAAACAACATGGTTCAATATTTTGGCATCCAATTAATCTGAAATCAAAATTAAAATTATAATGAAATATGATTCATGCCGGTCCACACACATAGAATATCCAACAGTTCGGAGTCCCTATGGTTCCAGTTACTCAACCGGACTGGCCAGGTGAACGATTCTTGGTTAACTCGATTGGACCGGTCGGTTCAGTCCGGTTCTCTTAACTATGTTTTATACTACTTCCTCCATCCTTGATAATTGTCTATTTTTTTAAAAAAAATTTATCTAGAAATAATTATTCATTTTAAAACTTTAGGTAACATTAATATTTTTTTTTTCAATAATACTCTTATTAAATACTATTAGAGGAGAAGAAAGATATAGTAGAAGAGAGGAGAGAAAGTTAGACTATTAAAAAGAAGTAAGGGCAATTTAGTAAATCGTTTTAAATTTTTTCTAACTTTGATATTTTCTACATTATTTCCTTAATTTTGGTGCGCATTTAAAATTAAACAATTATTCAAAGACGAAAGAAATATTTGTATACAACAAGTTTATATCTCTAAGAGAAAATAAGTATACGGTCCAACAAATTATTATGTTTTCTTAACTTTTGTTCTTTTATACTATAGACATATAAATTTATTGTAAAAAATATTATATACCAAACATATCTCTAAAATCCTAATGGTATTAAAATCGACTTTTGTAGACGAGTCCATGTTGAGACCTTTATGTGTTTCATTCTCTTTCGGTCTTTTTGAATTTATTATAACTTATTTTAAGGTACAATTCTTTTATAGTTATACGACCTCTATTTTTTTTAGTTGTCTTTTAAGGAATCAGTAAAATTATAGTACCCTAAAAACTCAATTGTGTCTAGATATATTGAATTTTTAAGGTACCACACTTTTACTGATTATCTAAAAGATGGTTAAAAATTGAGCAAAAAAGATAATATTTAATTGCTATAATGTAAAGTTGGATAACATAGTCTTCTGTCTTACCCAAATCAAAGACACAGGCTAATTAATTGTAGAGACTAATATGAACAAAAAGTTTCAGCTACGAAAACCTAAAAATTTGTTTGGTTTGAATTTTTAGTTTTTTAATATTGTAATTTTTTAAATTTTATAAAGAAAATATTAAAAATTCTGAAAATTACAAATTTTAACTTTTATTTTCTAATTTTCAATATTTACTTCATAAAATTTTAAAATATGAAAACTAAAACTAAAACCAAACATATCCTAAAAGGCTAAAACCCTTTATTTGTCGGGGTCAAAAGAAAAATTAAGAAAGCAAAATGTAACGTTCAATTTCCACGTTACTCCCTTCGCATGCCCCCAGAAAAAAAAAAAAAGTGTATATTCTGTGTGCTTTTAGGTCGAGCTCATATCATCCATAGAAAGCAAACGCGCGGAAGCAACGCATGATTTTTTAAAAGAAGAAACGATAAGTACATAAGATAAGAGTAGGATAACTACTGAAAAACTGTTTGTTCTGGCAACACAAGTGTTCTCTTTGTTTTTTTTTTTTTCCGATTAAACAAGCGTTCTATTTCTTTCATCACCTTTGGAAGATTTTTAGAGACAAAAGAAGTTACACTCTCCAATTGAGTAACCGTCAAGCAATTATTAATTAATTCTCGTGTGATTATAATCTTGTGTCTTGCGATGTTTCCTGGTTTTCATTTTTGGCTTTAAAGGATATATAATTCTTTGATCCTTGTTTTCTTTTTGAGGTAAAATTCAATTCAATATCTTTGGAATCATGAATCAACTTGGTTTTCCATGGCTGTAGGATTGTGTCAATCATGTTCTTGGTTTTTTTGTTTTTCCTCAACTTGCTCCCCTGTGGGTGTTTTGAATGAACATGAAATTCTCACAATTCCTTTTTGGTCTGAAGGGACAAAAAGTAACAATCAGTACTCATTTAATAACAATTGCTTTCTCCGTGATATGGATTTACTTGATCATATGTATTTGCTGATGTTATATTTGTGAGTTTTTTTCCCCCTCTTTTTTGTTTGTTTATTTGTTAGTTTTTGGGCAAGACTTTTTCTGTTGGGAAATAAATTTGTCTTATCCTTTAGCTATTAATGGTGGGGCAGAAGAAAAGGGGCAGAAGAAAAGGGCTTTCTGAAAGATAATTGCATAGTATGCACTTACTTTTCTCTTTCCGGTAGCTTATTGATTTAGTGAAGAAGTCATTTCTAAGTTCCTACAATTTGTACCTTATTAAATCTAATGCATCTCACTTTCATTCCTTCCATTTTGCATTGTTCTATTTTCTGGAGATATCATGACTTGGAGTTGAGTTCTTGGATTTCTCGTTAACTTTTATTATACCTTTTTTTTTTCACCTTACAAGACAATCATGGAGCAGATTCCATTTGATTATGAATTTGTGTCATAACTGATTTTGTTTCATATGTATTGCATTCTATAAATTAGGATTTATTATTATTATTATTACTTATGAATCTCTGGTTAAATCAAGATGAGCTACAAAAGAGACAAGCATGATGATGAGTCTGCTGAGAGAGGCCTGTTTTCACATTTAGCAGGCCATTATCCATCGGCACCACCCTATCCTTCTCCACCTGGTTCATACCCACAACCAGGATATCCACCACCAGGAGCCTATCTCCCAACTGCCTACCCACCACCTGAATATCCTCCTCCAGGAGGATATCCATACACAAGTTATCCTCCTTCAGGGTATCCACCTTCTGGTTATCCTCCTCATTCGGGATATCCATCATCACCTTATCCTTCTCCATATGGCTATCCATCTCCATATCATTTAGGTACACTTAACAATCACAATTCTTTAGGAAGATTATTATGATTATGTTTGAAATTGAATTATTAGGTCCTGTTAAGTTTCGGCATTCAATTCCAATTTTTATTTTTTGTTCTCAGCCGGGTTCATGTCTTCCAAAATTTTGCGATAAAAATTGTGAAAACAAGAAAAAAAAATAAAAACCAGGCAGACCCTTACTTTTCAATATCCTCTTTTGTCTCATATCTATAATAACAACAACAGCAGAGCTTTATCACACTAGGTTGAGTTGCTACTTGAATCATTTGATGTTATTTTGTTATGTCAAAAATTACATGTTCATGGTGTGTTTGGTATTAGTATAGGGGTAAAAATGGTGTGGAAATTTGTCCCCTTTTGATGTCCCAACCAAACTTACCCGAGGGTGTTGGAACAAGGCAAAAAATGGGGAATAATACTTCATGAGTGAGCTAGATGTATAATTTTACTCATGGTACTAATTCATGAAATTTTAATCCTTTATTTTCACCCGATACCAAATGACCTCATTAAAACCATTTACATCAAGGTTTTTTTCTAATGGTTTCACCAAATGTTTTGTGACATGGGTTTTGTTCAAACCATACTTGATGAAACATCTTTATCAGAGATTAAATTGCTAATCATAGTTAGAATAATTCTCCTCATACTCTTGGGAAGCAGAGGCTTATGATTTAATTTCAACGCACATGGTGGTACTGAATTCTTGTTATACAGGACACGAGCCTGGTATAGGAGGGGCTGCTATGGGATTGTTGGCAGGTGGTGCTGCAGCTGCAGCTGCTGCATATGGTGCTCACCATCTGGCACATGGTCATTTTGGACATGGTCATGACCATTACTTTGGTCATGGAAAGTTTAAGCATGGGAAATGTGGCAAGCGTTGGAAGCATGGCATGTTTTGAAGGCATCATGGCAAGTTTAAGCATGGCTGGAAAAGATGGAAGTGATATTTGGCCAATATACTACATGATGTAGTTATGTGTACGGTCATCCAGGTTGAATTCTGGGATGAATAATGTTTGCTAATAGAACTTGGTTTTTGTTGCAGGTGTGCAATGAATACTTTTTGTCTATTGTTTATTATGTATCTCTTTTGCTAATGTGTGTGGCTCCTGTATATATGAGAAATGCATCATCCTTAATTATTTAGATTATTTTCTTATGATTTTCATCTTCATGAATGGCTTAAAATTTGAGATAACAGTTCGGCAAATTTCACTAATAACCCTTCAAATTCAATGTTTGTCAATGATGAGAGTTTTGAAGCTTCTAGTGTAGTAATAGGACATGTATGTGGTAACTTGTATCCAAATACCTCTTTTCAAAAGGGAATGAATAAGAGGAAATGTTCACTTTAATTTGTGATGTTAAATGTGTTTCATGAAATAAATAAAATATCAATTTAATCCCTAACATGATAAAAAGTTATTTAAATTGGTATTTTTGGTAGTTCAAGTTGGTCTCTACAAACATTAGCATAGGAACTAATTTGAATAACATATTTGCAATTTTAAATACTTTATTGATTTAAATGATTAAAGTGAAATATGAATATAATTTTAAGGATCAATATTTTCTTGAATGAATTATTTCATGTGAAAATTTCACCTCACCTTGTCATAATTTTCATAATTGATAAACGTGGGCCCGAACTTGGGTCCACAAAAAAATATAATCAATGTTAAAATTTTGCACATTTCACAACCTTTTGAAGACTTCCTATGAGTTTTGTGTTACCAAAGGTCTACTCTTCAACAACTGAAAGAAGGCAGTCTCAATGAAACTATTGAGCCTTGAGAAAAATAGTTAGCAACTTAGCATGTGCTACTGTAAGCAGTCCTTTAGTGGATAAAATCATATTACGTGGTTTGAAAACTAAAGCATTTAGTGCATGTCAGAGTTTTAAAACAAGACAATGAAAGAAAGGCTTTGTAGTCTTAGTGCATGGAAGCAATTGTTCTGCTATTTTTGTGTTTGGAGTAAACACACAGAATAATCCTCCAAAAGTTCAAGGGGCATGAGGTTAATTTTGAAAAAAATTGGACATTACTCTATTTCTTTAATGTTTAAAATGAACATTTTAGGGGAAAAATGAATATCAATTTATTTTTTAAATTGATGGTTATTTTATATTATAAAAAAGATCAAATTGATGTTAAACGTCTTTAAAATACTAATTTAATAGGCTAGTTTTGATGCATTAATAGCGTAAAATATAGTTAGACTATTATCCAATTATAATCTTCCATTGTATGATTTTTCATGTAGTGGATAGAAAAGTAATTTATTATGACTAATGTGACAATATATAATTGGATGATTGTGTAAAAATCTTTAACCTTGTTAGTACACAAAAATTAAATCCTTAATCAATTTATATAATGTTTAATTATAAATATGTCTGGTGATGAAATTTAGGGTGTGTTTGACATGTGATGTTAGGTATGATAGAATATAATAAGCTAATATTACATGTTATGTCTTTTATCCTTTATTTGGTATATTCAACGCATTGTATAGGCCTTATCCATCATAAACCCTTTATGTATCAAAATGATATATATCTTAATCGAGCTTAGCGAGGCTAGATTAGCTGGACCTCATTAGCTTTTTAATATGTAATAATGCTATTTTAACACAAACTTTTGGATGTCCCATCTAGACACTCACTTTTTTTTATCATTGAATCAAATTGTGATATGCACTCATCCATCTCATCCAATGATGATGGAATGAGTGTCTAGATAGGACACCCAAAAGTAGGCATTGAAATAGAATTATTGTTTAATATATAATACCACTTTTACTTTTTATTATTTTGTCAAAATAAAAATAATTCACAAAAATTATACAAAACAAAAAAAGATTCTCAATAAAATTATTTCATAATAAATAAAAAATTTAATTTCTATATATTGAATGCAAAACAATTTTACACTGTTAACCAATTAAATTTCACCAAAGTGACAAATTGTTAAAAAAAATAACTATTCATGATCAAATTTGTCCACCATGATTTGTCATTTTAGCAAGATTCTATTGGTTGATAGTATAGCATAGTTTTATACTGTCAGTGCATACAAATTAAAGTCTTAATAAATACTTTTAAAAAATAATATATAATATCAATTTGATTACATATAATAAAAATAAAAATGATTATAATTGATAAATAAATGTTTGTTCTAATATATTATTTTAAGTTAACATAATAAGTATTTAAATAATAATATTCATTTTAGTTATTATAAATAAATAATAACATATTATTTTATTATAATTTTATTTTTTGTTGAATATTCACTTAAGATTATAATTATTTGTAATAATAAGATAATAACAACATATCATATAATATAACATCTTATTTTAGCAGGTCTTATACTCTCAAGCCTTATGTTGCTGTCAAACTAGAGCTAGAGAGTGGGCTAATGTATATGTTGCAAAGTGAAACTACATGGCTTCCTTTTCTCATGGGATATGAATAGCTGTGACGTTAATGAGAAGAGTCGTGGTTATGATTGTTGATTAGGAGATGAGATGTAGTAGTTATGGCCTTATTAATTAAGAGGAGATATTTTACACATGAGTGTACTAAGTTATCATTAGGTAGGAGGGGTACCCGAGCTAAAAGTCTAAGCCAAAGGGTGTTAGGGCTTAAAGGTTTAGGCTGGCCATCCTTTGATCTACAAGCCCTCTAGCCTTGAGTTTGGGTGAGAGCAAAGAGGCTAAGAGACTAAAGGTCAAGGTCAATCGGTTTGACCCATCAATAAGCCTTACAGTAGTGAGCTGAAGTGAGATCGTAGAGACAAAGGGATTAAAGGTCAATCTCAATCAGTCTGACTGATCCAACTTCATACACAAAGCAGGACCCTAACTTTAGTTAAGAAAAAGTGTAGAACTTAGTAAAGGATTGTTTGATTTATTCTTTGTTTTGGATGACCTTTAGTCTATTTACCATGAAATTTATCAAAAAGCCCATTGGATTATATTTCCCCTCTCTTTTTCATGGCATTGAATTCCTTAGTTTGCCCTTAGTTGGGGACTAACATTAGTTTCACTAAAAAATTACAAAATAGCCCTTTTGTGTGTTATTAATACTAGATACAAAGTATTTTAATTTGCAAATAGCCCCTTTTGCATTTTAGAGTTTTTAGCCGGAGGAGAGCCTTTTTCACATAGTAGTATCTTCAAAACTAACCTGCACATTGTACAGGAGTTGAAAAGGGATCATCTCAGATCAGTTGTAACATGCTATTTACTTTTACACCTTTTGAAACTCATACCATGGACCTTTGTATGAATTTCTTTCCAATCCAATTGTAGATCTACAATAAATAATAATAAAAAAATGCATGTTAAAAATGTCACATGGGAATGGTAAAAGATTATGGGTATGTTAAACCTCGCTTATCTATAGTTCATTTTTGTCTTTGGTATATATGTGATCTCATGGCAAATTGGATATGGGTTGGGTCGGGAACAAGCCATAATCAAAGAAGGTGGAAAGGGCACTTAGCTGACCTATTTGCCGTGCAAGGTCATGGGTCCACTGGACCTAGACCCCCAAGGTTAGGCTGGGGACAAGGGCTCTAGGCCAATCAGGCCAGAAGTAGGGGTTAGTTGGGCCTTCACCAATGGACTCTATGGACTAGCCTAGTGAGCATGAACCGTTGGGTGTTGTCATGACCTGACTTTGGGAACATGACAGGGGCGTGAGGAATCCCATATCAAAGTAAACCTCATGACTTTTGAGTCTCTCTATATGCAAAGTTTAATAATAGAATCCATTTCTAAAACATAATTTCATCTATAAAATAAATCTCTTTATCTTGGAAACGAAATCATTGTGAAGAATAATGTCATAAACCAACTCTGAATCTGTCTTTGTAATACAAAACATAATGAGTTGCTCTTTATATAAAAGTAACTATATGCATGTAAATACAATATAAGTCTAAATCATCATGCAAAACATGTATATAACTCCATAGTCTGGGACGCTGCCCGCATTGATGCTGGAGCACTCCAAGAATGACAAAAGGGCGCTCCACTCCGAAGTGAGGCTCACCAACTGGCATCTCTACAACTGGAGAGGGGTGGTCGGAAGGAATCACTTTATTGAATCAATAGTATATATATACCTTCATTTTCTCATTTTGGTGCTGCCTTTTCCATGTTATAACAATCAAACTATTTTTCTTATTGCTATGTTGACAAGAACTAGACATAGAAATGAGGTATACTTGGCTTTTGTGGCATGCGTTAGGTGTTTTGTTGAATAAATCACCTTTCCATGCATTGAAGGACTCAATTATTGTGATTCCCTTTGATTAATAGGTGCTTGCACAAGTACCGAACTGGAACCAGGTCTTTGCGGACCCATTGTTGCCATTCATGGTGGATATTGGATGTGGTAAGTTGAATTTAGATGATAAAATTATAACATATTTCTATCCTGTGATCACATTTGTTATAGACTGCTATGGATCATGTATATGGAAGTTAACAATGGCAAAATTTGCTTATTACATGATATGGTATCGAGTTTATTGAACCATTTCTAATTTTTTGAACAAAAATATTGTATTTGAATTGATAAAAATTATTTGAATTTAAGACTGGATTCAGAAATATCTCTTGAACCATGCTTTTATCCTTTTCAAGTTGTGAAGTGATCATTTCGCTACCTAGGGGGTCTAATTATACTTGTTATCTGTTATTGTAAACAATATTAGGTAGTGGCAGGTTTCTTACGTGGCTTGCTAAAAGAAATCTTAAAGTGAGAAATTATTTGGGATTGGAAATATGGAAAAAGGTGTGCAAACCTTTCTATTTTTGTCACTTTTGATTTCAAATGCCCTTGAAAGTTGCTCCACTTTTGTTAATTCTCCTTTCTGGCTCGTCCTCAAGTGAAGATGATAGTTTTATCTGCACCTGCAAATCCTATGTGGTCTAATAATTGTAAACTCTTGAGCCCTTTAGAAAGTATGAGCTTTATTGTTTTAAATGACAACAAAGCTAATTTAAATAAAATAGTTTGAAGAATGACTAATGGCTACCTTAAGTTTCTTGACAAAGTATAACAAGTTAATCTGGTTTGTATCACACGGACTTAAAGCAAGATTAATATTTCACTTTGCATGTGTGAGCATGTTTTATCTCATGGGTAAAGATTAAGCCAAATAGAAAGTGAATATTATGTTAAGCAAATTACGCGTATATAGATCAAAGCATAATACGGACTTAAAGCAAGAATAATATTTTACTTTGCATGCACAAGCATGATTTATCTCATGGGAAAAGATTGAGCCTAAAAGGAAAGTGAATGTTATTTTAAGTAAAGCACGTATTCATGCTTACAGTCCAAAAGCATAAAATCGGACTTGAATTGAGAATAATTTCACTACACATGAGCAATCATGTTTTTTCTCAAGTGAAGAGATTAAGCTTAAAAGAAGTGAATATTATCTCATGCAAAGAATGTGTAAATGCTTAAGGACTGAAATAGATCAAGTTAGGAGTAAGAAGCCTAAGGAAACGATCTTCAAAAAGTAACACGAGACTTCAGAAAGTGTATTGAAGATTGAGGAAATCATGCTAACTCTGGAAGTAACATGTTACTCAATTAACAATTACCATAATCACAAATGAATCTGCATCAAACAGCTAAGATTGAAGACTGGAAGATCGAAAAAAGATCAAAGAGATTTATTATAACGTCAGAAAGCTTACTTAACTTTAGAGCACAGAATACTAAAGGAAATAGAGGAAAAAGTCAAAATTCAAATTTCAAATATCGAATCAGAAGTTTTATAACTGGTACATCATCTCTTCTGCCTAATTGATTCATGATCCTAGCTTCTAGAAGGAGGAATTCAGAAACCACGATCATAAAGTAAAAGAAAAAGGACATCAGAAACCTCTTCAATATAATGACTTCTACAATCGATGTGACAAGTCTGTCAGCCTACCTCTCTAGACTAACGTTCCAAGACATAATTGATGATCTACACGTGTCACTTGGAGATCTGATCAAAGACAATGGTCATGAAGAAGGACCTGTATAAATTGAGATGCTATACATGAATGCCGATGAGAAAGTTGAAGACATAAGAGTGAAAACTCTGGAAAAATCTCCCTATACTTCCTCTGCTGTTCATTATAAAATGTAATCAATCATCTTGAAGTGTAAAAATCTTCTTTCCATGTTCTATATATATATATATATATATATATATATTCTTCATAGGAAGAGATGTGAGAAAGAAATCGCTTATGTTTTCCAAGTATTATTGAATATTCTTAAAGGAACATGAGTGTGGGTTAGTTTGAGTGAAAACCCAAACACATAACCTTTGTAACATTGACCCGTTAGTGATCAGAGTGAGACATAGCTTGGAGAGGCTAAGGTAAAACTACTTGCAACGTGATGGCAGAGGTATTTGCTTATTATGGTTCAGCTTGGAAAGGCTGGTTCAAGACTACCTACAACGTGGTAGTAGAAGTTGTCTGCAGGTCACGATTCAGCTTGGAGAGGCCGGTTCAGAACTACTTGGTTCAACTTGGAGAGGTTAGTTTAGAACAAGTCGGTTCAGCTTGGAGAGGCTGGTTCAGAACTACTCGGTTAGTGACAGTTGGGGTTATCCACTGTGCACTATGAGAACTTGCGAAGACTATTGTAAAGACATTCCATTTTACTTTCTTAAGTTGAGAAAGTTGTTGTTGGTGAAATCTCAACATGTGTTGAGTACTGGATGTAGGCAGGTTGGTCGAACTAGTATAAAAATACTCGTGTTCATTCTCTCTTCCCTAATATTTTATTTTTGTGTTATACACTTTATGTTAATTACTGATAAAGTTTCATTAAAGTTGCATCATTATTTTAAACTTTAGAAATCTACTTTCTGAAACTACTAACAATCTTTCTGCTGCATTTCAAGCCAAAAGCTTGATAGTATCTTTTTGTTAAAAGTTTCAGATTTAGAAGATAACTTCAGAAAGCACGATTCAACCTTCCTTCTCGTGCACTCTTTTACCAACAATACTAAATTGACAAGTGGAAGTGATAGAGGTGTTAATATGGTGTGTTTAAAGTGACACACATGAAATAATAAATGATGCGTGTGAAACCATAAAGCTCCCTAATGGCATTGCAGTACAATGGACTGTAGCAGAACAATCTCCTTTTCATTATATATATATTTAACAATATATTATACTGTTAAAATTTTATGAAAACAAAAGCTCCCTGACGGAGAAGGTGTTTGCGGTGGTGTTTGAAGGTGTTTAATGATGGTAGTGGTTTCTAGGAGGTTCAGGGGTTGTGGTTCATGGGTAGGCTTGTGGTGATGATGCTAGAGGCTACGGTGATGATGTTGATGGTGATTCTGTTGTGGTTATGGTGATATTGTTGGAGGCTGTGATTAATGGAGGTGGTCTTGAGGTTGATAACGATGCTCTGTGGTGTCTATAATGAAGTCTAATGACTGCTTTTTTTGGTGCCTATGGTCCCCCCCACCCTTGCCCCCTATTTTTAACTGCTTCCCTTCTCCTGAATTATACACTTTTTTTATCCTAATATAATTAATGACAAAATTATTTAACCCGATACTAATTGACACAAATTGAGGAAATAAAATCAAATTAATTGATAAAATAGATAAAAGTAAAATCAATCAATAAATGCTAAATAATCATTAAAAAGAAGATTTGATTTTTATTTTTTATTTTTTCAGCTTTTTCTCCTTTTTTATTTTTTATTTTTTGAAACATTTGGACTAAAATAAATTATTAAACATGCACTAAATTTTTTTTATTTTTTTTATTTTTTCCTGGATTCAAAGAAAAACATTTTTGTTTTGCTACCTGATCAAAATTGGGTGCTGACACTTATTTTAAAGTGTTGTGAGATGTAGTTTAGATACTTATTTTGGATAATGTCGATGTACTAGGGTCATGGGGTGTGAGAAAGAAGTATAAATGTAGCAAAATTTCTGGTTATCATTTGGTAGTGACTTAATTGTTCTTCGATTTTGAAGTTTTCTACTTTATAATTTTTATTTCTATATGTTTAAGAGTGTTTCTTAATAGGGTAATGACATATTTTCCCAACAAAATGGTATGAATCTTGTTCACATTGTTAGATCTCGCTATTGCTAACACGCACAAATAACATCAGAAGATTGCATTTGGGTCAAGCACATATGAGCAACAGTCACTATTGATGGTGGACAAAATGGAGTTTTGTGTTTTGTGCACTCCTTAGAATTGCTTACTCTTTGTAGTGTGACCAATTTTTTGATGCTAGTATGTTTGATATGTTTATTTCTCTATAATCAACATTTTGTATATTATCCTTTTAATATGACAAATACTTACAATCGATATATATTAAATTAAAAGGGAATCTTAATTATTAATTTCAAATTTATATAAAATATAATTTGTATTAAAATTATTCATATCAAATGTACATTGAAATTTATTTATTGTTTATTTATATATTTTTTATAATTGTTTTCCTTTTCTAAACAAAATTATTTAATATTATATCTAAATATAAATTGATCAAAAGATCTTATTTAAAAAGATCAATTAAATTTTTTTTAAAAGATCATCCGAACTTACCTTAAATGCATATTTTTTTGTCTTTTTTTTATTTTGTTTATGTCACTATTTTGATATTTCTCTTTCCAAAGGATCGAAGCAAACCATAAGGCCTAGCTGTTAGTAGTTAACCGAGCTATTTAAGCATCTAGTCAGGGGCTCGGTTCAAAATGATAAGTATGGAAAATGTCTAGCGTCTAGTGAGGGGTTCGATTAAAAACGATGAGTATAGAAAATGTTTCATAGGTAGAAGTTTTCCCCTCTTAGAGGAGTACATTGCGGTTCGGTTCAAAACTATTTGATTGGCATCAAATAGTCTTTTTTTTTCATATCAAATTAAACAGATTTATATAGTGTAGAAAATGTCTCATATATATATATAGTATTTTTTATTTCGTTTATGTCACTATTTTAATTTTTTTTCTCTTTCCTAATTTCTCATTAATAATTGACTTTTATTTTTTCTAATTTAATATTTGTAAAATATTTTCAAGACCTAACCATAAGAAAGAACTAAGCAAATAACCTAGTTCAAACAAGGGTAAATTGGCATATTAAATAAAATTTGATTATATAAACTGATACAATTTATTATGACATTATATGTGAAGTCCACTAAAGTTCCTTTATACATAAAAATAATGTATAATTAATTAAATAAGGTCTTGAGATGTCAGATAGGCCTAATTGTATTTTAACATATAAAGATTTTCTCTTTTCCTTCTATCCCTCTCATCATGTTTATATATATTAGCAAATTGACAGGAATTTATGTGTCAATCAATTTGCAATTTTTTATTTTTCTAAAATATTTAAGAAAGAAATATAATTAATTGAAAAAATAATTTAAAAATGAGAAGTTTGATGAGTTATTATTAATAGTATTTGTTCATGAAGTTATAGATGTGAAAGTAGTTTTTGTGATAGGCTTAAGAAGAATATTTTTTGAAATTTAAAAAGTTGTGGACCAAATAGATAGTTATTGTGGAAAATCCCTTATATGTAGATATGTGAAAGTTTTTTTAACTCAGCACACTTATTTTTTAGAAGAATTACGTGACTTTAAGTTTCTCCTTGCACTAGAGGATACGTAGAAGTAGATATTTTTATGTCAAGCCAAAATTAAATTTTTCTAAATTTGTTTTCCTTTCTTCTGTAAATATTTATTACTAAATTTTGTAAATATTTTTTCAAACCTTAATTTTTAGGGAAAAATAAATTATTAAAGTTATTTTAATTTTACACAACAAACTTTAGGTAACCATTGTGAGACAGATATATTAGGGGTGCAATGTAATTAAATTTTCACCATTTTCTAATCATAATTAGACTCTCAAATGGAATTTTAACTTTAATGGATTCTCCAATAAAAATTGGTGGTAACTCCATTGAAAAAAAAGTTTCTTTTTTGAGTGATTCTACTTTTGCTTAAATTTTTTTATCCAAATATATAAAAAAAACACAAAAAAATCTTGGCATCCAAACTAGCTTTTAATCTAAATTGAATGGAAAAAACAAAAAACATTGGCATCAAATTATCAAAGTAGCAAGCGTAAAATATTCATCCACATGAATATTGCTTTCACGCGCAATGTACTGCAATGCTAGGGAAGCAACTTATGCTTTCACGTGCGCCAGTTATTGCTTCAAGCGAATCACTTTGAACACTCATCCACTGTCACCACGTAAAATCTATAGGTGCAGATAAAAATAGCGTGTTTACCTTAACAAGCACCCTGCTTTCTTTGTTGTTGTTTTGTCACCTTCAGCTTCAGTTATAAAGATATCTACTTGAATGATAATGTAACTCTTCCATATGCAGCTCGTCAAGCGTGCGGAGTTATGGGTAAAAGATCTGGCTCTTGATAACATGTACTATCATTAACTTATTTGGATGGTGAAGTAAATCAAAATTTGCTTATCTTTATGAACTCTGGAAAAAAATGACTGTTACACTGAAACACAGACATTTCTTGTTTGCAAATGCCACAATTTCTTTCAAGCAGTTGGTAGAATCATATCCTGGCCCCTTGGTGTTAGTTTCAGTTTTGGTTAGTTTATCCCCTTGCTCTGCAGATGATCTCTAGAACATACATTTGTGCCTACCTTCAGCAAACTGTCATCTACCTTACTTATGGATTTTATGTCAAAAGGCCCTTTAGTTTTCTGATTATATGATTTTGCTCCATGCATGCAGTGTCCAGACCCACATTTCAAGAAAAGACATCATAAGAGAAGAGTTCTGCAGAAGCCTTTGGTTGGTGCTATTGTAGATAACTTAATGCCCGGGGGACAGGTATATTTTCTGCATGCTTCATATATCTTACTTGATTGTGATTGTCATATATGTTCATCTAGTGTTTTGATGAATACTTTCCTGCTAGATTTCCTTTTATCTCCATCTCATATGAATCTGTGTGGAAAAATATTTTTTTTATTTTATTGTACTAAAACCATGCTACATATCCTATCTCTCCTTCCTCTTCCCAATAAATAATTAAGAGTGATGAGGGTACACAAGATGCAATGTGCACATCCATTAATGGTTGAAACAGATAAATTACTCTGTTGATGACTATCGAGGGAACAAAGAAAGAAGGGGAAGAACAGCTTCAGGATTTTTGAGTGTTAAGTATGAGTGAATAATGGCACATCGATTGACATATTAGTATACCAAAATTGATCAATCAATCCAGTTGGAAGACAACCTACAGTGTCCTTGAGATTTTCCATTGTGCTTTATACTTGTACTGGGGTTGTAGCACTTGGAATGATATTTTTCTACATCTACAGTAACCTGCAATTGGAAGTGCTAATTGCTTCATTCATTGACCACTCTGTCAATGCAAATGTACCCCCATACACGATTTGCATTGATGCTGGGAAGCATGCAGTATCGGGATTTATCTCTGCAATTAGCTTGCTATGTTGCTATCCAGCATTGTCTGTTCCTTCCTGATTCCTTGAGATGAGTGAAAGTACTATCCTGACATATAGGTATTGGAAGGCCAGGAGCAAAATAAGAGCAAATTTTTTATTTGAAAGACGTCATTTGTTACAGTGCAATATGAAAGAGAATTTCTTTTGGCATCCCAACCTTCTTTCTAAGGTTGTGATATCTCTTCTGCTCCTTGGAACCTTGTTTCGACCGTGGAGTATCCATATGCAACAGGGTTCATTTAGTCATTTTCAGTGTAGTTACGTTAGAGAATTGTGGCATCAATATTCTCCCTGTTTGGCATCTTTTTTAAAATTCGTCTTCTGCTTTGGATCTCATAGAGGTTGGATAGTTTAGACAAGTGGCGAGTGGGTATGGAGTATGGATCTGTTACATAACATAGCAGATGCACATCAACTAATTTACGAATTTTATGATAATGAAAGAATAATTTACATTAATAGTCATCATGGTTTAATGTGCATTCACTGATATTGATGTCCACAATGATACTGAAATAATCTCTTCCAAATATATATTTTGATGCTTATATCAGGTTTATGCTTTTATTTAAGTAGTCATTTTATTTTCTTCAAACAAGTTAGGAAATAAGAATGCCAGAGTCTAAGCAATGTCCCTGGAAAACATCCAACAATCCAAAGGCTGCTATGAGAAATCCTGACACTAGCGTGTGTCACAAGTGTCACAGTAATGCATTCTACTGCCATTAACCACATTTCGTTGTAGCTAAGATGAACCATAACATGCTGGTGTTGGCATATAGATCATGATACCATTTAGGAAGTACCAGTTTGATGATTATCATTTTACTTAAAGTTCCAGTTTTTTTTTTCTTTGGTTGCAGTAGGAGGTCTTGAGACTTGAGAGGGAATAGGGGAATAGAACATTGACGTGTTTGTGGTTATATCTCTGGCTTTTGGAGGAAATTCACGTTTGTGTTTGTGTCATGGTAGGTGTTTGTACAGTCTGACGTGCTTGAAATGGCGGTTTATATGAGAAATCAGTTTGATGAAGTTGATTTCCTTAAACACATGGATACCTTGAATACGGATATGCTGTGTGACAGTGAAGGGTGGTTGTTAAGCAACCCCATGGGTGTAAGGACTGAGAGAGAGATTCATGCAGAACTTGAAGGTGCAAAAATCTACCGAAGGTTGTACCAGAAGCAGACGTGATTTCTTAGGCTTGACTAATTTGCCGATGATTGGGTGCATTTGTTTCAGCTTTTTCTAACAAAACTGATTTTTTGACTAAAAGAATCACTGTTTTACAAAAGCTACTCATAGCAATTTCTACTCAAAAATTAAAAAATTGAGGTTTTAAGCTTTTGATTAGAAGTTGAGATGAATAACTTCTATGAAAAAAAAAACTTTTGTCAAAAACAAAAATTGAAATAAACGCACCCTTAATCGTTAGAGTAATGCTATTTTAATACAAAAAAAGTGGGTTACTTTATATCCGTTAGATGTGATAGATGTTAAGAATAAGTAGGAACATCCATTACATCTAATGATTATAAAGTTGGTGTCTGAATAGACGGGTGTTAAAATAACATTACTCTAATCATTAACTATGAAGCACAATAGGAACCTTGTCCATACAAGGCATGTATGGTACAATCCTCTCAAGACATGATGCACGCCACTTGGTATCAACTCTCAACAGTATACTTTGAGCTGTTTGGTGTCTGCTGTGTCTGTGCTTTGTGTTCAACCGCAGTAGAAAAGTACACATGCTCTTAGGATGTAAACTATTTTATGTTTTCCCTCTCTTTTGGCTAGGTATTAGTTTTTGGGTGTGGATCCTCCCAATTTGTTTTTTGACATGATGGTGTCATAGTTAAATCTTCACCATTGATTAAGTAGCCTTTTCCACAAGATGAAATTTCCTTTTAACTTGATAAGGATGAGGATTGTAACATGACATTTTATCATGTCAAGATAGAAATTGAGAAGATCCAATCCTGTTAGTTTGCTCTATTTTCCTGACGGGGTTTGTAATCTAGGAATGAGAAATACTATGTTGAGTGATATCTCGTGAAGTTCTAATGTTACACATCATACCTAGAAGGACAAGAATTAGATGTTTGTATTAATTAGATGACAATTTTAATTTAATTTTTTGTAATAATTATGCTCTAAAAATATTATTAAAATTTATTTTGGTGGATTCAAAATTTTTGTTATGTTAATAAGACTTTGTAGAACTTTTGTTGAATATCAAAACACAATTAGAAAATCATCACTCCTAGAATAATGTAAAATCAAGAATTAAATTCAGCTTTAATTCGCTGTTAACATTGAAGAAGGGAATTTGAGGTATAATCACTATGTTCTTATTTTTCAGCGGAAATATAAATTTAATTTGTTTTATGGAAAAATGTTAAAGATATTTTTTTCATAAAAATTAATAGAGAATAAAACATAGACAAAATTAATGTTCCATTAAAAGTTTTCAAGTTTTGAGTTTAAATAAAATAATTAGTATATTATAATATAAAGGTTAATTTTTATACATTGATAGTGTAAAATTTTTTTATACTATCATCATTTAATTAAATTATCTCATTTGCATAATTTTTTAAATAGTAGATCTAAAAATTAATCATCTTTGTTGATGGGGCAATATATAATTCGATGATAGTATATATATTTATTTTACACTGCTAATGCATCAACATTAAGATTTTTGGCTCGTGAGATAGTTGTTATTGTGTAAAAGTGAGATGTTAATCATCCTTGAATCAATAACTTTCATTATATGTATATTATGTGTCCATCTCACTAAATGGTCTCCAAGGGTATTTAGTTCATTTTGTCAACTTTTTCACTTTAGAGGAGTCAAATTTCAAAATTAATTATTTGATATATATCCTTTTGTCATTATTTATTTTATTCACTACTATAATGTTGAGATAATTGTTATATTAAAAAGGTTAAAGAATATATTATAAAATTTTCATTTAAATAATTGAGTAAAATAAGTTAAAGCCATAAAAAAAAAATCTACTCTTATCAAATTATTACTTGACACGTAAATCAATGTTAATAATTTATGAATTAAAGATGGCTCACGTTCACATGTATAAATAATAATGAATGTACGACAAAATGGAGAACAAATAAATTCTTTTTTCTCCGTTAAATTTGAAGAAATTTTGGGTATATACTACTTCCTCCATCCTTAATAATTGTCTATTTAAAAAATATCTAGAAATAATTATTTATTTTAAAAGTTCAGGTAATATTAATAATTTTTTTTCAATAATATTCATATTAAATATTATTAGAGGAGAAGAAAGATATAGTAGAAGAAAGGAGAGAAAGTTGGATTATTAAAAAAAAGTAAAGGCAATTTAGTAAATTATTTTAAACTTTTTCTAACTTTAATATTTTCTACATCATTTTCTTAATTTTAGTATGCATTTAAAACTGAATAATTATTCAAAGATAAAAGAAATATTTCTATACAACAAGTTTATATCTCTAAGATAAAATAAGTATACGGTCCAACAAATTATTCTCCTGTCTTGACTTTTGTTCTTTTATCCTATAGAAATATAAATTTATTGTAAAAAAATATTATACACCAAACATTTCTCGAAAATCCTAATGGTATTAAAATCGACTTTTGTAGACGAGTCCATGTTGAGACCTTTATGTATTTCATTCCCTTTCTATCTTTTTGAATTTATCATAACTTATTTTAAGGCACAATTCTTTTATAGTTGTAGGACCTCTATTTATTTTTATGTCTTTTAAGAAATTAGTAAAAATATGGTACCCTAAAAACTCAATTGCGTCTAGATTTATTAAGTTTTAAGGTACTACACTTTTTCTAATTCCCTAAAAGATGATTAAAAGTTGAGCAAAAAAGATAATATTTAATTGCTACCGTATAAATTTGGATAGCATAGTTTTCTGTCTTACCCAAATCAAAGACGGTGGCTAATTACTTGTAGAGACCAAAATGAACAAAAAATTTCAGCTACCAAGACCTAAAAATCTATTTGGTTTGAGTTTTTAGTTTTTTAGTTTTTCAATTTTTAGATCTTGCAGAGAAAATACTGAAAATTCTAAAAAATGAAGGGCATGTTTGCTTTACTGGAAACAGTTTTCAATTTTCAATTTCTAGTTTTCAGTTTTTATTTTTGAATTTTCAATTTTTGTGAAGTAAAAACTGAAAAAACTGAAAATCACAAATTTCAGTTTTCAGTTTTTCCTTTATGAAAACTTAAAACTGAAAATTGGAAACTGAAAACTATTTCCAGTAAAGCAAACAAAACCTAAAATTTTCAATTTTTAATTTTATTTTTTAATTTTTAGTATCTCTTTCCTAACATAATAAAATTTAAAAATATGAAAACTAACACTAAAACTAAACATATCCTAAAACCCTGTATTTGTCGGGGTCAAAAGAAAAATTAAGAAAACAAAATGTAATGTTCAATTTCCATGTTACTTCCTTCGCAATACCCTAAAAAAGAAAAAAGAAAAAGGTATATATTCCGTGTGTTTTCGGTGGAGCTCATATCATTAATGGAAAGCAAACACGTAGAAGAAACGCGTGATTTTTGAAAAGAAGAAACGGTAAGTGTATAAGACAAGACTAGGTTAACTACTACAAAAACTGTTTGTTCTGGCAACACAAGCGTCCTCCTTTTTTTTTCCCGATTAAACAAGCGTTCTATTTCTTTCATCACCTTTGGAGGATTTTAGGGACAAAAGAAGTTACACTCTCCAATTGAGTAAGCGTCAAGCAATTATTAATTAATTCTCGTGTGATTATAATCTTGTGTCTCGCGATGTTTCCTGGTTTTCATTTTTGGCTTTAAAGGATATATAATTCTTTGTTCCTTGTTTTCTTTTTGAGGTAAAATTCAATTCAATATCTTTGGAATCATGAATCAACTTGGTTTCCCATGGTTGTTGGATTGCGTCAATCATGTTCTTGGTTTTTTTGTTTTTCCTCAAATTGTTCCCCTGTGGGTGTTTTGAATGAACATGAAATTCTCACAATTCCTTTTTTGTCTGAAGGGACAAAAAGTACCAATCAGTACTCATTTAATAACAATTGCTTTCTCCGTGATATAGATTTACTTGATCATATGTATTTGCTGATGTTAAGTTTGTGAGTCTATGTTTTTTTTCCCCCTCTTTTTTTTTCTTTATTTGTTAGTTTTTGGGTAAGAGTTTTTCTGTTGAGAAATAAATTTGTCTTATCCTTTAGCTATTAATGGTGTGGCAGAAGAAAAGGGCTTTCTGAAAGATAATTGCATAGTATGCACTTAGTTTTCTCTTTCCAGTAGCTTCTGGATTTAGTGAAGAAGTCATTTCTTAAAGTTCCTGCAATTTGTACTTTGTTAAATCTAATGCATCTTACTTTCATTCCTTCCAATTTGCATTGTTCTATTTTCTGGAGATATCATGACTTGGAGTCGAGTTCTTGGATTTCTCGTTAACTTTTATTATACCTTTTTTTTTATTTCACTTTACAAGACAATCATGGAGCAGATTCCATTTGATTATGTATTTGTGTGATAACTAATGTTGTTTCATATGTATTGCAGTCTATAAATTGAATTTTTTTTTATTACTTATGAATCTCTCAAGTTAAATCAAGATGAGCTACAAAAAAGACAAGCATGATGATGAGTCTGGTGAGAGAGGCCTGTTTTCACATTTAGCAGGCCATTATCCATCGGCACCACCCTATCCTCCTCCCCCTAGTTCATACCCACAACCAGGATATCCATCACCAGGAGGCTATCCCCCAACTGCCTACCCACCACCTGCATATCCTCCTTCAGGGTATCCACCTTCTGGTTATCCTCCTCATTCAGGATATCCACCTTCTGGTTATCCTCCTCATTCAGGATATCCATCATCACCTTATCCTTCTCCACATGGCTATCCATCTCCACATCATTCAGGTACACTTAACAATCACAATTCTTTGGGAAGATTATTATGATTATGTTTGAAATTAAATTATTAGGTCCTGTTAAGTTTCTGTATTCAATTCCAATCTTCATTTTTTGTTCTCAGCTGGGTTCATGTCTTCCAAAATTTTGTGATAAAAATTGTGAAAACAAGAAATAAAATAAAAACCAGGCAGACGCTTACTTTTCAATATCCTCTTTTGTCTCATATCTACAATAACAACAGCAGAGCTTGATCACACTAGGTTGAAGTTGCTGCTTGAATCATTTGATGTTATTTTGTTATGTCAAAAATTACATGTTCATGATGTATTTGGTATAGGGATAAAAATGGTGTGGAAATTTGTCCCCTTTTGACCTCCCAACCAAACTTACTTGAGGGTGTGTTTGGAACAAGGCAAAAAATGGTTGATAATATTTCATGAGTGAGCTGCATGTGTAATTTAACACATAGTACTAATTCATGAAATTTTAATCCTCTATTTTCACCCAATACCAAACAACCTCATTAAAACCATTTACATCAAGGTTTTTTCTAATGGTTTCACCAAATGTTTTGTGACATGGGTTATGTTCAAACCATACTTGATGAAACATCTTTATCAGAGATTAAATTTCTGATCATAGTTAGAATGATTCTGCTCATACTCTTGGGAAGCAGAGACTTATGATTTAATTTCAATGCACATGGTGGTATTGAATTCTTGTTATACAGGACACAGGCCTGGTATAGGAAGGGCTGGTATGGGGTTGTTGGCTGGGGGTGCTGCTGCTGCAGCTGCTGCATATGGTGCTCACCATCTGGCACATGGTCATTATGGACATGGTCATGGCCCTTACTTTGGTCATGGAAAGTTTAAGCACGGGAAATTTGGCAAGCGTTGGAAGCATGGCATGTTTGGAAGGCATCATGGCAAGTTTAAGCATGGCTGGAAAAGATGGAAGTGATATGTGGTCAACATACTACATAATGTAGTTATGTGTACGGTCATCCAGGTTGAATTCTGGGATTAATAATGTTTGCTAATAGAACTTGGTTTTTGTTGCAGGTGTGCAATGAATACTTCTTGTCTATTGCTTATGTATCTCGTGCTAATGTATGTGTTTCCTGTATATATAAGAAAAAGGAAATGAATAAGAGGAAATATTCAATTTAATTCCCGAAGTGAAATGTGTTTCTTTTTTTTTTTTTTGGTGCAACAAGCAGGTGTTCATCGTCGATTACGGTAACTAATCCCCAGGAATTGAACCCCTGACATTTGGTTAATAGTGAATGAGTCTTGACTACTCAACCACCCCTCCCGGGTTGTGAAATGTATTTCATGAAATAAATAAAGTATCAATTTAATCCCTAACATGATAAAAAGTTATTCAAATTGGTATTTTTTATAGTTCAAGTTAGCCTCTGCAAATATTAGCATAAGACCTAAATTGAAAAACGCATTTGGCAATTTTAAATACTTTATTGATCAAGTGAAATATGTATATAATTTTAAGGATCAAAATTGTCATGACCCAACTTAGGTCATGACCGGCGCATGGGGAGCACCTTCCCCAGCAAACCTTAATACCTAAAATTTTCTAGGAAAACGGACAGAGTTTCCTCTGTTTTTCGGACATTCCCTAAATAAAATACAACCTGTGATATATTCAATTTGAAACCACAACAAATGGGCATCAAGCATTCATAGAATGCGCCCTTCCAGCATACAACAATATCTCAGCACAATCCAACAATAATACCAAATTAAGTTTACAAATCCTTTCTATAACATAATCTGAATATTTAAGTCAAAATTTCTCAACATAGACATAATATAAATCCAAGGATCCTGCCTGTGACATATGAAGTAATTTACAACTACAGGCTAAACAAAATATGGGAGACAACAAAAATGGCCTTTATGAAAATGTTCACCAACTTAGAATTCACTAAAGTTGTGCTGGAGGAACACCAGAACCAGCACCAGTACCTATATCTAAAAAAGGTGGAAAGACAACGGGGTGAGTTTTGCAACTCAGTGAGAGATAGGATATCCGTAGTTTACTAAATGCAAGCAGAAAACCATATAAACATAATAACTTATATGTATTCTTCAAAATTTTATTTCTAAGAAAACTCTAAAAAATAATTACTAAATCCCCTTTCTCACATTTTCTTCAATTCCTTATTCTCACATAAAATATTTACTTCATTATCAAATACTCATGAGGGTTACATAAGAAGCATAAATCTTATTTGGGGAGTAATCTCAACCCATCAATCACAAGGTTTATTATTTCTCAAATAAGGTTCTTTCAAAATTTTATCTCACTAAGAGAAACTATGTGCACATAGGGTCTCACTAAGAGAAATTATGTGCACATAGGCCGTTACATCTCTTCGCTACGGCAAGCGGCAATGCCATTATATCTCTTCGCTACGGCAAGCGGTAATGCCATGATATCTCTTCGCTATGGCAAGCGGTAATGCCGTTAATTCTCTTCGCTACGGCTAGTGGTATTGACATTAATTCTCTTCGCTATGGCGAGCGGTATTGCCATTAATTCTCTAGGCTATGGCTAGTGATAATTCCATCTTAGAACCCATCATGGTTTTATTAAGTAAGTTTTTATCAAACTTAATTTACAAACCTAAAACTCAATCTTCATATTAATCTAACCTTTCAGGCATCCAATATCATAAATTTTTCCAATGCGTATTGAAATAACATATGACAAAATTAACAAAGAAAGCCAGCAATAATTTCACTCAAATCATCAAGTCATATGTAAAAATCGTCATATTTAAGAAAATCAACAAATCAAACTAATCAAACAGATTATCAAAACCTTCACACTTTATTTTATCAATAATTTTCAATTCAAATTCATAATTTCTCAACTAACTTCATGACTATTTGTGAATAAAATCCACTAAGTAAATATAAAACACTTTAATAGCATCTTTATAATTAGGATTTACTATACAAAAAGTAAACTGCAAATATATTATCTACTCACAGCCAATGGTTCCAAGAACCGAAGAACACTTCACTGATGTTACAAATTCAAGTGTTGATGTCTGATTGCTCTATTACTCTAGTAACAAGACAATATTAATATTTGTGAGTTAACAATGTTACTAATTTATAAAAATTAGCCCCAAATCACCAAAAACCCCAAATTCTAGGGTTCAAGAGACCTACATTAACTCTAAATTAACTACAAGCAATGACAATTGAAATAGAGTAGATTAGAAACTCTCTTACCAGTTGAGAAATAGAAATGTTGAACAGAAAAATAAAAATAGAACTCCAACACGTCTCCATGGTTCAAGCTCTCTCTCATGGAGGCTAGAGAGAGAGAGAGAGAGAGAGCGGTTGTCATTAATTATGATGAAGAGGAGGATGTAAAGTTGGAGATAGTGGTGGTTATCATGGGTAAGAGTGGAAGGGAGGAGAAAAAGATTGGAGGAAGAATGAGAGGGGGAGTGAGAAACCGTAAAGAAGGAGAAGAGAATAGCTGAGTTTATGGGAGTAAGAAGGAGAAGAGAAGAACGAAGACAAAAAGAAAGAAAGAGAGATGCCTATTATAGTCAATATCACTTAAGGTGTATAGATAGTCCACATTTTAAATCTTGTTTTTTTGGTTATTACATTCTCTCCCTCTTAAAAGAATTCGGTCCCCGAATTCAAAACTAGAACTACTCTTTATGGTCAGTAGGCATGTGTACTTGAGACACATCTCCTCTCCTACCTTCCTTTGGTCATACCTAACTAGTAAATTTCATATCCTTTCAAGCATCAAGCCATATTCCTGAATCACCTACGCGCGCGCGCGCACACACACACAAGAAAGAGCATAGGCTAAATTACATGCGTGGAAAACTAATAGCGGTCTTATCCCTTGTGATATTCTAAAGATTAGTGACCAACTTCGTCATCAAGAATAAGAATCCTAATATATCTCAAGACTACCTTCAAGGCACAACATAGATTTTATTGTTCTTGGCATGACAATTAGACATACATTTATTCACACAAATCCATAGAATATGAATACATACACTTGTTTTACAGCACTTGTATGCTTACTTGGAGTTAGTGACCAAATTCATAAATCATGCGTTTTATTTTTTTTCGAAACTATGAGGAAAATCTTAAGGGCAATACTCTTAACATATTAGGTTAACCACAAAATTCATCTATCATTTGTTCAAACCTTTCTTCCTCTATGATTGAATTTGTTTTTTTTTTCCCCTAGGAAGTAAATAAAAATTCTAATTTTAATTTTTTTTTTTCAAATCATTTTAGCATCCAAATCATTCAATCAAGTATAAAGTTTAAAGGACTCCAATCATTAAATTATAGGTGAGAAAAGATTAAAAGAATAAATGCATATGCAGTTTCTACCCATGAGAATTCTTTCAGTTGAACCATCAAAATCTTCAGGATTAAGCTAAATCACTTGCAAAAATGAGACCAATTTTAAAACAAACATCTAAGGTCAATTTAATCATCAATTGATCACACACAAAAATTTCAAACACACGTACATGGGGAAGTAATCATGAAAAAGTTATTGCTTGATATATCACAAAAATTATGGAACTCCACCATGAGCCCTATCATGTGTCCATGTCGTGCCTATTCTTAAAATTCTGCAAAATATGTGTATACTTGAAGAAAATATCTAATCAAGAAAATATACGATAAACATTCTTAATTTTTGGGAAAACTAATGAGCTTATGTGTCCTCATATAATTGCAAAATGTCTCATGAAGATTTGATGTGTTTAGCATGGCCTACTTAGTTTAATGTAGTAGACGTTTGCTCGGTGTTCTGCAATGCAAAAGAAGGTAAAAAAAAAAAAAATCAAAGTAATTACCTGGATCAACTAGGCTTGAGTTTGATGAGAGCCCACTACTGTAAGGAAGGTTTTCTATGGAATTGGCTCCATGTAATCTCGGGTTTTATGGTCAAAGTTATACAATCTAGGTCTGCTCCCTGTTTAAGTTTTGTGAGAACCTAAAAACTAGTCAATGACAGTGTTGGTGTACTGTGCTCTTGACATAGGGGCTTTGGTGCAACCCTCATGCATGTAAAACCCATCATTTCCATTAATTTACATTAAGCTAACCCCTAATTTCTACCACTTTTTTTTTTTTATCAATATACACCAAGGCACATATTTGAGTAGTTATAAACAAGGAAACCATCATCCAAACTACATCACACTACAATATTGTCCATATATATATTCCATATATATTGGAAATCCACACATATTCAAATAGCACTGTATTGTGTATTAGCATGTTTTAAACCTACATATTTAACATGTAATTCCATTGCATGTAATTCAATATCAGCAATTCACTTTTCATCAAAACCACAAGACAACATGGCAAGAAACACCAAGGAATGGATTTCTTTCATTTAGCATCTTGAACTTTAGAGAAATAAAATGGCCAGTGATAACAGATTGATGTATTCAGGTGGGATTTCCAAGTGGATCATAGAGCAAAAACAAAGAAAAAAAAAGAAAATATCAAACTGAAAGGAAAGAAACAGAGGATCTAAAAAAACTATCTTGTAGCAGAATGGCTTGAGAGCTAATTATGGTCAAACACCGAGCTCAAAATGATTTGATAGATCTCACCCCACATTGTGACCATCATAATGTTGTAAACTACAGAGATTATATTAAGTAATGAATATATTTGAACATTAGAAGACCCCTAGTTAGCTAGTTATGTGGTGATAGATAGAGCGCTGCAATAAGAAAGAACTAAGAAAGATGATTTTCTTCATCTCAAATTAGCAAACAAGCACCCCTGAAATAAATTTGAACACTTATAGGTTTTCTTTAACTCTTATACTTACTAATTGAGTCCTAAGCTCCAACATTAATCCCAACCAACATAAGACAAAATGCAGATGATCATATATTAAACAAAATCTAAAACATGCAGAATCACTAGGAAAAGAAATTATTAGCATTTTACAAGCCATATAACCCAAGACAAGTGAAGTTCATGACATCAATAGAATAACTACTTGAAAATACATATCAGCATACCCATGAAAATAATAACTTCTCATTGATTAGCCTTTTTTTTTTTTTTAACTTTTTACAAGCATTTAGATGCTAAAAATCAACTTCAACACTTGAGCTTAACTAAAAACTTGCTCAACAGCCACAGAATGGGTACAAACTTAGGGGACGAAAATAAATGTGATGCAAGTGGTACCCTGGCTTGGATCGTGAGAGATTTTAACTTCTGAGCCAAACAAGGATGTTAGAAAGGAATATTAACTATGCTAATGGATATGGGTACAATGAAAAGTGACTATAGAAATGCTACGCTCTCTAAGTTATGAAATTTAATAATAATTGGGTGGAGCATCCTGGATAAACATTTCTAACTAACTAGACCATTTAAATAAGGCAAAACTGCTTGACGATGAAGCCTATCTAACTATATTAGCAAGGTTTATAATAGAATCTCAAACAAAGAAAGCACAGCTAAAAGCAATATTCAAGGTGATGTTTTTTTTTTTTTGAAATGGCATTTGATAAGGGAAAGGGAAAAAAATCCACGTTTGCCTTAATGCTAATAGGATCAAACAATTATTTGATGACCTTAGTTACACATGCACATAATTGTTGGTATAGAAAAGTAATCTTCCATCCAACAAAAAAAAAAAAAAAAATCTATGAATGGTTTTCATAAGGGTAAAACGACAAAAAACCAACTAAGCAGCTGCAATCTATATAGCCAACATTACAGCTGAGTGGCTCACAACAACAAAATTTTTTTTAAAAAAAATAAATAAATAAAAACTCACTTGCAGCTCGTTGTTGCGTCAATTGTTCCTAGACAAAAACCGTAAACAGGTACATTTGCTACGTTAAGAGTCAAAGTATGTAAAACAGAGAAAAGCATTCACACTTCAATAATTAAAAAAAAAATTCTACAAATGGAAATGGGGAATAAAATTTTAGAAACACCATCATATTTCCTAACATATTAAGTAATGCTACTGTAGCACTTAACATAAAGACAATGGAATTTCCAAGCTACTTGGATGCTTGTCACTAAATCGGTAGATAAAGCAATGCTTAATTTACAAGGCTACCAATCTATGAGTGTCAATTTCCTAGAGCAATTACAAGACTGGAACATCAACCAAGTAGCGATCTTAAATGGCCTCCAATGAATTATCTACATGCTTGCTTAGTCACTATTTGTGCTTGAATGATAGCCAGAAGGTCAACATTTAATCACTCTAATATTCAGTCTTTCAAGTTTCCAGCACAATAAATGTAAATCATGAGCTCAAATTCCATGTGCTAACCAATCACTCAAGAAATCTGGATGATACTAACAAATAAACATATAATTCAACCAAAGCAAGTTCACATTCTCTAGCAAATCTTAAAAAAATTCATTCCAATTAATGTAACTCACAAGGTTACTCGTATCAACAAAAGAGAAGGAGAAGGAGCAGAGACTTTGTAAATAAAAAGAGATGCATTGATCTAGAAGTTCAACTCAAAGCTTAGTTTTGCAAGTAACAAGGGGAGAAAATCAAAGAATGCAACCTTAACCAGGTGCATGGTATAAGGAAAAATACAAGATAACTTTCAACCCAAGAACACATGTGACATTCCTAAAGGCCTCTGGTAGTATCACGCTTTGTGAAAATGGGCCAGCCACCATTTACACAATTGTGACTCTACTAAAGGACACCTGCTCCATATTACACAGGGAAACCTAAGGCTCTGATACCAACTTTGTCACGACCCAACTTAGGTCATGACCGGCACATGGGGAGCACCTTCCCCAGCAAGCCTTAACACCTAAAATTTTCTAGGAAAACGGACAGAGTTTCCTCTGTTTTTCGGACATTCCCTAAATAAAATACAACCTGTGATATATTCAATTTGAAACCACAACAAATGGGCATCAAACATTCATAGAATGCGCCCTTCTTGCATACAACAATATCTCAGCACAGTCCAGCAATAATACCAAATTAAGTTTACAAATCCTTTCTATAACATAATCTGAATATCTAAGTCAAAATTTCTCAACGTAGACATAATATAAATCGAAGGATCCTGCCTGTGACATATGGAGCAATTTACAACTACAGGCTAAACAAAATATGGGAGACAACAAAAATGGCCTTTATGAAAAGGTTCACCAACTTAGAATTCACTAAAGTTGTGCCGAAGGAACACCAGAACCAGCACCAGTACCTATATCTGAAAAAGGTGGAAAGACAACGGGGTGAGTTTTACAACTCAGTGAGAGATAGGATATCCGTAGTTTACTAAATGCAAGCAGAAAACCATATAAACATAATAACATATATGTATTCTTCAAAATTTTATTTCTAAGAAAACTCTAAAAAATAATTACTAAATCCCCTTTCTCACATTTTCTCCAATTCCTTATTCTCACATAAAATATTTACTTCATTATCAAATACTCATGAAGGTTACATAAGAAGCATAAATCTTATTTGGGGAGTAATCTCAACCCATCAATCACAAGATTTATTATTTCTCAAATAAGGTTCTTTCAAAATTTTATCTCACTAAGAGAAACTATGTGCACATAGGCCATTACATCTCTTCGCTATGGCAAGTGGCAATGCCATTATATCTCTTCGCTACGGCAAGCGGTAATGCCATTATATCTCTTCGCTATGGCAAGCGATAATGCCGTTAATTCTCTTCGCTACGGCTAGCAGTATTGATATTAATTCTCTTCGCTATGGCGAGCGGTATTGCCATTAATTCTCTTCGCTATGGCTAGCGGTAATTCCAACTTAGAACCCATCATGGATTTATTAAGTAAGTTTTTATCAAACTTAATTTACAAACCTAAAACTCAATCTTCATATTAATCTAACCTTGCAGGCATCCAATATCATAAATTTTTCCAATGCACATTGAAATAACATATGACAAAATTAACAAAGAAAGCCAGCAATAATTTCACTCAAATCATCAAGTCATATGTAAAAATCGTCATATTTAAGAAAATCAACAAATCAAACTAATCAAACCGATCATCAAAACCTTCACACTTTATTTTATCAATAATTTTCAATTCAAATTCATAATTTCTCATTTAATTTCACGACTATTTGTGAATAAAATCCACTAAGTAAATATAAAACACTTTAATAGCATCTTTATAATTAGGATTTACTATGCAAAAAGTAAACTGCAGATATATTATCTACTCACAGCCAGTGGTTCCAGGAATCGAAGAACACTTCACTGATGTCACAAATTCAAGTGTTGATGTCTGATTGCTCTATTACTCTAGTAACAAGACAATATTAATATTTGTGAGCTAACAATTTACTAATTTATAAAAATTAGCCCCAAATCACCAAAAACCCCAAATTCTAAGGTTCAAGAGACCTACATTAACTCTAAATTAACTACAAGCAATGACAATTGAAATAGAGTAGATTAGAAACTCTCTTACCAGTTGAGAAATAGAAATGTTGAACAGAAAAATAAGAAAAAACTCCAACACGTCTCCACGGTTCAAGCTCTCTCTCATGGAGGCTAGAGAGAGAAAGAGAGAGAGAGAGAGAGAGAGAGAGAGAACGGTTGTCATTAATTATGATGAAGAGGAGGATGTAAAGTTGGAGGTAGTGGTGGTTATCATGGGTAAGAGTGGAAGGGAGGAGAAAAAGATTGGAGGAAGAATGAGAGGGGGAGTGAGAAACCGTAAAGAAGGAGAAGAGAATAGTGGAGTTTACGAGAGTGAGAAGGAGAAGAGAAGAATGAAGACAAAAAGAAAGAAAGAAAGATGCCTATTGTAGTCAATATCACTTAAGGTGTATAGATAGTCCACATTTTAAATTTTTTTTTTTCGTTTATTACAAAAATGAATCTTTTCTTGAATGAATTATTTTATATGAAAATTTCACCTCACCTTGTCATAATTTTCATCATTGATAAAAGTGGGCCTTAACTTGGGTCCACAAAAAATTTCACAATGTTTTGAAGGCTTCCTATGAGTTCTTTGTTCCCAAAGGTATGCACTTCAACGGCTGAAAGAAGGCAGTCTCAATGAGACTATTGAACCTTGAGAAAAATAGTTAGCAACTTAGCTTGTGCTACTATAAGCAGTCCCTTAGTGGATAAAATCATATTACGTGGTTTGGAAACTAAAGCATTTAGTGCATGTCAAAGTTTTAAAACAAGACAATGAAAGAAAGGCCTTGCAGTTTGAGTGCATGGAAGCAACTGTTCTGCTATTTTTCTGTTTGGAGTAAACACACAAAATAGTCCTCCAAAAGTTCATGAGGCATGAAGTTAATTTTGAAAAAAAATTGGAGATTACTCTATTTCTTTAATGTTTAAAATGAACATTTTTGGGGAAAAATGAATATCAATTTATTTTTTAAATTGATGGTTATTTTGTGTTATAAAAAAATCAAATTGATGTTAAACATCTTTAAGATACTAATTTAAGAGACTAGTTTTAATGCACTAATAGCGTAAAATATAGTTACACTATCATCCAATTAAAATCTTCTATTGTATGAAATAGCGTAAAATATAGTTATACAATCATCCAATTGAAATCTTCCATTGTATGACTTTTCATGTAGTAGATAGAAAAGTTATTTATTATGACTAATGTGACAGTATATAATTGGATGATTGTGTAAAAATATTTAACATTGTTAGCACAAAAAAATTAAATCCTTAATCAATTTATGTAATGTTTAATTATAAATATGTGCTCTTTTCATTTTATCCTATATATGTTTGGTGATGAAATTTAGGGTGTGTTTGACATGTGATGTTAGGTATAATAGAATAAGCTAATACTTCATGTTATGTCTTTTATCCTTTATTTGGTACATTTAACATATTGTATAGACTTTATCTATCATAAACCCTTTATGTATCAAAATGACATATATCTTAATCGAGTTTAGGGAGGCTAGATTAGCTGGGCCTCATTAGTTTTTTAATATGTAATAATGCTATTTCAACACCCATTTTTGAATGTCTCATCTAGACATCCACTTTATTATCACTAGATGAGATTGTGATCTATCCTCATTCCACTCATCCATCTCATCTAATAGTGATAGAGTGGATGTCTAGATAGGACATCCAAATGTAGGCATTAAAATAACATTACTGTTTAATATATAATGCCAGTTTTACTTTTTAATATTTTATCAAAATAAAAATAGTTTGCAAAAATTATACAAACAAAAATAATTCTCAATAAAATTACTTCATAATAAATAAAAATTTAATTTCTATATATTGAGTGTAAAACAACTTTACACTGTTAACCAATTAAATTTCACCAAAGCAACAAATTGTAAAAGAAATAACCATTCATTATCACATTTGTCCACCATGATTTGTCATTTTAGCAAGATTCTATTGGTTGACAGAAACAGTTTTTATACTATCAGTGCATGGAAATTAAAATCTTAATAAATACTTTTAAAAAATAATATATAATATCAATTTGATTACATATAGTAAAAATAAAAATGATTATAATTGATAAATAAATGTTTTTTCTAATATATTATTTCAAGTTAAAATAATAAGTATTTAAATAATAATATTCATTTTAGTTATTATAAATAAATAATAACATACTATTTTATTATAATTTTATTTTTTGTTAAATATTCACTTAAGATTATAATTGTTTGTTATTATAAGATAATTACAATATATCATATAATATAACATCTTATTTTAGCAGGTCTTATACTCTCAAGCCTTATGTTATTGTCAAACTAGAGGTAGAGAGTAGGCTAATGTATATGCTCCAAAGTGAAACTACATGGGTCCCTTTTCTCATGGGATATAAATAGCTATGACGTTAATGGGAAAAGCCGTGATTGTGATTGTTGATCAGGAGACTAGAGGTAGTAGTTATGACCTTATTAATTAAGAGGAGATATTCTACACATGAGTGTACTAAGTCATCATTAGGTAGGAGGGGCACCTGAGCTAAAAGTCTAAGCCAAAGGGTGTTGGGGCTTAAAGGTTTAGGGTGGTCGTCCTCTGATCCACAAGCCCTCTAGCCTTGAGCTTGGGTGAAAGCAAAGGGGCTAAGACTAAAGCTCAAGGTCAGTCGGTCTGACTAGTCCACAAGCCCTTCGATGTTAAGTTCGAGTGGTAGCTATGAGACTAAAGGTCAAGGTCAGTCGGTTTCATTGGTCTGTAAGCCCTCCAATCTCAAGTTAAATTGAGAGCAAAGAGGCTAAGAGACTAAAGGTCAAGGTCAATCAATTTGACCGGCCAATAAGCCCTCCAGCATTGAGATTGAAGAGACAAAGGGATTAAAGGTGAATCTCAATCAGTTTGATCAATCGAACTTCACAGACAAAGTAGCAGCCTAACTTTAGTTAAGAAAAAGTGTAGAATTTAGTAAAGGATTGGTTGGTTTATTCTTTGTTTTGGACGACCTTTAGTCTATCTACCATGAAATTTATCAAAAAGCCTCTTGGATTATATTTCCCCTCTCTCTTTCATGGCATTGGATTCCTTAGTTCGCCCTTAGTTGGGGACTAACATTAGTTTCACTAAAAAATTACAAAATAGCCCCTTTGTGTGTTATTAATACAAGGTACAAAGTCTTTTAATTTGCAAATAGCCCCTTTTGTATTTTAGAGTTTTAAGCTGGAGGAGAGCCATTGTCACATAGTAGTAGCTTCATATCTAACCTGCACATTCTACAGGAGCTGAAAAAGGATAATCTCAGATTAGTTGCAACATGTTATTTACTTTTACATCTTTTGAAACTCATACCATGGACCTTCGTACGAATTTCATTCTAATCCAATTGTAGGTCTACAATAAATAATAATTAAAAAAATACATGTTAAAAATGTCATATGAGAATGGTAAAAGATTATGGGTACGTTAAAACTCTCTTATCTATAGTTCATTTGTGTCTTTGGTATCTATGTGATGTGGCCCACTATAGGATGACCCACTAGTTCTCATGGGTCGGGAACAAAACATAATCAAAGAAGGTGGGAAAGGCCTTTAGTTGACCTATTTGCCGTGCAAGGTCATGGGTCCACCGGACCCCATTGTAAAGAAAAAACTGAAAACTGAAGTTTGTAGTTTTAGAATTTTCAGTATTTTTTTTACAAAATCTGAAAAATTGAAAAAACTAAAAATGAAAACTGAAAACTAGAAAGTAAAAGTAAACAGGGTCTTAATATTTAACTGTGAAGCACAAGAGGAACCTTGTCCATGCGAGGCATGTATGGTACAATCCTCTAAAACACAATGCACACCACTTGGTATCAAATCTCAACACTATACTTTGAGCTGTATGGTGTCTGCTGTGTCTGTGCTTTGTGTTCAACCACAGTAGAAAAGTACACATGCTCTTAGGATGTAAGGTATTTATGTTTTGCCTCCCTTGTGGTTAGGTATTAGTTTTTGGGGGTGGATCCTCCCAATTTGTTTTTTGACATGATGGTGTCATGTTAAATGTTCACCATTGATTAAGTTGCCTTTTCAGAAGACGAAGTTTCCTTTTAACTTGATTAAGGATGAGGATTGTAATATCACATTTTATCATGTCAAGATAGAAATTGAGAAGATCCAATCCTGTTAGTTTGTTTTATTTTCATGACGGGGCTATTAATCTAGAAATGAGAAATACTATGTTGAGTGATATCTCGTGGAGTTCTCATGTTACACATCATATCTAGAAGGACATGAATTAGGTGTTTGTATTAATTAGATGATAATTTAAATTTAGTTTTTTTAATAATTATACTCTAAAGTTATAATTAAAATTTATTTGGTTGGATTCAACATTTTTATTATGTTAATAAGACTTTGTAGAACTTTTGTTGAATATCAAAACACAATTAGAAAATCATCACTCCTAGAATCATGTAAAATCAAGAATTAAATTCTGTGACATTGAAGAAGTGAATTTGAGTTATTATCACTATTTTCTTATTTTTCACTGGAAATATAAATTTAATTTGTTTTATGGAAAAATGTTAAAGATAATTTTTTATAAAAATTAATAGGGAATAAAACATAGACAAAATTAATGTTCCATTAAAAGTTTTCAAGTTTTGAGTTTAAATAAATCAATTAGCATATTATAATATAAAGGTTAATTTTTATACATTGACAATGTAAATTTTTTTATATTATTATCTAATTAAATTATCTTATTTGCATGATTTTTTAAGTAGTAGATGTAAAAATTAATTATCTTTGTTGATGGGGAAATATATAATTTGATGACAGTGTATATATTTATTTTACACCGCTAATGCATTAACATTAAGAATTTGGCTTGTGAGTAGGGGTGTCAACAGGCCAGGCCAGGCCAGGCCAGGCCTCGCCTTAAATAGACCTGGCCTGTAACAAGTTCATTGGGCCTGAACCTGGCCTGTTACCTGTTATAGGCTTTTTTTTTTGCCTAGTCTAGCATGCTTGAAAGGCCTGACTGGCTGAAGCACATTTATAAAGCCTGTTGCAAATTTATATAATAGGCTTATACCTTCATATAGGCCTAAATAGGTCTAGGCCTTTTAACACTCCTTTAAAAGGCCTATCATCATTCAATTTCAAGAATCAAATTAAATCCAACAAAATTCTAACTTCAAACACATCAAGATTAAATATTCAACTAAAAGACCAAGCATACACTAAATCAAAGTTTGAAAAGAAAATTCAACCACAAAGCTCACTAAGTAATCATACAACTTAAATAATATATAACTAAATAAAATACAATCTTGAAATAAACCCAACAAACCAACAAAAAATCAAATCTTCAAAATGATCTCCTCCTCTTCTTCAAACTCAAGTACCTTGAAAATGAGAAATTATTTATAGTTAGATTGTGACATAAATTAACAACTACTAGAAAAGATAACATTATAGTATATAAAATTCATACCATTTGCTTCTTCAGATTATACTTGTTGCGTAGCCAATCCCCGCAACAAATGAGGGCTGTAATAGATGCTTCATTCAATCTTGAACGAAACTCATCAATCACTCTTCCTCCAGCACTAAATGTTGATTCAGATGCAACTGTTGAGATTGGGATGGCTAGAATATCAGCGGCTATCTTTGACAAAATCTTATATTTCAAGCTGTTATTTTTCCACCATTCCAAAGCACTGAAAGAGTTAGTGCTTTTGTCAAGAATATGGACATTCTCATCAAGATAAACCTCAAGCTCAGATTTCATTGAGGGAATTGCCTGTTTGTCACGAACGAAACTCATGAATTCATCAGCTCCACTGATTTCTTGTTGAGGATTAATCTCATTGGAAGGATTGATATCATCAATGCCACCATCATCAACTTCACCACTACCACTAGCAATTCCCTCTTCCTCCCACAATTTAACATATTCATCATATAACATATTCAATGAAGTCATAACTATATCCACATTCTCTCTAGCCACATAATCAGGTTGATATATCAAGGGAAAACAATATTCAATAACATGAAATTTGAACCTGGGATCCAAAACAAGAGCAATGGACATTAGCAGATTACATTCCCCCCAATATTTGTCAAACTTACTTTTCATTGAGGCTGCCATATCTCTCATGAAGTGGTCTTCATCCATTGCCGCTTTGTCAATCACTTCTTTCACCCTCCAAACTTCAGGTAGATATAAATTTGCAGTTGGATAGTCACTACCTGAGATGACATTAGTAGCCATATTGAATACCCTCAAGACCTGGCAGACCTTCTCAACCTTCCTCCAATCCTCTTGTGATGGCTCATAGGAATAATGTGGCTCTCTTTCCTTATAAGATTCAAAGACCATCTTAAAATTCAAGGCAATAGCTAGCATCTTGTAGGTAGAATTCCACCTTGTTGGACAATCAATGACGAGTTTTCTTTCTTTCAAGTGCTTAGCTGCACTATATCACAAAATGCCTTCAATCTCGAATCATTATAATTAATATATTTGACACTCTCACGAATATTATGAATAATATCTTTAATTCTTCCAAGACCATCTTGCACTAATAAATTCAGAATATGTGCACAACATCTAACATGAAACAACTTACCATCAAGCACTAATTTGTTACACATTGATAAGTTGTCCTTGAGATTCCTCAAACATGAGTCATTATATGAAGCATTATCAATGCACCTGAGAAAACACCTTGTTTTCAATGCCCCAAGCTTTATGACACTTGAAAATGGCATCGGCTACATCAATTCCCGTCTAGGTCTGGCACTTTCACAAAGCTTAAGATCCTCTTCTGAAGATTCCACCTCGCATCAATGAAGTGACCAGTTATAACCATATATTCAGCTACCTGGTGACTAGATTTCCACATATCCGTAGTCAAGCTTATTTTACTCACACCTTTCAACAAGGCCTTCAAGCTTTTCTTCTCTGCCTCATAGATTGCCAAACAATCATTCCTAATTGTGTTGCGAGTAACTTTCTTGAACTCAGGATTCGCATATTGAAAGCCCCACATCAATATATGATCCTCAACAATGCTAAAAGGATACTCATGCACCATGATTGAACTAGCAAGTATTTCTCTCATCTTTTCATTTGTATATCGAACTCCAGGCGTCAGAAAAGGATTAAGATCCAAGCTAGAAGGTGGAAATGGAATGGGGGGCTGCTGCTTTTGCGAGGCCATGTGTAGCCTTCTTTGTAAGCAATTTTCCTTGTGTCTTTTCAAATGGCTAGTGCTAGCCCCCTTCCCTGAGTAAGCAAATTGTCCTTTACAGTGATTGCAAATAGCTTTTGTCACTCCTTTAGAAACTTCAATCTCTTTGAAATCATTCCAAACAATTGACGTCTTTTGCCTCTTTTTCTTAATGACACAATTTGCATCATCTTCCTGAGGTTGGCTTGAAGCTTGAGTTTGGCTTGAATCTGTTGGTGTCATTGGTGTGACTTGTTGTCCAATGATTTCATTTGGGCCAGGAAGAGGGGGATGGAGATGCGTACCAGATGATATTGTCTCATCAAGATCAATTTGAGAAGCCATTAAATAAACCTATCACATAGTAGAAAGTAAAATCAATTTTAAATTTAATTGCAATCACAATTTTAAAAAATTCAATTTTAAATTATATTTAATTACATATATAATTTAAATTATATAAGAGTATTCATTTCAAACAATTCTCGGAACTGAAATTGAACCAAACTGAAATTCTCGCTTTGTTTTGGCTATGATAAGTGTAAAAAGAGGACTTGTATAAAAAGAGTTATGTAATTCAGGCTTGAAATAACTATGTAAAAAGAGGACCTGTGTGAAATTGAAATAACAATATATTTTTTTGGTAAGGAAATAATAATATATTTAGTTACTTATATTCAAATTTTGCTATCCTAATATATTATATTATTAAACCCAAATTAAAGCTGAGGCTGTGACTTGTGAGGCATTCACATGCAATTTTTTTTTCTCCAAAAATTCCCACAGCGGCTGTCATGGTGCGGTGGTACCTTTCAGAGTTTTATATTCTCGCTTTCTTAAGGTGCATGAAACGTCCGGCGTGCAAGATCTGGTTGGGCACACGGATGCAAGCTTGGGCTCGCTGAGTTCTGGATGTGCACGCGAGTGCAAGCACAGGCTCGCAGAGTTCTGGTTGGGCGGGCGGTTAGGTGGCTGTGTGAGTCTGCTTTGGCATGCGGGTGGGTGTGGCAACTTGAAGTTGGGTGAGGTTGTGAGTGTTTGCAATGGCCGGCGCCACTGACGAAGGGACGGCGGAGGGTGCGCAATGGTCTTGTGAGTCTGTGAATGTTTAATGGAACTTGGAAGGAGAAGTTTCTAAAATTGTTGGGTGAGACAATGGTGATAGAACTTGGCCAGATTTGCTCTGACTGTGATGGGGGTGGCTGTGTGCGATGGACGATTCTCTTGATGGAAGGAGAACGGTTTCTAGCTTTGCACTTGCTAGCTTTTGTGAGTGGAAATTAGAAAAGATGCCATGTACTCATGTAGTCATGTGAGCTTGCTAAAGTGCAAATCCATTACAGCCTAAAGTGCTAATCTCCCACTCCCCAAGACAATTCCGTGTCCTAATCTCCCACTCCCCAAGACAATTCCGTGTCCATTACAACCTGTAAATGCAAAACATGATTTCACTTTTGATTCAAAAAGAAAGTGCTTTTAACATTATTTAATTAGTTTAGGTTTGCAAACTAATATAAATATATTAGATACATAACATATTATCAAACAAACAAGTTAGCGTAGTGGTCTTTATTCTTTCCAAAATGTAGAGGAGTTAGGTTCGAATCCTCCACACTGTCATTATATAATTTTACATATATTCATATAAACAGGCCGGCCTGCCAAGCCTAACAGGCTTCCGAACCAGCCTAGGCCTGGCCTCTTTAATTAAACAGGTTTTTTAAAAGGCCTGAGCTTAGTTTATTTATTAAACAGGCTAGGCCAGGTCAGGCCACCAATAGGCCAGGCCCTAGGCCCCTGACAGGCCGCCTAGCCTGTTGACACCCCTACTTGTGAGATAGTTGTTAATGTGTAAAAGTGAGGTGTTAATCATATCTAAATCAATAACTTTCATTATATATACATTACGTGTCAATCTCACTAAATGATCTCCAAGGGTGTTTAGTTCATTTTATCATCCTTCTCATTTTAGAGGAGTCAAATTTCAAAATTAATAATTTGTTATATTACCTTTTGTCATTATTTATTTTATTCACTGCTATAATGTTGAGATAATTGTTATATTAAAAAGTTTAAAGAATATAATATAAAATTTTCATTTAAATAATTGACTAAAATAAGTTAAAGCCATAAAAAAAATCTACTCTTATCAAATTATTATTTGACACGTAAATCAATGTTAATAATTTATGAATTAAAAATGGCTCACGTTCACATATATAAATAATAATGAATGTACGACGGAAAGGAGAGCAAATACCTTCTTTTTTCTCTGTTAAATTCGGAGAAATGTTAGGTACATACCACTTCCTCCGTACTTGATAATTGTCTATTTTTTTAAACAAAATTTATCTAAAAAAATTATTCATTTTAAAAGTTTAGGTAACATTAATAAAAAAATTTTCAATAATACTCTTATTACATACTATTAGAGGATAAGAAAGATATAGTATAAAAATAGGAGAGAAAGTTGGATTATTAAAAAGAAGTAAGGGCAATATAGTAAATTATTTTAAAATTTTTCTAATTTTGATATTTTCAATTTTATTTTCTTAATTGTAATGCGCATTTAAAACTGGACAATTATTGAAGGACGAAAGAAATATTTGTATGCAACAAGTTTATATCTCTAAGATAAAATTAGTATACGGTCTAACAAATTATTCTGTTTTCTTGACTTTTGTTCTTCTATACTATAGAAATATAAATTTATTGTACGAAGTGGTATATACCAAACATTTCTCTAAAATCCTAATGGTATTAAAATCGACTTTTGTAGAGGAGTCCATGTTAAGACCTTGATGCTTTTCATTCTCTTTCTCTCTTTTTGAATTTATCGTAACTTATTTTAAGGTACAATTCTTTTATAGTTATACGACCTCTATTTATTTTTAATTGTCTTTTAAGGAATAAGTAAAAACATGGTGCCCTAAAAACTTAATTGTATTTAGATATATTGAGTTTTTAAGATACTATATTTTTACTGATTCCCTAAAAGACTGTTAAAAATCGAGGATAATATTTAATTGCTACCATATAAAGTTGGATAACATAATTTTTTGTCTTACCCAAATCAAAGACACAGACTAATTAATTGTAGAGACTAAAATAAACAAAAAATTTCAGCTATTGAAATCTAAAGGTCTGTTGGTTTGAGCTTTTAGTTTTTTCAGTTTTCCAATTTTTTAGATTTTGTAACAAAAATACTGAAAATTCTGTAAATTATAAATTTTAACTTTCAACTTTTAATTCTAATTCTTAAATTTTAACTTTCAACTTAAAAATTTAAAAATATGAAAACTAAAACTAAAACCAAACATATCCTAAAACCCTTTATTTGTCGGGGTCAAAAGAAAAATTAAGAAAACAAAATGTAATGTTCAATTTCCATGTTACTCCCTTCGCATACCCCAAAAAAATAAAATAAAAAAATGGGTATATTCCGCGTGCTTTAGGTGGAGCTCATATCATCAATAGAAGCAAACGCGTAGAAGTAACGAGTGATTTTTGAAAGAGTGATGTTATATGTATAATTAAATTATATAGTAAATGAATATTATATATTTTATTATCATTGAATTTGATGAATGAGTGAAATGAGAGGGGAATACACATCATATCCAATAATAATAAGGTATGTGATGTGTATTTATTATACAATTTAATTGTACACTAAACATTATTCTTTTTGAAAAGAAGAAACGATAAGTATATAAGATAATAGTAGGTTAACTACCACAAAAATTGTTTGTTCTGGCAACACAAGCGTTCTCTTTGTTTTTTTATTTTTTTCCCCGATTAAACAAGTGTTCTATTTCTTTCATCACCTTTGGAGGATTTTAGAGACAAAAGAAGTTACACTCTCCAATTGAGTAAGCGTCAAGCAATTATTAATTAATTCTCGTGTGATTATAATCTTGTGTCTTGCCTTGTATCCTGGTTTTCATTTTTGGCTTTAGAGGATATGTAATTCTTTGTTCCTTGTATTCTTTTTGAGGTAAAATTCAATTCAATATCTTTGGAATCATGAATCAACTTGGTTTTACATGGTTGTTGGATTGCGTCAATCATGTTCTTGGTTTTTTTCTTTTTCCTCAAATTGTTCCCCTCTTGCTGTTTTGAATGAAAATGATCAAATTCTCACAACTCCTATTTTTTTCTGAAGGGACAAAAAGTACCAATCAGTACTCATTTAATAACAATTGCTTTCTCCGTGATATGGATTTACTTGATCATATGTATTTGCTGATGTTAGATTTGTGAGTTTATGTTTTTCCCCCCCTCTTTTTTGTTTCTTTATTTGTTAGTCTTTGGGGAAGAGTTTTTCTGTTCAGAAATAAATTTGTCTTATCGTTTAGCTTAAATGGTGTGGCAGAAGAAAAGGGCTTTCTGAAGTATAATTGAATAGTATGTACTTAGTTTTCTCTTTCCCGTAGCATCTTGATTTAGTGAAGAAGTCATTTCTTAATGTTCCTGCAATTTGTACCTTATTAAATCTAATGGATCTCACTTTCATTCCTTCCATTTTGCATTGTTCTATTTTGTGAAGATATCATGACATGAAGTTGAGTTCTTGGATTTCCCGTTAACTTTTATTATACCTTTTTTCTTTCACCTTACAAGACAATCATGGAGCAGATTTCATTTGATTATGTATTTGTGTGATAATTGATGTTGTTTCTTATGATTACTTATGAATCTTAGGTTAAATCAAGATGAGCTACAAAAAAGACAAGCATGATGATGAGTTTGGTGAGAGAGGCTTGTTTTCACATTTAGTAGGCCATTATCCATCGGCACCACCCCATCCTCCTCCATTTGGTTCATACCCACCACCAGGAGGCTATCCCTCAACTGCCTACCCACCGCCTGCGTATCCTCCTCCAGGAGGATATCCGCACACCGGTTATCCTCCTTCAGGGTATCCACCTTCTGGTTATCCTTCTCACTTAGGATATCCATCATCACCTTATCCTTCTCCACATGGCTATCCCTCTCCATATCATTCAGGTACACTTAACAATTGCAATTCTTTAGGAAGATTATTATGATTATGTTTGAAATTGAATTATTAGGGCCTGTTAAGATTCTGTATTGAATTCCAATTCTCATTTTTTGTTCTTAGCCGGGTTCATGTCTTCCACAATTGTGATAAAAATTGTGAAAACAAGAAATAAAAATAAAAACCAAGCAGACCCTTACTATTCGATATCCTCTTTTGTCTCATATCTACAATAACAACAACAACAAAGCTTTATCACACTAGGTTGAGTTGCTACTTGAATCATTTGATGCTATTATGTTATGCAAAAAATTACATGTTCATGATGTGTTTGGTATAGGGGTGGAAATTTGTGCTCTTTTTACTTTCCAACTAAACATACCTGAGGGTGTGTTTGGAACAACACAAAAAATGGGGGAGAATATTTCATGAGTGAGCTCCATGTGTAATTTTACACATGGCACTCATTTATGAAATTTTAATCCTCTATTTTCACGTCATAGCAAACAACCTCATTAAAACAATTTACATTAAGGTTTTTTCTAATGATTTGACCAAATGTTTTGTGACATGGATTATGTTCAAACCATACTTGATGAAACACGTGTATCAGAGATTAGATTGCTGATCATAGTTAGAATAATTCTGCTCATACTCTTAGGAAGCAGAGGCTTATGATTTAATTTCAATGCACATGGTGGTGCTGAATTCTTGTTATTCAGGACACATGCCTGGTATAGGAGGGGCTGGTATGGGATTGTTGGCAGGGGGTGCTGCTGCTGCAGTTGCTGCATATGTTGCTCACCATCTAGCACATGGTCATTATGGACATGGTCATGGCCATTACTTTGGCCATGGAAAGTGTAAGCATGGGAAATTTGGCTAGCGTTGGAAGCATGGCATGTTTGGAAGGCATCATGGCAAGTTTAAGCATGGCTGGAAAAGATGGAAGTGATATGTGGCCAATATATTACATAATGTAGTTATGTGTATAGTCATCCAGGATGAATTCCTGGATGAATAATGTTTGCTAATAGCAACATAGTTTTTGTTGGGGGTGTGCAATGAATACTTTTTTGTCTATAGATTATTATGTATCTCTTGTGCTAAATGTGTGTGGCTCCTGTATATATAAGAAATCCATCATCCTTAATTATTTAGCTTATTTTCTTATGATTTTCCTGTTCATGAATGGCTTAAAGTTTGAGATAACAGTTAGGTAAATTTCACTGATAACCCTTCAGATTCAATGTTTGTCAATGATGGGAGTTTTTAAGCTCCTAGTGTAGTAATAGGACATGTATGTATGTTGTAACTTGTATCCAAATACCTCCTTTTGAAAGGGAATGAATAAGAGGAAACGTTCACTTTAATTCTTAAAGTTATAAGTGTTTTATGAAATAAATAAAGTATCAATTTAATCTCCAACATAATAAAAAGTTATTCAAATTGGTATTTTTGGTAGTTCAAGTTAGCTTCTGCAAACATTAGTGTAAGGATTAAATTGAATAACTTTTTTGCAATTTTAAATACTTTATTGATTTTAATGACTAAAGTGAAATTTGCATGTAATTTTAAAGATCAAAATGAATCTTTTCTCGAATGAATTATTTCATGTGAAAATTTCACCTCACCTTATCATAATTTTCTTCGTTGATAAAGGTGGACTCTAACTTGGGTCCACAAAAAAAATCTAATCAATATTAAAAATTTGTATATTTCACAACCTTTTGAAGACTTCCTATGAGTTTTTTTGTTCCCAAAGGTTTGCACTTCAACAACTTAAAGAAGGCAGTCTCAATGAAACTATTGATATGAACCTTGAGAAAAATAGTTACAAACTTAGCATGTGCTACTATAAGCAGTCCCTTAGTGGATAAAATCATATTAGGTGGTTTGAAAATTAAAGCATTTAGTGCATGTCAAAGTTTTACAACAAGACAATAAAAGAAAGGCCTTGCAGTATGAGTGTGTGGAAGCAACTATTCTGCTATTTTTGTGTTTGGAGTAAACACACAGAATAGTCCTCCAAAAGTTCACGAGGGATGAAGTTAATCTTGAAAAAAAATTAGACATTACTCCATTTCTTTAATGTTTAAAATGAACATTTTAGGGCAAAAATGAATATCAATTTATTTTTTAAATTGATGGTTATTTTGTATTATGAAAAAAAAATTCAAAGTGATGTTAAACGTCTTTAAAATACTAATTTAAGAGACTAGTTTTAATGCACTAATAGCATAGAATATAGTTATACTATCATCTAATTAAAATCTTCCATTGCATGACTTTTCATGTAGTGGGTAGAAAAATCAATTATTATAACCAATATGACAATATATAATTGAATGATTGTGTAAAAATCTTCAACATTGTTAGTGCACAAAAATTAAATCCTTAATCACTTTATGTAACGTTTAATTATAAATATGTGCTCTTTTCATTTTATCCTATATATTTCTGGTGATAAAATTTAAGGTGTGTTTGACATGTGATGTTAGGTATAATAGAATAAACTAATATTACATGTTATGCCTTTTATCCCTTATTTGGTACATTCAATATATTGTATATAGGCCTTATCTATCTTACACTCTTTAGGTATAAAAATGATATATATCTCAATCCAGCTTAGGACTGAAAGGCTGGATTAGCTAGGCCTCATTACCTTTTCAATATATAATAATACTATTTCAACACTTACCTTTGGATGTCTCATTCAGACACCCACTTTATTACTACTTGATGAGATTGTGATTTATACTCATTCCACTCATCCATCTCATCCAATGGTAATAGAGTGGGTGTTTAGATGTGGCACTCAAAAGTAGGCATTGAAATAGCATTACTATTTAATATATAATGCCACTTTTACTTTTTAATATTTTATCAAAATAAAAATAGTTCACAAAAATTATACAAACAAAAAATAATTCTCAATAAAATTATTTCATAATAAATTAAAAATTAATTTATATACATTGAGTGTAAAACAAATTTACATTGTTAACTAATTAAATTTCACCAAAGTAACAAATTGTTAAAAAATAACTATTTATTATCACAACTGTCCACCTTGAGTTGTCATTTTAGCAAGATTCTATGGGTTGACAGTATAACACAGTTTTATACGGCCAATGCATATCAATTAAAGTCTTAATAAATACTTTTAAAATATAATATATATATATATATATATATATATATATATATATATAATATCTATTTGATTACATATAATAAAAATAAAAATGATTATAATTGATAAATAAATGTTTTGTTCTACTATATCATTTTAAGTTAAAATAATAGCAAATAATTGTCACAACGTACCCGGAGGGTGCCGCGACAGGAATGACAACAAATTTAAAAATAATGAGAGTCGCCACCAATTTTAATTATAGCTAAAATTAGAAAACTATTTCGGTAAACTAGTCATTTGAAAGAGATTTTCAGGTTCGGGAGTCTGATTACGATTAAGGAAGGGTGGAAACTTAATCCCACTGCACCCCTAATACGTCCATATAAATACGATTACCTTAGAGTTTATTATGCAAATTAATTATAATTTTAGTATATTTATTTTTTCCCCAAAAATGTAATTATTTATTTACAAAAATGAAATAAAGATGAAATTAATAATTACGTATTTACAAATATAAAGCTAAGATTAATAATTATATATTTATAAAAATAAAGCTAAGATTAGTAGTCATATGTTTATAAAAATAAAGCTAAAATTAAAAATTATATATTTATAGAAATAAAGCTAAAATTAAAACAGAAATTAAGGAACTAATTTTATGAAAAAGAGATTTTGGCTTGATAGTATGACTACACCGACATATCCTCTGGTGCAATGAGGAACTCAAAGCCACGTCGTTCTATAAAAAATATTTCTGTGTTGATGTGTTTTAATTGAGATAAAAATTGTGTTGGTTGATTTATTTTAATTAACATTGCAAAGGGAGTATCAACTCCTCAATCACGATATTTGATAATTGCACGGAACTAAAATATTTTTTTTGTATTTATTTATTTATTTATTTATTTTGAGTAGTCCTAATCTTTTAGAAAAATAAAAAAAAACCTAAACCTATTAATAATGAACCAGCACCAAAAACACAAACTTAACTAATACCCACCCAACACCAAAACAATTGAACAACAAACCCATATCCCAAAGATATCCAATAAGCCCAACATCCCAAAAGACCCAGCAAACCCAAACAAACAGAACCCACTAATTGGTAACTCGAAAAAAAAAATGCTGTCCAAAAGGTCATTAAAACAAATCTAGCCTAAAAGACACCAACCCCATTTGAATCCCTAAATTTCCTTTACTTACTAAACTGAAACAGGACACAGACAAGATGGAGGAGGTGATATGGAGGGAGAGTGAGGGAGAACTAACAGCGAGGGCAGCTTTGCAGGGAGTTTGCGGCGGCTTTGAAGCTTTGATCGGCGGAGGCACGGAAGTTTTCACAATGGCTGGATGGAAGGCACGAACAGCAGTGCACAGGGGTACAGGGTACGGTCTTGGAGCAGCGCAAAGGAGACTTCACAAGGCACTGGCTACTCACGGGGGTTGGACTGGTCTACACAGTTGGACGTCTGCGCGACAGTGCTGGTGGGCTGAGGCAGAGGAGGTTCCGGCGATGTAGCTGATGTGTGGCTAGACTTGCTGACGGTGACGCGAGTGAAGGTGCTATGTGGGTTCTGGTACCGCGAAGCTGCTGGTCTCGCAGGTTCTCAGGTGTGAATGTAGCAAGCTTGCAAGAGACTGGTCATAGCAGCAGAAGGGGAGGCTGTGCGGCAGCGGTGTAGAGCAGATCGGCGTGGCTTTGGGAGGAACTCGCGGTGGTGCTATCGGGAAATGGGTTTCTCAGCTTTTCTTATTTAGTTTTTTTTTTATGATGATGACAGTTTATTATTATTATTATTATTTTATGGCCTATTGGTTTAGATGGCTTTGATTTGGTTATGAGAGAAAGATAATTGATAATGGTGATGATGTTAGGGTTAAGGATGAGGTCATGGGATTTGGGTTTGTTACTGGTAATGGTAGATAGTGATGATGATGGAGATTGTGTATAATGACAACGGATTTGTGAGGATGGTTATGATACTTGAACTGTAATGTGATGGATGGGAAGGTTAGGAATGATGGAATTGGGTTACTAATATTAGGGTATTGGCTAGTTTATGTGTCTTGCTGATTCTACTGGCCAAATTCTTGTTGATCACCTTTCTCCGATCTCTCTATGTCTCTGGCTGAAATTAGCTCTGTCTCTCTCGTGTCTCTTGCTAAAAATTAGCTCGATTCCCTTTTGCTAAAAATTTATTCCCTGTCTCAGTTCTCTCTCTGTTTGCTAAAAATTGGCTCTCTCCCCTCTCTGTGCTTGCTAAAAATTGGCTCTCTCTGTGTGCTTCTCTTGCCAAAAAAAAAAAAAATCCCCATTTTCTGTCTTTGAATTTTCTCATTTATATCTTGCAATCCTTGACCCTGTCAGCTGAGCAATTAATGTTCTGATTCTTGGCTGCTTCGATTGTCAACTTTTTCTGACTGAGGCATTAAATGCATTGATTCCTTATACTGTTGGAGCTTTGAATAAGATGATCAGCATTAAATGCATTGATCTGTGGTCAAAGTTTAAATTAAACTATTGGCCCTTCTCTGTTGGAGCATTAAATGTTTCTATCTCTTTCATTGTTTTTTATAATCCTTGTCCTAGAATAGCAAATCTCTTTGTCCCTTTTATTTTTGTTTTGGTCACAACGTACATTCCGTCCACTTTTATTCAATGGACCAAAAAAATAGAATAGGCTAGGTTATTATTATTATTATTTTTTTTTTACAAATGGGCCAAAACAACAGGCAAATAAAAAACAGAATGGGCTGACACTAACATGAGCTAGGAAACTAGAATGGGTTTTTTGTATATATATATATATGTATTATAAATGGGCTAAGAAACAACAAATAAATAAATCAAAATAGTATGCACTGACAAAAATGGAAGAATAAAAATAATGAAATGACATTAAAAATGAGAGTAAAATGTTCAGACAAAATGTGGTGTTCACAGTTGCCCCTCTTTACTTGTTTCTTACTAAAAATGATAAAGTCTGTGACTTTAATATTTTGCTGTAAGGGACAAGTAAAGATATAAACACACATTTTGTCCGAATGCATGATGCATGAGAATGATATTGACGATGATAGATGTATGATGTGAATGAATGAATGCGCATTGCAAAAGCTTTAACAGATGCTGCTAAAGAATCAATGTGCAATGACGACGAATGCATGATGATAGTGTGAAATGATGTGTATAGATGATTTCATGAAGGTGTTGAATGTATGATGTTAATGCTTTTATGAGTGATGCCATATGATTTTATGATGAATGCACATTGCTAATGTCAAGTAGAGAATGAAACCTTTATGAACATTAGATGCATGCAAAATCTGATAGAAACTGGAAGAGAATAAGGAATTCGAAAGCTTGTGAATGTGGAATGCGTATGAGATGTGAAGTACGTGAAAATGAGAAAGTGAATGTGAAAGTAGTGAAAGTGAGTGTGAAAGCAATGATAGCCTGTGAAATGTGAAAATTTAAAATCTGTGAAAACGTGTAAATGTGAAAGCTTGTGAATGTAAAAGCATGTAAATGTGAAAACATATAACTGTGAAAGCTGATAAATGTGAAAGCTGTAAGGGTGAAAGTAGTAAATGTGAAAGCAGTAAATTGTGAAAGTTGTAAATTGTGAAAGTTGTAAATGTGAAAGTAAGTAAAAGTTTGTGAAAACAAGTAAGAGCCTGTGAATACAATTAAATGTTTATGAAAACATGTAAAAGTCTGTGAAAGCAGTAAATGTCTGTGAAAGTAGTAAATGTCTATGAAAGCAAGTAAATGTCTGTGAAAGCAAACAAATATATGTGAAAGCACTAAATGTTTGTGAAAGCAGTAAATGTCTGTGAAAGCAAGTAAATGTCTGTGAAAGCTGTAAATGTCTGTGAAAGCAGTAAATGTCTGTGAAAGCAAGTAAAAGTATGTGAAACCGGTAAAAGCCTGTGAAAGCAAGTAAAAGTCTGTGAAAGTAAGTAAATATCTGTGAAAGCAATAAAAGTCTGTGAAAGCTATAAAAGTCTGTGAAATCAATAAAAGTATGTGAAAACAGCAAATGTGTGTGAAAGCAATAAAAGTTTGTAAGAGTAAGTAAATGTGAAAACTTATAGAATCGACAACTTGTAAAATTGTAAAATTTAAAAGACTTGTGAGAGTGAATAATGCTAATGATTGATAGTGCAAGATTGATGTAATGATGTTGTGATGTAAAGCTGATATGATCGTATGATGAATGATGCCTAAATGGTGAAGGAATTGCTGTAAAACTGATGTAATGATGAAAATATTCCTTAAAACTAAAATTGCTCACATTGTCCTTCAAGAAAGCTTTTGTCTCTCAGAATAAGTCATCTACTAAGATGGGTTGTTTGGTGAACCTCTTCATTGTAGTTTTCAAACATCTTCACTTGATGATAGTTCAACGACTCCTTATTGCCCTAGTTTTCTTTATTACTCCATCTATTGTTCTGACTTCTCCTTATTGCCCCTGTTTTCTTTTTTTACTCCATCTGTTGTTCTGACCTCTCCTTATTGCCCCAGTTTTCTTCATTACTCCATTTGTTGTTCTGACCTCTATTACTTTTCCTTTGTGAGCCTATCTTAATCCTCAAGCTCCTTATTTGACTTATCAATCATGAGTTTTGTTAGCAGACTAGTCCCTTGATTGTACTTCAATTATAATATCATGATTATGCATGGTAATAAAAGAAAATATGAGATAAACAGAGACATAGAGGAAGAGAAAAATAATTTTATTGGACTTGAAACTGGAGAGTACTTATAGTATTTCAACAATTGTCAAGAGATACGGAAGAAATAAAGAAAAGAATGACAGTGCTATTTTCATGTGATCAACCCATTTTACTGATTCATTGGCTGCATCAAACTCAAAATCCATGATTGTGAGTGTAATCCTTTATTGTGCTTAACAAAAATACCATGACCCACCAATCTCGAATTGCCCCAGTCACTCACTGTCCTACATAATTTCTTGCTTATTGGTCTGATTTCCACTATTACGATAGGCCGCCCTTTCGGGTTTTCGACCTAACAATTAAAAGTTGCTCTAACTTTTGCCTAAGTTGCCCTTTCTGGGTTTTCAACCTAGCGAGCATTTTCTTTTCTTTTTTTTTTTTAATTTTTTTTTAGGTTGCCTTTCCAGGTTTTCAACCTAGCGAGCATTTTTAATCTTCAAGCAAAATATTTCTTCACAGCATCTGAGTTGACTGGCTTGGCAAGCGTTTTGCCTTCCATGTCAGTCAAGATTAAAGCTCCTCCAGAAAATGCATCTTTTATGATGTAAGGGCCTTCATGTGTGGCTGCCCATTTGCCTCTATTATCTTCTTGATTTGGCATAATCTTCTTCAGAACCAAATCGCTTGGTTGAAATGTTCGAGGGTGAACATTCTTATTAAATGCTTTTGCTATCCTTTTTTGGTATAACTGACCATGGCAAATCGCAGTTAACCGTTTTTCTTCAAGCATGTTCAATTGCTCGTATCTTGTTTTGAGCTACTCAGCTTCCTCCAGTTCAGCTTCTGTCAAGACCCTTAAAGACGGAATTTCTACTTCTATAGGTGTGACTGCTTCCATTCCATACACCAGTGAATACGGTGTTGCCCCAGTTGAGGATCTAACAGAAGTACGGTAGGCGTGTAATGCATAAGGTAGCATATCACTCCAATCCTTATACGTGACCACCATTTTCCCCAAGATCTTCTTGATGTTTTTATTTGCTGGTTCCACAGCCCCGTTTATCTTTGGTCGATAAGGAGCTGAGTTATGATGCGATCTTGAATTGCTCACACAGTTTTTGGACTTTTGTATTGTTGAAATTAGTTGCATTATCTGTGATGAGCCTTTCTGGCAACCCATATCTACAAATGATGTTGTTCTTCAGGAACTTCACCACCACTTTCCGCATTACATTGGCGTAAGATGCAGCCTCCACCCATTTAGTGAAGTAATCGATGGCAACCAGAATAAATCAATGCCCATTAGAAGCTTTAGGACTAATTGGTCCTATGACATCCATGCCCCACATTGCAAACGGCCAAGGTGATGTCAGAGTATGCAGTGGCACAGGAGGAGAATGGATTCGATCAGCATAGATTTGACATTTGTGGCACTTTCTGACGAAATCTATGCAATCTTTCTCCATAGTGAGCCAATAGTATCCTTGTCTGAGGATTTGTCGGGATAATGTGTGTCCATTAGCATGGGTTCCACAAACACCCTCATGGACTTCTGATATGATGGAGTTAGCTTCCACAGCGTCAACACACCTTAATAAGACTCCGTCATAGTTTCTTTTATACAACACATTACCCGGAAGGAATAAGGACATTGATAGTCGTCTGAGTGTCTTTCTGTCATTCTTATTTGCTGATGCTGGATATTCTTTCTCCTTAATGAACCTTTTGATGTCATAGAACCATGGTCGGCCATCAGGTTCTTCTTCAATGTTAGAACAGTATGCTGGTTCTTTTTTGACAACCACTTGCAAAGGTCGCATTTCTACTTCCAGATCGAGCTTGGTCATTATAGCCAAGGTAGCTAAAACATCTGCAAACTAATTCTGTTCACGGGGTAAGTAATGGAAACTCACATCCTTGAATTCATCCTTTAAGCTCGTGAGATGTAATATGACAGCAACCTATGCTCTTTAACTCACCATTCTCCATTAACCTGAAAGATTATTAGAGCTGAGTCCCCGTAGACTTCTATATACTCTACACCAAGGGCTATTGCCGCTTTCAGATCTGTTATGCACACTTCATATTCAGCCGTGTTGTTAGTGCAATCAAATGCTAGTTTGACAGCGATCGGGAACTATTTTCCACTGGGGGACACTAGTACTGCTCCAACTTCATTCCCGTGAATGTTGACGGCACCATCAAAGTACATTTTCCACATTAGGTCTCCTTTTTCCTCGCTTTCATTATCTTCTTCTACAGCGGCTAGGACTTCTTCATCAGGAAATTTGAACTCCATTGGCTGATATTCTTCTAGTGGATTCTCAGCCAGGTGGTCTGCTATTACGCTTCCTTTTATGGACTTTCTGGTCACATACTTGATGTCAAATTCTGCTAAAGCCACTTGCCATTTGGACATTCTTATGGAGATATGTGGGCTTTCAAAAATGTACTTCATGGGGTCCATCCGTGATATAAGCAAAGTTGTGTAATGGAGCATGTATTGTCGTAACCTCTTCGTCGTCCATACTAGTGCACAACAAGTCTTTTCAATAGCCAGATACCTAGATTCGCAATCGTTGAACTTCTCGCTCAAGTAGTAAATGGCTTGTTCCTTTCTATCGGACTCATCATGCTGTCCTAACATCGCTCCTATTGACCCGTGCAACACCGTGAGGTAGAGTATCAACGGTCGTCCTGGTGTGGGTGGAACCAGGAGAGGTAGATTTGACAGGTAGTTCTTGATTTTGTCAAAGGCTTCTTGACATCTGTTGTCCCATCTACTCGGATTATCCTTCCTCAATAGTTTAAATATCGGGTCACAAGTATTGGTCAAATTGGAGATGAATCTTGCTATGTAATTCAAACGACCTAAGAAACCTTGAACTTCCTTTTCTGTCTTGGGCACTGACATGCCTTGAATGGCTTTAATCTTGTCTGGGTCAACCTCAATACCTTTCTTGCTAACGATGAACCCCAACAACTTTCCAGTCGATGCTCCGAATGTGCATTTTGCTGGATTCAATCGAAGCTTGTAAATCCTCAACCTCTCGAAAAATTTTCTAAGCACAACAACATGACTTTCTCCTTCTCGTGACTTTGCTACCATATCATCCACATACACCTCTAGTTCCTTGTAGATCATGTCATGGAAAAGGGTCACCATTGCTCGCTGATATGTTGCTCCAGCATTCTTTAGCCCAAACGGCATCACTCGATAGTAAAATACTCCCCACTGAGTGATGAATGATGTCTTCTCCTTATCTTCTTCTGCCATCAAGATCTGATTGTAGCCTGAATAACCATCCATGAAGGAGAATCAGTGACTTCTTGCTGTTCTATCAACTAGGACATCTATATGGGGAAGGGGAAAATTGTCTTTTGGGCTAGCTTTGTTTAAATCCCGATAGTCCACACACATTCTGACTTTTCCATCTTTCTTTGGTACCGGTACTATATTGGCTATCCATTTCAGATATAGCGGGACCTCTAGAAAGCCTGCATCAAGTTGCTTCTTGACTTCCTCCTTGATCTTGAGTGACATTTCTGGATTCATCCTCCGCAACTTCTGTCGCTTAGGTTCTATCCCCTCAATTAATGGGATTTTATGAGCCACTATCTCTGGGTCCAAACCAGACATATCTTTGTAAAACAAGGCAAAAACATCTATGAATTCATGGAACAGTGCAATCATCTCTTCTCTTTCTGGGTTGTCAACTATTTTCACCTCTTTCTTATCCTCATCAGTACCCAGATTCACAATTTCGACAATCTCATCATGTGGATTTATCCCCTTTTCCATTGAATCTATGATTTGGGCAAATTGTTGGCACAACTCAGGATCTTCATCTTGTTCATTTTCATTCAAGTCCGTTGTAACACAATAATCAGTTAATGGATTTTCACAATCATTTGCACAAGATAGAGATTCTGAAAGAGATGATTCCCTGGAATTGAGACGAGACTCGAAATAAATAAGAGGAAAAAATAAATGAAAAGAAGAAAAAAAATTACGAAAAGAAAATGGAAAAGAAAAACCCATGCATAATTATTTAATTAAAATTGAAGTACAACAAAGGTGACTAAAATGTTCCTTACTCAAGATACAACAAATCATCTAAGGGCTCAGAATCCCAATTGTTCAATGGCTCGCAGCTTGGGTAGACTAGTAGAGGCATCTTCTTGGCTCCTTCGAGAGTGTTAATAGTTTCAGATCCTTCTATCATTACCCTTTGCTGCGGTAGAAATGTGTCCCTGATATGTGAATTTTCTTCTTGGCAGATTCAACAGATTGGAGTTCTCCTGTAGCTTCATATCCAAGGTCGAACTTCCCATGATTGTTAGGGAGGAAAATTGGATCCTTGATTCCTTGTAACTAGCTTCCTAGTCCTTTTCCTTCTTTGAATCCGCTCTTTTGCATGATTTGAGCGACTGGAAGTGTGTCACCTTTTTGTTTCTCCGGTTAAGCTATTTCGAGATTCTGAAATGAAACCTCGAGAGTGTCTTCAGCACAATCAATATACGACACCGCCACTGGTTTGGTCACCAACAACTCCTCTTCTCCTTTTACTGTAATGAGCTTTCCACAATCTATGAATTTCACCCTCTGATGAAGAGTAGAGGGAACTGCACCTGCCTCATGAATCCAGGGTTTTCCTAACAGCATTGTATACCCTGGTTCAATGTCCATCACCTGAAATTTGGTCAGGAATATGGTTGGCCCAATTTCCAACTGAAGGTCAATGGTACCCGTGATTTCCCGCAATGATCCGTCAAATGCCTTGATGATTGTCTCGCTTGGTGCAATTGTGCAAGGATCGATCTGTAATTGCTGCAGAGTGCAGTAAGGAAACACATTGAAAGCTGACCCCCCATCAATCAATACTTTCGCGATATTGCAACCCTGACATTTTAGGGTAATGTGAAGCGCCTTCAGACGTATTTGTGGTTTTAGGAGGAACTCGCGGTGGTGCTATCGGGAAATGGGTTTCTCAGCTTTTCTTATTTAGTTTTTTTTTTATGATGATGACAGTTTATTATTATTATTATTATTTTATGGCCTATTGGTTTAGATGGCTTTGATTTGGTTATGAGAGAAAGATAATTGATAATGGTGATGATGTTAGGGTTAAGGATGAGGTCATGGGATGTGGGTTTGTTACTGGTAATGGTAGATAGTGATGATGATGGAGATTGTGTATAATGACAACGGATTTGTGAGGATGGTTATGATACTTGAACTGTAATGTGATGGATGGGAAGGTTAGGAATGATGGAATTGGGTTACTAATATTTGGGTATTGGCTGGTTTATGTGCCTTGCTGATTCTACTGGCCAAATTCTTGCTGATCACCTTTCTCCGATCTCTCTATGTCTCTGGCTGAAATTAGCTCTGTCTCTCTCGTGTCTCTTGCTAAAAATTAGCTCGGTTCCCTCTTGCTAAAAATTTATTCCCTGTCTCAGTTCTCTCTCTGTTTGCTAAAAATTGGCTCTCTCCCCTCTCTGTGCTTGCTAAAAATTGGCTCTCTCTGTGTGCTTCTCTTGCCCATAAAAAAAAAATCCCCCTTTTCTGTCTTTGAATTTTCTCATTTATACCTTGCGATCCTTGACCCTGTCAGCTGAGCAATTAATGTTCTGATTCTTGGCTGCTTCGATTGTCAACTTTTTCTGACTGAGGCATTAAATGCATTGATTCCTTATACTGTTGGAGCTTTGAATAAGATGATCAGCATTAAATGCATTGATCTGTGGTCAAAGTTTAAATTAAACTATTAGCCCTTCTCCGTTGGAGCATTTATGCTTCTATCTCTTTCATTGTTTTTTATAATCCTTGTCCTAGAATATCAAATCTCTTTGTCCCTTTTATTTTTTATTTTTGTTTTGGTCACAGCATACATTCCTTCCACTTTTATTCAATGGACCAAAAAAACAGAATAGGCCAGGTTATTATTTTTCTTTTTTTTTTTTTACAAATGGGCCAAAACAACAGGCAAATAAAAAACAGAATGGGCTGACACTAACATGAGCTAGGAAACTAGAATGGATTTTTTTATATAGATATATATATATATATTATAAATGGGCTAAGAAACAACAAATAAATAAATCAAAATAGTATGCACTGACAAAAATGGAAGAAATAAAAATAATGAAATGACATTAAAAATGAGAGTAAAATGTTCAGACAAAATGTGGTGTTCACAATAATAAGTATTTAAATAGTAATATTCATTTTAGTTATTATAAATAAATAAAAACCTTATTATTTTATTATTATTTTATTTTTTTTGTTAAATATTCACTTAAGATTATAATTATTTGTAACAATAAGATAATAATAATATATCATATAATATAAAATCTTATTTTAGTAGGTCTTATACTCTTAAGCCTTATGTTGCTATCATACTAGAGGTAGAGAGTGGGCTAATGTATATGCTCCAAAGTGAAACTACATGGCTCCCTTTTCTCATGGGATATAAATAGCTATGACGTTAATGGGGAGAGCCGTGATTATTATGAGTGTTGATCAGGAGATGAGAGTTAGTAGTTATGGCCTTATTAATTAAGAGGAGATATCCTACACATGCGTGTAATAAGTCATTGTTAGGTAGAAGGGGCACACGAGCTAAAAGTCTAAGCCAAAAGGTGTTGAGGCTTAAAGGTTTAGGCTGGTCGTCCTCCGATCCATAAGCCCTCTAGCCTTGTGCTTGGGTGAAAGCAAAGAGGCTGAGACTAAAGCTCAAGGTGAGTCAATCTGATCGATCCATAAGCCCTTCAACCTTAAGCTCGGGTGGTAGCTATGAGACAAAAGGTCAAGGTCGGTCGGACTCACTGGTCCATAAGCCCTGCAATCTCAAGTTAAATTGAGAGCAAAAAGGCTAAGAGACTAAAGGTCAAGCTCAATTGGTTTCACCGGTCAATAAGCTTCAGATCTAACTTGCACATTGTACAGGAGTTGAAAAAGGATCATCTTAGATAAGTTGCAACATGCTATTTACTTTTACACCTTTTGAAACTCATACCATGAACCTTTGTATGAATTTCATTCCAATCCAATTGTGGATCTACAATAAATAATAATTAAAAAAATGCATGTTAAAAATGTCATATGAGAATGGTAAAGATTATGGGTATGTTAAAATGTACTTATCTATAGTTCATTTTTGTCATAGGTATATATGTGATGTCACCCACTATAGTATGACCCATGAGTTCTCATGGAAAATTGGATATGGGTTGGGTCGGGAACAAACCATAATCAAAGAAGGTGGGAAGGGCACTTGGCCAACCTATTTGCTGTGCAAGGTCATGGGTCCACTGGACCCTTACGGTTGGGCTGGGAACAACGGCTCTGGATCAATTAGGCCAAAAGAAGAGGGTTAGTAGGGCCTTCACTAATGGGCTCCATGGACTGCCCTAGTGAGCATGAACTGTTGGGTGTTGTCATGACCCCACTTGGGAACATGTGACCAGTACATGAGGAATCTCATCCCCATGTTAGCCTCATGACCTGTAAGTCTCTCTATATGCAAAGTTTAATAACAAAATCCATTTTTAAAACATAATTTCATCTATAAAATAAATCTCTTTCTCTTGAAAAAGAAATCATCATGAATAATAATTTCATAAACCCACTCTGAATTTGTTTTTGTAATACAAAACATAATGAGTTGCTCTCTATACAAAAATAGCTATATTCATGTAAATACAGTATAAGTATAAATCATTATGCAAAACATACAGACAACTTTATGGTCCATGACCCTGTCCGTAATGACACTGGAGCACTCTAAGAACAACAAAAGGGTGCTTCACTTTGAAGTGAGGCTCACCAAATGGCATTTCTACGACTAGATAGGGGTGGCCGGAAGGAATCACTTTATTGAATCAATAGTAGATATACCTTCATTTTCTCATTTTAGTGCTGCCTTTTCCATTTTATAACAATCAAACTAGTTTTCTTATTGCTATGTTTACAAGAACTAGAAATTGAAATGAGGCATACCTGGCTTCCGTGGCATGTGTTAGGCGTTTTGTTCAATAAATCAACTTACCATGCATTGAAGGACTCTTCTGGTTTCAATTATTGTGATTCTTGTTTATTAATTGGTGCTTGCACAAGTACCAGACTGGAACCAGGACTTTACAAACCCATTGTTGCCACTCATAGTGGATATTGGATGTGGTAATCTGAATTTAGATGATAAAATTATAATATATTTCTATCCTATGAGCGCATTTGTTACAGACTGCTATGGCTCATGTATATGGAAGTTGACAATGGAAAATTTTGTTTATTACATGATATTGTACCAAGTTTATTGAACCATTTCTGATTTATTGAACCAAAATATTGTATTTGAATTGATAGAAATTATTTGAATTTCAGACAGGATTCAGAAATAGCTCTTGAACCATGCTTTTATCCTTTTCAAGTTGTCAAGGGATCATTTCACTACCTGAGGGGTCTAATTATACTAGTTATCTGTTATTGTAAAGTGCCATAATATGTAGTCACTGCAAAACAAGAGTAGTAGGTGATGATAACATCACCATGTCTCCTCTTTGTCTTTAAGAGTGAGATTAAGTTTCCTTAATCGTTCTTGAGCCTTAATTAACTCAATAATTATTTTGACTCAAGATTAATTAATAAAAAAATTATCTTTAATTAGCGCCTAATATTGTCTATATTCCAAGTTAAAGGGTAAGGAAAAAAATTCCCATGACTTGAAAATTACAATTATTAAGCACAATTACTAAACCATCCCTTAATTATTTGACTTTTTCCTCACAATTATTTGACCTAAGGGTATTTTAGAAATTATGACATATATTTTGAAGAATATAGATTATAAAATAAATAATTTTTAAATTTATTCTTAGGAATCTTAACAAATAACCCAAATATATTTAATGCTAAACAAATAATTTTTTAAAGATATCTAGGAATAATATTCCTAGAAATATCATTCTAGGGAATACAATTCGATCCTAGGAACATAATTTTAAACTTTGAAAGAAACGCTTCCTTAGTGAAGTGAGCGACATTACATTTGCAACTGTCAAAAAACAATTATCATAAATGAGTCCTTCACAATCCATGTATGAGAAACAAACCAAGTTAGTGGCTCAGCAAAATATTTTACTTTGGGTGCGTTTGGTTAGGGGTTAAAAATAGGGAATAAGTTTTTATGGATGAGCTTCATTCCATGAAACTTAGCCCTATTTTGCTCCAAACCAAATGTAACGACTCATTTTTTTATAGTACTTTTTATAATAAAATAATTAATTATGAATAAACTATAGGGATTTTGAAAATTTTAATAGAGACAGTTATGATTAAAATTATATGAGGATTTTGTAAAAAAAAATTGAAAATTAATTAAATATTTTAAAAAATTTAAAATAATATTTTCATCAAGGATATAGAATGAGACCCTATAAATGGTATAAGGACATAGATAAAAACAAGGATAAGGTTAAATAGATGTTTTTAACCCAATAAAGTTATTTAGGTATTAATCAGGTACCAAAATGGTAATAACTAATACAACGAAATACCAAGATTGGTCCAATTAATGGATATTATCATATCTAAAATATCTTTTACTTAGTACAATCAAATAAATATAGACATTTTCAACACTAGTACAAGACAAATTGGTCCGAAAATAGTGACAATTATTCCTATGTAGCTACTTACTTTCCAAGTAAGTGTTATTTATATAAATAAAAGGAAATGTCATTTTTGCTTCTTGGCTGCAAAGATTCTCGTTTCTTTTCACTTTCCTTCACCATCTTCATTTTTTTTCTTCTTCAAACTCCATTAATCCTTCAAATTCTTGAAGGTTACACTTAGATAAACATTTAAACTAGTTCAAGAACACTTCCTCTACATCAAACTCAAGTCAAAACCTTCTTTTCCCTCTTCAAATCTGTCGAAATAGTAGCATATATAGGGGCTGGAAAATGGGTTTGCAACTTTAGTTGGAGGAGGAAAAGCTAGAGAAAGATTTAACAAAATGCTTGGAGAAAAGTAGGAAATATTCTATATCTATTGCTTATGATTGTTTAGCTATCTTTGCTAAATAAACTCTTGTGATATGTTTGAAAATTATGTTTGTGATATCTGAAATTTATTTCAAGATGCATATATATGAGCTTGATAGATGTGAAAGATGCTATAGATAAAAGTCTTATGAATTGATTGAATTGATATAAGTGATTTAACTAAGTAAACGAAGAGATTTTTGGTTCATTAAAAAGAATAAGATACTTGAAAATTTTACAAGAATATAATTAGAAATAATATGGTAATTCTTAAAGATTGGTATTTTTTGAAATATGATAATATACTTTCATAAAACAAGGATGATATTTTGATTCATAGAAGAAAAAGCTTGAAGTCCACATAAGAAACTTGGTTTATTTTTCTTGAAAGTTATATGAATTATCACAAAAGGAGTCTTACAAGTTTTTGAAATGAAAAATCTTACAAAATTTTACCAGATTTTACAGAGAATTTTCATAGAAGTTTGGCAGGTTTTACGAGAAGTCTCATAAGAATTCAAAAGATAATATCTCATAAGAATTACTTCAGTAGATTTTTAAAAGCTCAAAAATCTCATCAGAATTCAGGAAATTTTACAAAGAAAATCTCATAAGCATTAAGGGGATTTCAAGGAAACCTGATGACAAAAGCATGAGAAAAAGAACTATTAAGAATAAATTCTACTTAATAATCAGAAAGGTTCCTAAACAAATGATAAAGCTTCTTATGAAGAAAGAAAACTTAAGAAATTAATGCATAAATAAGCTTTATATAATATTAATTGCTTGATTGTAAGCTCATGGATTCAAATTGTGATCTATATAAGGTTGTAACACAAGGTGTTACATTATTGTGATGAAAGTGATGTATTGAGAATAACATGTTATTGTGATCTATATAAGGTTATAGTACGAGGTACTACATTGATTGAACTGTATAAGGTTGTAACATGAGGTGTTGCATCGTTGACAATATATTAGCCGAGAAGTATATTGGGAATCTTATGAGTTCTATTTTCAAGCATAAATTTACTAATAAGATTATGTTAAGAACTAATGAAACAAATAAACTAATTATTATACAAATAGCCAAAAATGGATTAATTATTTAACAAATCCTATGAATTTATTCTTAAGTATAAGTGCAATCATAATACCATGTTAAATAAGTATAGAATTAAGCAAACTAATTATTTCAAAAGAAATCGAAGATACATTAATTATTTAACACTAAGTCAAATGTCACTATATAGTAGACTAGTGTTTTTCTTACTGGGAATATTTGATTCTTACTCATGTTATTATCATATTTTTACATAGATTGTAATGATGGTGATTTTGTGGAGATCCTTAGTCGGTATTGGCACTATAGTCCAGACTTTTTGATGAATCAATGATAAAGAATTTAGTTAGCCTTTTTATTTTTCTTTTAGTGAATTTTGGGTAGTGCCCTATTTAGATTAGAGGGTTCCTGCATGAACTAGGGTAAGGGTTTGATATCGTTATATACGCTATTTATTTGTTAAAGCATAATACAATTGTACTATTTTGCTATTTTATTACGACATGTTATTTATGTTCAATCTTTACAATGCCGAGGAGATAGTGGTTCATGTTTTTGCAAAAGTAGGCTCATATTTAGTATCTTATATAAACCTTATATTCCAAGATCTAGTAGATTTAATAAGTAACAACTACTCACTGTAAATTTATGGCTCAAGCGTAGCTTTATAGTAAGAAAGGTATTACACCAAACAAACCCTTATGGTGTAACATTTGTGGTAGAAGCGGATAATAGTCAATACCAAATGAAAGTGAAAAAACAGAAGGTTCAAGTTCATATTTTAGATAAGTAATTCCCTTACCAACTATTTGGTTGAAGAAACTAGACGACGCAGTGAAGGAACAAAATTGCCTGAAGCACCATAATCACTCCCAAATACATCATCCATGTTTGAGGTTCCAACAAGCCTTTTGGGTTTCGAGATATTTTCTGTAGAAGCTCTAGGCACGGCAATTGAAACAGATAAACCATTGTTCATAGACTGCAGAAATTTTATCAAAATCAAGAGAATTACTTCAATCAATTACAAATCCAACACAAAAAATCAGAATTATTGTGTTATCTTTTATAACACGCAGAGAGGAATGGCACCACCATATATTTTCAAAATACATGCAGTGATACATAAAGTCATTTCTTAAAGTTCCTGCAATTTGTACCTTATTAAATCTAATGCATCTCACTTTCATCCCTTCCATTTTGCATTGTTCTATTTTCTGGAGCTATCATGACTTGAAGTTGAGTTCTTGGATTTCCTGTTAACTTTTATTGTACCTCCTTTTTTTTTTTTTTTAACCTTGCAAGACAATCATGTAGCATGTTCCATTTGATTATGTATTTGTGTGATAATTGATGTTGTTTCATATGTACTATGGTCTATAAATCGAGATATATTTTTTTTATTACGTATGAATCTTAGATTAAATCAAGATGAGCTACAATGGTGAGAAAGGCCTGATTTCACATTTAGCAAGCCATTATCCATTGGCATCACCCTATCCACCTGCATATCTTTCCCAAGAGGATATCCACACACCAATTATCCTCATTCGGGTTATCCACCTTCTGATATCCTCCTCATTCAGGATATCCATCATCACCTTATCCTTCTCCACATGGCTACCCATCTCCATATCATTCAAGTACACTTAACAATCACAATACTTTAGGAAGATTATTATGATTATATTTGAAATTGAATTATTAGGGCCTGTTAAGTTTCTGTATTGAATTCCAATTGTCATTTTTTGTTCTCAGCCAAGTTCATGTCTTCCAGAATTTTGTGATAAAAATTATGAAAACAAGAAATAAAAATAAAAACCAAGCAAACCCTTACTTTTCAATATCCTCTTTTGTTTCATATCTACAATAACAACAACAGCAAAGCTTTATCACACTAGGTTGAGTTGCTACTTGAATCATTTGATGCTATTATGTTATGTCAAAAATTAGATGTTCATGGTGTGTTTGGTCAGGGGTGGAAATTTATCCCCATTTTACCTCCCAACAAAACATACCTAAGGGTGTGTTTAGAACAAAGCAAAAAATGGGGCAGAATATTTCATGAGTGAGCTGCATGTGTAATTTTACACATGGTGCTCATTCATGAAATTTTAATCCTCTATTTTTCACCCCATACCAAACAACCTCATTAAAACCATTTACATTAACGTTTTTTCGAATGGTTTGACCAAATGTTTTGTGACATGGGTTATGTTCAAGCCATACTTGATGAAACATCTGTATCAAAGATTAAATTGTTGGTCATAGTTAGAATAATTCTGCTCATACTCTTGGGAAGCAGAGGCTTATGATTTTATTTCAATGCACATGGTAGTACTGAATATAAATACTTATACTGTAGGTTTTGACGATGCCAAAAAGCAAATGACAAAAAGGTGAAAGCAAAATCGCATAGAGTTTCTTGAAGATGAATAAGCAAAATGATCAAGTCAAATGGTTAGAATAATTAGGACTTAGATCAATTTGTTAAAAGGTCTTTATTTAATAAGTTTATTTGGCCCTTGTTAAGTTAATTAAAGTTTCTTTTAACTAAGATCTTTTTGGAAAAATATAGAATGAATTTTAATCTAAGGAAAATTTGATTTGAAAGAATTTAATTGTTTTGTTATTAAAGAATTTGTTTTGATTTGTGAAAATATGAGTATGATTTTAAAGGAAATGTTTAAATGATGTTTAAAAGTGTTTTTAGAATGAAAGAATGATTTAAAGTGTGTTAAAATTTTAACTTTTCAATTTCAGGAATTGTTATAAACGATTACCACATCCTGCAATCGATTATCATGCTGATCATTGTGCGTAGAATGTGATTTTTGACTTTTGTAATTGATTACATAGACTATGTAATCTATTACCAGCAACTTGACCATTGCCAATTTTCAAAATTTAAACTGTGTAATCGATAACATGTTCATGTAATCGATTACCAGACCCAAAAATATGCAAATTGGTGTGTTTTGAAGAGACACATTTTTTGGGATTAATCCCTAATAGTCTACAAGAATTTTTGTCTATAAATACCTATCAATTAACACTTTCTAACACAAAAATATATTGCAAAGATCATTTTAACAATCATTCTCATTCATCAATCATTTTATTCAATACTTGGCAAAATACACCTATTCTTGAGAAGACCTTACAAGACTTCAATTTGTAATATTTCCTCTAGTCAGAGAGTGAATTCTTGTATTATTTTATTAGAGAATGTTAAAAGGGTGAGACATCGCTTGTTAGAATAAGAGTGTGACATATCTTTATTCTTAAGAGACTCTAATACAAAGGGTGAGGAATCCCAAGGTGTAAGAATGCTCTTTGGTTGTAAAGATATAAAAGTGAGTAGAACTCTCAAGCAAGTTGCTTGGAGGAATTGGATGTAGGCCACAAGAGGTGACTGAACCAGTATAAACTAAGTTTGTATTCACTCTTCCCTTATCTGTCTTAGTTTATTGCAAGTTTAAATTTCAATATCTTGTTCATATATATAATTAGATCTTTATATCTCTTGCATTCTCATCTATTAAATTAAGTTTTCAAGTCAATTTCTTATATCTTATTGAAATAGAAATTAGAGTGTCAAATTCAAGAAAAAGTTTAAGAACTCAATTCACCCTCTCGAGTTCAATGAGGCTACTTGAATAACATTGAATTCTTTTTATATAGGACACAGGGCTAGTATAGGAGGGGCTAGTATGGGATTGTTGGCAGGGGTGCAGCTGCTGCATATGGTTCTCACCATCTGGCACATGGCCATTACTTCGGTCATGGAAAGTTTAAGCATGGGAAATTTGGCAAGCATTGGAAGCATGGCATGTTTGGAATACATCATGGCAAGTTTAAGCATGGCTGGAAAAGATGGAAGTGATATGTGGCCAATATATTACATAATGTAGTTATGTGTATAGTCATCCACGTTGAATTCTGGGATGAATAATGTTTGCTAATAGCAACTTAGTTTTTGTTGCAGGTGTGCAATGAATACTTTTTGTCTATTGCTCATTATGCATCTCTTGTGCTAATGTGTGCCTTCTGTATACATAAGAAATCCATCATCCTTAATTATTTAGCTTATTTTCTTATGATTTTCCTCTTCATGAATGGCTTAAAGTTTGAGATAACAGTTCGGTAAATTTCATTGATAACCCTTCAGATTCAATGTTTGTCAATGACGGGAGATTTTAAGCTTCTAGTGTAGTAATAGGACATGTATGTGGTAATTTATACCCAAATACCTCCTTTTGAAAGGGAATGAATTACAGTAAACATTCACTTTAATTCCTAAAGTTGTATGTGCTTTGCTTTAGTCCATAAAATAAATAAAATATCAATTTAATCCCTGAAATGACAAAAAGTTATTCAAATTAGTCTATTTAATCTCTACAAATATTAGCATAAGGAATAAGTTGAACTATTTTTCTGCAATTTTAGTTACTAAATTAATACTTTATTGATTTCAATGAATAAAGTGAAATATGCATATAATTTTAATGATCAAAATAAATCTTTACTTAAATGAATTATCTCATGTGAAAATTTCACCTCACATTGTTATAATTTTCAAATCAATGTTAAAAATTTATACATAAGAAGGTGGTGTGAAATTTTCACAACCTTTTGAAGACTTCCTATCAGTTTTCTATTCTCATATGTCTACAATTCAACAACTGAAAAAAGGCAGTCTCAATGACACTATTGAACTATTAGTTAGTAACTTAGCAAGTGCTACTATAAGCAGTTCCTTAGTGGATAAAATCATATTACGTGGTTTGAAAAAAGTATTTAGTGCATGTTGAAGTTTTAAAAAAGACAATGAAAGAAAGGCCTTGCAGTATGAGTATATGGAAGCAACTATTCCACTATTTTTGTGTTTGGAGTAAACACACAGAATAGTCCTCCGAAAGTTCACGAGGCATGAAGTTAATTTTGAAAAAAATTACTCTATTTCTTTAATGTTTAAAATGAACATTTTGGGGAAAAATGAATATCAATTTATTTTTTAAATTGATGGTTATTTTGTATTATTAAAAAAAATAAATTGATGTTAAATGTCTTTAAAATATTAATATAAGAGACTAATTTTGATGCACTAATAGTATAAAATATAGTTATACTATCATCAAATTAAAGTCTTCCATCGTATGGCTTTTGATGTAGTGGATAGGAAATCAATTATTATGGTTAATGTGACAGTATATAATTGAATGATTGTATAAAAATATTTAATATTAGTAGTGCATAAAACTAAATCCTCAATCACTTTATGTAACGTTTAATTATAGATATATGCTCTTTTCATTTTATCCAATATATGTTAGGTGATGAAATTTAGGGTGTGTTTGACATGTGATGTTAAGTATGATATAATAAGCTAATATTACATGTTATGTCTTTTATCCTTTGTTTGGTACATTCAATGTATTGTATAGGCCTTATTCATCATAAACCTTTTATACATCAAAATGATATATATCGTAATCCAGCTTAGGAAGGCTATATTAGCTGGGCTTCATTAGCTTTTTAATATGTAATGCCACTTTTACTTTTTAATATTTAATCAAAATGAAAACAGTTTGCAAAAATTATACCAAAAAAAATAATTCTCAATAAAATTATTTCATAACAAATAAAAAATTTAATTTCTATACGTTGAACGTAAAACAACTTTACAATGTTAACCAATTAAATTTCACCAAAGTGACAAATCGTGTGTGGGTGTATGTGTGTGTATATCCATTATCACAACTGCCCACCATGATTTGTCATTTTAGTAAGATTCTATTGATTGATACTATAACGCAATTTTATATTGTTAGTGCATATAAATTAAAGCCTTAATAAATGCTTTTAAAAAATGATATATAATATCAATTTGATTACATATAATAAAAATAAAAATCATTATACTTAATAAATAAATGTTTTGTTCTAATATATTATTTTAAGTTAAAATTAAATAAATAATAAAATATTATTTTATTATAACTTTTATATAGTATTATATATTTATAAATTTTTTTATTAAATTTTTAAACACTTATAGTAAAATAATAGCAAATAATAAATATTGAAATAATAATATTCACTTTAGTTGTTATAAATAAATAATAAACATATTATTTTATTATAATTTTATTTTTTGTTAAATATTTGCTTAAGATTATAATTATTTGTAATAAGAGAATAACAATATATCATAAAATGTAACATCTTATTTTAACAAGTCTTATACTCTCAAGTCTTACGTTGATGTCAAACTAGAGGTAGAGAATGGGCTAATGTATATGCTCCAAAGTGAAACTACATGGCTCCCTTTCCTTATGGGATATAAAGAGCTACAACATTAATGGGGAGAGCCGTGATTATGAGCATTGATCAGTAGATGAGAGGTAGTAGTTGTGGCCTTATTAATTAAGAGGAGCTACTCTACACATAGGTGTGCAATGAGACTAAAGGCTAGGGTCGGTTGGTCTCATTAGTCCATAAGCCTTCCAATCTCGAGTTTGATTGAGAGCAAAGAGGCTATGAGACTAAAGGTCAAGGTCAATTAGTTTGATTTGTCAATAAGCCCTCCAGCATTAAGCTCGAGTGAGATGAAAGAGACAAGGGATTAAAGATCAATCTCAATCAGTTTGACTAATCCAACTTCACACACAAAGCAGGACTGTAACTTTAGTTGGGAAAAATTGTAGAATTTAGTAAAGGATTGGTTGGTTTGTTCTTTGCTTTGACCACCTTTAGTCTATCTACCATGAAATTTATCAAAATGTCCCTTGGATTATATTTCCTCTGTCTTTTTCTTGGCATTGGATTCCTTAGTCTGCCTCTAATTAGGGACTAACATTAGTCTCACTCAAAACATTACAAAATAGCCCATTTGTATGTTATTAATACAAGGTATAGAGTCTTAATTTGCAAATAGCCCTTTTTGTATTTTAGAGTTTTTAGCTGGGGGAGGGCCATTGTCGCATAGCAGTAGCTTCAGATCTAATGTGTACATTGTAAAGGACCTGAAAAAGGACCATCTTAGATTAGTTGCAACATGCTATTTACTTTTACACCTTTTGGAACTCAAACCATGGACATTCGTATGAATTTCATTCCAATCCAATTGTAGATCTACATATAATAAATAATAATTAAAAAAATGCATGTTAAAAATGTCATCTGAGAATGGTAAAAGATTATGGGTATGTTAAAACTCACTCATCTATAGTTCATTTTTGTCTTTGGTATATATGTAATGTGACCCTGTAACACTAGCTCAACTTAACAACTACAAACAATAGATGAATAACCTCAGAATTGTATTATCATGATAAGAAGTTCAATATAGTGTCTACGAGGAAAGCTAATCAGAAGAAGCATTAGAAAATATAACAGCATTTTTTGGGTATTTCTATATGGAGTATAGTTAAGCATAAGAGAAGGTATGAAAGAAAAAAATTGGAGGAAAGGAAAAGTCTCTACTCAGCCAAGCTTCAACACCTGTAACAAAAAAAAAAAAAAGGTTCAGAGAAGGAATAGTATAGAATAGAAATAGAAAGAGAATCCCCAAAAGGCCAAAGGGAAGATTCAATACGACAATCAGCCTATGCCACATAGTCTTGGAGTCTACTATTTGAGGTCTCCAGCTATTTGCTTTTTCTCACCCTAATGCTTGGTTCTTCTGCCACGTGCGCCTTGAGCACCACAGAATCTATACTAGCCACCTTGTATTAGTGGTATCAACAACCACATAATTGCCACTTGTCCTCATTACAATAACCTCCTCTTTAAAAACAACCTTGTCTTCAAGGTTGAATTATGGGTAAGCCTTCTGAAATTCAGCTGCATCTTCCCAAGTTACGATAGCTATTGCACCATTTCCCCATTGTACCTACGCCTGGTGAGCTTCTTCTTGTCCTTGTAAAATTGTTCATGTGGTTGTAGTTTTGGTGGGCAAAAAAATTGGATCAATTTCTGATGTCTTAAGTGGAAGTGGAAGGTACTGTTACTGTAGCTCCCCTCTGAATCTCTTTAATAGAGAAATATGAAACACTGGATGTATCTTAGCCTCATCTGGTAGCTCCAATCTATAAGCCACAGGGCTGAGCTTAGAGATAATTTTGAATGGGCCAAAAAATCTTAATCCTAGCTTTTGGTTTTTTCTTAAGACTACTAAGCTTTGCCTATAAGGTTGTGACTTAGCTAAGACCAAGTCATTTTCATTAAACTCTTCATGTCTTCTCTTATTATCAACATACAGCTTCATATATTACTGAGCCTTGGCTAGATTTTGTTTTAGCTAGTCAAGTGTCTTGTCTCTTTCCAATAGCGTCTCTTGTAAAGATTGTTTATCCCATGGGGAAGTCCCATATTTCAATAAGGAAGGGGGTCTCTGCCATAAATGGCTTTATAAGGGACATCTTGATGCTAGTATAATAGGATGTATTGTATTAATATTAGGCCCAAGGAAGCATCATTAACCAGCTCTTGGGATTATCAAAACAAAAACATCTTAGGTATATATCTATGTTTTGTTTAGGACCTCACTCTGCCCATCTGTTTGGGGGTGATAGGATGAACTTGTAGCCAAATTTGTTCCTTGCAACTTAAATAACTCTTGCCAAAAATTACAGATGAAGATCTTATTCCTATTAGAGATGATGGATCTGGGAAAACCACAGAGCTTGATGATATGATTCACAAAATTCTCAGCTACTTATTTACTTGAAAAATCAGTCTTCAATGGTAAGAAATAAGCAAACTTCAACAACCTGTCTGTGACCACCATGATGACAGTAAATCCCTGAGTTGGGGGTAAGGCAATGATAAAATAATCCATGAAAATTTCCTCCCAAATCTGAGATGGAACAGGTAATGGATGAAGTAGACCTGCCAGTAATCTGTTTTGCACTTAGGCTTGCTGACAGGTTACATAATAAGGACATACTCCTTGATTTCTTGCTGCATCTTAGGCCAATAAAACTAAGAGCATATTCTTTCTGCTATTTTTGCTATGCCCGAGTGGCCCTCCACATAAGAATCATGATACTCTTGGAGGATAAGTTGAATTAATGGACTGTTTTTGGGAACTACCACCCAGTTTTTCCATAGAAGAACATATGTTATTCTTGATGCTATAATGTTTATCGAGCTGGCTATTCTCCACACATTGCTGCCAAATTTTGTTGAGTTCTTTATCCTTGTCAATGTTAGCTTTCAATGTGCTCAACCAATCCAGTTGAGGGATGGACCATGCTGCATAAAAACATCGAGAAAGAGCATCAGCGGCAATATTCTCAGCTCTGGGTTTATACTGGATTTCAAAATCATAACCGAAGAATTTGTGCAGCCACTTATGTTGTTCTGGTGTATGTAGGATTGATCCATCAAGGACTTGACTTGAGGCTTTGCTTATCAGTCTTGATAATAAATCTCTTCCCCAAGAGATAATGCCTGAACTTTGCAAGTGCCTCTGTGATTGTAAACAACTCTTTAGTATATGCTGAATGTCTTTGCATAGTAGGGGACATTTTTTTTTTTTGAAAAATACGCAATAGGGTGCTTGTCTTGGCTGAAGACACCTTCAACGCCAATACCTGAAGCATCATTTTCTCGTATGAAAGGAAAGTCAAAATTTGGCAGAGCTAAAACAGGTGCTGCAGTAATAACTTTTTTAATTGTTGAAAAGCTTGTTCTGTTTCTACAGTCCACTTGAAAGCATCCTTTTTTAAGAGATCTATTAAGGGAGCAACTAGAGTAGCATACCCTTTAATAAATCTTCTATAATAACCAGTAAGGCCTAAAAATCCTCATAACCGTTTTAGAGCGGTAAGGGTTTCCTATGCAACAATTGCTTCCACCTTGTCTTTTTCCATATTCACCCCGTTGCCATTGATTGCATGGCTAAGATAGTCAATTTCAATTGTGCCAAAAGTGCATTCTAATAGCTTAGCAAACTGACATTCCTTCCTCAAAAGCTGCAGCACCACCTCTAGTTGTGCTAAGAGAGTGTGCCAAGAAGGGCTATACACCAATATGTCATCAAAGAACACCAAAACAAATTTCCTTAAATAGGGTATGAAAATATCATTCATTAACCCTTGGAAGGTAGTGAGGACATTAGTTAAGCAGAATGCCATCACTAACCATTCGTAGTGTCCTTGATGTGTTTAGAAAGTCGTACTGTGTCTATCTTCTGGTTTAACCAATATTTGGTGATAACCAGACTGCAAATCCAGCTTAGAAAAAATAAATGGCTCCATGAAGGTCATCCAATAATTCATCAATAGTGGGATTAGGAAAACAATCTTTAACTGTTATGGTATTTAAAGCCCTATAATCAGTGTAAAATCTCCAAGTACCATCCTTCTTCTTAACTAGGAGAATAGAGGAGAAAAAGGGCTCTTACTTGCTTGAATAATACCTTCTTGAAGCATTTGTTGTACCATAAGTTCTATATGCTCTTTTTGACTATGCGGGTATCTGTATGGTTTAACCTTGATAGGTTGTGCACCCTCTACCAAGGTAATGCTGTAGTCATGCATTCTAGGTGGGGTAGACTTGAGGGATGTTGAAACTCTTCTCTGTAAGTGTAGGTTCCATGTCTTGTGGTAGTTCCAATGTGGTGATAGGTTCAATTTACTTTTTTGCAAGGTGCACGACATAAGTTTCTGCTACTGAATTAGTATTGAGCATCCTTTCAATGTGATGATATTGAGCCTGTGTCAGAGTTAGGCTATCATCACCTTTGACAGTGACAAATTCCCCTGGTGTAGGAACTTAAGGATTAAGGCATCATAACCCGCAATGTGAGCTTTCAATGTCTTCAGCCAAGTCACACCAAGGTCTAAATCACCACCAGCTACATTTAATACATACACTTTAGGTACCTAAATTGTGTGGCCTTGCATAGATACTTCCAAGGTTGGAATACAACCTTCTATAGGCATTATGTTAAAATTCCCCATCATGACCTTAAATCCTGGTGCAAGCTCAATAGGAATCTTTAAGAATTTTGCAATTCTTGGTTGTATAAAACTATCTGAGCTTCCTCCATCAATAAGTACTTGTACTTCTAATCCATACATATCGGCTTTAAGTCGAATTGTACCCAGACCTGGCTCTCCCTTTATAGCATTCAATGACAGGTGGTGCTCCAAAACATGTTGTTCCAACTTATGCATAATGTGGTCTGCGTTACAATCTTCCAGTGTAGGTTCTGGTTGTGGTGCGTCCTCCTCATTCACTGCTTCCAATTGATACAACATAAAATAGCAATTGGGGCATTTATAAGTAGGTGAAAATTTTTCATTACACCAATAACAAAGACCTTTCTCTTTTCTTGTTGTTCGGCAGGGGTTAATTTCCTGATATGAGATTTGTTGATAGGCCAATTGTTCTTGGTTGTAGGGTTAGGGAGTAAAGGTGAAGAGGGATGTCGAATTAGGGGTTTAGTATGTGGATTGGTTGAGGGGAATTATGGTAAATGTTGGGGCCCAAAGGTAGGTTTGAATGGGGCGATGTTCTTATCTTCGTATAATTTGGCTAAGCTAACAGCTCGTATTAAGGAAGTAGGACATTGAGCTTTTACCCCGCGTTTAATGTTGTGGTTGAGGCCACTAATGGAGAAGTCCCGCAAAGCTTCATGTGGTTCAATTTGGGAGCGATTTGCTAAAGCAGTGAATTTGGCATAGTACTCAGCAACACTCCCATGTTGCACTAGCTTGAACAGAGATTCTTGTGGACACTCAAAGATGGATGGTCCGAATTCTATTTCAATGGCTCTCTTCAACTCAGCCCAGGATATGAAGGAAAATGTTCTTTGTATCATTTGAAACCACGGAATTGCAGTCCTGGCCATATGTATTACCGCTATCAAAATTTTCTCATCCTCTGGATTATGATCTTATTCATAATATTGATCTATGTTGTGATATGGTGGGCCCAAAGACACAAATAGAGTAGCATAAAATAAATATGTGGAAGTGTAATGCTAAATGACACCAGGAATTTACGTGGTTTGGCTTAAAGCCTACGTCCACGGGCAAAAACGACAATTAAATATTTCAGTATAGAAATATGATGGAGATACAAAATGTTTCACACTCCACTCAATACCCGAATCCCAAATACCCCCAAAATACCTATTAGTATTTTTCTCACCGGTGTATACTCTCAACTCACAGGCTAGAGAGAAAACAAAGTAAATAGATGACTCTCTAAATGCTTAGAAAGGAGGAGGAGAGAAATGGATTGTTCTTGTTGTGTTTTGTCTTAAGCTTGAAGAACCAAGCTCTATTTATAGAGCTTGGTAGCCACCTTGTTTGAGAGTTGTTGGCTTACCATGGTTGAAGGTTGTTGGCCTACCATTGTTGAAGGTTGTTGGTCACCATATTTGAGAATTTTTGCCAACATGTGGAAGGTGGTTGTAGTCACAAACATTGAATGGAAATCAAGTCATTTTTTTTTATTTTCAACAATCTCCACCTTGGCTTGATTTTCATCAAGTTTCTGAAGTTGTCTTTTCCACAATGCCCATAAGGGCAAACTCACATACTGTGAATACCAACTAAGTCCAAGCAGTGCTTGAACTTAGCTATCATGACTGACTTTGTCAACATATCTGCTGGATTGTCCGAGGTACCAATCTTCTTCATCAAAATGGTACCTTGAGAAATAATCTCCCGAATAAAGTGATATCTAACATCAATGTGTTTGGTTCTCTCATGATACATTTGATTTTTGGTCAAATGTATGGCACTTTGGCTATCACAATAAATAATTGTAACATTTTGTTTCAAACCCAAATTGCTTACTAAACTTCTAAGTCAAATGGCTTCCTTCACCGCTTCTGCTGCTGCCATGTATTCGGCTTCTGTGGTGGATAGTGCAATAGTAGACTGTAAAGTAGCTTTCCAACTAATTGCACTACCAGAGAGCGTGAAGACATATCCTGTCAGAGATCTTCTTTTGTCAACATCTCCAGCCTAATCAAAGTCAACGTAACCGATAACACTATCGCCAGTGTTAGTACTTTTGTCATATACCAAGCCAACATCTGTAGTACCTCAAAGATATCGAAGTATCCATTTCACTGCCTGCTAATGCATCTTGCTAGGATGCCCCATATATCTACTAACAACACTAACGGCATGTGAAATATCTGGTCGAGTGCATACCATAGCATACATGATGCTTCCAACTGCACTAGTATAAGGAACATGTGGCATCTGTTCCTCCTCTTCAACGGACTGTGGTGAATGTGCAGTTGATAATCTGAAATGGGCTGCCAACGGAGTACTCATAGGCTTTGCATCTTGCATTCCAAAGCGCTGAAGTACTTTTTCAACATACTTCTTCTGTGACAAATATAATTTGCCAACACGTCGATCCCTATGAATTTCCATGCCCAAAATCTTCTTAGCTGCTCCTAGATCTTTCATTTCAAATTCACTACTCAGTTGCTTCTTCAGCTTCTTGATCTCAAACATACTCTTAGCAGTAATGAGCATGTCATCAACGTAGAGCAACAAATAGACAAATGAATCATCTGAGAGCTTTATGTGGTAAACACAACAGTCATAGTCACTCATTGAGTAACCATGACTTAACATAAAAGTGTCAAATTTCTTATACCACTGGCGAGGAGATTGCTTTAAGCCATATAATGACTTCTTTAGGAGACATACATGATTCTCCTTGCCTTGAACAGTGAAACCTTCCGGTTGCTGCATGTAGATTTGTTCTTCAAGCTCACCATGAAGAAAGGCTATTTTGACATTGAGCTGTTCAAGCTCTAAGTCAAACAGTGCAACCATAGCCAGCAATACCCGAATAGAGCTATGTCTCACAACAAGAGAAAATGCTTCATTGAAGTCTATTCCTTCCCTTTGACTAAAACCTTTTGCAACTAAACGTGCTTTGTAATGAGCCGGTTCAACTCCAGGGGATCCTTCCTTTTTCTTGAAGATCCATTTGCAGCCTACGACTTTATGTCTTTTAGGTGGTTTCACCAATTCCCAAGTCTGATTCTTATGAAGAGATTCCATCTCTTCACTCATTGCAGCAATCCATTGTGCAGACTCTTTACTCGAGATAGCCTCATGGTATGTAGTGGGATCTTCTGATTCCATATCCTCTGCCACTGATAATACAAAAGAGGCTATGTCTGCATGACCATACCTCTGTGGTTGTTTTATTTGCCTTTTTTCTCTGTCTCTTGTAAGGCTATAGTGCTGCAACTGTTGTCGTGCATCTGCGACATCACCACTATCTTGTTCTTCTTCTTGAATGGGCTGATCAGAGGCATCTTCTTCTATCTGTTTTGGTGGTTCAACTTCAAACTCCACCTGCTTGCTAGCATCTTGGTCTTTTACTGCATCGCCAACCTCCTTTTTCGGATGAAGCATGGATGATTCATTGAACTTTACATCTCTGCTGATTATGAATTTGGATGTCTTAGGTTCAGTGCACCATAATCTATAACCTTTGACCCCAGTTTGATATCCGAGAAATATGCATTTTAATGCCCTTCGCTCAAGTTTTCCATCATCAATATGAGCATATGCAGGACAACCTTAAATTCTCAAATTTGAATAATCAGCAGGAGCACCAGACCATACCTCAATAAGAGTCTTCAAATCGATCGCAGTTGATGGAGACCGATTCACCAAATAGCAAGCCATATTGACAGCCCAAAATTCTTTTGATAAACCAGCATTAGAGAGCATACAGCGAGCTCTCTCCAAAAGAGTTCTGTTCATACGTTCAGCTACTCCGTTTTGTTGTGGAGTCTTTCGCACAGTACGATGTCGTACTATGCCTTCATCTTCACAGAACTCGTTGAACTGACTCTCACAGAACTCCAAACCATTATCTATTCAGAGACGCTTGATTTTCTTGCCGGTCTGGTTCTCAATAAGCGCTTTCCATTTCTTGAAAGTATGGAACACATCATTTTTATGTTTCAAAAAATAAACCCATACCTTCCTCGAGAAATCATCAATAAATGTCAATAGGTATCTAGCACCACCTTTTGACGGAACAGGCACAGGGCCCCACAAGTCAGTGTGAATGTAATCCACTGTGCCCTTAGTCCTGTGTATAGCAGTGCTGAACTTGACTCTGGTATGCTTTTCGTAGACACAGTGTTCGCAAAAGTCAAGCTTCCCAACTTTGTGATCACCTAGTAAGCCACGTTTGCTCAAGATTGACATTCCAATTTCACTCATATGCCCTAGACGCATATGCCACAAATGAGTAGTATCTGAATCAGAATCAGATGAGTATGATATTAAGGCAGCACCAACAACTGTACTTTCTTGAAGTAGATAAAGGCCATTGACCAGCTTGCCTTTAATCACAATAAGAGCACCTTTGGAGATTTTTAAAACTCCACCTTCACCAGAATACTTATAACCTTGAGAATCGAAGACACCCAAGGATATAAGATTTTTCTTCAAGTCTGGAATGTATCGAACATCATCGGTTGTTCTCACAACTCCATCATGCATCTTGATTTGGATTGTTCCAATGCCAATGACCTTACAGGGCATATCATTCCCCATAAGGACAACACCACCATCTATTGACTGGAAAGTTGTAAACCAATCCCGGTTCCGACACATGTGATAAGAGCATCCAGAATCAAGCATCCAAGTATCACCAATTGAACTGGTTGATACCGCGAGAACATTATCAATACCTTCAGCAACACTTGCTGCATCACTTGAATCTTTGTCCTTCTTGTCTTTGAGCTTCGGACATTCTGCTCTCCAGTGCCCTTCTTTCTTGCAGTATCGGCACCTGCCTTTACGATGTCTAGACTTAGATCTAGACTTTCCTCTGCTACTAATAGATCCAATTTCCTTTGACCTTCCTCTAGCAAATAAGCCAGATGCAATATCATCACAACTGCTAGAATCATGCTCCATTTTGTCACGACTTAAAAGTGCAGATTTAACCTCATCAATTTTGAGGCTTTCACGACCATATATGAGCGTTTCATGAAAGGACCTGTAGGAAGGAGGTAAGGAACAAAGCAACATCATTGCTTGTTGCTCACTTGAAAATGTCTCGTCCATATTTTTCAAATCTGTGACGAGTGATGTGAACTCAGCTATGTGAGAACGGATTGATGTACCTTCTGCCATACTGAGCATGTACAGATGTTGTAAAACACCGAGACGGTTAGCCACCGTCTTAGTCGTATACAATGACTCTAATTTGGTCCACAGCGATTTTGCTGTTTTCTCTGATAGGACCTCTTGCATCACATCGTCTGTAATGCATAACTGAATAATAGAAAGAGCCTTCTGATCGGCATCTTCCCATTCAGATTCCTTCATTGTCTCAGGCTTATTTTCCTTGTCAGAAAGTGCTACTTTTACACCTTGCTGTACAAGAACAGCCATCATACGGACCTTCCACATGCCAAAATTAATGCGCCCATCAAACTGCTGAATATCAAATTTTGCAGTAGACATTTTGAACAAATTAGCCCAGAACTCTATAAGAGCTCTGATACCAGTTTGTTGTGATATGGTGGACCCAAAGACACAAATAGAGTAGCGTAAAATAAATATGTGGAAGTGTAATACTAAATGACACCAGGAATTTATGTGGTTCGGCTTAAAGCCTACGTCCACGGGCAAAGAAGACAATCAAATATTTCAGTATAGAAATATGATGGAGATACAAAATATTTCACACTCCATTCAATACCCGAATCCCAAATACACCCAAAATACCTATTAATATTTTTCTCATCGGTGTATACTCTCAACTCACAGGCTAGAGAGAAAACAAAGTAAATAGATGACTCTCTAAATGCTTAGAAAGGAGGAGGAGAGAAATGGATTGTTCTTGTTGTGTTGTGTCTTAAGCTTGAAGAACCAAGCTCTATTTATAGAGCTTGGTAGCCACCTTGTTTGAGAGTTGTTGGCCTACCATGGTTGAAGGTTGTTGGCCTACCATGGTTAAAGGTTGTTGGCCACCATAGTTGAAGGTTGTTGGCCTACCATGGTTGAAGGTTGTTGGCCACCATAGTTGAAGGTTGCTGGCCTACCATTGTTGAAGGTTGTTGGCCACCATATTTGAGAATTTTTGCCAACATGTGGAAGGTGGTTGTAGTCACAAACATTGAATGGAAATCAAGTCATTTTTTTTTTCAACAATCTACACAGAAAATCTAGCCAAGAGCATCGGTGCCATTGAATCTGGGCAAATCGAAATTGTGTTTGTGAGGTTGGGAGTACTAGTGCTATTGCTGGTGATTTTCCCCATTTGAGTTAGCGCCATGGCATTGGTGAGACTGAGAGGACACTTCAATTATGGGTTGCTTTTCCCGGTTGCGCAGGATTTGTGCTAGAGATTGTTGTAGCGTTTCCATCTGTAAACGGCTAGTCTCATGGAGACGAGCAATTTCTGGTCGATGCTCGTTAGCATTCAACTCCACCATGTGAAATAATTTCTTAATTTCAGCTTCCATCGTCTTCAATCACGTGTTGTTTGCTACCACCATGGTCAATGAAAGCACCAATGTAACACTAGCTCAACTGAACAACTATGAACAATAGATGCATAACCTCAGAACTATATTATCGTGATAAGAAGTCCAATATACTGACTAAGAGGAAAGCTAATCAGAAGAAAAGTTGGAAAATATAATAATATTTTTGGGTAATTTTGTATGGAGTATAGTTAAGCATAAGAGAAGGTATGAAAGAAAAAATCGAGGAAAGGGAGGTCTCTGCTCAACCGAGCTTTAACACCTATAATAGAAAAAAGAGGTTCAAAGAAGGAATAGTATAGAATACAATTAGAGAGAGAATCCCCAAAGGGCTAGAGGGAAAATTCAATACGACAATCAGCATATGCCACATAGTCTTGGTGTTTGCTATTTGAGGTCTTCAACTGATTGCTTTTTTCTCAACTTGATGCTTGGTTCCTTTGCCACATGCCCCTTGAGCACCACAGAATCCTCACTAGCCATCTCACTTGTAGTAGTGGTATCAACAGCCACATCATTTCCACTTGTACTCATTACGAACCCACTATAGCATGACCTACGAGTTCTCATGGCAAATTGGATATGGGTGGGGTCGGGAACAAACCATAATCAAAGATGGTGGGAAGGGCATTGATTCCACAGTGGTGGCAATGAGGCTGTCGTAAGGGGAGAAGAAGGACTGCATTTAGAAGCCGTCGTCATTATTGTTAGGCCACTGGACTGTGCTGCTCTCTGGTGAGATGCTTAGCCCCACTCCAGTTGACAAAGACGTGGGTTTTAATTGCAAAATCAGTTATTTCAGATACTCATAATTAATTTTGACAAAAAATATCATGATTAAGATCCCATCCATTCAATTATAAACAACGTGTCTAACCATCCAAAAGGAGATGACTAATGTAAGTCCACAATCAGGGGTGGACCAAGGAATCCATGTCCCTTTTTCATGGGTGCAGATTCATTAGCCTTTCCTAAGTTTAGGACTAACGTTAGTCCCCCTTTCAAAGTATTTTTAACATATTTTAATGTAGTGTTCAAATTTTGTTATTTGTAGAGAAAGTTCCACCCTAAACTCCCAGCTTTGGCAACAAATCCCCTTTGCCCCATGGTAGACGAAGCCAAAGCTAAAGGCAACATCACCTTCTTTTGTGGTAACTTCGTTGCCACGATCCACCACTTCTTCGAAACCATCGCTCTCACCGCTAACAACAGTGTCCTTTACTCCAAGTGGACAACTAATCTTTGAAGCATTTGCATGAAAACCAAAGCAGGTGGTGGCAGCAACACAACAGAGTATAGTGTTTATCCGAGGTTAGCGCCAACTGACTCAATGGGATCACAGACGCTGTTTTGTAGATCCAAACAAGAGCGAGTGTCAGTCTAATTTTTGCTCTATCTATCAGTTTCTTTTTCAGAATGGATATTAACTTATTAGTAGTGCTTTAAGATACCTAATATCACTATTATCACTAACCATTGAAATTGCTATAGCCGTTTAGAAGCCCAGCATATGATGTTTTATCCTAATCAAAAACCTAGTATCTACAATATTTTTAATTTGGCTACAATCACTATTGTGACGCATAACTGACAGAAAATATTGATCTTAAAATCAATGTCAGATCCATGTGTGTGTCGCATCAGCACCATTTATCCCACACCAACATTTTCCATTAGTTTTGTGAGGAAATATTTATTTGGGACCAAAATGATTTGAAATATAAGGGACTATACTAAGAAAAATAAAAGATAAGAAATCAAATTGAAAAATTAAGGTTAGGAAACCTATTTTACCTAAATTTGTGATTAAATCACAATCATTGAATATAAAAAATAAATACCAATTGATTCCTCTAAGGCATTGAAGGACATCCCTAAATTTATTTATTTTGCTTAGTTATATCCAAACCATTCATTTATTTTAATAATAAATATAGTGGTATCAGAAGGGCGAACTAATATTGGTCCACAACAAGGTGAAGCAAGCAACCCTTCACCATAGAACCTTTGTTCCAATTTTTTTTAGTGGTAGAATTTCAAAGTGCTTTAGAATATTGAAAAATGTGACAAGAGTCATTTTATGGAGGACCTGCTAGTCGAAGGTCTTTTGGTGAACCTTGTGGTTTTAGTGACAATAATCAGTTTTAAATGTGCTTTGGTCCATTGAACGATTAGCTCCTTCAATTGAAAAAAATATCAGTGATCTCCTCCCCTCCCCCAAATGCAGCATTGCCCTCATTAGTCACTATCAAATCTTCAACCAACTCTAGGCATTTCAACATGTACACCCAGCATAAACTAAACTTTCATCACATAACATAAGTAAACTAAACATTCATTGCATAACATAAGCTAGATCTAGATACAAAAATAAATCCATGGGCATAGGACTAGTATTAGAAGATTAGAACCACTGAGAGAGAAAAAAAAAAAAGCAAAACAAAAATCTTGCACTATTCTCTTCGAAGCAAAAGAACATGCATGGAAATCAACAAAGCAGAAGATCATGGATTACACAACTCAAGATTTTTTTTTGGGGAGATTGCCAATTCCTTTTATAAGGGCCTTTTTTAGATGATCCAGTGTATCCATCACCAAAAATAGTGATTAATTCCCTCGAGACGTTGAGCTTATAGATGTTGTCTCTAGCTAGAAGACCATTTTTGTACACATCGATTCCATAAGGGCCTTTGACAATATTGTATTATTGTTTTAACTATTTAATCAGGTTTCCTGTGAAAATTTGTTGCTATTAATTCCTTGTGTTAAATTGAATGCCCAGAGCAACAAGTTCATCCAAAGACCTTTTCCTACAAGGTCTAACATAAATTGGCCGGGATGACCAATACACACAAATGAAAGTAGCAACAACAAAGAGAATTAGATAAATTTAAGTTTATCCTAAGTTTCTCCCATCCTATATAAAGTTTTTATGGCATTATTTTGTAATGATTTGCTGTCAATATTGTATTAAAGAGTCTATTTTTAAAAATAAAATATTAAAAAAAATACTTTTTAGCTCATAAATTTATAATTAAATATTAAGTTCTTGTTATTAAAAATAAGTATTGACAGTCTTCCAACAATCCAACTCTTCTTATTTATTATACAAGCCAAACCATAGACCATGACTCATTTTCATCTCTCTAGGTACTTTATCACACACAAGCAGAACAATGGATCAGAAAAGATCCAAAAGAAGGCAAAGTACTCAATTTGATTATTGATCAAAACATCGAGGGAGAAAATAGTCCTTTTGAATTTAAAATTAGCCCACTCAAAATCCTTTGCCACTCAAAATGTGGTTCCTAAACATGCAAAATAAGGGGGGAGGGACGCCTTATTTTTCATGTTAAAAGATCTTAGTAATGAAGGATCTCGAGTGAATTTTCAAGTCTTGGGGGACCACTTATTCCTCCATGTTTTAATTATGACCAGACTTGGAGGTTTACTCTAAAAAGAAATATCAATTCAAACATGTTATAAAGAGACTTAGCTAGCAATGTATGCGTGTTTAACTAGAAATTTTGAAATAATTTACATCTATGATGGCTACAATTTCGTCAAAAAATTCTACATGTTGAGTATTATTACAAAATACAAACTAAGATTGAACTGAATGTTGCTAAAAACTATTAAAAGTTTCTAAACAATGAAGTATACAATGCATTACAAGTTTGAGTGTGATGAATCTGATAACCTGATTGGCGATCTAGGAGGTGAAAATAGATAAGGCTTTGGTGGTATTTCTAGGAATTCCAATGCTGATTCCATCATATCCACCACCTTACTCATTGTTGGCCTATTTGAGGGGTCAGCTTGTATGCACCACAAGCTCACTATTATCATCTTTTGTATCAGCTCTTTATCAAGTTCATTCCTGATACACCGCAACCTTGGTTCTTGATTCAGTTCAAGATGCTTGTAAATCCAATGTGAAAAATATATTTCACTTGATGAATATTCAACATTAGCTTCATTTTTTATGTTAATATTCTTTCTTCCCCCAATCATTTCTAAAATCATCATTCCATAACTATATACATCAGATTTATGGGACACCTCACCAAAATTTCTAGAGAACACCTCAGGAGCAATGTATCCTATAGTCCCCCTAGCACCCAATAATGATACAATACTTTCTTTTTTGGTGCAAATTTTTGCAAGTCCAAAATCAGAAATTTTTGGACAAAAATTCTCATCGAGCAAAATGTTGTGAGGTTTTATATCAAAATGCACTATTTTACTATTGCAACCCTTATGCATATAGTCTAATCCTTGAGCAACACCAATTGCAATATTATACATAGTTTTGCAACTCAATTGAGGATTGAATTTTAATGGATCTTTGTCTTCATATATGAATTTATCAACTGATCCATTAGGCATATACTTATATATCAAAGCTCTTTTAGAATTTTCCAAACAAAATCCGAGCAATTGAACTATGTTGACATGAGAAGTCACACTGATACTAGCAACTTCATTGATGAAGTCATCATCATTACCTTTAGATTCGCTTAATACCTTTACTGCCACAAGAGTTCCATCAGGTAACTTCCCTTTGTATACACTACCATATCCGCCCTGACCCAATTTGTCTTTGAAGCAGTTAGTTGCTTTCTTTACCTCTAAATAGCTATACCTTTTGGCTTCAAGGTGGCCATGATCTTTTAGAAATATTTCGATTTTGTGGCAGGATGGATCTACCTTATGATAAAAGTGTCTTCTAAAGCACCAAGCCAACACTATCAAAACCCCTAATACTCCGGTGATGGAAGCAACTGTTGAAATGATCAACAAAAAATTTAGTCTTGCACAATAAATAAGTACTTAAAAGTATAAAATATTTTTTTAAAAAAGAAATATATATCGAGAAAATGACATAATAAAAACTTGATCTTATCTTTTACACACAATATGTACAAGGACAAACAAACTGTAACAAAAATAAAATCTTAATTATTCAATCTGATTATTGACAATTATTTTAAAAATCAAATACGAAATAAAAAAAGTTTACAAGTGTAAGAGTATATGAAAATTATTATATTCATATTTCAATTATAGAGATGGCTAAATATTGATTGGACTTGCTGAGAATAAAAATTAACTTGGTCAATTATTATAATGTAAATCTAAAACTTAACAAAAAAAGCTCTATTTCCAAAATTGGATCTTTATATAATATCACCTCCATTTTAGGCAAATGAATTTTTTCTTGTAAAATAAGTTCTTCCATATTCTAATTTTATACCTAAAACTAGGGTGATTTACCTAATGAACTCGAAGGTCCAAACAAAAAAAAAGCGAATGGTTCGGATTAGTTTGAATAATCTATTCATAGTAAGGCAAACCCAGTCAAGCCAATTATTATTGGTTTGGGTTAGGATTTGTACTTTTTCAACTTGATTACCCAACATTTAACTTGATTATCCAATTGATGTTTTTTAATTTAGTTCTACGTTATCAAAGTTTTGTATTTAAGAATAATAAAATCACCTTTTATCTTCATTATTTGTATTTGTTTAAAGAATTTATTGATTCATATCATTGCCAGGTATCCCATAACCAACCCCGACATGCACTACTATTAAATGTTCTAGGGATGAAAAAATTTTAAAAATACAACTTGACGATTCGAGCTAAACTAACCTGATCTTGTTTGGAATGGTTTGGTTCAGATTTGTTAAAAAATATTTTAAAACCAAATCAACTCAAGTTATTAGTTAAATTTGATTGGTTTGAATTTTTTTACCCCTCAAATATCTAAATCAAACCAACTCACTTACACCCCTAACCGCTACCTAAATCAACGAAATATTTGTGGGCAATTTGCCAGCTTAAAAATTAATTTAATATAATGCGCTATATATAGAACCAATTTTGTTAACATGTGTTTATGAAAAAAATTTGTTAAGATATACAAAAATGAATTGGTTTAAAAATAAATAGTGTTTGGTTTCACAATAACTTATGAAATAGATTAAACAAAAGATTTTAATTTTATTTACAAGTAATATTTGCAAAACAAAAACTGATTGTGAACAAAATCATTTTAAGTTTAAGTATGAAAATTACATGAAAAAAACATAATTTTGTTATTTATCACGGCAAAAGTCATCACTAACTAACTAAAAAAAATCTGATCAAAGTAAAATAAGAGTTTTTAGTTAAAAAATGATTTCAAAAGAAAATTAAAATAGTTTTCAATTTGTAATGGAAAAGTGTGTCGTAAATTAGATGAAAAATTATGTTAACAAATAAATGAGGTTTAAATTGATCATGGACAAAACTTAAAAATTCCCCCCACAAAATAGGTTATTTAGGGTCCTTCATTACCCATCCCCTTCATTTCTTTCTTTCACTTCTTTTCCCCATACCACCCATCACCCAACCTTTACCGCTGGTCCCCAGTCCTCACACCCAACATGACCTAGAAGGGCGTGCGCACCCTGGGAACCAACTTGGGCAGCTACACACCCAACGGCGGCTGCCTGACTTAATTATTGCGCACACCAGCATTACCACGTGGGTCATCTATAGAGTTTAGCTGAGAAGCAGCCGCACACTATTTGGATATTGTGTTTATGTATTAGTGATGTGTTCATATTGGATCTTGCATTAGACGTATATTTGTATATATTTAATTTAAAATTTACTCTTTTCTTTTTCTTTGATTAAAAAAAAACACCATAAACAAAGTTATACAAAGCAATTAATACATAACTTTTTTAGTTTAAAAAAATTAAAGCATAAGTGAAGTTTGTATAAGTGATATTTTAAATAATGTTTCATTTTCTTTAAATTTTCAGTCATATATATGTCATGTCCATGTTCTATAATTTTTCAACTTTGATATATCTCATGTGTCTGTATCTATGTCGTGTCGTGTCCTATGTTTGTGTGAATGTTTGTGCTTCGTAAGAGTTTAGTATGATACCTACCACTAGATTCCCATGATCATGATATCCACATGGTGATTTACCACTCACTTTACCGATTCAGTTAATGCTAACCCAAAAGAGTTTGTTGGAATTTAATCCAAAGTCCCTCATCGAGTAGTACTAGAAGTCTTACAAGTATTTTGACCTAAAATAAATATAGCTTTTGTTTGGGGTACAAAGTTGTTAGTGTAGGTGATGAAGACCATACCATGTTAAATTTCATGAGCTTGCTTTTTTTTTTTTTTGGGCATTTAATTTTGCTTTTGCTACCTAACAGATCAGTCGCCATCCAACCATTAGGATATTGACCTGAATTCGACCCACCAAACTAATAATTCAGCAATGGTGTCTCAACAAATAAACATTGAACCAAATGATGATTATGGGTATGTATACATGCCTTTTGTTATTGTCATATGTTGTGTGTTTTTCAGTTTGAAGCGTATGTTTCTTTAATTTATGAAACTGCATTATTACTAGTTTCTGTCATGTAACAAACTTGCTGTAAAAGTCCTAACCAAGGTTATTTGGGTTAGGTAAGATCAACCTTATGAGTCTTGGGGAGAAATAGGTGGCACAACCAGAAAATCAATGTTTTGGGCATTTCTTGTAGACATTTGTGTTAATTTATGTTTACATGTTAATCAAGAGTGTCGTCTTCTAACTTCAACATTATTTCCATTTTTGTATTATGTTTGAAATATGGACTTTGGTGGTTGTCTCAACATATAAAACACATATGGAAGGCATTTAATCGTCATTCCAAGAGACTTTCAGATTTGTTGAAGAAGTTACACGACGCAGTCAAAGACTACAGTAGATTGAAGAAGGAGTATAAGATGATCTATGTAGGCATTGGAGTACTTCTGTGCACAATAAGAAATATGAACAAACTAAGAAGAATTAGGCTAGTGATGGTGGCAAGTGTGTGCATACTAGTGGTTGCATTTCTACTGGTACCTACGCACAGAAATTAGTAAGAAATGTTTAATTATTTTAAAATACCCATCATCTCATTTGTATTATATATTTGTTCATTATGAAAAATAAGCTTTGTCGTTTACCTTTACGCTATTTTTCAATTTGGTTCGTTACCTTTTATTTTTTCCTCAATTTTGTCTTTTATGTTTTAAATTTTTTTTTTTTCACTTTGGTCTCAAATCATTGTTTTATCATATGATTCATGGAATAAGTTGGCATCGCATACACATGAATTTGATGTGGATTGTGTCACATCAACATTTTCCATAAGTTATATGACAACATTAATTTTGGACCAAATTGAAAATGGTTATATAAGAGACTAAATCAAGAAAAATAAAAGAAAAGGGACGAAATTGAAAAATTGAGTAAACAAAAAGGAACAAACTGCCGATTATCATGTTTATTATTTTATTATTATAGGCTAAGGAGTAAGGTAGACAATCCAAAGTTTATGAGGTCCTTTGTCGAGCCCATACCAAGAAAGCAAATTGTTCACATACATATGCATATTATATGAATTACGGGTGACACTTGGATGGTTATAATATGTTTATAACTTGATTTTTGAATTTTTCTTTTTATGAAAATATCAAAGACAAGGAGATAGCTAGATCTTTGAAATGCTCTAATATAGATGGATCCATTGAATCAATAAAAGATAGGGAGTATAGGTTGAGCAAGTTGAGAAAAACAAGTATCATATATACAGTCTCAAATCTCATGCATCTACCTTTGAATATGGGGAGCCATCATCATTTATGTGCTCATCAAGTTAATTAGCTTCCTATAGAAATTATTAATCAAATCCGATACCAGCTCCAGCAGGATATGGACAAGCAGGTGAAGCAATATGTTGAGTTGTTGCAAGAGAAGTGGAGATTAGGGTGAATCACGTTATAGTGACGAAAATGATAGTGGGAATTAATCACGTGTGGTTTCAATTTTAATGTTTCTTGACTTTTGTTATTTATATTCAAATTTATCTTATTTGTATTTCGGACTTATGTTGCTTGAGATTTTCATTTGGCCTATTTTATATGGGCTACTTTGTATAAACATCGTATGATTTTTATTTTGGATTATGTTGTATGAATTTTGTATTATTTTCAATGATCATCATCTTTTAATCATTTTATTAATTTTGTTGAACTAGGTATTTAGGATTTAAAATTAGCTTTCCATAAACATTACATAATTTTGATAGCATTATTATGGATGTGTAGGGGAAAAAATTCACACTCAATTTTGTCTTTTAAATGTTTGTGACAGATTTTTCTAGCACTAAAGTGAGACTATAAAAGGCTACTGCAAATTAGCGAGGGAAAGAAGTATGTCACAAATTAGAGGGGAAATTAAATGTTTGCTATGTATTATAGGGGGAAATGTGCACTGCAAATTGTAAAATGACCACCGCAAGCAAGGGGAAAAAGTTCACCTCATATTATAGGGCAAAAGTCTATCGTAAATTAGCTCGACATTACATTGCTGGGATCTACCGCGTTACTAATATCCTTCATTCCACATTAATAGTAGCTCTTCGGAAACAGTACAATTTTGATACATTAAAAATTGAATGTATCTGAAGTGGAGGGAGCACTTATGGTCAGTAGTCTAGGAATTTGCAGCAACTCAATATTCGTAACAAATCCCAGAAGGTGGATTTAAGTAAATTTGTGGTGGACAAATATGCCGTAAACTTTAGGGAAGCCAATTTCTGTGTTGATAGCATAGTAATGAAAACTGACTTGAACCGGTCGGTTCAACTGGAAAACTAATGAACCGGTCATGAAACCAGTCCGAGCCACCGTTTGGATCAGTCCCGCATCGAAACCAATGCAACTTGATTCGACTTAGTCGAGTTTGTATTAAAACTAGTGACTCGACCGCTTGAATCGAACCAAACCAAGTCGGGTTTTATTTTGTTGCTAAATCATGTCTTTTTTTAAAACCTTAGAAAAAATTTCTGACTTATAGAAAAATACAGTAACTTTATTTGTATTGTCATGACTTGTGAGTTTATGATGTAAAACTTTGTGAGTTTGCATATATAATTATGTTTTGAATTTGTCAATTGTGATTCATGATTGTGAAATGTGAACAATATTTAGAAATTTATGTTATTTATTTATGTTTTTATATGTGGACCCTTTAAAGAGTATCAAATTGCTAATTAGTTGCTATTTTATTGTATTTTATTTAAATTTTTATATATTTCTGTATAAATTCAGTTCAGTCGGTTCGACTAGTGATCCACTGGTGGAACCAGTGATCCAATGTCTCGACCGAATCAATCAATTATCTGAATATGAAAACTATGGTTGATAGTTTGGCCAAGTATGGCCATTAGGTTGTTGGTTCCTTTCATGTTTTAATTTTTTTACTGCCTTTTTCTCCTTAAATATCATTGAAGACTTGTCTAGGCGTAGTAGCTCTCGCCTAGTTGTTGTGTAATTTTGTTTTTTTTTGGGCCAGGCTTTCAAGTTACAATTCTCATGTAGTGAAGCAAGGAGAGAAAATGAATTATATAAGCTCTGCTAAAAATTTTGATATAATAGAACTAATTTTACACTAAAATTGATTTTATACCTGAATTAATCTTTTTTAAAAAATTATCAGTTACAATATAAAATTTATCTAACACTCAATCACATTGTATTTAGATATTTGATTTTTAATTATTGTCAAGTGTCAACAAATTGTTAAAAGACAATAAAATAAATAAATTTATTAAATGTTTAAGTAATTTATGTTTGTTACCTGCTATATGCACCATCTTTCTGCTAGTCTCCCCTGCAAATAAAGAACAAGTTACAAAATAATAAAACAATAACTCATTCAACCGATATTCTTTTGCATTTGATGTGAAATGCAAATAGTAGTAGAAAAGATTGAAGAGACACGAAAAATGAGAAGAAAAAGCATATATATATATATATATATATATATATATATATTCTATCTTTGCTTGGACATAATAAACTTAAAGGAAAATAGGGTACTTTTGTCTAGTATCTTTATTTTTTAGTTGGTCCAATACATTTAATTTGTTTTTCAATTTGGTCTTTTATGTTTCAAACCGTTGTGATTTGGTACCAAGTTACTAATCAATCACATAATTTGCAAAAAAAAGAAAAAAGAAAAAAAACTCACACATCCTCTTCCCTTTCATCCCCTCCAACATCCCTCCTCAACTTCCCTCGATCCCAGCCAAAAGCCCCCTTCTCTTCATTGTCTGCAAGTCCCTCTCCACACTCTTTATCCTAGTAACTAGCTATTGTTCAATTTCGATCTCAATCATGGCTAAATCTACATTTTAAAGTTGATGTTTGAGCTAGGTTTCTTGGGTAGCAATAATTGTTGGGTTGAGGTGGAAAAGGAAAAGTTCTTCCCAAATTGTGCATGTCATGTTGCTAACTTGCTACTTTGATCTTGCTTATAGAGATATAACATTAAGGTTTATGTAATTTATCCTAAGATTTAATTTGTTCCTATTATGAATTAATAATATGGACCCAATGCAAAATGGGCTAAATGATGGCTTTAAGGCTTTGAGGCCCACTCACACTTTCCTAACTCTATTTAAAGCCTTGAAGCATGTGACAATGGGTAAAACTTGAATTCCTTAATTTGAACATTAGATTCCTTCTAGGTACCCCACCTCCTCTTGGGGCATAGAGCTAGAGCTTAAGTATGAAGGAGGAGGACCAACAACAATTCCATGCTCCCTCGACCTCATTAGATACTAGGCAAACCTAGATCCGATATACCACTCATAAACAATTTTCCAACCTCAAAAATAGAGGATCTTGATTCGGTTGAAGTCACCAATTTTGTTGAAGTTTGTGTTGAACTAGCTAGATTGTCTTTTACAAGAGGAAAAAGCAATAAAAAAGAAGATGAAGATGGACACAATCTTGTGGGTGAGGGAGGGTTGGTTTTAAGAGATGTCATGAATTCCACTATGATTAATTAAGTTAATGTCATCATAAAATGTTATAATTTTATGATAATAGGTGGTAGGTGACCTATGGATATGTGATATGCTATTTTTATAATTATGAGAAATCTCAACAAATTTGTTTTCAGGGATCAAATTTGTCTGACAAAATCATTAAGGATCAATTTATGGATTTACTCAAAATATTATAATTTTTTTTGTTAATAATCATGTGCATATCATACATATTACCTTTCTTGTTACTTAAATTAATGGATCAGTAACAACAATGGAAATTGGTGTGATTTTAACAAATTTCAAAGGCCTCTAACAACAATTTTAAATAAAAGGATGATATTATTATTGGGGTAATTGCACTAAGCTTAGTGTAATTCAGTTTTTATTTTTTACTTGTATATATTAGAGTTCTTAAGTTTTGTTCCCAAGCAAATAAGCATCAGTCACCTATGATAGGCACGTACCTTGATCACAATAAAACTTGCCATAGCTGTCGATTCGACACTGGCCTCCATAAACACTGTGACAAGAAGAACAATCTTGTGACAATGTTATCTCGATAGGGATATCAGCAACCAAGGAATAATTCGACAGGTCATTGAAGTCTGCGGGGAAAACACCTGCACCCAGTGGAAGCTTAGTGATTGAACACCCATAGGAGGAGTTAAGCATAGGAGCCAAGTCATCTGATTTTGGAGCTTGATAAAATGTATTATTTCCGCACACTGTTGAGTTAGGGAAAATATTATGAGGCACTGGATCGACGGGGTGGTTGCATCTGAGAAGGTACACATAATATCTCAAATGAGAAGAAACCAAAGGCGAGTTGACCGCAAAAGTGGAATTGTACTCCAGCACCTCACACCTTCTCGATTGCAAGAGGTCAAGTAAACGATCGTCTCTTATGGTAATTGTGGACTGATGAGAAAAGTCAAGGCTGAAACTACAGAAATTGATAATGGTCAAATCTTCTCTTACATTTGGGTAAAAAAATTAAGTATTACGTCTCTGGATAAAAACCAAACTCAAATACTAATATATGAACAAAATGGATTGAAAAAATCTTAACCTTATTATGTATTGATAGATCATTTCTCTTTCATCTAGCATGACATACTAACTCCTTAAAATTTCAGTAATTATTTTTATATATGTTTTAAAGGAGAAGATAGACGAGAGGGAGAATCAAATCACATTTCACTCATCAATCTATTATAATTTACACTAATCCTATTTATATTAATATCTATTAACCAAATTAAACTCTACTAAATGGTCTATTTGGGCCCATACGATACAATGTTTACATTACCTTACGACTTCGAACCATCTATTGTTGTTCTGGATGCTTTTTTTGGACCCTGGCTCATCGTCACAGCCATGTATCACCAACATGCCGCAGTTAGGGTGGGAAGTGGTGGTGAAAGGGAAACTCAAGTTGCCTATATCTCCGCAGGGAAGAAGTGGTGGACACTTGCTGCCCGATACACCTGCCACAATAATAAGGCATGAAATCAAGAGCAAGAGGAAGAAGAAGCCATCATACACATGCAACAGCGAAACCATCCTGAATGAATTTCTTTTCTGTCCACTCTGATTACAACACGGAAGCGGAGTCGATCTTCTCTTGGCAAATTCCTTTATACAGTGTTGAGGAAAGACTCGTGAGATGAAAGTCATTTGGTGATGAAATTAGTGTGGAAAAACAGCGAAATTGGGACCACAATGAACATGTTAGAAAAAGACAAGCCGAGGATAGGATTAATTGGTCCTGCCAAGACTAGTACACTTGTTTTGAACAAAGAAAAAAAAAGAAAAAGACACTAGTATACAGTATACTTCAGGAAAATGCACTGGAGGTTCCTGCCTACTAAGCGCGTCTTCCAGCGCTATTGAGATCGACCATTTCAATTGATTATGTGGTCATTCTTCAGGTTCATTAAATGTTGATACGATGAAATTAGTGTGGAAAAATAGGGAAATGGGGGCCACAATGAACATGTTAGAAAAAGATGAGCCGAGGATAGGATTGGTCTTGCCAAGACTAGGATACTTTTTTTGGAAAAAAAAAAAAAAGCACTAGTATACAGTATACTTCAGGAAAACGCACTGGAGGTTCCTGGATACTAAGCGCATTTTCCAGCTATTGGGGTGGACCATTTTAATTGATTGTGGTCATTGGTAGGGTTCATTACATATGGATACAGTGTACTTGGTTTTGCATTTGTAAAATTAATTTTTGATGAACTTGACTTTATCAAACTTGATTTTGATTAAAATTGGTTTGGAATAAAGTGGTTTATATTTAGTAGTTTGATTTAAGAATTGATTTTGTCGGTAATTGATATTCGTATTATTTGGATAGTATGGATTAAAATCACTTTAAATGTAAAATTACCAAAAACAACACAAATATAAGACCAAGACCTCAAATCATTCCCTCAGGTTTATAATTAGAGACAAATTAGTCTCTTATATTTAAAAAATCTCATATTAGTCCTTCAAATTTTATAAAAGGGGACAAATTAGTCCCTCTATAAAATTATCGTATAAGTTGTATCATGTTAACTTACTTGTGCATAATGTTAACTTATTTACATATATTGTTAATTTTTATAGTGGATCCTAACTTATCTCACTTCTTTAAACGAAGTCGTTTAGACCTTTTTTTTATCTGTTATCTCACCATAACTCTCTGTTGAGAAGAGATATTTTGACTTTTATTCTGTGCAGAATAGAGAAATGAGGCAAACTAACTATGAAAATTAATAGTACATGTAAATAAATTAACAGAATATATGGACACTTCTGGTAACAGCTCATATAACAATTTGATGGAGAGACTAACTTGTCCTCTTATATAAATTTGAGCGATTAATATGAGATTTTCTAAATCTGAGGGATTAATTTGTTCATCATTATAAACCTGATGGATTGATTTGGGGTTTTAATCTAAATATAATACAATAAGTTACAAGATTGGTTGTTCTTTTTTTTGTCCTTCACTAATTCTAAATATAATTTAATAAATTATATGACTGCTATTACATAAATGATATACTTTTATTTTATTATTTTAATTTTCATTGTACAACAATAATTAATGTTCTGTAAAACAAAGGCCAAAAAAGAAGTTTAGAAATAAGCTAAAATTTAAATACTTGTATGATATTTTAATTTATTAATTATTTTTCTTTTTTCAAATTTATGATTTAAATATAATTGTTTGTTCATTAGATAATAAATTACGCTGAAACATTAACAGTCAAGAAATAATTAAATAATTGTGTTTAGTGTATAACCTGATAGTTCCTCTAATATTTATGTCACTATTATTTGTCTACGAATAGCAACGAACAGTATGCAGTGGCAAACAAATCCAGCTTACAAGTGTGGTAATGGAGGCAATGGAAATAAGGATAAAGTAGGCATAAACAATGTGAGGTTGCAATGGACGGGATTTTGTGAACGGGGAAGCAAGATAGTTTCAGTTCAAGCTAAATCAAGGTTTGGAGGTAAAAGTGATTTTGGAATTTTCTTTCAATGCAAAACCAAATTTGATGACCAAATAGAGAAAATCGATTCTGAGGCTACAAACCTAGGTTTGGGTGTTGCAATCACGCATCAAAATGAGATATTCTTACATACACACAAGTTTAATGCGTTATTTTCAAATACATTCTAAATAAAGTGAGTTTCATGAATTTTATTCAATATATATTCATTCATTTATGGGTCTTATTAGTTTTTATGTGAGTATATTTAAGGAAAAAGAACTTAAAATTATGTTCATACAAGAATTATTCTATGGAAAAAAATGCTAAATAGAGTGTCTTTGGTTCCCCCTCCGCCACTGTGGGTAATATAAAAAGGGATTTTTTATGGATTTATAATAAAAAAATGATAAACTTGATATATGTCATATTTTAGTGAAAACTTAAAATATGCCCTTTTTTATATATAAGTCATATAAGGGTAGTGCGAATTGACTTTTTTATATAAGGTATGGAACCCTTGGTGTGACTTATGTTCTGTGTTAGGTCGCTCCAGTTTGATATGAATTATGCACCACTGGTGTCTACAAATTTGCATAGAATTCGTTTAAACTAAAGTACACTGCACTAGATTGAAATTAAACTAAAACAACAAATTAGACTAAATTACACCAAAAAGCTAAAACAATAAATCACACAAAAAACTAAAACAATATATAAATTAAACTAAATTTTTTAAATGGAAATGGTATACTAGATCGACAAAGCTGCCATAAACTACGAACACTAAATTTATACTAAACTAACCAAACAAAATCATTAACTACACAAAATAAAATTTTAATAAATTAATTACACTAAATTGAAATTAAACTAAATCGACATATTACATTAAAGTAAATTAAACCGCAAAACTAAAACAACAATAAATTAATAAGTTACACAAAAAACTAAACAAATTACAAACAATAACTTAAATTAAAATATAAAAATAAAATAACTTTAACAAGAAAATATAAAAAAAATACCAGCTCTTCCAATCTTCTATATATGTGTCCATTATCATCATAACAGTTGAGATTGTGAAAAAAAAAAATCTAAACCGTTATGATGATGATACACACATATCTAGAAGATTGGAAGGACAGTTAATTTTTTTTATGTTTACTCGTTAAATTTTTTTATTTTTATATTTTGATTTTATGTTATTGTTTAGTTAGTAATTTGTTTTAGTTTTTTTGTAGTTTTGTATTTCAGTTTTAGTTAGCTTAGTTTTGTATTTTAGTTTTAGTTAGTTAGTAATGTGTTCCAATAATTTTTTAGTTTTTTGTGTAATTTATTAATTAATTATTGGGTTTGTTTTGTGGTTTAATTTAGTTTAATGTAATTTATCATTTTAGTTTAATTTCAGTTTAGTGTAATTAATTTAGTAAAATTTTATTTTGTGTGGTTAATTATTTTGTTTGGTTAGTTTAGTTTAAATTTAGTGTTGATAGTTTATGATAACTAATTTTTTGGTCTAGTATACCATTTTCATTTTAAAAAAATTAGTTTAATTCCCATTTAGTGCAGTGTAATTTAGTTTAAACAGCTTCTATGTGAATTTGTAGGCTTACAAAATTGGAGCGACCTAGTACAGAACATAAGTCGGCCCTAGGTCACTCCAGCTTGGTGCGACTAATGAGTGACTAATGCATTGCTATGTGTATAATTTACTACATAACTCATGTTAGAATTGCATGACTTGCATACAAAAGTCAATTCACACCACAATTGTATGACTTATATGTAAAAAAAAAAAAAAAAGTATATGTCGAGTTTCTACCAAAATAATACATATATCAAATTTATCATTTTTTTATTTTAAATATGCAAAAATCCTATAAAAAATATTATCATTATATAATAAATTAATAGCATCCAACGACCTAATATAATTATAAACATTTTATAAGTTGAAGATCTAAACTACAAATTTTTGACATATAAAAAATTATTTAAATTTTTTTTAAAAAAAAATCAGAGACTTACGGGATAATTTATCCATCAATTAATCGTGGACACATAGATCACGCTCTGAAACTAGAAAAACTTTCAGACAACATCAGAGCAAGAAAACAAGGTATTTTTAATTTAATTCTATTGCGGGGACTCACTGTCAGTTGCAATCTCTGTTGACTTGGAGCAGGTCTTCCAGGTTGCAAAGGCTAACAAGTCTTCTCTGATGTCTACATAACCCAATTTTTTTCTTGCCAGTCAAAGTAAATGTTAGAGCATCTTGAATGTTGTCCCCATAATAAATCCCATTTTTGGCCACATCTTTGCCATATAGTCAATGTGCCATGAAGAGGAAAATTGTCCCTCATATGAAACTCATAATTCCAATGAAAAAGGACCGAATTTGGTCCCAACTTTAACTTCACATAATTTTTTAACTTAAAAAATTAACATATTTGATTAATATAAATATAAAATTTAATTTTTGAATACTTTATCATAAATATTTGTATTATATAACATTTTTTAAGTTATGCAAAAGCAGAAAAACAAGGAAGTGAGACGTCCTCTGAAGTGGGACTTCTCCTTCTCTCTCCGCATCCCACATTTTCCTTCCAATGGTTAAAGAAGGACGCCTCTCACACGTACAGTGCTTGGGACGGTGCTCTCAACACCACTGGAGTTGCTCTTAGGTAAGTCTGACTACAGAAGAAGTCTAATGTATAACAAGAATTCGAATGGCAAATTAGCCCGATATACCTTATTTGAGGCTATTTTACGTTTCGGTAAACTAAAAATAAAATATTTAAGATATTTGTATAGAAAGTAATACGTATTATTTCTTTTATTTTCATCAAAAGTCTCATCTAAAAATTTTAAACCAAATGGTTGAAAGGAAATTGGAAGGAAGGTAGGTAAAGAGAGAAAATTGGGAGGAAGACAAGCATTTTTCCTTGTTTGATTGTGAAGAATGCATTTGTTTTGAATAAAAAAATAATGAATTACGAAATTTAAATTTTATATATAATTAAAAAAAGTTGGAAATTAATATTTCCTTAGTTTCTTTAAAATTGTTGAAAATTGTTTTTTTTTTAGATTTCAATTATTTTTAAAAATTATCTAAATATATGAAAAATAATTTGATTTGATGTAAAAGTTGATTTTCTCCCACATCTCATCCAAACACCCACTAAATACTGGAGAATAATACAGTGTGAGATCCACTTAATTCTTTTTTCCACCCCCTTACAAGGGTGGAAAATGAAGGAAGAAATGTGTAATTTTTCAATATTCCAATAGTATCCGTGTATCATCATAGTAGTGATCTCTCACTTTACCATTTACACGTTTGTGGCTTGTTATTGTAAAATTGGTTTTAACTAGGAATAGTCAATAGTATTTTCAAATATTCCATTAGGGAAAAAAAAACTCTATCTCATTAAATCTATTTATAAAAATAAAAAAAATTATAAAATTTTTAAAAATATGAATTTGATTTAAATGCGAATAGTAAATAACAAGTATAAATAAAAAATATCAATTATAAAAAGTTAATATTAATTTTTCTATTTGATATCAATTAATATAATATAATTAATAAAAAAAATTAAAGTTAAAGATGTTAATGCTTTGATATAAATATAGAAGACAAATTTTTATTATATTTATTACATTATATTGATAGATAAATTTATGATGAAAATTAATTTTTTACATGACTCTATTTATAATCGGAACAACCTCTTAAAATGACCTAATGGTAAAATTGTCATTTGACATCACCACATTTTTCTTTTCCCTCAACTTTCGATGTATAAATAAGAGAAGATAATTTTTCTTTCATTTTCTTGTATCTCATTTTCTTTCTAACTAAGCATACTTGTTAGTACCGGAAAATATACTAGAGAAGATCCCAAAATAGTTAGTTATGCAAAGTCTGTTAGTTTGTTATATACTGTACCTCCTTTTGTGTTCTCTTATGCCTCAGTCCATGCATATAAGAACCTTTTCTCTTCATTAATAAACAGCTAGTGCTTTCCCATTTCATAATACATTTTTATTGGTATTAGATTTTAGCTTCCTCTGCACTCTTTCTCAATCTTCAAATCTTGACTTTTTTCTTCAATGGCGCTCCCAAACACCCTTGCTAACATGCAAGATCCAAGCAATACATTCTATTTGAACCATAATGAGATACCTTCTCTCGTTCTTGTGTCTGCTTCACTCACTGAAACAAATTTTCATGGCTGGGAACGAAGCATGAAGATCAGTCTTCTCACCAAGAATAAGCTAGGCTCTTATTGATGGCTCCATCAAAGAACCTCCTGCTGCTGGTGCTATTCATCCTTTCTGGAGCAGATGCAACACTATGGTACTCCATCGTTCTTCATCTCCATCAATTCTCATGATTGATAATGCTCGAATTCTTTGGAATGAACTACAAGAAAGGTTCTCTCAATCTGCCATGTTTAGAGTTTCTGACTTGCAACAAGATATATCTTTGCTTTCAAATAAGGTGAAGCCTTTGTCACTGCCTGTTTTCAAATCTATGTTTGAAGAATTTGACATTCTCATGTTCTCAATGTATCTGCAATGCTTTACAAAAAGTCAAAACCGAAAGAAACACCTTACGAGTTGCAAGGTTGCTCAAAGGTCTCAATGACCAATTCGCTAGTGCTAGGTCACAAATAATGCTCGCGTGTCCCTTATGCCTACTCTCAACAAAGTTTTGGCATGAAATTCAACAAGAAAGACAATTTTCTGTTGAAAACTCTGATGTTCGAAAAGCCTCACTCAACTTGGCTGCACTTGATGCAAGAAGGACAACCATTGGCAAACCTGCAGAAGAAAATTATTTCAAACCTGGATACAAACAAGGACGAAAGAAACATTGTACTTATTGTGGCAAAAATGGTCACACTGTGGGCATATGTTACAAGAAGCACGGTGTTCCTCATGGGTTCAAATTCAAGAATGGTAGCGCTACCAGCATTGTTATGTCTGAGCCTCAAGAAACTGAACCTACAACCAACTCACTGAGCGATCTGCTCCTGGAACAAAGTTTGGATTTATTGCAGAATAGTACTAGAGTTTGGTTGCTTCGCTGCCCTTATCTAGAACCCGACAATCCATGACTCATTTGGGTCATGCTCAACCTCATGCCAATGTTGCTGCTATCAATCAGATCTCTGATATGACTCTTCACAATCATAACAATTTTCTGGATCATTGATAGTGGAGCTCGTGAGCACATATGCTATTCCTTATGTTTGTTTACTTCCTTTAGATTTAACAAACCTATTTCTATTAATCTCCCTAATGGTGATGAAGTGATCTCTAAATATATAGGAACCATACACCTCACTAATAATCTAATTCTCTTTGATGTTATTTACAGTCTTGCTTTCACTTCAATTTAATTTCTGTTTCTAAACTCACCAATAATTTAGATTGTCAACTGCTATTCACTAAAAATTGTTGCACAATTCATGCTTCCGGTGTCTCGAAGATGATTGGAAGTGTCAAAATTAGTAAAAGGCTGTATCTTCTGAACATTGCTAAAACTCCTAGACCTGCTATTTAGGAACATTTTGTATCACCTGCTGTCTTCAACACTATCAAGAATGAAGCATTTTGGCACAATAGATTGGGACATCTTGCCCTTGAAAGATTTAATCTTGTAAATAAACAATTTCCCTTTGTATGCCTGTAGCTTGTGATGTATGCCACTTTGCTAAACAAAAACACCCATCTTTGCCATCTAGTGACACACTCCTATAATGCTTTTAATTTGGTTTATATGGACAGATGGGACCTGCTTCAGTTACATCTTTACATGAATATAGATATTTTCTTATTGTTGTTAGGACTATTCTAGATTTATTTGGTCATATCTCATGATATCAAAGGCTAAAACTGGCTCTTGTCCAAAGTTTTTGTGCTATGGTTCAAACAAAATTTAAGGTTTCTGTTAAAAGAATCAGATCAGATAATGGGCTAGAATTCACTCCTAGGTAGCGTTTGGTTTCTATTTCAGGACAGCGGAGCCAAAGAGAGTAGAGATGGAGATATAAAAAATTCTATCTCTATATCATATTTGGTAGTGGAGTATAAAACATGATAACTGTTTCTATATCTTATTTGAAAACATGGGGACAAGACAAAAAAAAATGATAAAGACATTATTTACCCTGTTATATCGCTGCCATTGGCCACCGGACCACCGCCAGATCACCACCAGACCATTGCCAGTAACCATCGAACCACCGCCGAATTACCACCACCTAACCACCCATGATAGTGAAGATAAAGGGAAATATTTGTGGAAAAGTGTATTATTTTTATCTGAAAAAGGTTAACAAAGGCCAATTAAATAGGCCAAGACCACACTTATACAATTAATCCTATTCCTAAATTAAGAGAAAAAGTTATCTCCTCTTAAAATAGAAATAAATTACATATATGATTTACCTAATAAAGAAAATAAATAAAACTGTACAAATCCTAATAAATACAAACAGATTCTTTAATCTCAGGAAATCTGCCTTAAGGCATTGATTATCAACACTCCCCCTCAATCTGGGTGGTAGATGTTTATCATACCCAGATTGGATCTTAGACTCTTATAGCTTGGATTTGAGAGAGCCTTAGTCAGAATATCTACTGTTTGTTGAGATGTAGGTGTGTATAGAAGACATGCATCCCCACTGTTAAGCTTCTTTTTTATGAAATAGTGGTCAATCTCCACATGTGTGGTCCTGTCATGATGAACAGGGTTCTTGGCAATACTAATGGCTGCTTTATTGTCACATAGAACTTTCATAGTATAGTTTGAGGGTATTTTAAACTCCTTAAGCATCCTTTGGAACTAAATCCCTTCACAAATGCCATGGGACAGTGCCATAAACTTAGCTTTAGCACTACTCCTAGCAACCAAAGGTTGTTTTTTGCTTCTCCATGTGACAAGGCTTCCCCACAAATACGAGCAATATCCAATTGTGGATTTTAGGTCCTCCATAGATCCTACCCAATCTGCATCTATGTACACTTCTATATCTATACTAGAGTTCTTCGTAAGGTGTAGACCGCTGCTCAAGGTTCCCTTTAAGTATCTAAGGGTTTGGTTAGTTGCCTTCATGTGGTTTTCTATAGGATTAGTCATAAAACAACTTGCCATGCTTACTGCAAATCCAATGTCTAGTCTAGTATAGGATAAATAGATTAATTTTCCCACAAGTCTTTGATATTTGTCCTTATTCGTAGTAAGACTATCCCTTTCTATCCCATTCCTTTTTAATGGTTCCATTGGGGTGCTTGCTGGCTTGGTTCTCAACATACATGTTTCCTTTAGGAGGTCAAGAGTATGTGCTTCCTTTGGCATACATAAATCCCATTTCTTGAGCGGGCTACTTCCATCCCTAGGAAATACTTGAGCTTTCCTAGGTCCTTGACTTCAAATTCCTTAGATGGGCGTCCCTTAAGGCATTTAATCTCTTCATAATCATCCCCTATGACAACAATATCATCAACATAGACTATAAATAGTGCCATTTTACCATGTTACAAGTGCTTGACAAACATGGTGTGGTCAGTTTGACATTGTATGTATCCATCTCCTCTAATAACTCATGTTAGTCTCACAAACCATGCTTGGGCAAACTGTTTGAGACCATATTTGTCTCAGGGTTTCAAGTCCCAGAGGAATATTCATGTAGGCTTCTTCCTCATGTTCTCCATTGAGGAAAACATTTTTGATATCCAGCTAATGCAAAGGCCAATCAAGGTTCACAACAAGTGATAAGATAACACGAACAAAGTTCATCATGGTTACTGGGACAAACATTTCTTCATAGTCGATGCCATATGATTGTGTAAACCCCTTGGCTACAAGGTATGCCTTGTATCTATTATAACACTCCCATCTCCATTATGTTTGATGGAAAAAATCCATTTACACCCCACAGTCTTTTTTCCTTTAGGCAGGACTGAGAACTCCCATGTACCATACTTTTCCAGTGCTTGAACCTCTTCCCTCATTGCAACAGCCCATTTAGGGTGTTGGAAAGCTTTTTGTATGTCCTAGGTACTTGAATGCTGTCTAGGGCTGTCACAAATGCTTTATGGTTTTGGGCTAAATTATTGTAAGATACAAAATTTCCAATTGGGTGTTCAATACAAGACCTCACACCTTTTCTAATAGCAATGGGTATGTCAAGATCAATAAATTCTTGACATGGAAGGGTACAATTTAAAGGAGTAGTAACTGTGTTACTAGGGGATTTTTCTCCAAGCTTTGGTGTTAGGGTAAAGTCTTGACTGTGCCTTGGAGTGATGGAGGATTCTAGTTATTGTCTACCAGCCTTTTGCCTCCTCATGTACACCAAAAAAGGGTTGGCTACTAATTTCTGGTTCAATTATGTTGGTTGTTGGTTTGGTTCTGCTCTAGTTTCTATGGCAGTTTCAGTTGCTGATTGCTAGTTCGGTGTTCCTAGTTGCTGGTTCGGTTCTACTCTAGTTTTTGAAGTATCAGTGGTAGTTTCAGGGGCTATTGTTCTTCCAGAATTTTCAAAATTGATAGTATCTTTGAACCTCCAAAGCTAAAATTTGTCATCCTTCTTTTTCTGCCCTTGAATTTCAGTATTAGGGAAAAAAGGTTGATTTTCAATGAAAGTGACATCCATGGAGTAGTAGAATTTCTTGGTGGAGGGAGAGTAGCATTTGTATCCTTTTTGGTTTAGAGAGTATCCTAAGAAAATGTAGGGTATTGAGGTATGATCAAGCTTGTTATGGTTGGGTTGGTGGTTGTGGACAAAGGCTGTGCACCCGAAGATTTTGATTGGAATTGATATGAGGAGTTGAGTGTTGAGGCAAAGGGATTGAAGGGTGACATGTGGAGTTTGGTAATGGAGAACTTTGGATGGCATTTGGTTGCTCAAGTAGGTAGCTGTGATATTGCTTGTCTTTAATAATGAGATGGGACATTCGTGGCCATAGTGAGAGACCTTGTTACTTCCAAAAGATGTCAGTTCTTGCGCTCAGCCACCCATTTGTTATGGACTGTTGACACAGGAACTTTGATGTACAATGTGATGTTGATGAAGGTAGGAATCAAGAACCGAGTTGTAGTACTCACAGCCATTATCTATTCTCAACACTTGGATACTTGCTTGAAACTAAGTTTGAATTAGGCTATAGAAGTGTTCAAATATATTCTTCTCATTTCTAATTTTTCCTTCATTAATAATACCCAAGTTATTCGTGTATGGTTATCAATGAATGTGACAAACCATTTAGAGCCTGTGATACTGGGAACTCTAGAGTGTCCCAACAAGTCACTATGGATTAACGAAAATGGACGGCATGGCATTACAAGAAATTTATGCCTAAAAGAACACTTAGTTTTAGGTACATGTAAAAAATGTTGCTTATGCACACTTAGGCAACACTTTTTTTAAATGTATTAGTTTTTATATAGCAAACGCTACACTTTTTTTAAATTAAGGCATCACTTTTTGAAGAGTTGCTATATTACATGTGGCTAATTGTCAAAGGCAATATTTTTAACAAAAGGGTATATTTTTAAGCTAATGCATCATTTTTTATAGTGTTGCTATGGCAAGTGTGGCCAATTGTTTAAAGTAACACTTTTGAGTAGAGAAAATAACATGTTTTAGATATCAAAGGCAACACATTTAAAAAAAGTGTTGTCTATATGTACAAAAAGTAACACTTTTCAAACTTTCTCAAAAATAAGTGTTGCTTTAGGCCAAATTTCTTGTAGTGTGGGTTGTAAGGTTGCAGAGGTTAAGAGTTTTGAGTATGTTTGGACATTTGACACACTTCACAGTTAAAGAACTTTGAATCTTTATTGAATAAAGATGGGAAATTTTTTTCCAAATACATAAAGTTTGGGTGACCAAGGCAGTAATGCCATCACATTATGGGGTCAAGTGAAGGCAAAGCTGCTATACGGCAGGTCTTCACTTCTCTGATGGTGTACTCTTGGAGTCATCAACTGAAATAAAATATAATTCTCCATACTCTTTAGCATTGTCAATCCTCTTCCCTGAGTCCAAAGCCTAAAATTCACAAAAGTATGGGTAGAATTTAGCAACATAATTTAGATATTTGGTTAATTTGTGTATGAACAACAAGTTGCAATCAAGTTTGGGGACATAGAGGGTATCCTTAAGGATAATATCCTTAGAGATATTTACTAACTAGTTACTTCTAAGTGTGTTTCATCAGCTATCCATGGATTGTAGAGTTATCATGGCAGAGGGAATATTCCCTAAAAGTGGTTATATCCCTTGTCAGATGATTAGAAAACCCTGGGTCCATAATCCAAAATGTGGCCTTCTTTTGGTGAGTGGCCAGAGTGGTTAAGCAATTACCTTTATGTGTTTAGGATGCATTACCAGTGCTTATGCCCTAATTTCTTAAGGTTTATTGGAGCAACCTTTGCAGTACCTCCATCTACTCTTTGCTGAATGGGCTTTCCACAGGTGCAGCACTGGCTGCGGCTGATTCTAGTGAGATGAAGGTGGTTGTGTTGCCTTGGGTAGGTTAGCCATTGAAGGCTTTTGCATTTGCTAGTTTTCCAACTAGGAACCAACATGCATCCTTCACATGTCCAGGCTTCTTGCAGTGTTCGTAGTAAGGGCAATTCTTCTTCTGTTGGTAGTTTTGGCATGGTCTTTTTGTAGCTAGTGTAGAGCCTTCGTGGCCTGTGTTGTGCTTGGGCCTCCCCTAACATGATTTTTCTTTTGCTCTCTTCTCTTCTTACCTCAGGGAAAACAACCCAAACCTGTGAAAGGGGTTTGGTATCGAGATTTTTTTTTTTGTTGCACCTCATCAAGGTTTGTGTTAAGGCCAAGAAAGAACTTGTAAATTCAATCTTTTTCTACAAAATTCTTGTGCTACTTGTTCTCTACTGTACAGTGCCATTCAATCTCCTCAAGGGCATCTAGTTGGAGCCGATAGTGATTAAGGGTGTTGAAGTATTCAGTGATAGTTAAGTTACCTTGTATTAGGTAATGTAGGAGGCTCCTAATCTCAAATATTGTAGAGGTATTGTCCACAGTGGAGTAGGTTGTTTCCACCTTGTCCTAAATCTCCTTTGTTGTGTTGTAATACATAAAATTTTCAGCAATCTCATTTGTCATGGTGTTCAGCAGCCACGACATGACCATGTTGTCTTCTGCCGTCCACTTTTTGAGTTCAACCTTGCCCTTTTCTTGTGCTTTTGCATCATTTGTGATGTATTCCTCCTTTGCTTTGCCTTGAAGGAAAATTTGGACCGATCTGGCCTATAAGGTATAGTTTTGGCCATTGAGTTTATGAGAACATATTAGGAGTGGTGTTCCTTCAACCACGTTGGTTATAGCTGTGCTACCAATCTCCGATTAAGTGCTCCCGTTTGGTCTTTCTCCAGCAGTGACCATAGTGAATGGAGATAAATAGAAATGTTTCAGATCAGTGCTCTGATACCATGCAAAAAAGTGTATTAATTTTATCTGAAAAAAGTTTACAAAGGCCAATTAAATAGGCCAGGTACATACCTATGCAATTAATCCTATTCCTAAATTATTATCTCCTCTTAAAACAGAAATAAATTACAAATATGATTCACCTAATAAAGGAAATAAATAAAACTGTACAAATCCTAATAAATGCAAACAAATTCGTTAATCTTAGGAAATATGCCTTTGGGCACTGATTATCAACAATATTAAATACATATAGGATATTATTGGAAAAAAAATTATTAAATTTCTATCATATTTCCTATCTCCACTATCCCTCCATTAGAGATACAAATTTTTGTTATATTTTGTGTCCAGGATAGAAAAGTTTCTGTATTTTATATCTATCTTCACCACCAAACAACTTTGTGTCTCCAATGTTTCTATATTTTCTGTCCTAAGATAGAAACCAAATGTTATGTTATAGCCTTCTATGCACTAAAGGCATTGTTCATTAGACCTTTTTTGTGGCTACTCCCCAACAAAATGCTGTGGTGGAAAGAAAGCCCCAACATCTCTTAAATATCAATAGAACTTTCCTCTTCCAAGCTAACCTTCCAAAAGTTTTTGGTCTTTTCTGTCTCACATGTTGCCTTTTTAATCAATAGAATTCTTATACCTATATTAGACAACAAAACTCCATATGAATGCCTTCACAACAGCCTACCTAATCTTTTTCTCATTATAGTCTTTGGCTTCCTATGCTTTTCTTCTTCCAATACATCTCACAGATCCAAAGTAGACTCGAGCTTGAAAATGGATAAGCTTAGGACATTATCCTAGAACAAAAAGGTCACATCCCAAAACAAGAGAACGAAACTTTGTTTCAAGGCACATGATATTTTATGAAAATATTTCCCTTTTCACTATTCACGACACAATCTTGATATTATCACTATACTCAAAATCCTAGTATACCTAAGCCAACTTACTCCACTGATCAACCAATTGACTACACCCTTCCACTCATAAACCAGCCCTAACCTACTAAACCTATACAAAACCTTGATATTCTTCCCACCAAATCTATAGAACCTATACCCTAGATTGTAAGATATTCCACCAGAACAAGAAAAATTCCAACTTACCTATAGGATTTTTGTCATCAAGTCACTGCAGCAAATATCACCCCATGTACAATCGAACCAAAATCAAAGGCCCTATACCCTTTATCCTTTGTCCTTGTCATGACTCGACTTGGGAACGTGACTGGCACGTGAGGAATCTCATCCCCACATAAGCCTCGTGACCTTTGAGTCTCTCTATATGCATAATTTAATAATAAATTCCATTTATAAAATATTGTTTCATCTCTAATAAATATTTAACTCTTAGAAATCATACCCTTCATCAATATCATATTATATTTAAACTCAAAATATATCTCTGTGATACAAAATATATGAGTTGCTCTCTATACAATAAATCCATGAACCATAATAATGTGAATACAAAATAATAATGATGAATCAATGAAAATATCTCTATGGTCCGAGACCCTGCCGGCAATATACACTGGAGCACTCTATCACTATACAAAAATACAAAAGGTTCTTCACCCCGAGTGAAGTTCACCAACTGAACAACTTTACTGCTGGGGAGGATGTGGCTAAGAGGAACCCGCAACAGCTAATATATCTATAATGGAAAATGAGAGAGGGGTGAGTTTCATCTAAAACTCAATGAGTAAGTCCTCACCCATAACCCCCTCATAGGACAACAACAAGGATAAATATATAAATATATATAAAATCATCAAAACTAATTAATACATTAACTTTGATCATATTCGTATATACGACATCATAAAGGAAATAAAATTAGAAATTCTCTGATAAAGCATAAATAATAGAAATCTATTAGAGAAACAAGAATCTCCAGTTATGCCTCGCATAACAAAATATAATTTCTCTGGTTATACATATCAACCATAACATAACAATTTCTCTAATCTCTGGGATCCCCCTAGGATCCAAATTGGATGCCTAACTAGGTTTCATTCTTTACTCTGTGAGATTGACCTTTTCGACAACTTGGTACCAAGGTTAACGATTGGGGTTCAATCGTTAACTTGCTGTCTGTTTCTCTATAGTTATCGTCTGGTCTCTAATTTATTAAATATGTTGTTTTCTCTAAATCTATGCTCTGGGCTTTTCTCTAAGCATAAAAATCTATAATATATAATTAAATAAATCTTAGAATCAATGGGGAAAATTTATAAAGTCTCTAAAACAATCCATAATCATACTCTACCTCTTTAATAAAATCATTTTAACAAATACGGTCCCATGAGTTTACAATAAAATAATTATTTCATGCTCATGTTACAAAAAAAAAAAATCCTTCTCAATAATTTTGATAACCAATCAAAATCTCAAATCTCTTAAATCATTCTCTAAAATCATAAAATCATGTTATGTTTTAAATAAATTAACTCTAATGATCAATATAAGGGTCATAGGAGCTGAACCCATTCACCTGGAAAGGAGGGAGAGATGACGTCAACTCCAACTGAGCTCCGGGGAGCTAGGAGGGCACCTACGTTGACTACAAAAAAAAAAACTCAATATCAAACTCTATCACCCTCTAAAATAACTCTAATCTAGCTCTAACAATATTATGGGACACCCTCACTTGACAAAAAAGAGAGAAATGACAATGCCAATGTTAAGAATATGAAAGAATGGTAAAAATGGAGACAAGATCTTATAACATATACTCACCTTGATAGTTTATGGGAGCTAGGTTGGAATAAGGTTGAAGAAAAATGAGAGAAAATAGAGAGGGAAGAGTTTCTAGTCCATGGGATTTGGGGAAAATGAGAAAGAAGGAAAAAGGGGAAGGATTTCATTCACGTTCAGGGGCTTTACGCCTAAGTATTGTGCACTTAAGCCCAGCCGTGGGGGATAAAGGTTTCACTTCACTCATCTCCAGCTATGGAAGGAAATGGGGGAAAAGTTCCTTGCGTACATTTACGCTGCCCATGGTCACTATGCACTTATGCCGGCGTGGCATCTCATCTAGCCGTGGAGTTACATCCCAGCGGTGGAAACTCATCCCCCAGCTTTGGTAACTTAATCCACAATTGTGGAATTATATTCCCCAGCTGTGGGAACCCATTCCCAACTATGGACAGACCTCTATGACAGCAACATTTTGTTGTCATCAAACACTTTCACTGCTCCTTTGAAAGTTCTAGCCGTGGACAGCAAAATCCAATAGCCAGCTGTGGACAACAACATAGCGAGGTCAAACAGCTAGCCATGGACATCAACATTTTGCTATCATGGTCTCAGCTTATATCAGCAACGACAACAATTTTACTATCATGGTAACAACTTATATCAGCAACATTTTGCTGATATATCATCAGACATTTAGCTAACATGGTTATTTACATTTTTTTATTCTAAGTTAAATAATTTATTTTACTTCCTATTAACTTTAAAATATAAATGTAAATAAGGAAATACGCTTCATTTGGATTCAAATAAAATATAAATAAAAAAAAATCAAAACTCAAACTAATCAAAATCTCATTTTTGAGTTCTAGTTCAAATTTCGAAATTCCAATGATTTTCTAAACTTGGGGGCTAGAAAAGAAACATCTAGGGGTTTTCGAAAATTCGTTAAAAACTCACTCTTCAATTCATCTCCCTCTAGAGAGCAATTACCGGGACTTTTGATCCCAAGAAAGTGGCTCTAACATATAGCCCTCCAAGGAGGTGTAGGGCTTCAGACTTGGTGAAAAACTCGAACCCGGCAACATGGGTGGGTCCTGGGGGACCCTAGGACCATACGAAACTTATCTAGTGACACGTGTACACTAGGTATTACAGTCCTGTCATATGACTCTCAGTCATCTATCTATTGAAGCTCCATATGTAATATTTCCACTACTGTTGAACTAAAAACCTAGTCACAAGCTGCTAAAATACAGTGTTGGCAAATGGTCATGAAGGCTGAAATTGAAGCACTTAAGAAAAATAAAAATTGGAATCTTGTGGATTTACCACCAAAAGAAACTCCTATTGGATACAAATGGGCTTTTAGGAATAAGTACAAGTTTGATGGTTCTATTGATCATTACAAGGCTCATCTAGTGAGCAAGGGATTCAACCAAGTTGAGAGTATTGACTATTTGCAAACCTTTTCCCCTATAGCAAAAATGACAACTCTTTGTACTCTCATAACAATAGCAACTACAAAAATAGTGGCACCTAGATCAATCAGATGTAGGTAATACCTTCCTCCATGGCACATTTCAAGGAGAGGTTTAGATGACTCTCCCACAAGGATTTCACTCTCTTCATCCAAACAAAGTTTGTCATCTACAGGCTTATATGGCTTCAAGCAAGCTAGTTGGGAATGGTTTCATACTTTGTCTTCTACTCTTAAATCTCAACAATATGTTCAGTTTGTATTGGATTTGATCCTCTTTATCAAACGAAGTTCCACATCCTTCATAGCCCTTCTTATGTCTATGTGGATGATGCGATTCTAACAAGGATGACAACTCAGAAATAAATTCTATCAAAGAATTTCTTATTCAAAATTTTGCATCAATTCAAAGATATTGGCAACCTCAAATACTTCCTTGGTTTAGAAGTTGCTTAGTCATCAAAAGGAATTATACTATCTCAGAGAAAATTTGCTTTAGAAATGTAACGACTCATCTGTTAATAGTATTATTTAGGATGAAATGATTAAATGTGAATTAACTATGGAATTTTGAAAATTTTGATAGATAATATTATGATCACAACAATATGAGGATTTTGCCAAAAAAAGAAAAAGAAAAAGAAAATTAATTAAATATTATTAAAAATTCAAAGATATTGGCAACCTCAAATACTTCATTGGTTTAGAAGTTGCTTAGTCATCAAAAGAAATTATACTATTTCAGAGAAAATCTGCTTTAGAAATGTAACGACTCATCTGTTAATAGTATTATTTAGGATGAAATGATTAAATGTGAATTAACTATGGAATTTTGAAAATTTTGATAGATACTATTATGATCACAACAATATGAGGATTTTGCAAAACAAAAAGAGAAAATTAATTAAATATTATTAAAAATTCAAAATAATAATATTTTAATGGGGATATAGAATGAGACCCTATAAATGGTATAAGGACATAAATAAAAATAAGGATAAGGTTAAATAGATATTTTTAACCTGGTAAAGTTATTTAAGTGTTAATTTGGTACTGAAATAGTAATAATTGGTACATTGAAATATCAAAATTGGTCCAATTAATAAATATTATCAAGTCTCAGATAATTTTTACACAGAACAATCAAATAAATATAGACTTTTCTAATACAGATACAAGGTAAAATTAATCCAAAAATAGTGATACTGATTACTTTTTCTCCAAGTAAGCACTTTATTATATAAACCAAAATAATTAGAAAAAAAAAATCATTTTTTTCTTCCTTCTTGGCAGCAACCTTCGTGTCACTTTCTCTCCTTTATTCTCAATCCCTATTTTCAATTCTCAAACACCACAAATTCACCAAAAACTTGAACTCCATTCGTAGTTTAACACTTGAACTAGTTGAACAACTCTCCCTCTATATTAAACTCAAGCCAAAACGTAACTTTCTTTTTCCTCTTCAAATCTGTTCAAACAACAGCTTATATAGGGGTTGAAAAATGGTTTTGAAGCTTTAATTAGAGGAGAAAAGCTAGAGAAAGATTTACTAAAAGATTTGGAGAAAGGTAGAAAAAATCTATGTCCATGTGATTGTTTAGCTATTTTTGCTAATACAAACTCTTAAGATATGTTTGAAATTATATTTTTGAAAATCTGAAATTTATTTCAAGATGCATATATATGAGCTTAATAGATATAAATGATGCCATAAAAAAAAAGTATTATGGATTGATTGAATTTATGTAAGAGATTTAACTACGTAAATAAAGAGATTTTTGGTTCATTAAAAAGATTGAGATATTTGAAAATTTTACAAGAATATAATTAGAAATAATCTTGTAAATTCTTAAAGATTGGTATTTTTGAAATATGACGGTGAAGTTTCCTAAAATGATAATGAGATTTTGATCCATAGAAGAAAAAATATTGAAGTCTAAGTAAGACACTTGGTTTAATTCCTTGTAAAAACTATAAAAATTATCAAGTAAGGAGTCCTATAAGTTTCCACAGTAAAAAAATCTCATAAAAATTTAGCAGACTTTTTAGAAAAATCTCATAAAAATTTAGCAAATTTTTCCTTCAAGAGAAAGTCTCATAAGAAATTTAGAAAATTTTACAAAGAAGTCTCATAAGATACTTAGGAGATTTTAAAGAGAAAAATCTTATAAGATATTCAAGAGATTTTAAAAGAGCAAAAATCTCATCAGAATTCAGGAGATTTTACAGAGAAAATCTCATAAGCATTAAGGAGATTTCAAGGAAATCTCATAACAAAAGCATAAGGAATAGAACTATTAAGAAGAAATTCTACTTAATAATCATAATATTTCCTAAACAAATTAAAGTTTCATATGAAGAAAGGAAATTTAAGTAATTAATGCATAACTAACCTTTATGTAATATTAATTGCTTGATTGTAAGGTCATTGATTTAAATTGTGATCTATATAAGGTTGTACTATGAGGTACTATATTGATTGAGCTATATAAGGTTCTAGCACGAGGTGTTACATCCGTGTGATGAAAGTGATGTATTGATAATAGCATACTATTGTGATCTATATAAGGTTGTAGTACAAGGTACTACATCGATTCACCTATATAATAAGGTTGTAACACCTTGTGTTACATCATTAACAATACATAAGATGAGAAGTGTATCAGGAATCCTATGAGTTCTATTCTCAAGCACAAATTTACTAATAAGACTATGTTAAAGAAGTAACGAAACAAACAAACTAATTATTATACAAACAACCACAAATCAATTAATTATTTAATGAATCCTATGATTTTATTCTCAAGCATAAATGCACATCATAATACTATGTTAAATAAGTAAATGAATAAGCTAAGTAAACTAATTATTTCAAAATAAATCAAAGATATATTAATTATTTAACACTAAGTCAAATGTTGCTGAGTAGTAGACTAGTACTTTTCCTACTGATAATCTTTTATTTTCATTCCTGCTATTATCATCTTTTTACATAGATTGCGATGATGGCAATCTTTGTGGATATCCTTAGCTGGTATTGATGTTATGGTCTAGATCTTTTGATAAGTTATTAATAGAAAGCTTAGTCAGTCTTTTTTTTTTTTTGGTTCTTTTAATGAATTTTGAGTAGTGCTCTACCTAGACTACATGGTTCCTGTGTGGACCATGGTAAGGGTTTGATTCAATTATGTACATTATTTACTCATCGATGCACAATACAATTATGTTATTTTGCTATTTTATTGCGACATATTATTTATGTTTAAACTTAGTGACATAAAGAAAAAGCGGTTTATGTTTCTCACAAAAAGTATACTCATATTTAATATTATATATACACCCCTAAGATCTAACAAAATTAATGAGTAATAATTATTCACTATAAGGTTATAGTTTTAAGCATAGCTTTATTGTAGGAAGGATCTTACAACAAATGCTAGAGGATTGCGGTTTACTATCTTTTAAGCCACTTCCCACTCCAATGAATGCTTCAACAAAGCTGACCAACGAGGATGGAACTCCCCTACCTGATGTTTCTGCCTACAGAAGACTAGTAGGTTAACTTCTCTTCCTCACAAAAAGACCTGACATTTCTTTTGCCATCCAATAGCCCAGTCAGTTTATGTCATATCCCATAGATCTTCATCAAAAGGTAGCAACACGCATTCTGCAATACATCAAGAACTCCCCAGGAAAAGGTCTACTTTTCCATGCTGCCTCTAATTTGAATTGAAAGCTTTCAGTGATTCAGATTCCGCGTGGGAGGGGGCTTGTGCTGATACACAAAAGTCCATAATTGGGTACTGCATCTACTTGGGAGATGCTCTTATATCCTGGAAATCAAAGAAGCAAACAACCATCCCTAGATCATCAAATGAGGCAGAATATAGGGCTCTTGCAACAATAGTTTGTGAAGTTCAATGGCTACAGTGCCTCCTCAATGATCTACAAGCATCTCCTCCTTCACCTACTCCTCTATACTGTGACAATCAATCAGCTGTTCATCTTGCCAAGAACCCATCATTTCATGAAAGAACAAAACATAATGAGCAAGATTGCCACTTAGTCCATGAAAGGCTCACTTTAGGTCTCATTCAACTACTGCCGGTGCCCACCTCTCTACAAACTGCTGATACATTTACTAAAGCCCTCCATCGAGGACCCTTCAATACAATTGTTTCCATGCTGGGATTGCTAGGTGTGCACTGTCTAGCTTTTGTGTGTGTGTGTGTGTGTGTGTGGAGGGCGTTAATACCGAAAAAGATATTAGAGAATATCTCAAAAAAGTTATGTAAAGTCTGTTATTTTGTTCCATAGTCTGCCTCCTTTTGTGTTCTCGCTTATCTCACTCCATGTATAGAAGAATCTTTTCTCTTCATTAATAAATAGCTTTTGCTTCAGCATTTCATATACGTCCGTTACATGTGAAAAAGAACAATCCACTAAATTCCTTTTCTTTCAATTTAATTTCTATCCTCTCATTTTCTTTCCTTTGCAAAACACACCCTTAGTGGAAGGCTAGATGAGTTTTTTTTTTTTGTTTTTTTTTTTTGGGAATTCGATGTGATGTTATTTAACACTACTACACATATGAGCTTTACTAACATTTAATTAGCAACACTAATTAAAATGTTACAAATGCCAATTACGCGCTACCTTTAACGACGTTTTTTCAAACAAATGTTACTAATAGCATTTAGCAAAACACTTTTAACACGCTAACCTCCTCTTGCAACAACGTGAAGCACAACACAGATTCATTTTCCTTACTGCATGATCGGAACCTCCTCTTCCCCTCCGCCTCCGCCACATCTGAACCTCATCTTCCCCTCTGTCTCTGCCACCAACCTCCTCTTCCCCTCCACGTTTCGCATCGGAACATCCTCTTCCCCTCTACTTCCGCCACATCGGAACCTCATCTTCCCCTCTGCCTCCGCCACCAACCTCCTCTTCCCCTCCACGTTTCGCATCAGAACCTCCTCTTCCTTGACGCTCCTCCTTTGGCCGTGACTGGCGACTTTTCGGTCATAATAGCCATCACAGATTCATAGTTTCCTCACAAGATCATCGATTGATCTGGTGTGAACACTCGATTTTCCGTCATTTCTCACTCCATTACAATGTAACCCTCACTCAATTTCAATTGTCAAATTTGCCACAGAATTGTCAATTTTCTTCATTCTCGATTTCGACATTCAATTCCAATCTAGAGTCACTTGGATCTAATTAAAAAAAAACTCAGATTTCTGGTTCCTCTCTTCTTCAATCTCTGGTGCCATCTCATTTTCTTGTTATTGTTCATTTTTTTTTGTATTCTTCATATTGTTCATTTTTATGCATAGTTATTGTTCATTTTTTATGAATCGTTATTGTCGTTCACAATGTGTTTAGGGACCGCTTATCTGATATTTGACTTCTTCAAGGTTGACATTTTTTAATGACTTGTTATTGTTTGTTTTTTATGTATTCTTCATATTGTTCGTTTTTATGAATTGTTATTGTTCATTTTTTATGAATCATTATTGTTCGTTCACAATGTGTTTGATTTATTGTTTCTGTGTGTAGATGGTGAGTACATTAAAATCTTTAGTTATATATTCAATTGAGGAGTTGAGTTGAGTTCTCATGATTTGTTCATTGCTAATGCTAACTGATATGTGGGGCTTGTGGAATCTCAGCCATTGGGTAACATAATTGTTTTCTTTTAATTCTAACCTCTTAAGAATTTAATCTTTCAGTTGCATTTTTTATTCTATTATGCTCTGTTTGCTGAGAGGTTGCCAATGATCTTCTCCCATTTTTTTTCCAAAAAAATACGTAGCGAAATATACTTACTTTATTTCCCTTTTCTTTATGTTCATGTCAGATATTGATTTTCTTACTAGATAGTCATGGATAAAAGTTGGATGCTTGAACCATGGTCTTCTAGTAGGTATTTGGATGGGTTAAAACTCTTTCTTGATTTTGCATTTGAAAATGTTGCCCAAGGAAGTCAAATTCTATGTCCTTGTAAGAACTGTAATAATTGTTCTTGGGGTGATCGAGAGGAAGTTTTTGAGCATCTAGTTTGTGATGGATTTGACAAAGGCTATAATAAGTGGGTTTTTCATGGAGAAGGTGGTTCTTCCAAAATAGTAATAATGTGAAGGAGAAAGATGAAATGAAAATACATGATAACTTGGATGGGCTGTTGGAAGAGACATTCATGTTGTCGCAGCAAATTGAAAATTGTGAATTAGATGGCATCGTAGATGAAGATGAAGAAGATCTTGATGCTCACCAAGAAGTGTACCCTGGTTGTAAAACTTTCACAAAGTTATCAACCATTGTTTGTTTGCTCCATATAAAGAACCTTCATGGGTGGAGCAACGTATCATTTAATATGTTGTTGCAATTTCTTAAAGAATTGCTTCCTAAAAACTCTTGTTTACCATCAACATATGAAGAATGTAAGTACATCATTAAGGACTTGGATTTCAATTATGAAAAAATTGATGCTTGTCCTAATGAGTGTATCTTGTATTGGAAGAAGTATGAGGAAAACACTACATGTCCCAAGTGTGGTGCTTCAAGATATAAAGAAAAATTATTCCAAAATACTTGAAGAAAAGTTTCCCGTAAAGTAGCCTCCCCTCCAATTCCAGCTAAGGTTTTGAGATAGTTTCCTTTGAAATTGAGGATCAAGAAGCTATTCATGTCATCAAAAACTGCTAATTCAATGAAATGGCATGAAGAAGGTCACACCAAAGATGGACAACTAAGGCATCCAGCAGACTCACCAGCTTGGAAAACTTTTGATTCCTTTCACCCTGATTTTGCATCGGATCCTCGAAATTTGCTTATTCACATTCTGTTACTACGACAACAATTTATCATTACGGACATTATGGTTGAGGTAGGAAGCTTACAAATTACTCCTAGAATATTGTTTACAGTGTTATGGCAAGCAAAAAAGGGAAAACTTCATGGCCAAGTAGCTCTATGGCAGATGTCATCTATGAGCAAGAAGAGCAATTTGGTTTAAGCCCCAATCAATCTACTTTTGCATCTCAATTGACTAAGAAACGTAAGGTTTCATGGCCAAGTAGCTCTATGGAAGAAATCCTTGGTGAGCTAGAGGAAACTGCATCAAGCCTGGGTCAAACACCTTTAGCATTACAATCAAACAATGAGAGTAAGTAATCAACACCAAGTCCACATTGAATTTGTTTACAGTAGAGCCTGCAAAAAAGTGGGTTTTGCAGACTATATCTTCATGTTTGAGGACTCATAAAAGTCGTGTGAAGAATAAGTATTTTAAGGCAAACATGACAGATGAGTACAATTTAAAGAATCAACCATCAATTATTCCTCTTGAACAATGGAAGATTCTAATTAAATTCTGGAAATGTGATATGGCTAAGATGATTTAAATATATCAGTTCTTAACATGTAATTTTTTATTGTTATTATTGCTTTGATTATGTTAATGTGTTTGTTGTTTGGGATTTTTCTTTTTAAAGGAACGAAATAGGAAGAACAAGAATAGTAGAGCAAAGATTACGAGCTTGCATACCACAGGATCAAGGACTTTTGCTGAAATACGTGAAGAGGAGGTAAAACTTATTTGTTGACTTTAAAGCATTGGTAAGTTGGTTTACTTTTATTATGCATTTGTTTGAATAGGCAGTGAAGAATCCTAACAAAAGAGAACCCTCTCGGGTGGAAATGTTCTTGATAGCTCATAAGCCCAAGAATGGAAAGTCAGTGAGTGAGGAAACAAGTAGAGTTGTGGTATGATCATCTCTATAACTATGTCTAATTTCTGCATTGTTATATGTTTTATTAAAAAATAAAAATTCTTTTCTTATTTTCAGTCAAAGCTTAAGGAGGCAATAGCTTCACATCCGGAAGCATTGGAGCAAAGCACAGGCCAAGATGATTTATTTTCCCAAGTCTTTGGAAAAGATTTCCATGGCCATGTACGCACATATGGAAGAGGAGTTGTACCTTCGGATTTATGGGGGACTAGGTCTCAACTACAAACACACAAACTTATTGAAGAAGTTAAGGAGAATGCTCAAGTAGAGATACAAAGTATACAACAAAAAATGCAAGAGGAAATGGAAGCAAATCTACAAGAACAAGTGGAAGAAATCAAAAAAGAAATGTTAAGTGGTTTTAACATGGTTTTGAATCGGCTGCAAACATGCTTCTCGGGTATAGTGATTCCAGATTTGTCCACCATATCAATTCCAAATATGAATGAAGGAGCAGCTACTGATGCACGTTCTTCAGTTGCTACCCAACATGAGGTTGCTAGCGTTGGTCTTTTACCTTTATTGTAGAATAATCAAATGCCTTTGAAGGTTCTGAACTCTTACAATGAGCATGTTATGTTTAATCTTCTCTTCTTTTGAAAAATTTGATGCTATTGAAATTTTCTGTTATTGGGTTGATTGTGCCTTATTATGATGCATGCTATTGTTGGTTGTCTTAAGTGCATGCTATTGCTGTATGCATATTTAACATTGAGAATGAATTCTGCTAAACTCTGATTCTTCTATAAATTAGTGAATATTCTCTAGTCATTTTACAATATAGCTCATGTTGTCTCTGGGTATATCTTGCATCGTCCTCTGTTTTAATTTTATGTCACTTGCTTCAAAGTGTGATTATATGCTTAATTAGAGTCCCCAATATACATGCGGTTTATAAAAAGATAAAATCCTATGTGCTAAAGCATTTTTGGCTACTCACTTGGTTGCTAACTTTGTTGACTTGACATTGTAGGTAAAGAAACATGACCAACACAAAAAAAGAGCAAAGAAGAAGAAAATGAGATGCAAAGACTAAAAAGGTCCAACCTCATTAGCCCTTAATTAACTTTTACTTTAGATTTTGACTTTGTTCAACAAACTAATGAGTTGCTAAAGTGTTTGACTAACCCTTAATTAACTTCTATCCTTATTATTTCAAAATGGCTCATTTTAGGGAAAGAGTAAAGTTTGGAAGCAGGGTAAAATAGCTAGAAGTGCTTAGATTGGAAACTTGCAATCACAAACCTTCAACAGGGGGCATCATTCTTAAGACACAAGAAGCATAGGTGACTCTTTAACAAGCAAACCGTAAGGGGAAAATGAGGACCATGTACATTTTTCATATAAAAATTGTGACTACAATACATTTATTTGGGTTAAGTGATACATGTATTAGGATTCAATAACCAGCCACGACAAGTAATAAACCTATCCTTATTAGCACATTTTGACCTAAAATTTCTGCTTTCAGTTTTATAATCAATATGTTGTCGATTGAAGGTTAAAAAGGTTGTTAAGTCGGGCTTGCTTCTTTAGCATGTGCTTTTTTATTGTATAATGCGTTCTTTCTGTTATTATTTCTCATTTTAGACTTTCTAGCACTTAAAATGATGATATTTTAACATTTAAATTTGTAATATTTTTAAAATGTTGTAAAAAGAGAGTAAGAGGTAACATTTTTTAAATGTTGCAAAATAAGAAATTAGTAACATTTTAGAAATGTTGTGATATATGTGTTTTTGCAACATTTGAAAAATGTTACAAAATGCATCTATTATAACACTTTTAAAATGTTAGTAAAAATATAGAAAAATGTTGCTAAAACTCTTTAGCAACATAGAGTAAATACAACATTTGTAAAAGTGTAAGTAAAAGAAATAGCAACATTTTTTTATGATTTCGCAACATTTATTAAATGTTAGTAAAAATCAAATTCCTAGTAGTGTAAGGCCCTAGCTTAAATAATTCATCACAAGCCAAAACTTTTATTCTCTTTCTTGTAGTATTTCTCTAATTGTCACGATATTATTATACAACACAGAGTATCAGTAATTAGTTTCGGAGGGTATGAAAATCACAAATGGACATGTAAATGAGTGTTAACATAGAGAAAGACGGAAAAATGAAGGGGAGAATTATTGACTTTGCTTACACTTTAATCTAATTGCACTCAACAATTTTTTTTATTTGCAAAATATCACTAACGATCCCTGATATTTACTAAAACCTACACTAGTCTTCTTGGCAGTTAATGATATGTTAATTTGAGTGACGGAAGAAAAAACCTTTTTTTTTTTAAATTATGAGCTATAATTATAAGGTTTCTCCTCACATGATAAAGAGATATTTTAATCGATCTCTAGGTCAAATATTATGTCATTATGTACAAGACATAAAGGTCGCTGAAATATACAAACAACCAATATGATAATATGTAATTTAGTATAATGCATAAGTAAATCACTGCTCCCAGACGATATTTTCCATGCAGAGTATAAAAGCATTAGCAAACAAACTGCCAATGACCACAAAGAAAAATTTTAAAATATTCTGATAACCGAACAACGTCCTATCCGATAGCCTCATAGCAAACATTCCTACAAATGATGGTATAGCAACGAAAACTTAACAATATCTCCTATTTACTTTGTGCTAGAATATTTACAGTTAGTACAACGCATTTGAATGACATTATTTTCCTCTCTTTCCCCACATTTCTCAGCGAGCTTTTAACATCTAGAGGCACACCAATCCTCTAACTAAATACAGAACAAGAAAAAAAAAAAATAGAGAAAGCATTCAGAATAGTTGGGGTTAAGTGTGAGAGGTGAAGTCCCACATTGGTTGAGAATGGACTAAGTGAATAGTATATAATATGAGAAGAGCTATAACTCATTCCCAAGCTTCAACCATCTATAATCCATTATTAATTATGATAGGCCTTCCATATGCAATGCATTAAACATGTCATACACATAGCAACACAGCACAATTAATTTTATTGGAAACCCAAAGAACAATTCTGATCAAAAGCAGCACTATTAATTTGATTGTTAAAAAAAAAAAAAACAAACAAAAGACAACCATGTTCATTCAATGCAAGTTGCACATCATATCCAAATTCACCTTGAAGAGGGCATCAAGCGCATTAGTAGCAATAGTATAACCAACCCGGATATGTCTGTAAGTTCGGATTTTAGAAGAAAATGAATGATTTATAGTGTATCATTTTAAAATCTTACACTATAAAATTGTCATTATTTGAACTCACAAACATACCCTAAAAGTAGACCCCACTAAACTCTGCACCATGTTCCTACTCATAGCAGTCTGCGCGGTAATAAAAGGCACTCTTCATGGACAACCCAATTTCTCATGATTTGTCGCCATTTTCCTGCCAAAAAAGAGGTAAGGGAAGAGGAGAAAGAGATCACAACAAAGTGAAGGAGAAAGGACGATGAATAATAGGTCTCTTCAGAGTCTCCTTTTTTTTTTCCCTCTCCTTTCTTGGAAGTGAAATAATGGGTTCCTTTGGTTAAAATTTTGAGGGAAGTACTTCTTTATATTGTTTTGAAACAAAACTTTTATACGTTTGGATGTAATTATAGAGGTATTTTTTATTAGAAAGAGAAATTATTAAACTGTTTAAATAGAATAAATACAAAAATATTTTTTTTTTGAGTAAAATTATAATGAAGGATATTTTCAAAGAAAGATGCATGCATTTCTCAGTATTTTTTGCAAATGATTTTTTTTTATTTAAACCTATTTTTTATTTTTATTTATTTTTAACTAAATATAATTAAAAATATTTAAATAAAAATCAATTCTTTAATGTTTTATATTTGTTTATGTTATGTAATATTTATTGGGCTTATTTAACAAGTTTTACATATATTTATTATTATTAAGTTATATTTTATTGAATTATAAAATAATACACATACAAAATAAAATTTAACTTAAAACAATTAAATTATTGTCACTGTGATATTGAAATAAGTTGAGGGGTGAGAATGATTTAGTTGAAGATTATTTTTTTATCTTTTCATAAAATTTGTAAGGATAAATTTGAAATGTAAATAACTTCAAAAATCAATCAAGAACACTCTCTCTTCTACTCCTCCTGCTTCTATCAGAATAATGTAGGGATCTGCTGCTGAAAAAAAAGTAGAAAATCCAATTATTGTCTACTTTTATTTTTTTAAGAACCGCAAACAAAATGCTAAAAGATCCTAAAAGTACTCGCTTATTAAATTTCTTTTTGAAAAAAAGTACTTTTTTTTTCCTCCCAAAAACTTATCCAAATGAGTAATAATCTTTCTTTTAGTAAAACAGCTACTCGCACCACTTTAGAATCAAAAGATATAGCAAGCATCATAACACTACATAGAGAATATTGATTAAAATAGGACCTTTGAGAGAACAGTGCTAGACGCTGCATGATTACCCACTATGCATTGAACAGTGAACAAAAGAAAAATGGAACTGACAAATTATAGGGAGAAAAACATAGCAGACCTCGATTGAAGCAAGAAATGTACAATTTATAATAAACGGGAAAATGCAATCAAATGGCTTGGATAATGGATAATACAGCCACAAGTATACAAGCCTGTTATATTTCGAAACCATAGATGCATTGGAAAATTGCTAGGCATTGCAAAATGCCCCTAAGAAATATTAAACAATGACTATTAAACAAGGACTTCTGCTCAAATTCTGAAAAGCATGGTAGCATCACATCTCCTTGAATGTAAGGTAAGATAATACGACCATTCGTTCCATTTTAAAGAACAAGAAATCTGCACCTAACTACCACAATCTGTCGCCAACTAACAATCAAAAGCGAAGTCATTTAAACGGCCAATTTGATTCCAAATACAAATTCTAATAACCAGCAATGGGATATTTTCATCCATTCTTATATGAAATGAAATTAAGCTTATCTATTACAACAGAACTATCAAAAGATAAAGAATAATGACTACAGAACATGTAGAAGCAGAAGTATGCTGTTTCAACACAGAATTTCCTTACACATTTTCAGAATCATCAACAGTCCAATCCATATTCTTAAAAGTAACAAAACAAATGCAAACTGACAATGCCTCACATAAGCCAAAATCAATATTTCAATCCAAAAAAAATTATGGATAGACTATGAATAGCTTAAACACCAAGAACAATACCTAGACTATAGGAAGTTAGCAACAGTGACTCAATTCTCAAATCAGACTAATAAATGAATAAAACTTCAAGTACTAAAACATAGAAGATGATTCAAGGCAAGGGAATTGTGAATTAATGATCCAAATTCCCGAGAGCTACTTGGTCAATTGCTCCTAATTTCAAAAAGCAAAGTACTAACAATTCAGATTGAAGTTACTGTGAAATTTCCTATTATTCATGCTTCCAAAATCTTCATGATGATATCATGTGTGTACCAAAACTAACATATCAAAACAAAAGATAATTAAACTGGTAACAAAACAAAGATTAACAATTTGACATCGTCTTCAACTAAAAACAAAAACCAGAAAAGAATGAAGGAGCAAAATATAACAGATCAAAACAAAAAATAATTAAACCGGTAATAAAATAAAGATTAACAATACAACATCATCTTAATTAACTAAAAACAAAAACCAGAAAAGAATGAAGAAGCAAAGTCCAATTCAAACTGAAACAAGTTCATCAATAAAGAAACAACTATATGGAAATTCAACAGCTAAATGCCCAACAACCAAACCTTGGAGAGCACAGATCTTACACTGCAGCACAAAGCGAAGAATGAGAACTGCAGCACAAAGATCAGAAAAAAGAAGCACTGAGAAGAGGAAGAAGAATCCAAAAGAAGAGGAAAGAAAGAGAATGCCGAAGCTCTGAGCTTTGGGGTCATGTTTCATTGAGAGTGACCGATGAGAGTGACCGAGGAAAGGAGAGAGAGGGATAGGTCTGGTTTATCATAAAACAATTCACCAATTTATATTATAGGCTTAATGCCTGAACCAGACCAAAAAATAAAAAACAGACCAGTTTAAACTTATTTAAAAAGAAACGATTTTTTTATGAAAATGGGTTTGGTGTTTTTTTTGTTGGTTAATTTGAACAGGCCTAACGGCAGTGACTAATCCCCTTTCAAAGCGTAGAGATCACTGAAATGCGTGTTGTCTCTCTTAACAAAATCTTTCTCATACACACGACCATAGATCAAATCACAACATTGTGTTAACGGACCCAGCTATCTACCAAAGATGTTGGACTTTGTCCATAGGTAAGACAATCATCTAGTAGTACTTTCCAGTACTGTAAAATGGCTACTGAAACAAACAAGAAAGAAGTACCAGACAGTTCTCGCTATCAAATGTCATTGAACAATATTACATTAACTAAAAATCCAATGATGGACTGAAGTTACAAAATTTTGCAATTACAACAAAATCTCTCAATTACATTAACGTTATGGCATCAGATCTATATCCATTCAAGGTTATGCTTTCAAAGAAACATTCTTTCATGCACCAAGGAGCTTTCTTTCCTGTACCAGACAGATTTAGGGACAAAGAGACATACTTAAGAACTAAGCATTCAGCTCCAGCTACATGCGCTAAAAGAAAGCATAAACGAAAAATTGTAATCTTCATAATGTGAGTACACTTCAGTGTTAAATTTTGATGATAATAAGGAAAGTTGAAAATGCAAGAAGAACGAGTGCAACATTGCACTGAATATTTCATCTAGCACGGGATACCTACAAGTACAACAATAAGAAGAATCCACTAGCTGAGATCATCTACATGGATCAAACAATGTCATTATATCCTATCATAAAGCATAAACGTTGTATCTGGACATGTGATTTAAATCTAAGTTCTTCTTAATGGTTTCATTTATTAATCTTGGTCCTTCTCTACTTTAAAGTTCTAATTATTGGATTACCATCCACCTGATTTACTCTTCTTATTGGCTACCCTCACCACCTGCAATTCCCCATTTGCATGGAATTTGCTACTTAATTGCACCATTAACTTCTTTCCATCATGAGGACCAGCCAAATTTACAATTGTATAGTTTATAGTCCAAAGTAGCAGGATGGCATCACATAGATTGTTGCCCTCAAATTTCACAAAGAACAAGATGCTTGACTTCAAGCAAGGATGAAGGCAAAAAAATAAAGACTGAGGTGCAGATTCAAAATAAAGTGAACACTCCCTGTAAGCCAAAATAGGCAAACCATTCATTAATTTGAGTATCAGTGATACTTAAAGGATAAGTACTGTCATATTGACGGAAAGGAGATCTAGCAACAGTAGAATGAAAAATGGCAGGCAAGTACATGAGGCTCCCATCTGATAGGATTTGGAGAGGTTAGATATACAAAATCTTACCTCCACAACTAGAAAGACTTTCCACAATTTGAACCTGTGGAGGTCACAAGACAGCAAACTGACAACAGTAAAACTATTCCGAGGAAATATATTATCTTGAAACAACTGATCAAGAACATCAACTCAGCCATCTTCACCGATTTGTCTTTCACATCTGCTGCTGTAAACTCAGAGTAATCGTCATCACTGCATTCAGTCTCAAAATTTAAAATGCCATTATCATATCTTAATAAGTTCTCTGACTCAATTCTCTGTCGTCATATGGCAAAGGTGATGGGAATATGGAAAAGAATATTGATAGGGTTAAACCACAAGGAAATAGAGGGAGTTAACAGAATAGGAATAGAAAATTGATGATTGATTTCAGAAAAGATACTCTATTACTTGAAATGAAATTTTTTTAAAAAAAAAAAAAGGAGGAGCAACAATCAATCTTCAAACCACCTTGAGGCTTGAATACCACTGGAATTTTGGTACTATCCTTCTAACCTCTAGAGATATTCTACCAAGTCCTGATCATCCACACACCCTAAAAGTAAAAGAACTACTTTTGTCTACAACAATGGCTTTAACAAAAGCTCACAGATTTTAAAACCCCCACCACCCCCCCCCCCCCCCCGGCGTGTGGGGGCGGACAAAACAAAAAAAAAAAGGAAACAAAAGAAGCTCCCGTGTAGAAAACATAAAAGTAATTTTGACTTCATGACTACAACCAATCTTAATCTACCAAACCCACCATAACTGTAACAAAGTCTGATATAAAACAAAGGGAAGACATGTGCTTATATCTGCTAAGTTCCAAGTGCTTATACAAAACCATTACTAACTATATGAGAAAGGATTAACCGGTACAAATAAAAAGAAAGTTTTCTTTTATTGAAATTAAAAGGTTTGGATAGAAAAGGAAGAAAAATGAGAATAGAGATAACTCTACATAATATGATAAGAGATTGATCCTCATATTGAGATTTGTTACAAAATTCTAACCTCATTCATACTAACCTTCTAGGTCAAGTACATGTGTAGTATTAGTAATACAAGCCCAACCCAATAAGGCTACTAACATAAGCAGCACTCCTACATGAATAATCCAAACACTCTAAAATATGCAACATCATGAAATGCTAAGAAGCACATGATCTGGTAATACCATCAAGTTAGGTTGTGGTCAGCAAGTACTAGCTCTAGAGGACAGATGAACCTCAGTCTTCAAGAGACAGGAACCATACTATTAGATATAAGCTCCATCTGAGTTCTTACTAACAAAGTTATTCACCTTTTCTACATCAATTTTGCAATTGATTTCTGTTTCCTAGAATGCCACATGAACACCAAAGAACACCATAGCAACCGAATTAACATTTAATATCTGCATTAAATACAGATACCCATATGTCACACCTAACACTTTACGCTCAAAACATTTGAAGTCTCTGCTGAAAAAATGATTCAAGAAGCCTGATTCTTCATCAATTCTGCTTGATTAAATCCTAGAATACAAATACAATATTTTAGTCCCCACACACCTCTTCATCTATCCAAGACAAAATTTGTTTTATAAAAATAGACGACCCAAGAAGCACATCCTATATCTGAATCAGGAAAAATAAATTTTCTATGGGCTACAGCTAATTGAAAGTAACAAAGAGCATTTTCTTCCCCACCTCTGTTAAAAGAAAAAAAATAATTAAAAGAATTTGACTTGAAATTTAATATTTTCTTTCAAGAACCACATGTAGTAAATACAAAACAACTTATATTTGACAAGTTCTTGTCCAAATTCAACTTGCCACATATTCAGATCAGACATTTTTGTTTTCATGGAAGCTATAAGACCTGAGAAATTACACTGACTAGAAAGGCATACCAAAATGGCAATTCATTCTCATAGGCATCAGTCACCTTCCTCAAGAAACGCTTTTGCCGATAGCAGAACTCTTTCATCACCTAGAATGCCCTGACTGTCCACACTTCTACCAATTTTGAGAGTCAGATTGCTCCCTCTTCTGGTGGAACCCATACCTCCCATCCCGATGCAAATCCATATCATAAACTTCAGAACCTGCATCTCTAACTTTTTTTGAACCATGACTCGAAGTTCCCCCACTGTATTTTCCACCACTTCTGCCAGCACCAGAATATTTTGCTCCATGTTTCCTGCCAGGACCAACTCTCCCTGAGTATAACTCATTAGACCCATTTACATCCTTTGACATAAACCTCCTTCCATTCTCATTCCTCCTCATTCTGCCATTAACATTCCCTCCATTCCTCTCTGAACTTAAAGGAGGAGAGGAATACTCTCCATCATCAGACCCATCACCAACATCCTTTGGTAAAGGCCTTCTTCCATTCCTACTCCTCCTCATTCTACCATCATAACTCCCTCCATTCCTCCCATAACTCAAAGGAGAAGAACTCTCTTCATTATCAGAGTCATCCCCAGCCCCCTTGGAAAAAGGCCTTCTTCCATTCCCATTCTTCCTCATTCTACCATTAGCATTCACTCCATTCCTCCCGTAATTTAAAGGAGAAGAAGAAAACCCTCCATCATCATCAGCATTCTCTGGCAGAAACCTACTTCCATTCCTCCTATTCTTCCTCAATCCACCATCAACTCCGACCCCATTGTTTCCCCACGAACTCAAAGTAGCTGAAGAAGATTCTCCATCATCAGACCCATCACCAGCACCCTCTGACAAAAACCTTGAACCAGAAGAAGAACCCTCTCCATCTCCATCTGCATCACCATCTTCTAGCAACTCATTGGCACTAATCTTCCTATAAGGCTTGACACTATGAACAACCCCTTTGGGGAAGAACCTCGCAGAGGGCAACTCATCAGGGGTCTCAAACAACTGGGGTCCATCCTTCTCACTCCAGAGGTCAAACCCACCAGGCTTCTGGAACCTGCATCAAGTCAGAGGGAGAGTGTAACAATTCTGTAAAACTGGAAAAATGATTCACTCTTCTGTTTAGAACCCATCAAGAGGTTTTATACACAATGAGTTAGTGGCGTGTTATACACCTGTTCATAACTATCTATCATGTATCATATAAGTTTGCTACAACAAACTTCAGCTCTGGTATTAGAGTGATTGAGAGGAAGAGAGAGTTTAATTTAGTTGTACTCACCATCTCATCCAATCAAATCTTTTAAGTAGTAAATGTGAGAGTTAATCATATTTGCCAACGTAGCAACACACCATGAGATGATAATGTGAAATATCTTCACACTGATAGTACATCCTTTCACAGGTGCTGAGAAGAACTTTGGTTTACATAACTAAATTCAACCGATGCAACTAACTAACTAACTAACTTTCACCCAAAAAAAAATGTCAATTACATCACAATTTAACACGTGGCATAACAATCTATCTAACAATTAACATAACCAACTCCAACATAGGCAGCTAACTCTAACTAACATTAGTCACATCACAATCGAGAGAAAGCAGTTGGCATACTGACCTGTCGGCAAGGACCTTGACCTGCTCGTCGGCCCGGACGGAGAACAAGGTGGGGGCCTGCTCGACGGGCTCCCATGGCCTCTCGAGCTCGGAGACTGCGGCCCGGAGCTCGGCCCGCTTGCGCATCTCGTAAATCTGGCGCTCGCGGCAGAGTCGGGCCTTCAGGAGCTGCTTGGCCTTCTTGGCCTGCATGCGCTTCCACTGCCACTTGGATACCCCACCCGGGTATGTCCTCGGTCCCCCGCCCATTCGGATGATGGTGGTGGCGAGCCTGGGCCGTGGGGCGTTGGTGGGGAGGAAGAAGTGGAGCGGTGGACTGGCTGTCGAGAGGGATTTGGAGAATGAGAGTTTTTGGGGGATCAAAAGATTCATTGTTTGCTCTTGGTTTTTCTTTTTTTTTTCCCTTCCTGTTTATGGTTTGGGATGAAGGGGAAATTGAATTTGCAGTGGGAAAAATGAGAAAGGATGTAGTGTGTGTTATGGGATGAAGGCAAGAGAAGAGAAGGGAAGGGTTTATGTGGGATGGGTCCTTTTTAGTTTTTACACGTTCACAATCGCCAGACAAGAATTTCCAGCTGCAGTTTGTGCCCAACATTTTGCTCAGGCAAATTTATCTAGGAAATGAGGAAAAACTCAATTTCACATTTTTTATTATTCTGATAAATTTGATTGCGTGATATTTTAAATTGGTAGGAATTTTTTTGGACGATTTTGTTTTCTTGAGAGATCAATATATTCGGTACAAAACTTAAAAGACATTTTCTTTTCCTCTTAATTAAAATAGTTGAGAGTAAGAGTCAAGATAAGAATCGAAATTGCCATCCCCCTTACATAATTGAGACATAAAGAGATAAGAGTTGAAATTGCTATCTTCCTTAATCTAAGAAGCACGGAATCATCAATAGTGTGTTAGTGTGTCGGACACGTATTGGCGTCCGATACTCACATGACACATGTTCAACATGTGTCCATACATGTCCAATTAAAAAATAATTCTTTTTGAGCTCGGATACGCTTCGTGGACATGCCCAAGTTGGTTTCTTTATTTTTTGTTTAAAATTTTTAATATCAACATGAGCCTAAAATCAATCATAGTTATTTGGTTGGACATATGTTGTTAAGTTATTTTATTTTAAAAATTCTTTAGTTGATCACAAAAATAAAAAAAGAAAAATTAATTAGATAAAAAGAATTATATAAACACGACAAAAAGAAATTCAGGCAAAAAAAGTCATATAACAAAATAACAAATTATATATATATATATATATATATTGTGTCCTTATCCTGTAAGTTTTAAAGTTTGGTGTGTCTCCGTGTTTATGTCTATGTCGTGTCCCGTAGTCGTGCTAATGTCTGTGTTTGATAGTCCTTAACTCATTGAGACATGAAGGGATGGGAGTTGAAATCACTCTTAACCTATTGAGACATGAAAGAATTTATACTAAGACGTGAGATCATTTGCATGAAAAAAAAAGGTTAATTTGAAACACAAATGAATGAAAAATAGATAATATTAGAGTTCGATATAAAAAAAAAATGAATTTGTTTTATTTGTTTTTTGTATTATAACAAATTTGTTAGAATTTCCACTGAAAAAAATCGTTAGAATTTGAGTGGAAAATAATTTGATTCGAAAACATAAAGAGAACCCAATTCAATTCAATTTTTATTTTAGTTAATTCAAACAACAAATCTATTATCTTTTAAATATAAGAGTTGATTTCTAAATTGATTTAATTTATATTTTATTTGATCATTCCAAATACATGATGTAAATTATAAATCAAATCCACCTAGACCAAAAGAAAAATTATAAATCAAATCAATTTAAATAATTCCTAATCTTAATTGGATGATTCGATGCATTGCACTGGGTGGCAAGCTTCATTTCAACAGCAAGAGGGTTTGAGGTCAAATAGAAGTTGTTGAAGGCTAGAAAATTGGGCCGATATTAGCATGAGCCCAAATGGATAAATAAAGGAGCGTGGGGCTGCAATTGTTTTTTTTTTGGGAGGGGAACAAAGGGTTCATATACCATAAACTGGCCTCTGCCTAAATTCGTACTTGGGTGTAGTTAGTGAGAGGTGGACAGATCCACCACTAAGCTAACGCCTCAACTACAAATTGAAATCATGATCGGAAAAGAATTTGAAGTTTGGGTTGAGAATTGGCTAAAAAGGCCCAATAAAAGCTAAAGCATTGGCAGACATGCATGTAGGCCCTAATAAATTTAATCAAGTGCAAGAAGCTTAGAAAGGGAGGGAGCATGCAATAACATGGTAACGGTCAGCTTGGCAAGAGAGGAAGTTGTAGGGAAGGCAAAAAAATCCATTGAAGTGGATACCCACAGAGATTACCAGTGATATGGATGAAGATGAGGCAAGTTTAGTCCCCATGGAGGCGGGCATGCAGTTCCTATTTATTAAATGGGGCGGTGTCAGGGAATGAGATCCCCACCTTGTGGAGACAAGCGAATTCCCTATTTGTATAAATCATTTAAATATTCACACATACACACATCTCCCCCCCCCCCCCCAACCAAAAAAATCCTTAGCATTTCTTTGCTTTTAAATTATCTTTATTGGATTTGTCTTACGTATATATTTCTATTTTTAATGTGGATTATGTTGCATTAATGGTGTACTAGTGTTTTTATTTTGAACACCTATATGCCAAATTTCAATTTTTTTTTCACTTTTTCTATTTTTTGAATTTTTTTCTATAAATCCACATGATAGGAATGGGGAATGGGGACCCACGACTCGGGGCGTGGATGAGGATGGGCCATAATTGTAAATGGGTATCCCCGCCCCATGGATACGTATTATCATCCCTAGGAAGTTGTGACAACTAGATACATGACACCTAGTTAATAGGATCCTACATAGTTTTGTAGTTTGGGATGCAAACACAGATAGGACAATTTCACCATATTTATTAGGGTAAATTACTCTTCCCTTCCTTGATATTTGTGAAAATGCAACTCACACCCCCTCAAGTTGTCCAGCTTACACTCACACCTCCTTTACTTGTCAAATTTTAAATATTTATATTACAGTAACACTTCTTATTCACAGCACACCGTCAATAAACTTAATAGAATAACATCTTTTGTGATATTAACTATTTCTAATTAATAAAGTTATAAAAATATCCTTAAATTTAACATTTTGGATATATGTATTTTTATAATTTTATTAGTTAAAAGCAGTTAATATTACAAAAAATATCATTCTATTAAGTTTGTTAATAGTGTTCTGTGAATGAGGATTGTGATTGTAATATAAATACTTAAAATTTGACAAGTATAGGGGGTGTGAGTTGCATTTCCACAAACTTCAGGGGAGGAGGGTGTAATTTATCCTATTTACAATGTTTTGAGTGTTGTGATTTCTTTCGGCCTATATAAGCTTTTAGTATAGTCCGTTATAGTTTCCTCATTGTGCTTTAGTTCTTCAATTAATAAAAGCTTATCTTCATTAGTTCATTGATCTTTACATTGAATTGATCTTGCTCAAACACTTTATAGAGCGAGTTGAGAAATTTATAGACTAAAAAATAGAGTACTCTTTCTCTTTTGGTAATCATTGTGGTTCATAAATTGAATTAGAAATAAGTGTGAACCGATTTAATTTTGATCCAACAGAAGCACATCTATAAGGAGGCTAGTGGTTACATCGTTGATGCCTTGGAAAACCATTGTGTACTTTGGTGCCACGACATGTAGGATTGTAAGGGTGTAGTTTCCTTTTAGTTTTGGGTCTTAGACTTTTCTCATTCATTAAAAAAACAAAAGGTCACTCTAAACATCCTCCATGGTTGTGTCTAGAATGATAAAATCTTGTATTTGGATCTTTTAAAAAAAATAAAAAATTATTTCATTTTTCAAATTTATGAGATTTGTTTTCTCTATTTTTAAATTCTATAAAATTTGACAGAATTTGAATGGAATCAATCTGATTTCAAAATTTAAACACAAATCAAATTAGTTCAATTCCTATTTTTAATTATTTCAAGAGTTTAATTTTAATGTATCGATAATGTAATTATTTTAAGAGATTAATTTCAATGCACTGACAAAATAAAATACTGTCATCCAATTAAATTCTCTCATTTTGCATAACCTTTCAAGTAGTATGGGTAAAAATTAATCATATTTACTGACGTGAATTACATTATTGGAACAGTTAGTGTATTAAGACTAAATCATCATATCAAACATAATTTATTGTAATTTAAACATAAAATTGATTTCTAAATTGAATCAATCATTCCCTATTTTGTTCAATTATTCCAAACAAACGTAAGACCTAACATATAAACTAACTCAATTCAAACCATTCCAACACCTCACTATTCTTAATTGTTGGTGTCCCTTTCTTTCTTCTCTCTTGTCTATTTGCAAGCTTTATCTTTGAGGCTCGGGTGGAGCTTAATTAAGGGAAGCCATGCCCCCTTCCAAATTTTTTGAAAAGAAAAACTTATATATATTGTTATGACCCATGTATATAGGCCCAAAGGTGGGCCCAAACTCGTATCGCACAAAGGCCCAAAAAACTAGCCCAATGTCAGAACCCATTACACTAGGCTAAGCTCGTGTAGCCGTGCAACACCGGGCTTCGACCTTGATCCGCACAAAGCCATAATGCCTATGACCTTCATTAGGTGACGCAGGCACTTCATCCCCTAACTACCTCCCAAAATCGTAGGATGGTGGCAATGGGCAGTTTGGCTTCTTATTTAAGGGGTAATTCGAAATGGAATAAGACGCATTATCCATACACCTATTGATAAACCTCAAGCTCAAACTGATACCTTTGGTGGAGTGCTTGCGGGTACCTCACCACCTATCCCAATGGCTACCATGAAGACAAGATCAAAGGAGCAAAGGCTACATTGTGTTGACATCAAATCCCTAGGTAACCTCCTACCTTTCTACTCTATTACATTGCTGTCATTGTCAGAGACACAATAGCTTTTCACTTTTTTCCTTGCATTTACACCAGTAAAACTATGGCCAGAACTAAGACTACAGGGAGGGATTTCCCCAAGTTGATGGGGCTCTAAACCCCCAGCAGCACAAGACGGCAGAACTACGTCGTCTAAATCGGCCTTCCAAACTGATGGTCATGGCCTAGAAGTCCATCAGCATCTACGGTCCATTGTCCAAAGACGATGATGCAGATGTCGAAGTAACCATCCCAACCATCCTTGCAACCAAAGCCTCAGTAGGACATACCGATTCACAACTAGGAACTAAGCAGAGCATCAAGGGCAGGAGTCCTGCCTTCTAATCCCATATGATTGATATCTTCCATATGATGCATGACCAAGCAATCTAAGTTCAAGCCTTCCAAAATGAACTCGAGAGGATAAGATAGGATAATGAAAGGTTGGTGCAGGAGCAAGCTAGAGCCCAAGAAGTTAAAACTCAACTCTAGCATGAGGAAGAGCATGAAAAGGGTAGGAAAATCTCCTTCAGGCCCTAGAAAAGGCTGACTGATCTCGTGGGCCTCCTGGGAGGAATGGCTCATGTCTTGGCACCCCGTCACCTCTAGGAAGGCGCCATCAGGATTGCCATTTGGAGAAACAGGAGAGAAGGAGACATCAGTCTTGTCATTAGCATCGAGAAATGCAAAAAAAGGAGCCGGAGCTAGGAAAGGAGCTCTAGAAAATTGGGGTCACTCTACGGAGAACATCGAAGGTGCGCATATAAGGGCTGAAAGCTGTGCACACAAGCAAAGAGGACGTACGATCTCCATTCTTTGAAGAAATAATGAGGTATGACATCTGGGTTCAAGCCCTTAAACAACATCTGACTTTATGATAGGACTACAAACCCACAAAACCACTCGAATATTTTCTAGTCTCAGATGTACTTAGACAGTGCCCCTGACCCTGTAAGATGTAGAACGTTTCCTATTACCCTGGAGAAAGCAGCCTCAGGTGGTTAAACCGATTTCGTCTAAGGTTAATCAACAAGTTCCTGGCCCATTTTTCTGTTAGTCGTAGCAGGCCAAAATTAGTGACCAACCTCATGGGATTCAAGGAAGGAGCTAGTGAGAGCCTCCAAGAGTACATGGACCGATTCAACAAAGCCACGTCAGAGATAGCCACCTTGGAACTGCATATAGCACTAGTGGCATTCATCCAGGGACTCAAATCGGAAGTTTTCGCCCAATCATTATCTAAAATAGAACCCAAAAGTATAGAAGAGCTCTAAAGGAGAGCGAAAAAGTACTTAAATATGGAGGAAGTGGTGTAGGCTAATACGTAAAGCAAAAGAGGTCAAAAGAGAAGAAGCAGCCCTAAAAGAGAGAAGATGCCTCTAAGGAAAGAAACTCAAACTACACGAGGGCAGTTTGTTGACTACATCCTCTTGAACGTGTCCTTGAGCAAAGTATACAAAGAAATACAGAACATAAAGCAGCTGAAGAGGTCGAGACCTATCAAACCAAAGACCAATATAACAAGTTGAAGTACTATGACTTCCAAGGAAGTTTTTGCCACAAGATGGAAGATTGCAAAGATCTCAAACTTGATAAAAGCAAGAAAATTGGCCAAGTATGTGGGCACATAGAGAAGCCCAAGGAGAAGGCAGCAATCTGTAAGCAAGGAGGAAGAAAATTGAAGTCGACCTCGGAGGCATGAGGCAAATAAGCCCCAAGAAAATAACTAGTAAGAGGATATGGTAACAAAGATGATGCATATAATAACTGGTAGCTTCACTGGGGTGGATGTTCAAAGCCTACTTGAAAGAGGGCACTAAAGAAAGTCACACAGGTGGACATTAGCTTTGGGGACTAGAAGTTTAAGAAAAAGCCATCTCCTAACCTAGTATTCTTAGATAAGGACAACTCGAGATTCATTTCAAGGCATGGTAATCTTGGGAATAATGATGAATATGGAGATTAAAATAATCCTAGTTGACCAACTTTGTTCCACATACCTAATGTTCAAACCTACATTCGAGCTGTTAAGTTTGAAGGAAAGTGAGCTTTGAGCTTACCCAGATGATTTGATTAGATTCTCGGGAAGGGTTGCCAAACCTGAAGGATGCATTATGCTCCACATCACTATAGGCACTAAGCCTACTGTAAGAATGGTGGTAGTGGATTTTCTTGTCATGGATTGTCCTTCATCTTACAACGCGATCATAGATCGCTCCACAATAAACAAACTCGGAGTAGTAGCCTCAACCCCTTATTTGGTAATGAAGTTCCCCTTTGAGGATGGAAAATTGATAAAAGTGAAGGTAACCAAGTGGTGGCTAGACAGTGTTATAATGCTAGCCTTGAAGTCAGAGGCAAGAAATTGGAAAGGGAAAACCAAGGGGCACAGAATGTGATGATGGTGGACATAGATATGCAAAGCCAGAAAATGCATAGTAAGCTTGAGCCAAAAGGCGATATGGAAGACATTCAGATCAAGAATGATCCAAGCAGAACACCCTAGATCAATGAAAACCTTCTAGCCTCAAATAAGTAGGCATTAATAGAGTTCCTACAAGCAAACATGGATGTTTCTGCATGGTCCGCAGTTGACATGTCAGTTATAAACCCAAAGATCAAGAGTCATCACCTTTCAGCCTACCCTGGGTCCAAGCAAGTAGCTTAGAAGAGAAGACAGATGTCAGACGATAAAGCCAAGGTGGTAATGGAATAAACCTTCAAGTTGCTTCAAGCAGGATTTATAAAGGAAGTCTTCTACTCGATATGACTTTTGAATGTCGTGCTAGTTCTTAAAACCAACTAAAAACTTTGAATGTGCGTGGACACATACTTGAACAAAGCCTATCCAAAAGACCCATACCCATTGCCAAGTATCAATGGCCTCGTAGATTTGGGCTCTAGCTTCCGGTTCTTGAGTTTCATGGACGTTTGTTTAGGATATAACCAAATCCCTATGAGCTAGGAAGACGAAGAGAAAACAACATTTATCACACCCATGGCTAACTATTGCTATAAGGTTATGCTATTTGGGTTGAAAAATGCGGGATCTACCTTATCAGTGGTTAATGAATAGGGTGTTTAAGCTGTACCTCGAAAGCAAGATGAAAGTGTACATTGATGAATTACTCATGAAAATAATTGAAGCCAGAAGCCTGGTTACTGACCTTGAAGAAATATTCAAGTGTATTTGAGCTCACCAGATAATGCTAAATCTAGCAAAGTAAGCCTTCGTGATTGATGCAGGAAAATTCCTAGGGTTGATTCTCACCCATAGAGGAAGTTAGGCAAACCTGGAAAAAGTCTTTGGATGTATTCTCTCTAACCCATATCTCATATCGTTACTTTTGAATACATTCTATTTGTCTTTAGATATTTTTAATTCAATTACTTTTAATTATATTTGTCTAAGAAGAAGTTGACAAAATTTTGATAGTATCTTCGCTTAAATTTGGACCTTCCATCATCAATGCATTTAACAATCGAAGACATTATTAAAGAACAAGATGAAAGACATATTTAAACAATCACAACTTAACAAGTATATACAATTCACATAGTCCTAAAAACTATTCTATAGCACATCCCATTATAACTTCACAACATCCATATCCCACAATCTCAGCAAATATAATCAAAATTCATAGCAAGCAATTCAAACAAGTCAGGGAATGACCTCTATACCTGTGCCCCCTAGTCATGCATTCCCCATTTCCTACAGTTCTATCCTAGAAATCATAAGTCTCTATCTTGTATATATATTAAAGCATATAAACAAGACGGATTTGGTTACTAACCTATAGAGCATTGCAGAAATAAATAATCAAAAGCTTCTAGTATGGAACCAAGTCCAATCTTGAAAAATCCAAAATAAACAAACAATTAATTTTACACAGTAATAAAAAATAAAAATTACACAATAAAAAATAGAAAAAAAAAACAAACCAAAAGCTCCCACAACCAATATTGTTAGTGCACCCTACAATAGAATTCCTACATTAACAAAATAGCAATAACAATTACTCTCCAATGTATTAAAACTCAACACTTTGGGCAACAAAAATAAATTGAAAAACTAAGCCAAGTAAAAAAAAAAATAAACTGACTAAAATGGTTAGAAACATACCTAAAATGGAGCTCCAATGACAATGAAAAATAGTGAGGAATGGTGGAGGTGAGAGAGTAGGAAGATAGAGAGAGAAGTTACAAATGAGAAAGAAAAGAGGTTATGTGAACAACTTTTTGAGGGTTATTGATAGGTTTCTGACAGGTAAACCCGTTGGTAATTAGTAAATGAAAATGATATGTTTCGATTAATTACCAATGAGTTTACCGACAGTCAATAGGAATCCTAGGGGATCGCGCCAATGTCCCAAAAATTCAAAATCCCATATAACTAAAAAAATTAAAAAAATAAATAACAAATAACCTGTTAGAAACCTATTGGTAATATGATTAAAAACAAGAAAAATTAATTTGTATCCATCGATATATTCGCCAGTATACCCGTCTAAAATATAAATATTTAAGAAAAAAATCAGGAACTTACTAGTTAGCTAACCTGTTGATGTCCCCTTCACCCCATGTGGCACAAAAGCATATACTGATAGGTTTCCAATGAGCTTCGAAATAACTATCCACTTAGTCAGTATTCTTATTAGTGTACGCATTGATTTCTATTATTTATTAAAATATCACATTTAAAAATATTTTTTTCGTCGTGTAAAAAATCACAATATTTCTAACGGGTTTGATACTCGTCGATATACCGTAGATTTTTAGTAGTGTTTCATGAAAATATCTTTTGCTCGTAGCAAAAATTGACTCCTGCAAGAGAAAAATTAATTTGTATATGTTAATCAAATGCGTGACGGTTTTCAAAGTGAATTGCAGAGTTGTTAGTTGCGGTAGCACTAAAATATGTGTGTTGGTTTTACATATGGTGTTTACCGTTGGAAATCTTTGAGCTAGTATTTGTTTTAGGTAATTGTAGTTACTTATTTTCTTATCCCCATTTAATTATTCTCACATATAAAAACCAAAACTCCTTAATTTGCCATTTCTTTGTATTGCTTGACTTGATAATGATAGAACATTCATGTGAATGACTTCAGTTGGGTCATTGTGCTATGTTTTTCATTGCAATTTGGTTATTTCATAAATTCTAATTTGATTGTAAGTTAGAGTCACAATATTCTAGGACCTACCACCCTCTACTTATATAGTTGTATTTCATGACTCTTTTGAAACCAAATCATTAAAAAATAATATAATTTATCATATTATGTAAACCTTTTTTTGATAATATATATACAAGTTTATCTTTTAACATACATTTCAATTTTTTTATAATACAATAATTATCTAATAATAATATTAGATAAAAAAAATATTTAATTTTAATACATTAACGGTATAAAAAAAATTACATTAGCAGTATTAATGTAAAATCAATAAAATATCATAAAATTAAAAATAATAAATATAGAAAGTATTCTTGAAATATTAATAACAATTTTAAATATTTTTAAATCAATTATATTATTTTTTTAATTGTGAAAAAGAAATAATGTATTTTAGGATAATATAATTACATAAAAGACTAATCAATTTGAAGTGACAATAAACTTTAGGGAGTGACAACAAACCATAGGGAGGGACAACCACAAAAGATATGCAATAATATACTACCAAAACATGAAAAATCATGGAGGTGGAATTAGAACCCTTAATCTCTACTTAAAAAAGGAGTGCACAAACCAACTATAATAACAAATAACTTATGTCATATAATTACACTTAAACCATTGTAAGTTGTGACAATTTTAAGCACATTTAATAATGTGTTAGAAATCAATGGAACTTCTAACTATTTCAAACAAAAATGAAATCATTGGAAGGTCCGACAATTCGTTGGAAGGTTCAACGATTTCACCTAGTAATTCTAAACGTGTACATTTTTGGTAAAAAAAAAATTCAAAACGAGCATTTGCATAAATAATCAATTTATAATTTTAATTGTGTGAAAAATCACTTTCAATTTTTTTTCCAATATTACACGTAGGGCTATTGGATCCTTTTGTAAGCAAACATAGAAGCAATGCATTTCTTTTCATGAAAATATTTTTTTCATTGTAATGAAAATCAACTCCTATTTGAGAAAAATCTTAGATGCTCTAAATAATAAAAGTTGTATAGTACCTTACATTATGAAGCATCATTATCTCATTGAGGACATTTTTAAATCCAATTATCAAACCGCACATTGAACAGTTGAGGACCAACCTCTTTCTTACAAGAACACCTTGGAACTTAACTTTTCCCTATTTGAAGACCATGTTTAACTTTTCCCTATTTGAAGACCATGTAAGGAGAAAATTGTAATAGCCTATTCAAAATAAAATTCCTGGTGGAAATAAAACATTGAGAATTTTATAACTTTACATTAAAGTTTTCTTGTAGTAGGTAAACTAACTGAACAAGTAAAAAATAAATTTTTAAAAAAATTGGGACCACTAGTGCACCCATTTAAGTTTTCTCATTTCAATTTCCTCTCTCTATCGTTGCAATATCCTTTTCGGTTTATCCATGTCTAAACACTACCACTTCTTCCTTGCTCTGCCACCAGTTGTTAGCACATTGCCAATGTGACTTTTGCCTTGGCTAATACCCACAATAGTCAGAAACCTGTGGATGTCTCTATTCAATGGTGTGGGAGCTGAGGTCTTGAGATTTCAAGGAGTCAGCCAAACCTATCCTGTCTTCCTTATCCCTTCATCTATCTAAGGTATTTTTTTTTAATTATTCCTATTTTACTAAATTAACTAGATTTTAGCCTGAGTGTGGGATTAGAGCTCTAATGTTGAAAATATAGGGTTTGATTTAGGGTTAATTTGTATTAATGATTGGTTCCAAATTTTAATTATTGGTTGTTGAATGATGTGCATGGTGTTAGATGCTCCAAAGAGGTATTCTTAGGACTCTGTGGCAGCTTCATCTTAGATCATCAAAGTCTTGAGTCATACTATGAATAGATAGATGTGTTTGTGGTTGATATTTTAATATATTCCTTTTGTATGACTTAAGAAATTTTACTTATGGTTTGACAGAAATTGTTGATAATATGATGATGTTGAGATTTATGAGTTGATGTTGGAAAAAGGTTTGGAAAAAAATTATGGTTTTACAAATGTAAGGAATAGGATAGTAAAAGCAAAGTATGGCTTGTGAATTTAAATAATAGCATATGGATTTGAGAAAATCTACACAAGTTTTAGAAGACAAAGTAAGAATTTGTCTATTTATTGATTTATTAAAGGTTCACATATGGCCTTTATTATGATGTTTTCATTAGTTTACATGATTCTCAAAAGTATATTAGTGATGATTTATAAAATTATGGGATTTCGATATGCAATTGATGAAAATAAAAGAAGCCAGTTTTTATATAAGAAAGAGAAGGGAAATTGTGAGGGAGATATCTTAAATAGAACTGTTTGATAACAACAAAGATGTGTTAGCTATGGTGCACCTCGTGGATCCCAGGTAGTAAGGTGGTTCCTAGTGTGGTGTATGGGACAACATGTCAGGTATTCTAGAGACATGATAAGGCCATGCATTCGGGGTCACTTAGTTGTGGGAGTGGTGCTTGGTTGTGTTAGGGTTAGGTTATCGAGACCGCTCAATGGAAAACTAGATCACGATCCTATTAGGGTTAGGTTGTTGGGGCTGCCCAATTAAGAGTATTTTTGTGTCGATATCTCCTAGTATGTTTTATGGGAACATGTTTTCTTAGCTATTATTATTAAGAATTCTTTTAAAGTGTGGTTTCTTATTGATAATATGTTTGATTTTGGTGAACAATGATCCTTTTATTTTTAATGTTGTCAATATAAAATAAAGCTAAATTGCAAATGTTTTTCTCATATCTATCTCATGCTGGCTATAAATGTGTCTATTTGCTCATTGAGTTTTCATAACTCACTTCATGATTGTTCTATCTTTTTGAGATCTTGGCATAGAGGTGAGTCCTACTTTCCTTGCTCCACAGGAGTCAGTCAATCTACAAATGGTAAGCTCGTTTGGTCATTGAATAAGTGTTTCAAGTGAATGATGATATTTTCTTTCAGAGTTCTCCATATACTATAAGCAGGGGAGTTTTGTTCTATGTAATGAGGTTGAAAAGAAGCATATGATTGGTCTTAGGTGGATTGTTAGGCGTTACGTCCACAAAGGTCAATAGATTCTTTTTAGTTAAAGCAAGTTTAAGTTGGATGTCATTGAATATGAGACCATGGAAGTCTATGTTATGTTCACAGTGAATAATGCCTAGTTAATTATATATAACTGGATAAGAACTAATTATTAGGTGTAAATAAATTTCAAGCTATGAGAATCCCAATTCCTAGAGGAAGTTCTGTTCATTATCTTCTACTTGTGTGTAAGACTTGCCAGGGAAGGAAGATTCCCTAAGCATCAGTCATGGCCTGGGGATGGTTCATGACAAAAACCATCATATTGAAATTGCTTATCAAGGGAACTACCACCAAACAAGCAACAAGCCAACAATTTATTATCTTCAAAACAACCTAAATAGAATATAATGCTCATTCTCATAATAGTTTAATCCATACATTTTATGTATTTCTCTAACACAATAGTTAAATGGGGTGAGTAGTACATAAGTTATGACACAAGAACATAATTTTCAAACTTATTAGATTTGATAATGCATTTTTCCTTATAGGTTGAATTTCATGAAAATATAGGCACATAAGAATGAAAACCAATTCCATTCAATGAAATGACTTGACATAAAACAAACATATTTCACATTCACACTAATGAAGTTAATTGCTAAATAAAGATTAAGGTTAGAGTCTAGAACATGCCTAGAACAAATTTCAAGTTCTGGCACTCAATTGCAGTAATTGATTACTAGAGAATAAAATTTCTCCTAGTGTAGTTTTAAGCTTTGTAAACAATTATAGAATCTTGTAATTGATTACCAGAAAGTTAAAATTCGATTTCCATGTTCCTTTAAGTTTCCAAAATCATTTTTATCATCCAAGACATCATTCTTAATATTGCTAATACATTTTCCAATACAACTATTCATCTAAATTATTTAAAAACCCATTTTAACAATAAAGAACCTTAAAGCTTGAATCTTCAACCAATTTCAAATTTCTATCATTCCAAAAATCATCATTTCAACTTAAAGCTCCTTCTTTTAAGAACCCTTTTTCACATTCAAAAGGGAAAACAACAAAAACACCATAGACTCTTACTAGATCAAAATCAAATCACCATCATATTGAAAGCTCCAAAACTCTTGAGAAAGCTCTTTTGTAGCTTGGTTTTGAATGACAACAAATCAAGGTTTCAAAAGATCATTCGAGAAAGATGAGTAGTTATGTGTATAATTATATTTTTTTAAAGCCCAAGTTCATATCATAAATATTGCAATCAAATTATTTAATAAACTTAATAAGAATGTAAAAATGCAACTCAAATTCCATAACTCTGTGAAAGATTTGCTCTTTCATGAGTTTTGGACGGGTTTAATGAATAACATATCTCATAAAGTAATTGAAGTTATGAGAAAGAAAGTTTGTGCTTTAGAAAGTTACTAAAAGACACCACCGAAGGTAACTTTAGAAAGAAATGATTTCTCTAGAAAGAATATCATGTTGGTCAGGACTGAACCTCAATGTCTTAAGAAAGTTTTTTGAGCATCAAGAAACTTGTATTACAATCAGTCTCATGTTGAAGAATCACATTTGAAGTAATAATGTGCTGCATACATGAACAGAGCTTACTTGCAAGTGTATTTCTAGACCTCTCACCTCACAACATTTGTAAAAAAAAATGATACGTGTAGGGTGATCCAACAATGAAGGAATAACGGACACTTTTAAATTTCATATATAAAAGGATCACCATTTGAAGATTGAATGCTTGTTGAATAATTACAATAAATATTGCCATTATTTCATCTTTAAAAAGCTTTAGAAAGTTCTCATAAGAAAGAATCATTTTATTAAGAAATATTCTTATAATCCCTATCTTAACAAACACCCTCCTTCATGAATTATTTTATTTGTAAGAAGTCATTCAAGAAACTCTTCACTCATACTATAATCTTTTGAGAGCTTGAGTCTTTTACTTAGCGAGTGTATCACAAACACAAACCAACTTATTTCAACTTATAACCTTGACCCATTAGAGGTCACTGTGCATTAGCTTAGAGAGGCTAGGACAATACACTGTTGAGGTGGCTTGAAAAGGCTAAAGAAAAACCATCTTTTGTAAGCTTGGAAGGGTTTGTAGAAGAACACTAGTTTTTAGTGGAACTCTCAACTATTGAGTTAGGTTTAGATGTAGGCAGTTGTTGATCAAACTAGTATGAATCTGTTTGTGTGATCCTTATCCTTCTATCTTTTATAGGCTTGCAGTATTTGTGTATGAGATTTATTTATTTTGATACAAGTTACTATTTTGATAAGAAAGTTTAACTTTCTGAAGAACTTACATTGCTTCTACTCCTTTAAGTTCTAAGCACTTAAGAGTATTTGTTTGTTAAACTTACAGAAAGTTTTGAAGAGCATGATTCAACCCTATTTCTTTTGCCCTTTCTTTCATCTACACATGCCTTCCACTTTTAGTCATAGAAAAATGTTTTTATGAAACAAGATTAATCCATTTTGCGTCAACAATCATTTTTTGTAAAACCAACTAAATAACAATTAAAGAACACATTTAACCAATCAAAAACCATAATGACAATTTTAAGCTCCGTGGATCAACCGAATAACATACTTTAACCATTAAAAGTGCAAGACAACTCATATAGACATAATAGAATACAAAAGCGTAAAACGTTAACAATCAAAATTGCAAGTTAGCTCATTTTAATGTATTAGAACAACAAAGTAATGAACTTTAACGAATAAAATTTCATAATAACACTTTTTATCACATTAGAACATCAAAATATGAAACTTTAACAAAAGAAAATATATAATAGCACTTTTAATCACATTCAAACATCTAAGCATGAAATTTTAACTAATTAAAATACATAATATAATACTTTTAATCATAATAGGACATCAACGCATGAAACTTTAACTGATTAAAACACATAATAACACTTTCAAACACATTAGAGCAACAATGAATTAGACTTTAACAGATTAAAATGCATAACAATACTTTAAAACACAATAGAACAACATAGCATCAAACTAGACTGATTAAAATGCAAGTTAACTCATTTAAACACATTAGAACAACAAAGTGTTAAACTTTGACCCATTAAAATATAAGATAGCTCATATAAACACATTTGAACAAAATGCGTAGAACTTCAACATTAAAAAATGCAAGATCTGAGCTTTAGAGCCTCAAAGGTGGTTTTTTGAACCACCATTAAGAAAACTTATCATCAAGCTTCAAATTGTACAAAACTGCTAAATGTTTAGAAATAGCTTACAATGACAATCTTCGAAGGTAATAACTGACATAATTAAAACAAATGCCAATATAAAAACTACCAAATGCCAATATATTAAATGATTTTTCAATTTATTTTGCAATTCATGTAAGTTGTTAAGTAACTTTGAGAAAGTAATAACCAAATATTAACAGTACCATATATAATTTAACATAAACTCTCTCTTCCCTCATCACAATTTGTTATAAGTAGTTTGTCCATGGATTATCATGGAAAACGTCAAAACTACTACATTCTTGCTTTCAACAAAAGTACTTGTTACATTGTAGTAACATTATCTATCAAGCATGGTGAAACACAATTTGTAGTTATTTGATATAATGTTACTTGTATGTGCAATAATCGACACTACTACATGTCTATGAACTCACCCTAAATAGGGCACAACACATAATTACTATTGGCATCGGCAGGAGCTAGCACTAGAACCCGATGGAGTATTCGGCCAACATGTGAATATTGTGCAAAGAAAGATGGTAATTTTGGATGATTGATTAAGTTAGGAAATTCAACGCTCAGTGCCACTGAACACCATCATTAACCTTTATATATTTGTGGAAAACATTGGTAGAAGAAAACATTTGCAAATAGGCCACCTTAGTACTAGTTAGATTTTTAATTAGGATATGGTGATATTTAGATACGGGTGATTTGAATTAAAAAGAGCAAAAAAGAAACAATTTAAGTTAGTTTCTAAAAAATGACTTATATACATGTCAAAATCCAATAATGAAATGTATTTGGATGCGTAATGAGAAAGCGATATGGATCTTCAATGGAAGTTTCAACCATCACTTGTCTTTTAGGGTAAAAACATGTGTTGCCAATATTTAACTGTTTATCTATTCATTTTATTATTAATATTAAAATTTAGGCAAATTACAGGGACCTCCCCTGAGATTCATTATAATTATAGTCACCACTTTTTAGATTTTAAAAATCACCCAACTCTCTTGTTTAATTTATTATTTATTGTTTGATGGCTAAAAGATGCAGTTGTTTTTCATATTGGCATTTTATTAATTATTATGTCAAGTTTAGATTGAGACATTATATCTCGATGATATTAAATTATTTAAAAAAAAGATAATTTTTAAATCGCGATAGTGAGCTTGACTTTGACCATTCACAAAGGTTTGTTCTTTGTGTTCATTGTCAACAAATATATCCAAAGGCGTATCACACACCCAAACATAGAAGGTACATAGAGTTCTCCTATTTTAACACCATGGAGGAAAAAATAGCTAAGTTTGTTTCTGAAGTACAAAAATAGGAATTCATCCACCATTACATTATTAAGATATATCATAATCTTAACAATCTAATTGTAGATAAACTCTTGTTATCTACTTTACTAACAAATTTATATTTAAAATCCTTGTTCACAACACTACATCTACCATAGATATGCTTATTTAAAACCTAACCATTTTTTTTTAATTTCTTTGAGTATTCCCTCACCTAGCAAATGAGAGATTAATCTCTCAAGATATGGTCAGGTGCCTAAGCATGGACTCCCTCCCAATAGTGTTTTTCCCATAAATGTGAATCCCAAGACCTCATGCTTAAGGGAATCAAGCCATTTCCATTCAGACTAGCACCTGTTGGTAATTTTTTTAAAAACTAGAAGTAATCATGCGTTCCTTGGATATTCAAGTAATCCTATTGAGGGTAGGATCACATCCATGCATAAAGCTTTCCAAGCGATGCATTTTGTTTTTTTAATTATCCATAGCTCAAACTCAAGACAATAGTATTCTTACCAAGACACAAGTCCACCTAGTCCAAAATAACACGAGTTGGAATAAAAATAATAGCCTAATTATAGGGATGTAAATCTAGGATTCTAACATTGAATTCAACAAGAATAACCAACTAAATCCATTTTGTCTCAATTGGATTGTTTCTTTTGAAAATTTACTGGTTTTTAGAAGGGATATAATTGATTATATTTGTACACAAACAATTTGAAACAACACATAAGACAAGGCGACCAAATTTTTCTAGCAACTACTTCAAAGAAAAAGCAATATTGTAGGTAACTTAACCTAAATAAAGAATTGTAGCATTCTTGTACTATGCGTATATGATTCATCAATATCGAGAACCACTATGCCATTGGCACATTTCCTCTTCCATCTTACTTCTACAATTGATAATGGGGGAGCTTCACTTGGCAGGTGCAATCAACATCTACTATCATATCTTATTCCCCAAATTTATCCAACCTTGTTGCTTTCACTATCTTCAAGTCTTGAATAGGGACATCCACCTTGCTTTTGATACATTCGCCAATACATTTAGTAAGAATGGTCTAATGTTGAGTAGCAATGTTATAGCATCTTGATTGTCATTAAAGTTCATTGTTCCTTTAGTGAAGTGAGCGACATTACATTTGTAGCAGAAAAAAAAAATTAACATAAATGAGTCCTTTAGAATCTATGTATGAGAAACAAACCAAGTTAGTGGCTCAGAGAAAATATTTTACTCTGGATGCATTTGGTTGAGGCTTAAAAATGGGGAGTAAGTTTTTATGAATGAGCTTCATCCTATGAAAATTTACCCTCATTTTCCTCCAAACCAAAGACACCCTTATGGTGTAACATTTGTGATAGAAGTAGACAACAATCAATACTAAATGAAAGTGCAAAAATAAAAGGTTCAAGTTCAAATTTTAGATAAGTGATTTCTTTACTAGCTATTTGGTCGAAGAAACTTGACACAATGAAGGAATAAAACTGCCCAAAGCACCATAATCACTCCCAAATACATCATCCATGGTTCAGGTTCCTATAGGCCTTTCGGGTTTTGAGACATATTCCATAGAAGCTCTAGGTATGGCAGTTGAAGCGGATAAACCATTGTTCATAGACTACAGAAATTTTATCACAATCAAGTGAATTAGTTTAGTCAATTACAAATCCAACACAAAAAATAAGCATTATTATGTTTGTCTTTTATAATATGCAGAAAGGAATGATACCACCATATATTTTCAAAATACATGCAGCGATACCTCTATCCAATTAAAATCATTAATATAACACTTTTAATCACATTAGAACACTAAAGCATGATATTTTAACCGATTAAAATACACAATAACACTTTCAAATGACACATTAGAAAAAAAAGTATTAGAGTTAAATCGATTAAAATGCATAATACCACTTTTAAACACATTTGAACAACTAAGCATCAAAATTTACCGATTAAAATGCAAGTTAACTCATTTAAACACATTAGAATAATAAGGTGTTAAGCACTAACCGATTAAAATATAAGATAACTCATTTAAACATATTTGAAAAATATATATACAACTTTAACTTAAAAAATGCAAGATCTAAGCTTTATAGCCTCAAAGGTGGCTTCTTGAACCAAAATCAAGAGAACTCATCATCAAATTTGAGATCTTACATAACCAGTCAAACAAATGAAGACGTAATGAAAGAAAAGAAACATAAACCCAATAAAAGTTCAAGCTTTGAACTAATAACACAATGAACAAAAGACATTAAACCTAAAAAATCCCTACCAAAGCTTGGATCCTTGAAGGAGTCAAAGAAAAAGAAGCTTCTTAAGACAAAAGAGAATAAAAATATTCTCTTTGCTTAATGGTGGTGGTGGTAGCCTATGAGAGGAAAGGGTGGTGAGATGAGTGTTTTGATAGTTGTGTTAGGCTTTTGTTGAATACTAGATGAGTAGAAAGATCTCCATGGAAGTTTTTTGGTTCAAAGGTTGAGATTAAAGAAAAGTTGAGAGAGTTGAGAATGTTTTGAGTGATTTTTTTTTTTAGTTTTCCATCTTGGAGACAAAGTTGTTTGTGATTCAAAATCATAAACAATTGTAGGTGTGAGTGAGTTTGTGTGTATCTTTAGAAAACATCATGTAAGTGTGTGTGTGTGTGTTTTGTTGTTGTGGCCATCAGGTTTGGGGTGGGTTAAGGATAGTTTTCAATTTTTTTGTAATATTACGATTAGGGCTAAGGTGGAATATTTGATATAATAAAAATAATTCCAAAAGGAAAAGAATTAACTTTAAGATACACAAATCATTTAAATAATAAGCTTATAGATGGAAATCACATTATAAAAGTATTAATTTGAAATATCATGTGACATGATTCCTAAACTCTCGGAAAACTATTCTTACGAAAGCACATTCATCTCTTTACTTTTCATAATACAATATTATTATTTTGATTTTCAATGGAGGAACTTTTTTACAAGTTTGGAATAAGATATCTGTCTTCATATATTTAAATATTAGTTTTAGGATTCAAGAATTAAAAATAATTGTAAAAGAATTTAAACTATTTGAAAGATAAAATAATTATTACATAATTGTTAAAGAAATATCTTCTCTTCATAATATAATAATATTATTTTGAATTTCAAAAGTAAACATTTTCCCTACAAATTAGGAGAAAGAACAAGTCAAAAGTAACTTTGTCTCCTACTTCTACTTTATTGTTTAATAAAGCATTTTTTTTGTCTTTTTCTAATTAATTTTGACTAAGGATGAAACTAAGCCTTGTTAATCATTTAGAGGCAATAATTAATCAAGGATAATTAAATTATTTCTAAATTAATTAATTAAAGTAATTAAATCTTAATTAAGTTTAATTATTCTTAATTAACCTTAAGTTTAAGTAGTCCTAATTAAGAGCGAATTAGCTGTATTAAGCTTAATCACCATCACATATCCCTATTATTGAATCATGACTAACTCCAAGGTGATGACCGGGACTGGTCATCAATAATCCTGTGGTGAATCAACTCTAGGGCATTTTGATAATTTTGCATGAGAAGGAAAAATTGAGGCATTACACAGAAAGTATGCTTCAATAATCGGAGAATCAATGTAACAATGTTTATAAGGTATTTTCTAAAATATACAATAAAATTCAATTTCTGTATGTAATAACAAGGAAAAACAAGTAATTAGATAGTTGAGCCTAGCCCCTCCAATATAGGGTCCTTTTTCATTGACTTTATCATTTTATCTTAGCAATTATGATGTCAAAGCTCTGCTTATATGGTATATGTTATTAACCAATATGAATCCCAAAAGATTATTCACAATCTTTAATGCTTAGAAAGAGCTTGCAATGACAATCTCCAAAGGTAATAACTGACATAATTGAGACTAAAATTTAACATTTGAAGTAGCTTCATTGATGAAATACAAAACTGCCAAATGTCAATATATGCTTTAGTTCTTGAACTTCTGGGACTAAATATGGAATACCTTTTTTACTACTGCGGGAAGAAATTGTCACTAAAAACAATTTTGATGTTGGCTAATCATATGGTAATAATGTTTTCATTTCAGGAGTGGTTGGTTAGCTTACCAAGAAGGCAGCATTTCCATGTTGTTTTACCATTTAGCCTCTGGATATGGCCATGTTTCCTACATGTTGTTATAGTAGCTTTGTCTCTAAACATTCCCCCTTTTTTAATTCACGCTTCTGTTTGGAGTTGTCAAGTTAAAAACATCCATAGAAAATAGAGTCTGTTTTATTTTCTTGTGTACGGCTTACAAGGATAGAGCATTTGTATTCCACGGGAATTTTGCATTGAGACATCAAATTAGATAACTTCCTTATAGGTCTTGGCAGGAAAACAAACTAGGTCGCTTTATTAGCTTTTATTCTCTTTAATGGCTAATCGCTAACTTTTGTTGATAGGTTTTCTATTTGACAATTTCTTTATGCTTCCAATTTCTTATATGTGATTTTAGCAATTTGTTATGCTCACAGGTTTACATGTTTTTGGACTTGCAAAAAGATATAGGGACCCTAGCACAAACAGGCATATTCCATGCAGGTAGAGTAGAAATATTTTTATCCTGAATTGGTTTTAGTATTTTTATTTGATTTCATCTTGCTATGGATTATTTTACTATGTTTAGTCTATGTATTGTAAGATTGTCCACTCATTCACATAATATACTGCTTTTCCATATATAAGTAGCTTTCTTTTAATTTATGATGATAATCAAATAGTGAGAAGTATTTGAGTTGCATAGTAGTTTTCCTAAATAACAAATAGATTCATGTGCATGATTAGATGTTTAGTAAGTGGACTAGTTTCTTCTCATTTCTTTATTTGCTCACATTATTTTACAATAGTTTCGGAGAATGAAATTAAACAATTTCAATGCAATGGTAGGCATGATATGTAGTAAAACACTAACAGAAGATAATTGGTAGTGAAAAATGTATGTTTTCTCTTGGATAGAGTAGCCATTAATTTTAGAATTGCCACATTTTGTTCAACATGGATACTAGGAGTAGAATTAAAAAAAGTCAAATTGCACTATTAGTTCTTAATGTTTTACTGAATTTGTACTCCGGTCCCTATTTTTAACTTTTGGATTTAGGTCTTTATAATTTCATCAATTTGGATTTTTGGACCTATACTTGAATAATTTAAAACTGTAAGGACTGCTTGTTTATGGGAAATAGGGATAATACTTGTAAACTATGGGGAGTAAAACTTGAGCTAAGAATATAGGGATATTTGACCATAATGACTAGGACGAAAATGCCAAAATGTTAAAACAAGAACATATACAACAACAATAACCAAGCATTACCCCACTAGTTAAGGTTGACCATATGAAATAATAGACAACTCTATAGTGTCAAATCTCATCCATCTATATAGTCAAACCATTAAAATCTAAACATTTTGTAATGGTATTGCTTATAGTTTTTCTTTGTCTATCTTTTGTGTGACCTTTCATTTGACTTATTCTCCTTAATGCAATTTTTGGAGGTCGTATCCAAACCACTTTGGGAAAATTCTAATAGGTGCTAAACTAACTTTCTCAAAAGTGGAGATGTGAACCATAGAATTCAAATTGGGTGGTCAAAGTAGAGGAGTGCTTTGGGTATTATTTGCACTAAAAGTACTACTAAAGCTTAAAGGTAAATTTCACCGCACAGCTATAAGATTGGCAATGTTGTGTGGGACTAAAGGTTGGGTAAAAAAGGTCAACAAGAAAAAGCATTAAATATTACGGAGATGAGGATGTTACAATAAATGAGTGGATGCACTAGACATTAGAGGATTATGAATGAGTGCATTAGAAAAAAAGAGAGTTGGGATAGTTATTATTGTTGAGAGGATGTTAGAATTTGCCTTCAGGGGTTTGGACAAGTATGGAGCAGAATTCTAGGCCCTAATAATGTGATTTGATTAGATGAAAGTACTCCTATAACTAGAGATTGAGGAAAAAAAATAGAAAAACTATAGGTTAAAAATTGGGGATGAAAAGTTTAGCAACCATGGTTTAACTAAAAGAGCTCAGAAACAAATTTGGATCCCTAAGGAAAAGTCTAGCTACATTTCTAACTTTTCATGTTTAGAGAAGCGAAGATTTATCCCTCCTAGTTTTAGGAGTGAAAACTAGCTTACTATTAGACTTTTCTCCTTTTGAACCAGGTCCCTCTCAGGGAGGTAGGAGTAGATGTTGATATCTTTTTGTTGGAGAGCTTTGATAGTTCAAAGTCAGAATATGACTCCATGGACTTCTTGGATGGTATTGAAGGTGATTTCTTTTTGAAAAAGAACATGGGCTTTTGATAGAGTCACTAAAAGGAAAGGAACCTAACTCTCATACACAATCAAAAGCTCTCAAGGATGAAGGGCTGGTAATTGCAAGTTCATTTGAAGATGACTCTAATTCAGGGGAATGCTTTCACTGCCCTATAGTTTAGAAGGCAATATTGTTATTGGTCTTAATTCTATAAGCAATGTTGGAAACCTTGAATTGGGTTTACCTTTTAAAGGAGTGACTCTATCCTTATCATAACACCCTTCTAAGTATAACATCATCCTTAAGCCATGACTTCAAACTCAGGAGTTGTTACTTATACATTAGCGAAGACCTTTCTTAAATATCTATAACAAATTCATTTGATTCGTGTAATAACCGAGTTGTAATTCTACTAAAATATGTAGAAAGACTACATAATATTTGTTAAGTGCAAATTCAAATACAAGAAAAACTCTTCTATGAGCTTTCATATACATTGGTCTATTTATATAATTGCAAATATATATACATAACAAAATAAAATTAATAGGAGACTTCAACTATCACCATCAGATTCTTCTATGACAATAGCTTCATATCTTTCCTGAGCAATCTGGACATGACATGGGAATGAAAAACCTAGGGGTGAGAATTCTAAAATTCTCAGTAGGGCATCCCCAAAATATATACTAAAATTCTTCTCATCGTCATTGCCCCAGCCACTTCGGTTTATTAAGAAAATGTAATTATACAATACATATTAAAGGTTCATTTTAAAGTTCTAAAATCGTCCTTTCAAGGTGGATTTTTTTTATTATTTAGTCTCTTAATATACATACATCATCATATAAAGCATATATTTTTAAATTTTAACTTAAACATATTGGGCTCAATATCGATGCTAAAATTATTCACTTGGCACATAAGATAAAGGACTACTTAGAACAATTGCTACGTTGACTTGTCCTAGCCCTTGACTAGCCTTGTCATGCCTGGGTGTTATGTATCACACCATCCCCAACATGGCAACATTAGGTACCTATCAGAGTACACATATCTGGGCGTTATATATAGCTGTCCCCAGTGAAAGCCTTGGGTGGAGAGCCATGCTTTGGCCTCGTTCACATGTGACATTTTCCAAGGATCATGGGCGTTATGTATCATCTTACCCACTTTGCTCTGATACCACTCCTGGGCAATAGAATTCTTTTCAGGACTGAGCTCATTTCTATACATGATTATTGAATTTACTTTCTCCAATTCTCACACAGTCTTAATCCTAGTCAGGTTTACTTCCTGAATAATTGGATTTACTCTCTAGCCCGATAACACATAATCTCATACTTTTCTTGCATATATAAGCAATTGAAATAAGTATTCACATCCATATATTCCTAGCATCATCAATAAGTTCACATAACATAAATGAGTTCAAATCATAAATACTTTACCATTTTTTCAACCAATATAGTATGCTGTCAGAATTTCAATTCTAAAGAAAATTATAGTTAAATTATCAAACATGATTAAAACAGATCAAAACTAATTTTTAGAGACAATTTAATATATCAATGAGTCCCTGTAAAAATTTGAAAGCATAATAAAGTCTCTTGCTATATTAATAAAATCTCAGAATTTCAGAGGTCAGAAACCACACAGTCTCAGCCAACATCTAGAAGTCTCAATTTTTCTACCCTACCAAATGAATATATAAATTCATATGAAAATTTAGAGTTAGACTTCAAGATGTCATTAATTCTCTATAAAACTTTCAGCTTAAAATTTGATCATGCACTAGATTAACAAAATGAGAAAATTCAGTGCTTTAGAATGGATTGTGTAGGTAGAAACCCTGACCTGTTCAGTTTTAAATTTTTTTAAAATAGAAAAAGTGCTTAAGATGAGCCAAGAAAATTTCTGGAAATACTTCCATATGTTAGCTTCATCGTATAGAAATTTTAGCTTAACATCATGTCTCTAAATTGGTGAGAAAAATCAAAATAATTTACCTGCTTGCTTAAACCAGGAATTTCTAGTAGCATGACTCACAACTTCTTTTGAGAAAGAGTTTTCTAACAACATCCAAACACTCCACCAAATTAAACACATCAATATCTATGTAACATCAATCAATATAACTAAATATTTCTAGTCAAATCAATTAGAAATTTTTAGAATAATTTTTGAAAGAAAAGAAGACAATGAAAGCCCTGCTTGGCTCTTGTAAGCTTTAATTCTTGTTCTTGACTTTCTTCAAGAGTTCCTATCCCTAATCTTTGATCCAACCCACTAAAAACCTCTTATAACACAGCTAACTTGATGATAATATGATGTGAGGGTTTGTGATAAAGAGTTGATTTGGAGTTTATAAGAGATAGTATGTGATTTGAGCTTTCAATTATGGAGTTTTTAAGTGAAGTTTAAATTTATACCTAGGGTTCTTGTGTTGCTAAAGGAAGGAGATGAATATGGCTGTATGCAGGGGGACTTGGCTGAAATTTTCATGGAGGAAATGATACGATGTGTCATTTTGTGTTTTTATGGTAACATATACCTTAATTTTCATTATAAAATAGTTTTATTAAAGATAATTGTGTATGTTTTGTAAGCTTTCTATTGGTTCTTAAAAAAGAGAAAATGGTGTGGCTTCTCTTAAGTCACACACTTGTCTAGTTAGGTGGTAAGCTTACACTAAAATTTTCATACGGTGTAAGAACCTGCGTACCATAATTTTACCAAACAGGTAAGATATTGACTGAAATTAAATTCTGGGTCTAAAGTTTTCATTCTTAACCATTTCTAACCTTAATCCTATATTTTTTCAATTTTAGGCATCTTCAGGTCCCAATTATAGGGTTTCGATGGTCCTAACGGGTTTGCGAGGCTCGTACAGTCATTATTCACTTTTTTTTGGTTCTTTATCACCAAACCATTCTTTTCTCGACTAATCCTATCATAATCATAAAATTATGATTAATAAAATCTAAATAAGATTTTTGAAATAAATTTTGGGGTGTTATGCTTATACTGCATCCCCTTCTTCCTGCTCCCTTGTCCCTTCTTCTTTACTTGTCTTATCTCTTTGTTTTTTTTTTCCATTCCCCCTTTTTCAAGCAGATAAAGGTATTCTTCCCCCAACTTGTCCATGGTCATCACAATGTTGAAAAAGCTGAATGCTCATTTTTTTCTAAACTAAAGGAAAATGTCGTAGCCATCAATTGTCTTGGTATTACAAGAGATAAACGGAACCTAACTTTGTATTGAGGCACTGGAGGTTAGGTTGGTGAACTCTAGAGGTGAAGAGGTGTCTCTAGTCATTTAACAGAAGATAGCTGAGCGTACGAAGCAAAATTTGAGTAAAGAGCTTCGAAGATTATCATCTACTATCACTTATGAGGGTGCAAAGGGTAAGCGAGTGTCCAAATTGAATTTATGAAGATTCCTAGTTGGAAGTTAGAAGGTTAGGTGACCCTTGAAAATAGGTCAGGTTAATGAAATAATTTTGAAGGCTAATCTTGATATTGTCATGCTTTAAGAAAGCAAACTTGAATTTTTTGGAGCCTTGCATTTAAGAGATGTGTGTGAGACTCGAAATAAGGATTTTATCTTCCTTCTTTCAATAGGGGCCTTGGGAGGAAGCATGGTGTCAATTTGGGGCACTAGAAGAACAAAGAAAGTTGATGCTTTTAGTAGTGTTTCCTTTCTCGGTTTGTTTTGAGTTTTTTAGTAAAGGTAAGTGGTGGTGTACTTCAGTTTATGGTCCAATAAGGTTGAGGCTCCAACCTCCCTTTTAGGAAGAATTAAGTTATGTCTATGGCTTTTGTGGTCCTTGTTGGTGTGTAGGTGGTGACTTTCATGTTGTGAGATCACCTAATGAGAAGTTAGGTGGGGAGAGGTTGACCTCAAGTATGCAAGGTTTTGATGCTTTTATTTGAGATTGTGGTTTAAAGGACCCACCCTTTGCCAATGCTAACTTCACTTGGTTAGTTAGTAGGGGCCCTACATTGTCTTCTCAATTAGATAGTTTTTCGTTCCTCAATGCCTAGGAGGATACCTTCCCAAACCTTGTGCAAGAAATTTTCTTTCATCTAGTTTCGAACCACTTCCTGATTATTTTGAAGTCTTGCAAGATTAAATGGGGCCCAATTCCCTTTACGTTTGAGAACATGCGATTAGACCATAGTTCTTTTGTTCCTTTAATTAGGGATGTTTGGGATAATTATGATGTTCAAGGGTAGGAAGAGTTCAAGTTTATGAAAAGTTTAAAATGCCTAAAGTGTAGGTAGAAAAGTGCACGAGAAGGGGAGGTTGAATCATGCTTTGCTTTTGCTTTCCTTTTTAGCCTCTAAAAAACTTGATCAAAATACTATCAAGCTATGAGCTTGAAGTGCAGTGGAGATAGCATTAGAAACTTCAGAAAGTAAACTTTTTGAACTAAAATGATAACTAAAAGAATAAAAGAAAGCTTTTCAAAAGAAACACAACTATTAATATGAATGCAATGAATAAATAAAAGATGAATGAGAAGAGAAATACTGCATAAGAGTTCTTATACTAATTTGGCCAACCTGCTTATATCCAGTTCTCAACAACAATTGAGTTCCATTAAACCTTTCTCAAACCTAAGAAAGAACAAGGATGAGAAGAGAAATACTGCATAAGAGTTTTTATACTTGTTTGGCCAACCTGCTTACATCCAGTTCTCAACAACAGTTGAGTTCCACTAAACCTTTGTCAAACCCAAGAAAGAACAAGGATAGCCTTTATAATAGCCTTCCCAAGCTCTCACCTATTACTAGTAGACAACCCTTATTGTCACAAACTAAGTAGTTATTGTAACATCCTAAAAATTATTTAAAAATTAATTTGAGTTTTATTAGTCATAATTTAAAAAATCTAACAGACGTAACAATGATGAGGATGATCCAACGGATCTGTAAAAATAATGTTAATAGTATTTTATGGGCCTCGCGGACTCGTCGGGGCAGCCAAAACCCTAGAATTTGGGTCTAGAAATGCTCGAAATTGAGAAATTATAGGATTGAGATTAGAAATGATAAGGAATTAAGATTTTAGACTTAGAATTAATTTTCAGGCAATATCTGATTACCCGAGTACGATGTTTCACCCGTTCAGTGAAATTTCAGTGTGCGATTTATAATACCGAAAGATGATTTAATCACTACAAATGGGTAATATATATCCATTTAAGACATATGGAAGGCTAAGATTTAATCTTGAATTACAAGATTAAATCCTAGCCATCCACTTTACTTTCTTTCTCCATTAATTATTCATTTATATTATAAAATTCTCAAACCTTTATTATAAGATAACAACAAACCAAACTTCTCCAACAAGCCAAACACATTTCGGCTAAGAGGAGAAAGAAGGCAGCCACCATTGTCATCTTCCTCAAGAGCTCAAACTTGATTTCAAACCACCAAAATACTTGCCAAAGTAATTAAAACCACAAACTTCCTTCACAAAACTTATTCCATACATCAATACCTACAATTCTAACCGATTGAAATCTTAATTCCTCGTTAATCCTCACCTTGATACCTTACTTCTTCATTGCTTAAGGAAGGTTTGGGGCTGTAATTAGTGACCTTTAAGTGAAGAGAAATCACTTAGAGCATCCTTTGAAGTATAGAGCTCTAGAGCTTTCAAAGTAGGGTTCTTCGTACCTTGTTATGAAATTCTATTTTTTTTCTTCAGATTTTCCTTGACTAGAAATTTATGAATTCTAGTTCTATTGTGAGGTAACACCTAGATATTGATGTATTTGCATGGGTGGGGTAGTTTGGTGTTGTGAAAAAAATCATTTTTGTCAACAAAGATTTTGAACCATGTTACTGAATTTTTGATTATGTTCGAGGCAGCCAGTAATCATGAATTTTCTGAGGGTGTTGTAGGTTTTTTTATGAGCTAGAAAAAATATATGTCGAAGCTAACATCTTAGGTTAGTCATAAATTTTCTTGAGTTCTGATTTTGATTTATACTAAAGAAATCAAGACCTAACATTGTGCCTATGTTGCTTGAGCTTTTGGAATTGAAGCTGTGAATTTGTTTAATTTTGTTAGCATAGTAATGATTGTTTTTTTCTTTGAAATTTTTACAGGGTGTTTTAAAAGTCTTGAAGTTCAACCCTATTTTTATTTTGAATTTATTCAATCATTTTCTAAGGTTAAAAATTATGAGATTATGGTTCTCAGTTGCGATTAGGTGGTCTCTGAAATTTTCACATGACCTTAGGCACACATTGAAGAGTTATAGGTAGTTTTTATAGCCTTGGAATTGAAATGCAAAATAATTTGTGCTATGAATATGCAAAATAATTTGTGCTACAAATATGTTAAATCTGCCATTCTGCTAAAAATGAATTAATGCTTTGAATTGATGATATAATGACATTTGGCTCAAGTATGATGTGTATGAATTCATGCTATATGATTTAAAGATTGATTTATGATGAACAAATAATTTATATGTTATTAGAGCATGCATTGGGAAAAATAAAGGTGATAAATGAATAATGAATATGTTTGAAGCATTAGGAAATTTAGAAATTATGCTAATGCATATAGTAATATGATATCTGTATATGTGAGTTTGAGGATGATTTATGTGCTAAGTGAAAAATGAAATCCCCTATAGAATATCAAGGGCACAGGAAACATCCCCTGTAATGTGTAAAGGGCATGGAAAGGTTCCTTTTTGTCTGTAAAAGGAACAAAAAAAGGTCCTCTGTCATGTATCGAGGGCACGTAAATTTGAGAATGAATTATTAGAAAGGCACATGTATGTTAAGTGACTAAGTAATTAAAAGAAACCCACTTCAAAAAAATAGTTTTGAACCTTAAAATGAACCTTTGATGTGATCAAGGATAAGTCTTAGCAAGTTTACTCTTCTGTCCATTCCTTCCAGTAGATGCATGCATTCAAGCCTTGGAAGAAGAGTAAATTGGGTAAGAGTAAAAACCTTCCGTGCTTTAGAATTTAGCAAAGCCACAGTTATCTCCCTAGGTTGGTGATCTAGAGAGTTAGTAAGACACCTGGAAACTTCCTCAGCTGAGATTCCATCAGAAAACCAATCCTTGTCAAATGAGCATTTTAGTCCTTCATCAGGAGCATGGATTATATTTGAGATAGCTATGGTGCTTAGCTCTAAATCAGTGCTTCTAATATAGGATACTAGTACTAAATCGGTCACTTTTACTAATTGGGAGTAGAAAGTCTTCACCATCTCGATGAATACATGATCAGTGATATTGAAGAATCCTTCCTACCCTTGGAATGCAATGACTTCCATTTGAACCATGACTTGAGCCATTAATCCCTAGCTTAGTCATTTTCCAGGGGTTATCGGCCATTGAGCGAATTTGTTAGCATAGTACTATTGATGTAATGATTCATTATACATCTGGAGTATTCTCATATCAGCAATGTTCCCATTGAATTTCTTTCCTTCAGCCATTATCGAGTATAGGAGGTTAGAAATAGAAAGGTGGAAGCTTGAAAAGGTTAAGAAGTAATGATTTTAGAGGGTTTTTGTGTGAGATAATGATAGGTTTACGGTTTACAGGAAGAGGATTTAAGACAAACAGAATATGAGCGGTTAAGGAAGTGATTGGTAGAAGATGAGAGTAAAAGTATGACATATTCTAGTTTTAAAAAAATTGCCAACATGGTGTTAGTCTGAGTGAAAATGGCTCGAGTCCCTTAAGCATGAGGCCTGGGGTTAGATCTCAGGATTAACATGTATAGGAAAAACACTGTTGGGAGAGAATCCACATTTAGGAGCCTAACCATATCCTGAGAGATTTGTCTGTCATCTGTTAGGTGAGGGAATACTCTAATAGATAAATTGGTTTTTAAGTAAGCATATCTATGGTAGATGTAGTGTTGTGAAAAGGGATTTTAAATGCAAATTTGTTACTAAAGTAGATAACAATAGTTTATCTACCATTAGATTGATAAGATTATGATATACCTTAATAATGTAAGGGTGGATGAATTTCTACTTTTTCACTTTAGAAACAAACTTAGCTATGTTTTCCTCCATGGTGTTAAAATAGAACTCACTATGCACCTTCTATGTTTGGATGTGTGATACCCCTTTGGATAGTTTACTCAAATTCCAAGGATTTCTTTACCTTTTTCATGACATTTTACGAGAAAGAACATAAAGAATGAACCTTTATGAATGGTCATGGTCGAGCTCACAATCGTAATTTAAAAATTACCTTTTTTTTAAAAAAAATTAATATCATCAAGATGTTACAATATCTCAATCCAAACTTGACATAATAATTGATATAATGCCCTATGTGGAAAACAACTGCATCTTTTAGCCATCAAACAATAAATAATAAATTAATTAAGAAAGTTTGGTGATTTCTTAAAATCTAGAAAATTGTAACTGTAATTATAATAAACCTCAGGGGAGGTCCCTGTAATTTACCTAAATTTTTTATATTAACAATAAAATGAATTGATAAATAGTTAAATATTTGAAACACATGTTTCTACCCTAAAAGACATGTTCGAAACTTCTATCTAAATTCCATATCTCTTTCTCATTATGCATCCAAATACATTCCAGTTGTTGGATTTCGACATGTATATAAATCATTTTTTGAAAACTAATTTAATTTGTTTCTTTTTTTCTTTATTAATTCAAATCACCAATATATAAAAATCACTAGATCCCAATTTATAATCTAACTCACACTAAGTTGATCCATTTGCAAATGTTTTCTTTTGTCAATGTTTACCACAAATATTTGTAGATTAATTATTGTGTTCATAAGCATTGGGCGCTAAATTTCCTAACTTAATCAATCGTCCAAATTTAGCATCTTTCTTGGCATCATGTTCGCATGTTGCGTTGCATATGTGTTCGGGTTCTAGTACTAGCTCCTGCCCACGCCAATAGTAATTATGTAATGTGTCCTGTCCAAGGTTAGCTCGTAGACATGTTGCAGTGTCGAGTATTGCATATACAAGTAATATCATAACGAATACCTGCAAATTGTGTTTCACCATGCTGGATAGATTGTGTCACTACTATGTAATAAGTACTTTTGGTGAAAGTAAGAATGTAGTAATTTTGATATTTTCCATGATAATCCACGTACAAACTACTTATAACAAATTGCGATGAGGGAAGAAAGAGTTTATGTTAAGTTATTTATGGCACCATAAATATTTGGTTGTTATTTTCTCAAAGTTACTTAACAACTTACATGATTATTTAAAATAAATTGAAGAATCATTTAAAATATTGACATTTGGCAGTTTTGTATTCCATCAATGAAGCTATTTGAAATGTTAAATTTTTGTCTCAATTATGTCAATTATTACCTTTGGAGATTGTCATTGCAAGTTATTTCTAAAGATTGAAGGTTGTGAATAATCTTTCGGGAATCATGTTAGTTAATCACATACACCACACAAGCGAAGCTTTGATATTATAATTGTTAAGATAAAATGATGAAGTCAACGAAAAAGAACCCTATATTGGGGGAGCTGAACTAAACTATCTATTTACTTAGTTTTCCTTGTTATTACCTCTCAAAACTGAATATTATTGTACATTTTAGAAAATACCTTATAAACATTGTTGCATTGATTCTCCGATTATTGAAGTATACTTTTTGTGTAATACCTCAATTTTTCCTTCTCATGCAAAATTATCAAAATGCCTAGAGTTGATTCAGCACAGGATTATTGGCGACCGGTCCTGGTCATCACCCGAGAGTTAGTCATGATTCAATAATGGAGATAGGTGATGGTTAGTTGATTTATGATGGTGATTAAGCTTAATACGGCTAATTAACTCTTAATTAGCACTAATTAAACATAAGGTTAATTAAGAATAATTAAACTTAATTAAAGTTTAATTACTTTAATTATTTAATTTAGAAATAATTTAATTTTCCCTGATTAATTATTGCCTCTAAATGATTAACAATGCTTAGTTTCATCCTTAATCAAGATTAATTAGAAAAAGATAAAAAAATGCTTCATTAAACAATAAAGTAAAAGTATGAGACAGAGTTACTTTTTGACTTGTGCTTTCCCCTAATTTGTAAGGAAAATGTTTTACTTTTGAAATTCAAAATAATATTATTATATTAAGGAGATAAGACTAATATTTAAATATGTGAAGAAGGATAGCTTATTCCAAACTATTTAAATTCTTTTACAATTATTTTTAATTCTTTAATGATAAGACTAATATTTAAATATGTGAAGAAGGATAGCTTATTCCAAACTTGTAAACAAGCTCCTATATTGAAATTCAAAATAATAGTATAGTACTATGAAAAATAAAGAGATGAATGTGCTTTTGTAAGAATAGTTTTCCTAAAGTTTAGGAATCATGTCACATGATATTTCAAATTAATACTTTTATAATGTCATTTCCATCTAGAAGCTTATTATTTAAATGATTTGAGTATGTTAAAGTTAATTTTTTTTCCTTTTGGAATTATTTTTATTATAGCAAATATTTCACCTTAGCCTTAGTTGTTGTAACACCCCAAAAAATTAGTTAAAAATTCATTTGAGCTTTATTATTAATAATTTCAAAAATCTGACAGACGTAGTAATGATGAGAATAATCCAACGGATCTGTAAAAAAAAGGTGAATAATAACCTAGTGGCCCTCGCGGGCTCATCGGGACAGCCAAAACCCTAGAATTGGGGCCCAGAGATACCCGAAAGTAAGAAATTATAGGATTAAGATTAGAAATAGTTAGAAATGAAAATTTTATCCTAGAATTAATTTTCACACAATGTTTGATTACTCAGGTACGGTGTTTTACCCGTTCGGTAAAATTTCAATGTGCAATTTCTAACACCGAAAAATAATTTAATTTCTACAAAAGGATAATGTCTATCCTTTGAGGTCAAGTATAAGGCTAAGATTTAATCTTGATAATAAGATTAAAGCCTAGCCATTCCTTTTGTGTAGAAAAGAAAGAAAAATCAAACTTTATCTCACTTATTACACAAGCTTATCTAAGAAGCATTTAAAAGCTACCAGGCTTATTCTTGAAGCTATTCATTCTCGGCCACAACCATTTGCATAGCAGCCTCCATTGTTTCTTCTCCAAGAACATCAAAACAAGATTCCAGTCCTCAAAAATCATAGCCTAGACTTGATAAAACCACAAACTTCCTTCACCAAAGTTATTCCACTCATCAACACTTATAGATCTAACCGATCGAAATATCAATTCTCTATCAATCCTCACCTTGATATCTCACTTCCTCACTGCCTAACGAAGGTTTGAGGCTTGATTGGGAGTCCCTAAAGTGAAGAGAAATCCCTTGGAACATCTTTGGAGTACAAAGCTCTAAAGCTTGCAAAGTAGATTTTTTTTATCTTCTTTGTTTCAATTCTGTTTCTTGCAGATTTTGATGGTTTAAAAATGATATTTTCTAGTTCTATTGTGAGATTACACATATATATAGATGTATGTGCTTTGGTAGATTGGTTTGTTGTTGTGGAGAAATCACTTTTGTGAAAAGAGATTTTGAACCATGTTGATGGATTTTCGATTCTTGTATAGGCAGCCACTAATCATGAATTTTATAATAGAATTGTAGGTGTTTTTATGAGTTATAAAAATTATATATTGAAGTTAACATCCTAAGGCAACTATGAGAATTTTTGTGGTGCATGATAAAGACTCTAAAGCTGCTTGAACTGTTGGAATAGAAGCTACCTGAATCATTGGAATAGAAGCTACGAATTTGTCTAATTTTATTACCATAACAAATGATTGAATTTTACTTTGAAATTTTTAACAGGTGTTGATAACATCTTGAAGTGTAACCATGGTTTTTATTCTGAATTGATTCAATCATTTGCTAGGGTTAAAAATTATGATATTCTAGTTCTGAGCTGAGTATAAGTTGTCTATGACCACCAAACTTATAAAATTTGGTTAACATAGTTAGAGAACTCTTTTTTCTTTGAAATTTTTACAAACTCTTGTAGACACATTGAAGTGTCTTAGATAATTTTTATGGCCCTTGAATTGATTGTTTGCATGTGTAAACAAATTTATGCCACAATGGTGTGAAAATTTCCAAATTGCTGGAAATAAATCCAAACCTTGAATTGATGATATAATGACTTTTGATTTAGGTATGATGAGTATAAATGCATGCTATATGATTTAAATATTGACTTATAAGGAATGAATAATTTATATGTTCTTGGAGCATGCATTGGTAAAAAAAAAAGGTGATAAATGAATAATGAATATGTTTGAAGCATTAGGAAATTTAGAAATTTATGCTAATGCGTATAGTAATGAGATACTTGTATATGTGAGTTTGAGGATGATATATGTGCTAAGTGAAAAATGAAATCCCCTATAGAATATCAAGGGCACGAGAAAGGTCCCCCGTAATATGTAAAGGGCATAAGAAAGGTCCTCTATAATGTGTAAAGGGCACAAGAAGTTCCCCTTTTATCTATAAAAGGGACGAGAAAGTCCTTTATAATGTGTAAAGGGCACAGAAAAAGGCCCCCTTCGATGTACCAAGGGCATGTAAAATTGAGAATGAATTATTAGAAAGTTGGGTAGTATGGCCTGTGTATGTTAAGTGATTAAAAATGTTGGGTAGTATGACATATGTATATTGAGTGATTGAGTAATTAAAAGAAACCCACTTTGAAAAATAGTTTTGAACCTTAAAATGAACCTTTAATATATGTTGCATGTTCACATTTTCTAAATAAATCGAAGTGGCTAGGACGATAACAATGACATTACAAATTGTGCATTTAGGGAAATGCCTTATTGAGAACTGTATAATTCTCACCCTATGAGTTTGTGTTTCCATGTCATCTCCAGGTTGAACTAGAGGACTATGAGGCTGCTCCACAAAAAGAACTCAAAATTGCAATAGTGTAGTAGTTAATGCTTTTATTATGTTGAATTTAGTCGAATGGATATATATGTAAATGTAATAGAGAACATATATGTATTAAAGCTCGTAGTAGAGCTTCCTTTTGTACTTAACTATCTATTGAATAAAGGTTGTGTTTCTTTGTTATATATTTTAATAGATTATGGTTAGTTATTACACACATTAATCGAGCTTGCTATAAATATTTAAGAAAGGTCTGTTAACTTATAAGTAACAACTCCTTGAGTACGATGACATGACTTAAGGATGATGTTGTACTTGGGAGGATATTACATTATGGTATTAGAGCAGTTCATTCTTGTAGGACCTTGAGGAATGTACTGGCTATACTTCCTTAGTAAATGTCATGCATTATAATTTTATATGTGTGTATGACTGCTGGTTGTGAATGTTATGGGTTACTGCCACACTTGGCTTGGTATTTAGCCTGATCAACTCAATATTTCTTGTTTGGTGTGATAGGAATTGATGACTTCAAATCGGTGCTCTAGGAATGGTGCTGAAGATGAAGCTGGTATGATGGACACATTCCGAGATATGACTGCAGCTATGAAGGAACAAGCTGCAGTGGCCAATCGAATGATGGATAGATTAGATGGCAATGAGGAGTGGAACCTGGCTAGAAACCTTAGGGATACAGAAGTATATGTGGAGTATCAAAAGTTTGCTGAGTTCAGGAAAGCAAATCCTTATCCATTTCAAGGAACTTTTAATCCAAATAAAGCAAAAGAATGAATTAAAGCTATGGAGAAGATTTTCTCTATTCCTCCCTGTATGGAGACCCAAAAAGTGGCCTTTGCTATTTACATGCTAGAAGTGGATGCATAGTTTTTGTGGGTTGGCATCAAGGGGTTATTCAAAGCTTCTCAGATTGAAGTTACCTGGGAAGTTTTTAAGGAGACTTTTTATCACAAGTATTTTCCTGTTTCTATGAGGAATGCAAAGGAGTTGGGGTTCATCGAACTGAAGCAAGGGTCCATGAGTGTAGCATAATACATGGCCAAGTTTGAGGAACTTTGCAAGTTTTCTATTATCTATCAGTGTAATCCTGATGAAGCTTGGAAATGCATGTAGTATGAAGGAGGTTTACGTGAAGACATCGAAGCTACTACAGGTCTATTAGAGATATGAGATTATGCAACCTTGGTAAATAAGTGCCGTCATTTTGAGGACTCCAATAAGAAGCTAGCAATTGCTCAATTTACTAAGGACACTCCTAATAAAAGACTGACCCTTAAAGACCAAGACTATGAGGATGACCCACCCTTGAAGAAGTAGTTTCAATTAAGCCTGCATAAGGATAAACAACAACGGTCAACCACGAGCCAAGATTGCCCAAAATATAGGAAGAACAATGGGGGTAGACCTTGCTTGGCTAGGCAAAACGTATGCTATCACTATGGAAAGCCAGGACATATAATGAGGGAGTGTCCAAATAAGAATTTAAAGCCAACTACAAAGCCATAACACCAGAGTAAGGTCTTCACCATAAGTGCTAAGGGGACATCACCACCCAACTACATGTGTTGAGTACTGGATGTAAGCAGGTTGGCCGAACCAATATAAAAAAACTTGTGTGATTTTTTCTCTTCCCTTATCCTTTAGTTTTGTTATGCATCTGATGTAAAATAGTATCTGAATCTAAAGAAGCCATGTCAAAAATTAATGTACAGCAGAAATCAACTTTCTGAAACAACCAACTATCCTTCCGTTGCACTTCAAGCTTTATGCTTAAGAGTATTGTTTGTGTAAATTGTTTCAGATCGTAAAGAAGCTTCAAGAAGCACGATTCAACCCCCCTTCTCGTACACTCTTTTACTTATAGAAACACTGTATCCAGGTAATCAGATATTGCTAGAAATTTAACTCATAGGTATAAAATCCCTATTTCTAACCATTTTTAACCTTAACCCTATGTTTTCTCAGTTTTGGGCATCTTCTAGTCCTAGATCTAGGGTTTTAACCTTAACCCGCATGGCCTGTAAAATGCTATTCACATTTTTTTTCTTACTACTCCATTGGGTCATCTTCATCATCACTATGTCTATCAAAATATTGAAACTCTCATTAATAAAGCTCCAATTAGTTTATGAATAACTTCAGGGTGTTACAAATACTTTTGGTTTTAAAAAAAATTGCCAACATGGTGCTATCTGAGTAGAAATGGCTTGAGTCCCTTAAGCATGAGGCCTTATGCTAGATCTCGGGATTCACATGTATAGGAGAAACACTTTTAGGAAGGAATCCACATTTAGGTGCCTGACCATATCCTGAGAGATTAGTCTATCATATGCTAGGTGAAGGAATACTCTAATAAATTAAAAAAAAAATGTATCTACCATTAGATTGTTAAGATGATGATGTATCTTAATATTGTAATGGTGGATGAATTTCTAATTTTTTACTTTAGAAACAAACTTAGCTATTTTTCCTCCATGGGGTTAAATAGGATAATTCACTATGCATTTTCTATGTTTAAATGTGTGAAACCTCTTTAGGTAGTTTGATCAAATTCCATCACTTTCTTTACTTTTTTCATGACATTTGTCTAGAATGAACATAAAGAACGAACCATTATGAATCGTCAAGGTCAAGCTCAAAATCGTGATTTAAAAATTACCTTATTTTTTTAATCAAAAATTAACATCATCAAGGTGATACAATGTCTTAATCTAAACTTGACATAATAATTGATATAATGCCTATTATGGAAAACAACTGCATCTTTTAGCCATCAAACAATAAATAATAAATTAATTAAGAGAGTTGTGTGATTTCTTAAAATCAAGAAAATAGCAATAGTAAAATGAATTGATAAACAGTTAAATATTTGAAACACATGTTTTTACCCTAAAAGTCAAGTAATGGTCGAAACTTCTATCTAAAATCCATATCTCTTTCTCATTTCACATCCAAATACATTTTCATTGTTGGATTTCGACATGTATGTAAATCATTTTTTGAAAACTAATTTAATTTGCTTTGTTTTATTTATTAATTAAAATAACCCATTTCTAAAAATCACTAGATCCCAATTCATAATCTAACTCACACTAAGTTGATCTATTTGCAAATGTTTTCTTCTGTCAATGTTTGTCACAAATATCTATAGCTTAATCATTGTGTTCATAAGCAGTGAGCGCTAAATTTCCTAACTTAATTAATTGTCCAAATTTACCATCTTTCTTGGCACAATGTTCGCATGTTGTTGCCCAAATATTCCATCAGGTTCTAGTGCTAGCTAGTGCCCATGCCAATAGTAATTATGTGTTGTGCCTTGTCTAGGGTGATTTTGTAAACATTTAGCAATGTCAATTATTTCACATACAAGTAACATCATAACGAATAATTGTAAATTGTGTTTCATCACGCTTGATAGATTGTGTCGATATGTAACGCCCCAATTTTTCCTGCTTAGCAAAAATGACTAAAATACCCCTAAGGTCATTTTTGCCCAGAAATCGAGGACGGCCGACCCAGGCTACCCTCAAGGGGTTAGTTTAATGTTTGAAGGGGATTAGATGTGTTAGAGATAATGATAGAAGTGAAAATCTCGACCCTGGTCTTTTCCCATGCACGTAATGACCAAAATACCCCTATAGTGATTTAACGCGAGATTAAGTGCCTACTGAACTCGATCATTACCCAGAGGTTAGAAATGCCAATTATAAGGGATGAACAAAGTCTAGAAAGGTCTGAGTAGTCCCACGGAGCTTTTGTACAAAATTACTGTTTTGCCCCTAATTAGTGCATAATGAGCTTAATTAAACGATTAAGGAAATAAATACAATATTAGGTTCTAATTAAAGATAATTTAATTTTAATTATTAATTTTGAGTCAAAATAATTAATTGAGGTTAATTAAGGCCTGAGATTACTTAGGAAACTTCAAAATCAATTCCTAATCAATGGATTCATAAGACATAAAGAAAGTCAAAAAGTGAATAGTATTTTCTCTCTCAATTTTCTTAAAATTAGGAGTTGTGTTTCCATTTGAATTTCATAATTAATCCTGTTTAATTCAAACTAAGTGAGCAAGACAACCTTTTAATCATGTCTTGAAAAGTCTTAAACACATGTTTACAACTCCAAACACTTAATTACTAACCCCTAACCCTCTGCCTAATTAAATCTACCTCTAATTCATGATCTAATAACAAATGAAAATGAAATTTTCCCTTCCCAAACAGCCCATGGCCGCAGCTGTTCTCTCCCCAATGCACTCTCATATTCTAATTTTTTTCAACACATATATATACTCATACACAAAGAGAACTCACACTTTTTACCACTCACTTTTTTGGTCAAGTCTTGTGTAAAAAAAAGAGCTCTTGAAATCCTCTCAACTCAAGCTCTCTTTTCTTCTCCCCCACCTTCAAGAAACCACCACCCTCAACCTCCTCTCAACCTCAAACCACCATACCACCACCATAAACCACCTCTAAGACACATAACCTTTCCATTTCCAAGCTCAACAACACAAGAAAAATCCTCCCTTACATTTCTTTCGTCTTGGCCTAACTTATCTTGGCTTCAAGAGAAGATTTTTCTTCTCATTTCCTTTACAAGAGACGAAGCTTACTCTTGTCCAATAAGAGAAATATCTTTGATAGGGTTTGTATTTTGAGATCTTGGTTTTTCTTTTGTTTATTTTTCGGTTTTGGCAAAGAATGCTTGGTTGAGTTCTTGCTCTATTTTTCCTTCTATATTTCGGCTTTGCCATGAGAAATATGGTTAGTGTCATCTTCTTTGTTCTTTTCATATTCGGTTTTGGAACCTTGTTTTCCTTTTCTTTTTGGGTTTGATGTTGTTGAAATGGTTAAAGATTAAGGCTTGATGATGATGGATCTTGATGGTGGTCTTGATACCACCATGTTTATGACCTCTAAAGCCTAAAGGTTTTGATTCTTATTTTTTTTCCTCCCTTTTCAGTTTGTCCTTTCTTTTCCTTATATTTTTGGTTTTGAGTTCCTTTGTCTCTATGTTACTTCAGTTTTGATGGGTGGCTTGATGATGAGGGAGCTTGATGGAGGTTTTGATACCACGATGAGTTTGATCTCTAAAGCCCAAGATCTAGTTTCATTTTCGATTTTCCAAGAACATGAGAAATGGAATGTTGTTGGTTGGTTTCATTCTCTTGTTCATTTCTTTGAGCTTGATAGTGAGTCCAAGAGATAAATTTCTTAGAACCATGGTGTTAATGGACTCTAAAACTCACTATGTTTAAGATCTATTGGGATAAGAATTTAATCTTGTAAAGTTTTGAGGTTTAGGTGAATAAGATGTAAAATGGATTTGCACTTATGTTTAAGTTTCAAGCCCTTGCAGCTCATGTTTATGTTTCAATGCCTCACATATCATGTTTATTTTCAATTCATCACCTTAAATCTTGAAGACTAAAGAAATGGACTTGCATTCTCATGTTTAAATTTCAAGTCTTGCATTCCATGTTTATATTTCAAGTTATCACCTAATCTTAAAGACTTAAAAATGAACTTGCACCTCATGTTTATATTTCAAGTCTTGCACATCATATTTATACTTTCAAGTCATCACCTTATAATGTTAAAGATTAAAAATGAGATTGCATAGCATGTTTATTTTTCTAGCCATCACCTAAATCTTTAAAGCTCAAGACTTGTCCTTGGATCTTAAATGAAAATTTTAAAACATGGCCACTCTCTTGTATAGGCATTCGACCATGATGCAATTGATGGGGTTGACATGAATTTTATTTGATTTAAGGGCTCAAATTTTGGTCTTAGAACTTTTGAAGTCTTGAAAACTCAAAGAATGGTAAAAATAGTATTTTCATGAGAAAAAGATTTATTAATGAAATTTGGGTTATAGCCTCTATTTTGGTATTATTATTTGAGTATTCAAAGAGGTAAAAATAGTTTCAAGTGCTTCCATGTCCCAAAATCAAGTGGTGAGGGAAACTAGTAACTAGAAGGCATAAAAAGTATGATTTTCAAATCATTTTAGAACCAAATTTTTTGCCACTGTTTGGACCTCCTCATTTCTGTAAGGTGCTATTTTGAGGGGTTTTAATGTGTAAAAATTTATATTACGTGTTGTCAAAATTATTTTTGGATTCTAGGAAAAGCTAGTAACTAAAATGGATCAAAGATGCAACTTTCTAATACTTTAGGGAAATGGAATTTTTGCTACAGCCTTGACATTATAATTTTTGTAAATATATGTTTGGGATGAGTTAAATGTGTATAAATTACTAGTAGTTGATGCAAAAATGGTTTCAAGCATTTTTCAGAAAGACTAGAAACTAGGAAGACCCAAAAACGTGATTTTGAGACCTCTAGAAATTGAAATTTATGGCTACTGTTTTAACAAACTTATTTTAGTAAATGTTCTGTTTGAAACTGAATTTAAGTGTAAAAATTTCTATTACGGGTGGTAGGAATTAATTTTTGCATCTTAGGAAAAGCCAGTCATTAGAAAGGGTAAAAAACATAACTTCTAGAACCCTGAAACTGTTTATTTTGGGAATACTATCCAAGCTATTCAGCATTGTTTGAAAATGATTATGAGGTTGAAAGTTAGTGGAAATTATTGTGTTTGATCTCTTAGATGTCTAAAAGAATAATTACGGTAATTAGGTTAAGGCGAGTTGTAGTTTTAACTTGTGTGGGACTATAGCGTAACTACCAACAACTTGGGAATAAGATTTCATGATGAATGTCCTATGATGATCTTTAGTTCATTTCCTATATATCAATGATGAATGTCCTATGATGATCTTTAGTTCATTTCCTATATATATATATATATATATATATATATATATATATATATATATATATATTCTGATGAGCATAGCAAGTGCACTAGCTGAGCCTGGTCCTTGATTTCGGCATACTGGGTAGGAGCATGTTTACTTTACAATAAAATGTTGATGATATGTGCTTATGAATATATGAAAGTGAGGTGTGATTATGTATTTGATTGTGGCATGTTATGATTATGATTGGTTGATTTAGATACATGTTTGATATAATATATGACCTAAAACAGATTTGGGGAAAATCCTTTCCCAGCCGTTATGCTGCCGGAGTTCCACTAGAACTATGAACTTAAAAAGATTTATGAAGACTACGAGCATAAAATGTTAAAGGAATAGTTGTAATAATACCCATAATTATATGCTCATTCATGCATCTCTGATTAATATGTTAAAAATTAAAAGGAGACATAAGACACATGGAAATCATCCTTTAGACTCTAGGAATTAATAGTTATGAAATGTGATCCAAACAAGTTGCATGCTCATGATAAGAAAGTTAAGTTAAAGTAAGGAGGTGATGTGTTTCCTCCTCTATTATCCCATATTAAATCTAGCGATGGCTAGTTAGGTTGAACTCATCCTAGGTGATCGGTAAGGTAAAATTTTCGTGGTTATTGTAAAATCGCTGAGGAAGGTGAGATGCTTGGTTTAGGATGGTTATGAGAGAGGGTGGTCATTAAAAAAAGAACTTGAGAGTTCAATCATGAGCAAGAAAAGTAAAGATATATGTACATATATCAAAATATTGTTCCATTGGTGTGTTTAATCATGTGATAGGTGCTAGGTGACTTTGGTCCTTTGGCTTATCTTCTGTTATGTACCTAGCCTTATGTTGTGTGCATGCTTACGTTATTTACATGTGTTTCTTATGCCATTGAAGTATTGTCATGCATACATGAGACATCTGTTGCATTCATGACATTAAGACTCATGCTAAAAGACACCCACTCCCAATAAAAGAATTTTGAGAAGTTTAAAATTGAACCTTATGTATGTATATCTCTTTCATAATGAAAATCGAAGTGGTTGGGAATGATGACGATGACACTTGTGTTAGAGTTGGGAAGCCCTACTAAGAATCTTGAATAAATTTCTCATCCTTCTCTTTTATTCTATGTCGTCTCCAGATGAGGATGATGGTGTTGTTCATGGTTATCCCTGAGATGTGGACATAGGAGATATGCTACGAGTCGGATCAGAGGTCGCAATTGAAGCATGGAGATAGCTTTCCCTTAGGCATTAGTTTTAAAGTTGTTATATCCCTTATACTTTTGTGTAGCCTAGTTTCGCTATAACCATGCTTAGCTTTAATCTATTGGATGTACAACCCTTATGGGTGGGCTTAGGATCTTTGGACGTCCTGTATGTATATGGAATGTGCTATTATGTTATGATTATGATATATTGATTTGGTATGTGTCATGTGATGCTATGGTTTACACTATATTATGATCAGGTTTATATGGTTGCCATTATTATGTGAGTATTTAACCGTTATCTATACACACATGTGGCTTGCATTTTGGTTTTAAAGTTAAAAAAAAAAATAGTCGTACTTTTATTACTCATGTTTTAAATAAGAATAAGTTAATTTCTCAAACAAAGGCATAACAACTAATAATTAAGTGGAATGTGACTCGAGCGTATTAGGTTAAAAGCTAGGGTGTTACATGATACAATGTAACAAGTTCTTTTGGTGAAAGTAAGAATGTAGTAGGTTTTATGTTTTCCATGATAATCTACAAATAGACTACTTATAACAAATTGCGATAAGGAAAGAAAGAGTTTATGTTAAATTATTTATGGCACCATAAATATCTGGTTATTACTTTCTCAAAGTTACTTAACAACTTCCATGACGCTGTCTTTAAGGCTCTCTAAAGCTTAGATCTTATATTTTTTATGTTAAAGTTCTAAATTTTTTGTTCAAATATGTTTAAATGAGTTATCTTATATTTTAATCGGTTAGAGCTTAACATCTTGTTATTCTAATGTGTTTAAATATGTTAACTTGCATTTTAATTGGTAAAGTTTGATGATTTGTTTTTCAAATGTGCTTAAAAGTGTTATGCATTTTAATCAGTTAAAGTCTAATACTTTTTTTCCATTGTGTCATTTGAAGGTGTTATTATGTATTTTAATCGATCAAAGTTTTATGATTTAATGTTCTGATGTGATTAAAAATGTTATATTAATGATTTTAATAGGTTAGAGGTATCACTGCATGTATTTTGAAAATATATGGTGGTGTCATTCCTCTCTACATGTTATAAAAGGTGAACATAATAATGCTGATTTTTTGTGTTAGATTTGTAATTGACTGAAGTAATTCACTTGATTGTGATAAAATCTCTACAATCTATGAACAATGGTTTATTTGTTTCAACTGCCATGCCTAGAGCTTCTGTAGAAAATTTCTCGAAACCTAAAAGGCCTGTAGGAACCTCAACCATGGATAATGTATTTGGGAATGATTACGGTGCTTCAGGCAGTTTTGTTCCTTCACTGCATCATGTTTCTTCAACCAAATAGCTAGTAAGGAGGGAATCACTTATCTAAAATTTGAACTTGAACATTTTATTTTTGTGCTTTCATTTGGTATTGATTGTTGTCTGCTTCTACCACAAATGTTACACCATAAGAGTATGTTTGGTTTAGAGACAAAATGGGGGTAAGTTTTCATAGAATGAAGCTCATCCATAAAAACTTACTCCCACCCCCAACCCCCAGCCAAACACACCCAGAGTAAAATATTTTTTGAGCCACTAACTCTTTTTGTTTCTCATACATAGATCTTGAAGGACTCATTTATGATCATTGTTTTTTTACTGCTGCAAATGTAATGTCCCTCACTTCACTAAAGGGACAATGGACTTTCATGATAACTAAGATGTTGTAACATTGCTACTCATCATTACACCATTCCTACCAAATCTATTGGCAGATGTATCAAGAGTAAGGTGGATGTCCCCATTCAACACTTGAAGAGAGCTAAAGCAACGAGGTTGGATAAAATTGAGGAACTAGGTATGGTAGTAGATGCTGATTGCGCTTGCCAGGTGAAGCTCCCCCGTTATTGATTATAGAAGTAAGATGTAAGAGGAAATATGCTAATGGCATGGTGGTTCTCTATATTGATGATCATGCATGTATGGTAAAGGGATGCTACAATTCTTCTTTTGAGCAGAGTCACCTACAATATTGGTTTTTCTTGGAAGCAATTGCTAGACAAATTTGGTCACCTTATCATGTATGTTATTTCAAGTTGTTTGTGTGCAAATTTAATCAATTGTATCCTTTCCAAAAACTAGATTTTTTTTAAAAAAATCCAATTGAGACAAAATGGAATTAGTCTGTTCTTCTTGTTGAATTTAGTGTTAGAATCCTATATTTCCATATTTGTAATTAGGTTATTTTATGCCAACTTGTGTTGGTTTGGACTAGATGGACTTGTGTCTTTGTTAGAATACTATTGTCTTGAGTTTGAGCTTTAGATATTGAAAAAAAAAACGCATCGTTAGTAAAGCTTTTTGCATGGATGTCATCCTAGCCTTAATAGGATTATTTGAATATCCAAAGAGTGTATGAATACTTTTGGTTTAAAAAAAATTGCCAACATGGTGTTGGTTTGAGTGGAAATGGCTCAAGTCCCTTAAGCACGAGGCTTAGGTTAGATCTCGGGATTCACATGTATAGGAAAAACACTATTGGGAGGGAATCCACGTTTAGGCGCCTTACTATATCCTGAGAGATTAGTCTCTCATATGATAAGTGAGGGAATACTCTAATAAATTAAAAAAAAAAAATTGGTTAGGTGTTAAGTAAGCGTATCAATGGTAGATGTAGTGTTGTGAAAAAGGATTTTAAATGTAAATTTGTTAGTAAAGTAGATACAAGAGTTTATCTACCCTTAGATTGTTAAGATTTTGATATATCTTAATATTGCATTGGTGAATGAATTTCTACTTTATTGCTTCAGAAACAAACTTAGCTATTTTTCCCTCCATCAGGTTAAAATAGGAGAATTCACTATGCATTTTCTAGGTTTGGATGTGTGATACCCCTTTGGATAGTTTGATCAAATTCCTTGGATTTCTTTACTTTTTTTCATGACATTTGTTGAGAAAGAACATAAAGAACGAACCTTTATGAATGGTCAAGGTCGAGCTCACAATTGTGATTTAAAAGTTACCTTTTTTAAAAAAAATTAACATCATCGAGGTGATACAATGTTTCAATCTAAACTTGACATAATAATTGATATAATGCCCATTATGGAAAACAACTGCATCTTTTAGCCATCAAACAATAAATAATAAATTAATTAAAAGAGTTGGGTGATTTCTTAAAGTCTAGAAAGTGGTAACTGTAATTATAATAAACCTTAGGGGAAATCCCTGTAATTTGGCTAAATTTTTATATTAACAATAAAATGAATTGATAAACAATTAAATATTTGAAACACATGTTTCTACCTTAAAAGACAAGTAATGGTCGAAACTTCTATCTAGAATCCATATATCTTTCTCATTACACATCCAAATATATTGATGTTGTTGCATTTCGACATGTATATAAATCATTTTTTGAAAACTAATTTAATTTGTTTCTTTTTTTCTTGATTAATTCAAATCACCTGTATCTAAAAATCACCACATCCCAATTCATAATCTAACTCAGACTATGTTGGTCCATTTGCAAATGTTTTCTTCTATCAATGTTTATCACAAATATCAATAGCTTGATTATTGTGTTCATAAGCATTGAGCGCTAAATTTCCTAACTTAATCGTCGTCCAAATTTACCATCTTTCTTGGCATAATGTTCGCATGTTGCTACGTCGAATATTCCATCGAGTTCTGGTGCTAGCTCATGCCCACGCCATTAGTAATTACGTGTTGTGCCCTATTCAGGGTGAGATCGTAGATATGTAGCAGTGTCGATTATTGCACATACAAGTAACATCATAGTGAATAACTGCAAATTGTATTTCACCATCCTTGATAGATTGTGTCACTACTATGTAACAAGTACTTTTGGTGAAAGTAAGAATGTAGTAGTTTTGATGTTTTCCATGATAATCCATGGACAGACTACTTATAACGAATTGCAATGAGGGAAGAAAGAGTTTATGTTAAATTATTTATGGAACCAAACATATTTGGTTATTACTTTCTCAAAGTTACTTAACAACTTACATGATTTGCAAGATAAATTGAAGAATCATTTAGGGGCTATTTGATAACCATTTCTGAAAACAGTTTTTGAGTTCTAAAAGCAAAAAACCAAAAGAAGTTGTTTTATAATTTGTTTTGCCAAAGTTAATTTTAAAAATTGAAAAACACAATTTGGGTTTTAAACCGAAAAGTTTCACCCAATTTGTTTTTGTGTTTTTTATTTAAACTACTTTTGTGTTTCAGTGTTTAAAACATAAATTGTGTTTTTCAATTTTTAAAACTAACTTTTGCAAAACAAATTATCAAACAACTTCTTTGGTTTTTGTTTTTAAAACTCGAACACTATTTTCAGAAACAGTTATCAAAACAACCCCAAAAACAATTTAAACATGTTTTGTTGTTTTCTTGTTTTAAAATTGGGTCAAAACATGGTGGCAAACTTGTAATTACATTTTCTGTTCTTTCTATTCCTTCAATTCTTGTAGGATGTTTCTTCATGTTTTATTTTGTTGGACACTCACCAGTCACCGTACAACTCCATGTTCAGAGCTACTTCCCATAATCACCAGCAGCTACCTTGCAGATCCTCCACGAACCCAGCCTATAGATCCATCGATGATGTGTGCAAACTAGTCCTTAAGCTACTCCGTGACCTACTCGCAGCGACGAAGCCCCTCCGCGAAGCTCCTTGGCAATTAAGCTCCTCGATGAGCAAGCTCCCACGACAAGCTGCTCCGCGACCCAGCCCCTGTGACCAAGACCCAGTGACCCAACCGGTGATCTGCCATGCTCTGTGACCCCAAGACCCAGATCCATTGTGCTTTGTGGCCCCATGACCTAGATCATGGCCCCATGACCTAGATCAGACACGCAGTGAGTCCCCCCCTTTCTTTTTCTCTTTGACAGTAGAAGGCTTTGTACTGTAACTATGTTTCGTTTCATGCTTTTGCTGTTTGATGGTGGAAGGCCTGATATTAGCTGTGTTTTATGGTGAATCTATGTTATTGCTAAAGCTTATTCAAACAATGCAATAGATACGAAAGGCATGGGTTACTTCATGAAGAGCTTGAGTTTTTTTATCTTGAATAACTAAATCAAAAAGAACAATGGGGATGAGAGTTTTTTTTTTTTTTGTTTGCATAGCCTATGCAATTTCCCCATCCCTAATTATATTTTTTTTCCTAAACAAACATATGTTTTGGGGGATGGATGATAAGGTTCCCCATAGATTTAGTTAAACTACAGAAAGATAATGTGCGAGATTTTGACAAGAACCCATTAACATAAATTTTGGCTTTGTTTCCTATCTCAATCTTAAATTTTTTTTTCTTACTTTACTTTATATAAATCCACACATGTATTCCTTTTAAGAAAAGGTAAGCATAATTGTGGGAGATAGATGAATGGTCTTACAAAGTCTTTTAGGCATTCAATCAAACTGGAAATTAGTGGTTTGTCATGGAAGTCCAGATACACAAGCAAAGGTTCCCTCTAAATAAAAGGTTCCCTGTTTAGTTTAGATCACTTTGGTTTGTAGGGTGTTCTCTTTTGCTGCTTTTGTTATTAGTTTTAGGCAATGTATTGATGAACCACTTACCTTGTCTTGTTTGCTTTTTTTTTTTATGTTATTGTTAGACTGCATGTAAAATTTTCATTTTCACTATATGGCCATTTTTTCAGTTATACTCTCCTTAATATCTTCTTATTTTTTTTATATATCCCTTTTGTTGATTTGTGATCACTATTGTATATGGAAAATGAGAAAAAAGAGTCTTCATTTGGCCTTTTTCATTTATCAAAATCTTTATAGATATTATGGTTAATGAGGTTAACAAGGGGAGTATGAGGAATAACATGTTTTCACCTAAGGTGTGGCAAACCATGTTGCATACTCTTAATCAAAGAACTGGGCGTGAATATGACATGAAACAAATTAAGCAGAAATTTAATAGGTTAAGGCAACAATATGGAATATTTTCTCACTTGCTGCAACATACTGGATTTGGATGGGATGTTGAAACTAATACTGTCACTGCTACAGAAGAAATTTGGTCAACCTACATTTGGGTATACAATAGATAGAAGTTAGCATACTTTTTCATATTTATACATTTTTAGATTTAGTGTACATAATATTTTAATTTCCTTATGGGCATATCCTGAGGCTGCACCATTTAACAAGAAAGGTTTGAATAATTACAAATTGTTGGGAGTGATTTTCAATAAAGTAGTGCAACAAGGGTGCTTCATCATTCATTTACTCAAGATCCATCTAACACTGATGATGAAATTGAGCTTGACAATAAATTTTTACATAACAGGGTTCATGTAAATATAGATGATGATAGGAAGGAAAATGATGGCCCAGAAATATAGAGAGTTACCGGTAGTGGCAAAAGAACAATTAAAGTTCATGACCGCAAGTCAAAGAGAGAGAGTAGGAGAATCCAAGTGGAAGATGCACTTCAAGCATTCATTGAGTCATCTAAGTTGAAAGCACAAGCTATGGTTGACACGTCTAAGAAGAAAGCCAAAGTTTCAATGGCTAGTGCTGAGAGGTATAGGGTAAAAAGTGTATAAGCTACTAGTTCTACAGTTGTATCAGCTGAGTACATATTATGGCTAGATGTGTAACAAAGCTTGAAAAGATGGATGATGTCTAAGATGACTTCTATATGAAGGTGGTGCAAAAATTCAAAGATGCTAATTATAGAGAAGCAATTCTAAATATGACTGGGCATAGGAGAAAAGCATGGTTGGATTGACCTGAGTGACTAGTTTTATGTATAAATATTTGAGCTGCTGATACTTATTATGTATGTGTTTGTTAAATTTATGTGGCTGGTTTGTTTTGACATATATATTTTGTTGTTTAGAACAATATGTAATGGTTAATATTAGTACATGTTAAAATGCATGTTATGTTTAATGTTAGGTTCAATTGTGATGGAAATAGATAATCATTTTTCAGGCAATGAAAGTACATCAGCAAATACTTTTGAAAGATCTTCATCCTCATCTGACTTTAGCGATGATGAATCTAGATTTGCTAAATTACTGCTGCTAAATTTAATTGCTGCTTATGAGTACCAATTGTATAATAAAATTCCTGTTAGAATATTGGTACTAAGTGGTCAAGAATTTATTATTGAGTTTTTAAAGGAATCTGGAACAGTCTGTTATGAATTATTGCATATGGAAAAAGCATGTTATGTTGCTTTGTGTGAAGAATTGAGAAGCAAAAATTATTTAGAAGATTCAAGAGGTATGTTTTTAGAAAAACAAGTAGAAATATTTTTGTTCATTATAGGACATAATTTATGTTATAGAGTAGTAGCAGATCGATTTCAACATTCTATCCAAACAGTTTCTCATTATTTCAATAATCTTTTGAGAGCAATTTGTCACTTAGGTAAAGAAATAATAAAATAAGAGTCCACAGAATTGCCTGAGCATATCCAAAATAATCCAAAATATTATCCATGGTTCAAGGTTAGTCCTTTTTCTTGGTGCTATTTTATTTTGTCAAATAAAGATATTATGATAAATTTATTTGTTTATATCATATGTTTGTATTAGAATTATATTAGTGCGATTGATAGAATACACATAAGTGCATGGGCTCCAACCAATAAGCAAACATCATGTAGAAGTAGAAAGGCAACCATTACACAAAATGTTATATGTATATGTGACTTCAATATGCTCTTCACATATGTATATTCTGGTTGGGAAGTTAGTGCTCATGATTTAAAAGTTTTTCTAGATGCACTTACTAATCAAAATGCAAATTTTCCTTGGCCCTCCAAAGGTCATATATTTTTATTTGATACCATATTTTTCATTATGTGATAAATTGCTCTTTATTAATTGTTATCTAATGATGTTGTTAGTATTTGTGTTAATACTCATTCATTGCTTTTATGTTAATATTATCTTGTGGATTCTAGATATCCATATATTGGAGGCTTTCTCCTACCCTATAGAGGTGAACGATATCATCCACAAGTTTCAAGGACAAGGTCGACAAGCTAAAACTGCTAAGGAGTTATTTAATTTTAGAAACTCCTCTTTAAGAATGACAACTGAGAGATGTTTTGGAGTCTTGAAAGTAAGATTTCCCAGTTTGAGACAAATGCCACCATATAAACCTTCTAGGCAACGCCTTATTGTCATAACATATTATGTAATTCATAACTATGTGCGTAAGTGGGGAATACAGGATAGGTTGTTTAGCGAATGGGAGGATAAGGATCCGTCTAACGTTGAAGCTATGCATGATAATGCAAATTTAGATGTGAATTCCAATAGGGACAACACAACAAGATTACTAATGAAGCTACAAGGGAAATGGCAAGGCATCGTGACCAAATTACAAATTAGATGTGGCTACAAGAAAATCATTTATAGCTTATAAATGGATTTATAAGTGTAAATTGACATCAAGTTATATGAAGACAACTTTTAGAATAGGATATTGTATTAAGACTTTATTTATTATGTATGAAAAATATTATCTATAAAACATAATAGTTAAAACTTGTCATTTGTAGTAATACAATTTGCCAAATAGTTTTTGGTTTATTAGTTTTAAAAGATGTTTTTTAAAAAAAATTATGCAAACAGATTTTCAGTTTTTCACCATTATAAAATTGTTTTTGAAGTTAATTGCCAAACATCTTTTTCTATTTTTTTTAATTTTTAAAAATTGAACTTAAACTTGTTTTTATTTTTGTTTTTGTTTTTGATTTCTGATCCTACTCTGAATTTGCATCTCTATTTTCAGCAAATAATAGAATAACTGCAGTTTTAAAATACAGATGATTGTGGCATAAATATCTCAAGTTCAAATTACCATAACATCAAGCAACGTCGGTCTCCTTACATTTCATATGCAAATATATAGTTAAATAGATTACTTCCCAATCACAGTTGTTATAAAGAAGGGGAACTAATGACTAGAGAGACAAGGGCTCTCACCGCTCTATCCCCACACGTGTATTATGTGTGATCTTGTTCTACATTGTCCTGCAGCAAGGTCAGTTTGGAAAAGTCTTTTCAAAATTTAGGAAGAATCATGATCTTGTCTAATGGATTTGTATCATTTCCTCCTCACCAAATTCAAAGGTTTCAGCTCTCATAAATCTGCAAATATCTTATGGTAGTCTTTAGTTTATACTGTGATCACGTGTATTTGGTTGAAAAGTAATGCCAGAACTTTTCATAATTCCTTTCCAACAGTAGACTTTATATGGGATAGGGCTATTTTCTTGGCTTCCTTTGGTGTACCGCTCATGATTTGTTTCATAGAGTCTTGTTATCTTTTATGTAAAGCGATCGACATGCATTGTTGTTTGGTTTAGCCTCACAGGGTGTAGCATTGTCATTTTTATTTCCTTGTGATGATGTCTCATCCTGTTTTGTACTCTTTCCTTCCCTTCTAATGAAAAATTATTTTTCTACCAAAAGAAAATGACCATAGAGAACTAGAGATGAGCTGCCAAAAAGTTTCCCACCCAATCTTACAGGTGTTCATGTGCGGCTCACTATCCTCTAATTCTGTGTTTACTTCAGCAACAAGCAGCTCCAGTTTTAATTTTTAGCAAGGTTATATGTATCATGACCCTTCACCAGAAACAAGTCACTTAAATTGGCCAAACTTAAGACAACATCATAATGCGATGCTAACAATGCGATCGAAATCCTGGTAAAGCATTGACCTAACCCCTGTCCTAAGTCCAAATTGTTCCATAAATTTTTTTTGCTCCCTTTTTTCGACGATCTTACATCAATTTTTGTTAGGGATAAGAGTTAGTTACAACTCAGTTAGCTTAGTTAGCTTATGGCTAAGAGTCAGTTACAGTTCACCTTTACTATCCTACACCTCTGTTATCCTTCGCACCTTCTATATGTCATATATATACTTGAAACTCATTGTAACCATTTCAATTTTGTTCATAATGAAATTCAATTGCCAAATCTGTTTCTCTATTTCTCTATGCTCTCACACTTCTATCACGGCATCCAGAGCATTTTTTCGATCCTAAGGTCCCTTTTTTTTTCTCTAATCCTTTCTCCGCCTCATCCATGCCAATTCCGACCTCTCCTACCTCCTCTACAGCCTCATCTTGACCATTTTCACCGACCAAATTCTCAATTCTAATCTCCTACAAGCTTACCGATGACAACTTCCTCCTATGGTGGCAAGAAGTTCTCCTTGCCATCAAAGGCTACAAACTCCAATCTCACCTTCGTTAAGATGCAGTTCCACCAATGTATCTTCAAAGTAACGACTACGTGGAACCCGCACCTAATCTAGAGTTCAACAATAGGACAATGTCCTACTTTCATGGCTTCTCTCCTCCCTCAGCGAATTGGCTCGTGTTCGAACAATTGGCTGTGTTTGTACCTGTCAAGTTTGAGTGAAGATTGAGAAATTCTTCGCATCTCAAACTCGCGCCAAGGTGCAACAGCTGAAAACTCAGCTTTGGAGCATCAAGAAAGGATTCTCGATGAGCGCCTATCTCTTAGAAATCAAGAAAACAGTTGATCAACTCGTTGCAATCGGAGCACTAATTGACAATGAACAACACATAGAAGCGATTCTTGATGGTTTGCCGTCTGATTACACACCTCTAGTCATCTCCATCCTCTCTCGGTTAGATCTGTACTCCATCGAGGAAATGGAGTCACTTCTCATGGCGGATGAAGTAAGAATTGAACGCCAACATCAAGCTGATGCTGAGTTCCAGAATTTTTGATCCCCGATTCAAGCCAATTTGGCTCATGGTTGAGGCCAAGCTTACTTCCTCATCCTGGAAGGCGTGGTCATGGTTTCACTAGCTATGGTGATCATGGTTTCCCTAGCTATGGCTATCGAGGCTGTGGAAGATCTGGTCGTGGCTACCGTGGCAGATCCAATTTCTTTTCCTCTTACCATGTGTTTAATCAAAGGCCTCAATGCCAATTGTGTCACAGATTTGGTCACTCTATTCTAGATTGTTACCATAGGTTCAATCCTAATTCCTAACCCTCTCTACCACGTCCTCCACCTCCCTTTCATGGCAGATCTCAACCACATCAAGCTTATCTGGCTGCGCCACTGTTTGTGGTTCCATCATCTCAGTCTCAAACCTTAGTACCCACACCATCAACAGTAAATCATTTGACTCCAGATCCCTCAGTCTTCAGTGAAAAGACTACTTACACTGGCTCAAACCGTGTTCACATTGGTGATGGTACAGGTATGAGAATCTCACACACCGAGCATTCACAACTTGTCTCTAATATTTCTAATCGAACCTTTGTCATTGATAATTTCTTGCATGTCCTTGGTCTAACCAAAAACCTGCTAAGCATATCTCAATTTGCCAAACAAAACAATGTGTTCTTCGAATTCCATGCTGATGTTTGCTATGTCAAATCTCAGGTATCCAAGGAGACTCTTTTCCAAGGTATCTGTGAAAATGGCCTATATTACTTTGAGGACTTGCAATCAGGTTCCCTTGCTTGGAAACACTCTGTTAATATTGTAAATAAGAATGCATCTGTTGCCTTTTCTGATCAGCAACACTTTGTTTCTCCTGCTAATAATATTGTACCTATAGCTTTTCACTCACACAAATTAGGTATTGCTACGACTTATTCCTTTATACTCTAGCATGATAGGCTTAGGCATCCCTCAAGCAAGATTATTCATCAAGTTTTATAATACTGTAATATACATACTAATGAGAATAAAATTTCCCAAATTTGTCAATCTTGTTGTCTTGGAAAACATCATCAGTTACCATTTAATGATTCTACTAGTGTGTATACTGAACCCCTAGAACTTATTTTTACTGATGTTTGGGGTCCAGCACCCTTATCCTCACATTTTGGTGCTAGATATTATCTAACTTTAATGGATACTTAGACAAAGTTCACATGGATTTACTTCATTAATCAAAAATCTCAAGTTTCCTCTATATTTTTCCAGATTAAGGCTTTAGTTGAAAACCAACTAGGAAGAAAAATCAAAGCTGTTCAGACTAATAATGCCAAAGAACTCCTCACTTTAAATAAGTTCTTTAAATACCATGGTGTACTCCATAGACTTACCTGTCCACACACACGAACAAAATGGCAGCATAGAAAGAAAACATAGGCACATAATCTCTATAGGCCTAACCCTGCTAGCTCATGCACACATGCCTCTATCGTTTTGGCAAGAGGCCTTTGACACTGCCATCTTCCTCTTTAATCTCTTGCCCACCCCTGTACTCCAAAATATTTCCCCATTCCAAAAATTATACAACAAACCCCAGGATTACACATAAGACCCTTCGGATGCGCTTGTTTTCCCTTAATTAGGCCGTATTAGCAACAAAAACTAAATTTTAGATGTGAACAGTGCATTTTTGTTGGTTATTCTGACACAAATAAAGGCTACAAATGCTTGTCTCAAACTGGTAAAGTATACCTCTCCAGACATGTGATTTTTTTATGAATCCTCATTTCCTTATGTGAGCATTTTCTCCTCCACAACTTCATTAAATCCCTCTCCAACTTTTGTGAATGGCCCATGTGTCAATACTCATCCTATACAACATTTGCACACTATGCATGCCAGCATTTCTCAATGTGACAGGTCCCTCTCTAGCCCATCAGCATCTGCAACTTGTCCAATACCTACTGCAACACCTGGTTCTGCTACTAGCAATTTGCCACCTGAAGCCCATCAGTTTAGCCTTACTGTTGCATCAGTTCAGCTTCCTCTACCTCCTGTTGCAGATGGCTGTCTCCTTCTGCCACCTGCTACCTCAAATAACTCTCCATCATGTGCTGACATTACATTTTCTCAAACCAATCCTCCCATCCCCAACCAATTCAACAATCACCCCATGATTACTAGAGCCAAGAATGACATCTTCAAACCTAAAGCCCTCATAGCATCACTCACTCCTTCATCAGTCAAACAAGTTCTACAAGACCCAAATTGGCTTCAACAAATGAAAGACGAATTTTCAGCTTTACTTAAAAATAATACTTGGTCACTAGTACCTCTTCCAGCTAATAGACAACCCATAGGCTGCAAATGGGTGTTTCGCACCAAGTACAATCCTAATAGATCTATCAACAAATACAAGGCCAGACTTGTTGCAAAGGGATTTCAGAAATAGGAAGGATTTGACTTCCATGAAACTTTCAGCCCTATTGTAAAACCAAAAACAGTAAGAATTGTACTTACTATTGCTGTTTCAAAAAGATGGCCCATAAGGCAAGTTGATTTCAACAATGCCTTTCTCAATGGGGATCTCCAAGAAACAGTTTACATGACACAACCTGAAGGCTTCAATGATGGAAATAAACAACTTGTCTGCAAATTAAACAAAGCCCTCTATGGCCTAAAGCAAGCTCCATTTGGTTGGTTTGAAAAACTTCAAATGACCCTCCTTTCTCTTGGCTTTGTCTATGCAAAAACGGATAGCTCCCTTTTCATTCAAGTATCTGCTCAACACGTACCCTATGTTCCGGTATATGTTGATGATGTCATCATCGCAGGTAACTCCATTGCTGCTATTCAACATCTAATTTGCTCCCTCAATGGTGTCTTTTCTCTCAAAGACCTAGGTAAACTTCATTATTTTTTGGGCATTGAAACTGTCCCCACTCCATCTAGTGGCCTTCACTTATCTCAATCTAAGTACATCTCAAATCTGCTACTTAAAGCAAAACTGGCTGACTGTAATCCATCTCCAACAACCATGACCTTTGGACTTAAACTATCAAAAATAGGTGATGATGAGGTCCCTGATCATTCTCTCTATTGATCCATTGTTGGTGCCCTCCGATATGCCACAATTACAAGACCAGAAATTTCCTTTTATGTGAATAAAGTGTGCCAATTCATGCATCGGCCTCTAGTCACTCACTAGTCTGCTATGAAATGTATTTTACAATACCTAAAAGGTACTATTTCTTTTGGAATTCAACTTCAGCCTTCCTCTACACTCAATCTATTTGCCTTTTGTGATGCTTATTAGGGATCAGACCTTGACGATCGCCAGTCTACCACTAGATTCTATGTCTATTTTGGAGGAAATTTAGTGTCATGGATGTTTAAAAAGCAAGCATAAGTTTCTCGATCCAGCACTGAAGCAGAATACCGCAGCCTTGCTTCAACTGTTTCTGAAATTGTCTGGCTAAAATCCTTGCTGCAAGAACTTCAGCTCCTATCTATTCCAGCTCCTACCATTTACTGTGACAACCTAAATGCTGTAATGATTACTGCCAATCCGATTTTACACCAAAGGTTAAAGCACTTTGAACTAGACCTTCACTTTGTTAGGGAAAATGTTTCAAAAGGTCTTGTTCAAGTCAGTCACATACTTTCTCATGAGCAAGCTGCAGACATACTCACAAAGGCAGTAGCAGCCTCTCAATTCCCTTATCTTCGAACCAAACTCAGAGTTCGTCCTCTTCCCCCTCTAAGTTTGTGGGGGGTGTTAGGGATAAAAGTTAGTTACAACTTTGTTAGCTCAGTTAGCTTATGGTTAAGAATCAGTTACAATTCACCCCTACTATCCTACACCTCTATTATCCTACGCACCTACTATATGTCATATATATACTTGAAACTCATTGTAACCATTTCAGTTTTGTTCATAATGAAATTCAGTTGCCAAATCAGTTTCTCTATTTCTCTACGCTATCAGACTTCTATCAATTTTCAATTAGCATAGTCAATTCCTTCTTATAATTAATTGTTTTAACAACGAAGTGAGTCCACCCATGCCCATCGTAGATCTCTCCCTCAATCTTTCCCATAACTCACACCTTCCTCATTTCTTTCTTTCCTTCTCTTCTCTTCTCTTTCCCATAACTCTTTCTTTCTCATTTTCCTTCCATTTTTTCTTCTTTTTTTTTCTTTTCTTCTCACATTCACCAATCATCACCACCACCTCCTCCATCTCCTCGTACTCCTCATCATCACCACAATCATTCTCTCTCTCCTCTACCTCTATTCTCTCTCTAACCTCCATTAGAGAGAGCTTGAAGCTTAGGAAGGTATTGGAGTTTTTTTTTTTAATATTTCTAATACACAAGTGGTAAGGAAATTTTTAAACTAGTCTATTTAAACTATTAAAGCTTCTAATTGATTCAAGGCTACTGTTAGTGCCTCTTTGAGCACAAGAAATTGGGGGTTTGGTGATTTGAGTCTAATTTATGTAAATTGGTGACATTGTTAATTCACAAATATTAATGTTGCCTTGTTCCTAGAGCAATAAAGCATTTGGACATCAACATTTGAATTGATGGTATCAATTGAATTGTTCTTTAGTTCTTATAACCATTAGTTATGAGTAGATAGTATACATGTAGTTTACTTTTTGCATAGTAAATTTTAATTTTAAAAATTAAATCAAAAGTAAAAAATATAATGATCTATGTGAAAATAAATTATTTATCAAAAAAGAGGCTTTATGTTTTGAATTGAAGCCTCCATTGAAGGCAGGAACTTAATTATTATACTTGTTTAATTATCATTAGTTGAACTATAATGTTTGTTGAAATTTTTGTTTTAGAATATCTTATGTTGATTATTAAATTTGATTTTATTCCATGACAACTATATCTTATATAACCTTGAAATAGATTGCATGTTATGATCAAAGAATGTCATGAAATTAAATGTGGATGATTGTGACCTAATTGTGGAAAATTCCATAGTTAGAACTTGTAGGTAACAGCAGTAGCATTAGCCTCGGTGCACCATGGGAAGCTCCTGTTAGCATGTGAGGTGCTAACTCGCACATAGCTATAACTATGTCTTGACATGTCTTTGGCTATGGGTCAACTCCAGTTAGCAGGTGAGATGCTAATCCGCACATGACTTTTGTAATGTCTAGACATGTATATAACTACGAACCAACTCCAATTAGCAAGCGTAGTGCTAACCCGCCCATGACCTTAGATCATGTATGGACTTATTATTGTTCTACTCTAGATAACTCCCCATTATGTTTGGTTTTAAGTAATTATGTAAAATTATGTTCTCAAGAAATCTCATATTATAACTAGAACCATATTCTTATGATTACATAGATATTATGATGTTTATATTGTTTTATGCTTGCATTTAGTAAACTATGGATATCCTTTCTCTCGTTGAGTTACAAAAATCACCGCTTCCTTTGCATATATAGGTGCTTATGCTAGTTCTGTTCCTCCGGCACTGCCTTAGTTGATTTCAAATTGGTGAGCCCTCTTGTGAAGGCCTTTTCTGTTGGAACTCTTATTTTGTTTTAGTCTATTAATCTGTCAATTGCTCCATCTGCCATAAGCAGAGTCTTCGGATTTATGTTATGCTTTGTTTGAGGATTTAGTTATATAGATTATGCTATAGAAAGGATTTGTAAACTTGATATGGATTTATGCTCTATATTTTGTATTATGTTTAATAGAGTCTAGAAACTAATTTGGTATTATGGTTGGACTGATAATCTAGAGTATAATTAATACATGTTGGACTATGCTAAGATATTATTATATGCTGGAAAGGCACATTCTAAGAATGCTTAATATTGAAGTACTATAGATTTATTCATGGATATTGCAGATTGTATTAATATTTGGGAAATATATGAGAAATAAAGGAAATTATGCCTATTTTCCTAGAAAATTGTGAGTTAAGATTTGTTAGAGAAAGTATTCCTTATACACCAGCCATGACCTAAATTGGGTCATAACATCTCCACTCACAATCCACATGAAACTAAAAATAGGATATATACATAAAATGCACATGCACCAAGCAGAAATCGTTTTGATACCTACATATACAGTTACATAGAAAGGTAATAAACACGGTATATTAATAGTAAAGCATGAATCTCTAAACATAATAAACGCATATATTAATAAGCATAATTTCTCTGATCTCTTAACTCTAAAAAAAAGCTTCTAACTAGGTCTCATAAGCAAACACCTCACTAGTCCATGCATGTGATATCCAATGGTTAGAATTTGCTTATTCGATTCTCACAAATATATATATATATATATATATATATTTTCCAATCTAAAGATAAGATGGTAAACAACTTCAAAGAAAAATTCCATAAAATCACAAGGTATATGACACTATACGGTTCATTTCCAAAATCAGGTTCGCCTCGTACTAAAGTAGAAGGAACAATTTGGCATCATGACATCACCATCACCCATTACAATGCAATATACAGCAAGCAAACATTCCAGATACATATGGACTAAAGACAATCACAAGTGCTTTATAGAGCAACAGTAATTGTCAAGTCGAGCTAATCGGGCCATTCATGTCAAAAAGCCCCGTTAGAAATTTTGGTTTGAGGATGTGGCATGGCTCCAGAATCACTCCAGAACTTAAGCAATGCGTTAATGTACCCATAACCTCCAATGCAACTTAATGCTTAAGTTCGCAATCATGAGCAAACATTTTGCACAAAGCTATTGACTGACGATGACTCCATTAGAGGTGCAACTTTTCACATAAACCTGTTGTCATAGTGCCACGATGATCCACAAACTCATGGAGTAGAGCGGTGTCCTCGTTTGAGACATTGCCGGAAAGTCTCATCTTTCATTATTTGATAGGGCAACTTTGCTGCTATGACCCATGGTCAAACAGCATTTTTCTTCATTTTCTTTTCCAATGCCTTTTCAAAGTTGCTGCTAGATAGGGATAGAACCTGGTTCAGCAGTAACCTTACCCCGGATTTTTTCATCCGAGCATATCTTGGTTTAATCCTTTCTTCCAAACTGTATCCAAAAAATTGAGGGAATTTAACCAGCTCAGATTTCGGGTAACCCATGGTCATGAAGAAATCCCATTTCGGAACCAAGTTCTCATTCAAGCTAAAGGTATACAAGGCTCCATATCTTGAAATCATGGTCCCAATTTCCTCCAAAGTGTATCCTTTCTCCAAGAAAAAAATTGTTACAGGCTTCAAATTGGCCTCAATGCTAAGACCGAAATTCTGTGGGCATCGGAATAGAAGAATGCCAACATCCACCCCCAAAGAATGGAAATAGTTGGCAGTTGGTCGGAGATTGTCCTCTACACTGTAACTAACAATACTGGGGCAGCGAGTTAAGATCTTGCCTATGTTGTCTTCTGAGAGGCCCAGTTCACAGAGAAAATCTACGATCTCCCTCATCTTCTGCCTGCTATAAGTTAGAAGGGCTGGGAAGCGGTAGATCACCTTCGCCCATTGTTTCTTGTCAACACCCAAAGATTCTAAAAACTTCATGGTGGGTTTAAGATTTTCTGATAGACTGATTCCACATAATTGAGGCCTTTTAGTGAGGATGGTGGGAATGTCTTCTTTCAGCACTCCAAGTTCAAGAAAGAACTCAACCACCGGCTTAATTTTACCCTCCAAGCTGTAGTAGGCAAAAGATGGGAATCGTCGTGTAATACTATTGATCTGCTCAATATTCATCCCGAGCTCCATGAGATAGACAATATGAGGGCGAAGATTGCCAGCTGTTGGGTCCATCTCACTCACTCGAGACACAGCCTTAAGCTTCTTAGAGTCAAGTGTTGGACAAGGAGGAGAAATCTGCACGGCTGATTTGTCCTTAACAGGTGGGTTTGGATAGCATTCCACTACATCCACTAGAGTGTCTCCATGCTCTTCGAGAAGGGATTCAAGGTATGGAATAAGAGAATCCCTGATCTCAAGAGTTGTGAGCTCTCTCCCTGTTGATGCCAAGAAGACTGATTAGTAGGATCCAATGTGGAAGAAAGTTATGAAAGAGCAGTTACTTATATGATGCAACCGAACCTACGAGGTACCAAGATTTGTGTTTAGAGTGAAGCACCGAGACAAGGTGGTCAATAAAAAGATCTGACTTGTTGATGGTCCTTGCAGCAACAACATTGCTCAAGCCTTGTTTTCTCAGAAACAAGGTCAATACAGCCTTGGCTTCTTCCTTTTCTGCTGCTAACAGAGTGGAAGGCATCACTTTCAAGTTTAATGACCCATCTGTGCCTGAGAGAATATATATATATATATATAAGAATTGTACGTAAATAAAATAACAATTGCAACATGGAAAAAAAATCAAAAAAGAAAAGAAAAGAAAATGCTTACCAGATTTTGCCTGGCAAGAGAAGGCCTTTGCAGGAAAAGAGAGTTGAGACCTGATGCAAAATCTTCACACGGGGGAAAAGTTTAAGTTACTATAAACATGCAATTCGAATTTAAAAAAGGAAAAAAAGCAAAGGATGGAAATCCTTGGATTGCTAATACAAAGTGAGACCAGAACCCCCAAAATAATAATAATAATAATAATAATAGTGTTATACGGTTATTTTGGATTTTTTTTTTTTTTGAAAAAAAGTGATTATCAACCTTAAATTTTATATATAACTTAAAAAATGCAAACTTTTTCTTAGAAGTTGCTCTTTTAGCTTTTGATAGTATGATTATTTTTTAAAAATTACCCAAATATACGAAAAATGATTTCTTAGGATGAAAAAAAAGTGATTTTGAGCCACCAAAAAATAAAAAAAGGCTCCTCCAAACGCACCATTTACTATTTTGCCTCTTTCATTATTTCGGGTTTTGGCAACAGATTCTTGTGTATCCACAAAGTCAGTCACAACCCTAGACACCCCATGAACTCATTTAACCTTTCCAATCAAGGAATTCCTTCCTCCTCCACCAGTTATTTTCTTTTCTTGAGGGGTTTTGAAATCGAAATATGTAAACTGAAAGGCATACAAAGAAATGAATTACAGATACTACGCATGCAGGGAATCCAGTAGTATGTGGATTGAATAGAAAGGGGACCCTAATGCATGAAAATGGGGAAACGAGTATTTTTTTTTTTTTCCCCAAAAGGAGAGAGAGAGAGAGAGAGAGAGAGAGAGTATTACCTTGTGGTGGTGGAAGAGTAAAATCTTGTGACTGGGAAATGCTGGCGAGGATGAATTGAGAAGAAAGTTTTCATCCTTCCCAGATAGCCCAGAACAGTTACCAAATTTACTACCTCCCCCCTACGGTTCCGGTTCGCGGTTAGTTACTTCTTTCGCGTATTGATGATCCGATCACTGGAGTACGGAACAAATGTATAAAGATGATGAGAAAACGCAGAACTAATAACTAACTAGTCAAAGAAGCATGCACATGAGAACAGAACAGAGCAGAGCTGCTTGTGATATATAACATCATTATAATTATTATCATTACTACCTGGAAAAGAAAAGAAAAGAAGAAGATGATGAAAGTTGCGTTGCGATGGGATGTTTAACGCCCTCTTGGGGGATTCAGAGTTCCTTCCTTTCCCATCCCACCCTTTATTAGCGAGAAAAAAATAAAGGAAGACTTGAGAAGGTTTGTGCAAAGCAAGAGGAACGGGATCATGTCACTCGAAGGCTGGCAGCCATCATTATCAGAGAAGATAAAGGAAGGAAAGTTAAAATTGCTGGGGAAGCGAGGAAAGCAAGTACGTACCTTGCAATTCGACCTTGGTGGTGGCTGAATGAATCCCTCGAGTCTCAGCTGCACAATCACGTGGCAAGTTTAGCAATGGGTGGAAATCTAGGTTCAGATTTTGTGTAATCCTCTCTCAGGACAGGTCCCCCGTACTTGTGGGCTTTTGGCCTCTCTTTGCATTCTCTACTCCTGCTGTTAGATGGGCTTTAAGTCAATTCCCATTTTCGACCCAACCCAAAAAAAATTGTTTCAATTAATTAGTCCAATTTTGACCCAAAACACGACATAAACCACTTTTAACCCCCCCCCCCCCTCCCCCGCCCCAAAAAAACCCAGTATAGGTTTAAAAATAAATAAATAAGTCTGGTTGGTGATGGTTTTCTAATTATGGAGTGTGTATGTACTATTGGTTCCTCACTGATTTGGTGAGTTAAGTGTAACATCCTAATTTTAACCCAATACTCCTAAAACATATTTAGGTTAATCATTAAGTTATTACTTCTTAATTTCATTTTTTAAAATCTTTCTTTAAAATACTTAGCGGAAAATACGGGTAAAATTGTTTTTTGAAATATAAAAGCAAAGTGAGAATCGCGTATAACGTAAACATACGTTAACATATATCGTAAAACATGAGGATGAATCACAAAATAAAAAGGTATATCAAATCATGGAACAATCAATAATATATCAAGGAAATACTATATTAATATCATAATACGCCCACCTAAAGGCGGGACTTAATTTTGATACAACATGAAAGCAAATACAATGGAAATGAAAGTAGATAGAAAGCATAAGAAATAACACTCATACCTTAGTGCACCTAAGATGGATAACCTCATAACAAAAGAAGGTTTATCCTAAACTATATGTGGTGTGTGTGCACTAGGCCTTCCAAGGGATCTACTACTCCCGACCCTGAAAAAAGGGAACAAAACCGATCCATGGACAGAGCAGGTCAGGCATAGGCACATGAATGGTAGATGTAGTGGTGTGCATGCGGAGAATCCTCTTGTTGTGCATACGCGCACACTCGAAGACCAAATCATTGTCGTACGGAGAAGTCGGGGAGAAACAATAGTTACGTACAGGATGTGCGAATGGGCATCCCATGAACATGAAGACTCTAACTGCACAGCGCCCTTCAAAATGGTATGACTGCAGCTCGGGGTCATAGTGGACCTCCCATGTGCGGGTGTTGATAAACAGAACGAACGTCGCCATCCTGATCTGAAGACGTGACGGAAAAGAAAGAGAGATAAAGGGAGTGAAAGTCTTGATAAAGAATCTCAATAGGGGAAACCTCCTATCCTAGTGTCATCGTCTACCTCCCCAGGAGCCTCGGGTTTGTTACAAAGGGTGAGCATGCATAGAGTTCATTTTTAGGTTTTCAAAATATATTTATTCAAGGTCCATTCATTTTAGGATGAGTCTAAATGTCATGAATGCAACAGATAAAGGCATGAATGTATGATAATACCATATGCACATTAACATGAAAATCATGGTATTGGGGCACAGCATAAAGGATCATAAATCATATATGTGGCATAAAAGACACATTACTTTCATGTAACTTCTTTCTCATATTCGAACTCTTTAGTTCTCTTTCATAAAGACCTCCTTCTTATCGTGTCCACCAAAATCCAACCAACATGCCCGCCCCGGCGATTTTTATAATAGCCACGAAAATTCCATCTCACTTATCGCCTCGAAATGAGCTTAATCCTAACTAGTCATCACTAGATTTAATATGGGGCAAAAGAAGGGTTAACATATCATTTGACTTATCCTAGATAAGTATAAATAAATCCTGACTCCCAGAGTGCAGGTTAAGGATCACCTAAAGACATCCCGGCTCCCGGAGCACGGGTCAAGGTTATCTCCTTCTTCGAAATGCATCTACGGCACCTAGTGCACGGTAAATTTATCCGCTTTGGCAGGCTGCATCTACCATACCCTCATGGTTTTGTTATCTCTTTACCGAAGTAAGAGAAATGCATCTCGATGTGTTATGCCAGAATGCAACATAAACACATGTTCATCAAATCATGCAATTCATCATATTATGCCACAATAACTCATAATGCATGTACATTTCTCATTCAACTTCTATAATCATGATAATCTTGAAACCACATAAACATACTCATCATGGCACATGCATCATCACATCATACTTGAATTAATAAACTCATTGCATCAAAGGTGTCTTATGCTTTGACCCTTAGGGTCTTAGACTTGAAATCTAAGTTCGCTAATATCCGATCTTAATCTCTTATGCATCTATGGGTTCACAACTAACTATTCGCACTAATGTTCATGATTATAACCAATTCTAAATCTCAGAAGTGCAGAATCTATGTTTTGCAAATTACGGGTACCTATGAGTCACAACTTTGACCCTTTCTAAGTTCGATCTTCTCCTAAAGTACTAAGATCAATTCCCAAACCAATTATGAGGGATTCTTACACACATATACTAATTATAAACCATGATTACTGCCTCTAAAGGTTTCTGGACAGAAACGGTATTATTTGTGTTCTAAGTGTTCTAGAATTCTTATTTTCAGTCTTTTCTAGTTACTAGTTTTTCTTAGGTTTCACAAATTAATTCTAACATCAAATATACATAAAACCACTCATTCTAACATAATAAAATCATCATCATACAGTGAGCACAACATCAAGGCAGAACCAAAACATATATGTCATGGGATCTCATGAAATCACATTTTCAAGTGCACATAAGTTACTAGTTTTCTCTTGAAACCTTTTTAGACCCTCAAAACTCTTTTAGAAATCATTTTATTTCATTAAAATCATAAAAATACTACCAAGGGCAGTAGCTAATTTATTTTACTCATAGTTGAGATTCAAAACATAAAAACATATTTATATCACATGCTAAGTTCATATAAGCTTAAGAAAATCCTTAAAACATAGTTTGTTGGTCCTTGTGACTAGATGCAACTCATGCTAAGCTCATCCTCATCACATGGGCGAAATGCATTTATAAAACATCTCCATTTTCCAAATTTCTCTTGAGAAAAAATGGGCAAGTCTTTGAGCTCTAGGAGTTTTTAGGTGAGAACATAAATTTAAACATGATATGCACTTATTTTATCCTTCATTATAAAGTAAAGTGAGAGCATAAAATAAATATGAGATGCAACTTATTATTATCTTAAATATTTAAGTGATGGCTTGAAATATAAACATGAGAATGCAAAGCTTGAAATATAAACATGATAATGCAAGTTCATTTCTTTATTCTTGGTATTTTAGTGACGACAAAGAAAAGTAAATATGCTATGTAAAGCATAAACTTAAACATAGATGCAAGTTCATTTTTATTCTTTGCTAGAGCTCATACAAGATTTTAAAGGAACATAAACCTCAACCCAACATATATTATAACAAGGTGAAGTGAGCTTTAGAGTTCTTTGTCCCAAGGTTTCAAAGAAATCTTATGGTTTAAACACCATCATCAAGCTCAAGGGAAAGGAATCAAAAGATCAAAACACATAACACCACTATTTTTAAAACCCAAGTCAAGATAAGGAAAAGGAAGAAAAGAACCAAAAATAAAAAGGAAAAAGGAAAGGAAATCCGAAAACTGGAGCAAGGAAAAACAAAGGAAAACCAAAATGTTTCAAGAGTCAAAAACAAGTTTCAAGCTTTAGAGGTTCTCAAATGAGACTCTCAAGACCATTATCTTGAAACCTAATCATCAAGCTCAAGATTTTTCCTTTCAAAAAGCAAGTCTCATAATCAAAAACAAAAAATAGAAAAGAGTTGGAATCAAGAGGAAACTAGCATTTTCATATCAAAAACAACTTCTTAAAAGGAAAAGCCTTTGAAAACAAAACCCCTACCAAGTGTGAAGATGAAAGTTTGGTTCTTTGAAGTGAGAATGAGATGAAAACTCCTCCCAACGTGAAGATGAAGATTCGGCCAAGCTAAGAGGAAAGGAAAGGAATGTGTTTTGTGTGAGCTTTGTATTTGAGGGAGGAAGCTTTGGTGTTTAGATGATGACCTATGGTGGTGGTGTGCTGGTTTGAGGTTGTGAAGAATGGTTCTTTGAAGAAGATAATGAAGATGAAGAATAGGAGATGCAAAGAACTCAAGAGTTCTTTGAGAGAAAAGAAAGGAAACAAGACAAGCTTTCAAGACAACAACTTTGCAAATGTGTAAAATGGAACCAAGTTCTTCTAATACATGTATTTATAGGAAAACAAAACATATGGAGGGTGAAAGGAAGGGTGCTGGCCATGAACTTCATTGGCCACGGGGGAGAGAAAAATATCTCTTTACTTGGCCATTCAAAGCATGGTTGAAAGCATGGCCAAGTATGGTGCAAGATAAGGTGCAAAGTATGGTGTTAAGCATGACCTTTGAGTGTAAGAATTTCAACATGTGAAGAATATGGAGGAGAGGTGGCTGGTTGCTTATCATGTCATGGGAGAGAGATTTGTCTCATTTAATTGTGGTTTAGGAGTGTGTTTAGGTGTATCTTTGATTAGACTCAAGATTAAAGATTTGTGACTAAGTGTTTAAGTAATTAAGTAGGTAATTAGGGTTATGTAAGACTAGATTAGGAGGTGGTCTTGCTAGATTAATGAAGTCAATCCTCATTAACTTAGAATCCAATGCCAACATGCTTCCTTGATTTAGGGGAATAGGTAAGAGAAAATATTATTCCTAAATTCCTTTCTAAAAGAATTAAGACTAGAAAAGGATTTTGAGTTTCCTTAAACAATTTTTTGTTCTAATTAACTTTAATAAATTATTTTGACTCTAGATTAATTATGAAAATTAATTAATCTTCGATTAGAGCCTAATATTGCTTAGGTTTGTTTAATTATATCATTAAGCTCAAAAAATGCCTGGGACCACCGGGACTTAAACAAAGGTCACTAAACACATAAAAACATCATTTAAAACCATTTGGAGAAGTTTCGGCATCAAACGACACTTATACCCACGTAAAAACGTTATAGGGGTATTTTGGTCATTTTGACCTGAAACCTCAGAAAATGAGATTTTCATTTCCGAAACCATTCAAAAGCCACCTAAACCCCTTCAAGCATTGGGTTGGCCTTTTGAGGACTGTCGGATCGGCTATCCTCGAATTTCAGACAGAAAATGACCTCAAGGGCATTTTGGTCATTTTCGCTCAGACAAAAAAATCGGGGTGTTACATTGAGCATAATTTACAATTCATTAAAAAGTAAAAAAGTCGGGACTAAAAAGTTAAATTTTTTAAAGTCATAAGTGATTCATAATTATAAAACTCTTAAGTTAACTCTTAAACTCTTACGAGTATACAAGTTTATGCCTCCAAATTGTCATGACCTGACTTGAGAATATGACCGGCACGTAAGGAATCTCATATCGGCGTAAGTCTTGTGATTGCTGAGTTTATCTTTCTCTATATATCCATATTTTAATCATAATATCCTTTTCAAGTCATTATATTATCTCTAATATAAATCACTTGCTCTTTGAAATCAAGACAATCATAAACTGTAATTTCATAATTAAACTCTGAATTTGTATCTATACTACAAAATATATTGTGTTGCTCTCTATACAAAATAAACCATGAAAACTATAATAACGTAAATACAAAATAATCTGAATCATGGCAACAAAATGCAAAACTATCTCTATGATCTAGGACCCTATCCGCAACATCAATGGATCACTCTATACTATAAAATGCAAAAAGCACTTCATTCCAAAGTGAAGCTCACCAATTGATATCTCTAACAACGCTTGGGAGTAGGAGGCAGTGAAGGATCCGTAGCAGCAGCTGTATCTGTAAACAGGGAAAAAAAAAAGAAAAGGGGTGAGTTTCATTTAAAACTCAATAAGTGAATTCTCACTTGTAACTCTCTTCATGGGACAAAAACAACAAGATGCATGAAATCATAATAATAATCATAATCATAAAACAAGCCCTAAAACATTTTCATATTTACATACATATTAGTTCAAAGCGATAAATTTCTTTGAATCATATATACCATTACTCTAATATAGAAACATTGATCTTTGGTTATGCACAAAGATGTGACATAACAATTTCTCTGGTTATGCATAATAAATATGACATAGCAAATTCTCTGGTTATGTAGTCAACCATGGCATAACACATCCTCTAATCTCTGGATTTCCTTAAGGATCTAAATTAGATACCTAACTAAGTTCCATCTTTGCTCTAATTGAGATTGTCCCTTGGGGGAAAACTTCATATCCAAGTTAATTATTGTTCTAACTCATTGTTTATTTTTCTATAGCTATTGTCTAGTTCAAAATCACAAAATTAACATTTTCTCTAAAACTCTATATTGGACTCTACTCTGAGTTCAAAGGTCTATCATGTAAATATATATTTCTCTATAAATCATTATGATAGTTATAAAATCTCTAGTTAATCATAGTCATCATCTAGCTCTTCATAAACTCATTTTAGCAATAATAGTCTCATGAGTTTCTTAAAACATACATTTCATACCCTTTGAAAATCACAACTTTATAATCTTGACAAAATCAACAATAATCTTGGATCTTTTTGAAATGCCTCTAAAATCATACATTTACGCCACAATGTAAAGAAAATATCTCTAGTGACAAAAATAGAGATCACATGATTGAATCTATTCACTTAGAAGGAATGAAGAGATGGTGTCAACTCCAACTGAGCTGTTAGGAGCGAGGATGGCACCAACATTTTCCATAACAACCATAAAACTTTATATCAATCTCTAATATTCTCTAGATAATTCTAAATCAACTCTAACAACATTGATGAAGCACCCCCGCTTAACAACAATTGAGAATAATAACAACCAATACCCTAACATATGAAATGGAGTAGAAGAAAATGACAAAAACCCACAAAATCTCTTTCCTTTAAGCCTTGGAAGGAGAATGATTTGAGTGGGATTGAGTGAAAGAAAGTGGAAATGTGTTTGGGGATGAGAGTTTTCAAGTTTTGAATGGGAAGCTCGAAAGGAAGGGTTTACAAAAGGGTGGGGGTGTCTTTAAATGAAACTACGTCATTTCAATATTGTATTGTCATCAGAGGCATCATTATAGTGGTCTATAGTCGCTATAGTGGTCAAGGCACCCCAAAACACCTGCTTTGAAACACATGGGACCGTAATAACGATGGGTAGAGTACCCAAACTCTACAAGACCAATCTCTTGACCGCTATAGCAGTGACAACAACTTCTAATTTTGCATAATTTGGTTATTCTTGCATTTGGGGCCTTCCTAGCAATGTGGGTGGGCCCCGAGGAATCCTAAGGGCATGTAAAACTTGTTTAAGAATACATGTACTCAAGGTATTACATAAATTGAGTTAACTTACTTGAAAACTCGAATTTGAGTAGACTCGAGTAAACTCTTATAAACTAGGACAAACTTACGGGTTTATAGTTTAGTTAGTATTTAGTCTCTCAAGTATCAAAATATGGAATTTTCCAATAAGCACTCATAATTAGATCTCCAAAATTGAAGTTGTGATGTATTGACTTTAGTTATTTTGACTTTTCACATCCTAAAGTATTGATCTGTTATTTTTTTAAGATTTTTATTTTATATTTTATGACTTGCATTTGCTTCATTATGATGGTGCAATACTAATGCTTTCATATGTTTTTTAGTTTATCATAAATTTATTTTATTAAAATTAGATATTATAAATATTTTTTAATATTATTTTTAAGATAAGTATACTCTTATGAGTTTATGAATAAAGTTTATGATTTAAGTTTATTTTAGCTTCATAAGTTTAGATAAATTTGCAAATTTGATATCTTTGGACTCACGCTCATAAAGTAAGGAATTAACTTGGTCATTCATTCATAATTTTGTTATCATACTTTTTTATTGACATTTTTTGTTTGTGTTTGAGCGTACATTAGGACATCAACTTTAGTCAACTTAATAAGAAGAAAGAGATAATACCTATCTCTATCATACTCTTGATAAGAAAGATATGAAAGCATGCTAAAAATTCTTGATTGGTAATTACATACTCATTCAATTTATTTGTTTGGGTAGTATGTTTCAACCCTTGGCTGCATTTGGAGACGGACCTGTGTTCAGTAATGATATATAGGATATGATAATTGATGAAAAGATAAAAAATGTTAAGTTATAATTTGATGAAAAATTAAAAAGTGAGAAGGTTAAATATACAATATAATATGTTTAAAAGGATATAATTGGCAAAAATATCTTAAATTTGTGTCCTATAGTCATATCTCCGATGTCCTTTCCTTTTGGAAATACAGAAATTGGCTAAAAAATTATTCCAGGACAAAGACGATTTTATGACTATTGTTTTTGTTCATTTCTTTAAACACATTTTTATTCTCAATGTGTCTATATATATATTTTTTAATCTCAAGACATTTATCAAACACTATCTTACATATTGGTCTATTAGAACATTATCGAAAGGTTTTTTATATGGAAATTCAAATGTTTTATGGTATTTTTTTTCAATTATTGTTGTTGGTAGAAATTGAAAAAAAATAAAATAAGCAAATTAAGCACCTGAACCAATCAAATCTTACTTAATTGGTTTGGATTTATTTTTCCCATAAATCTGATCTGAAACAATCTGATTACACCTTCAGGTCATCCTTCAATACTTAGACACAATTGATGGGAGCATAAATTTATAACATCAAATAAATATAGTAGGTCAAATTAAAGGATTCATATTAATAAACCCAAACTCGAGAGGCTCACCTAATACCCACCCAAATGGAAGATATGTAATCTTATAGGAGGACAAGGTCAAACCTGACAATCTGCAAAATATAACTTCTTTAGGTTTTAAACAGCAAGAACAACCTCAAAATTTGAGTTTAGGAGACTAAAATATTTAGTAAAAACACGTAGAATATGTGAAAGTATTATGAAGTCACTTATCTAAAGTGACAACGACTTAATTAGAAGTGAGTTTGAATACAATTTTAATATTAGCATAAGATGAATAGAGATCTATTTCAACCAACAAGAATTAAAGCGATTGGCGAAATATGTACATGAACTCTTGATAGAAAAATCTTATTGGTTGCTAATTTTTGTAAGTCTTCTATGATTACTCTTTAAGCTCTAATGGCCTATCCTGATGTCAGAGAAATGATTGATTATCAAAACGACCTAAATTTCTTAAAAAATATAGATCAGAGATACTTGTATAAGTATATAATGAACTCTAAATACTAGCCAACCTATGACATCGTATTGTATTGAATCTTAAATGATTTACAATTTTTTAATATCGGGTGTGAACTCTTTAAAAGAAAAGAAAAGAAAAGAAAACCCATATGGATGAAGTCAGGCACATGTATCTGATAGCGATCGCAAGCTTTGTTTCTTGCACTCTATTTTGGTTACAGCTGTATTCACGATCTTCCTCTTTCTCTTTCTTAGTTACTGTCTTCTTAGTTCTTTCGTTCTCAATATATCTCTTCCTTTTTTCTTCTTCCAACTAATTATTTTCAACTCCCTATAAGAAATTAAGATAATGTTTTATATTCATGACTCGATCTACCAGAAACAGTGTCAGCTTCGTTGATAAATTCCAAGTTTCAAGTTCCTTCGTGTTCATACTTCGGGTGTACCAAGTTGGTTTTATTATTTTGACCAGAGAATGGAGAGTTACATACATTGTTTTATTTTGTCGTTTATTAAGATAAAAATATACAAAAGGCCAAAAATAATTTTAAATAAATTATAGTTATATAACTGAAAATTAAAAGGGTTTAAGTATAATTAGATTTAAATAATATTTTTAAAATCTTCACTTATATGATTTATAAATTTTTATTTTATTATATTTATCTAAAAGCTTTTCAATAATTAATATGACATATTTACTATTTTTTTATTTCGTTATTGAAATAAGTCATGTTATAATAATTACACTAATAATAATGGATGTTATTATATATTGACAATCTGAGAAAGTAAATTGTCATTAAAGACAGCAATTTTTTTGGTACCAAAAGACAACAATCTGTGGTAGTATTTTGTTAGTTTTAGAGTTTGAGTTATCAAATAATTTTTTTAATCTTTTAAAAATATTTAAATTAAATAGGATTAACCAATAACTATTAAACTTTTAATAACTAATGAATTTTTTAGCTATAATAAAGAGATTAATGTTTTAACAAAATATTATGGTACTAATTAATAATAAAGGAAATTATATTTTTTTTTCCGTAAATATCATCACAATAGTTATATGATTAATCTTTTTTTTGGTAAGGAATTATGCATTGTGTAAAAAAAATTCAACTATTTTTTGGTACTTTTAAAAAATTAACTGAGAAAATGAAACTAAGGTCAATTTGCTTTTAAAGCGAGAAAGTGAAAATACATATAATTTATTAATTATAATGCATTTTATTAATTTATGGTATACACTAAAAATGGTGAAAGAATTTAATTGTTTTTAACTTTTAAAAAATTTTAAATCATAAAAATTCAATTTAATTACTTTATACAAGTAAAGTATTTAATAAATAAAAGTAATGTACTCAAAACAAAGCAAGTCATTACCCTAACAAAAAAAGCATGAATAAATAAAAGTAATGTAATCTTCCTATGTAACTAAAAGATTTTTAAAATAAAAAGAATTTAATTGGAACATTTCAAATCTCTTATATATTAATTTTCTTAATTTCAAAATTATTTCATTAAAATGTACTCTAAATTATTAATGAATTATGATTATAATATATTTTATTAATTTAAGAGTGAATACCTACCTTTTTTAGATGATAGACGAATTTAAATATTTAATAGTCTCATTCAAAATAGTACAAATATTTAACACGAAAATTTAAAGTGCGAACACTGATGTAACGTGTAACGACCATACATGGGAGAGTCAGATGCAAAACAATGGGGGCAATGAGCCAATAATATTATACCGTTTGTTTTCTTAATACATCCGTATTATTACTTTCGTACTAATCATTTTTTCCCTCTATTATATATTTTCGGTTAATTGCATACTCTCGTGATAAAGTTTTGAGCTCCAAAAGCATATATATTTGTTTTTAGCTCCAAAAGTGTAATTATCAATTAACAAAAGTTTTAACAACTTTTCCTGATTGAATTCTTTATCAAGATACGATATAGTATATGCTAATTTACATATATAGCAATGCCTTGAAAACAATTAACTAATTATCAATTTATCTTTATATTTATAGAATTTAATTTATATATACTGCAAATAGAAAATTATTTTACGTCAACATTTAATCATTATCATATAAGTAAATGTGATTGATTTTTATATCCACTGTATTAAAAAGTATATTGGACTAGAAATATAGGTCCGAGTTAACGGCCCAGCTTCAAAGAACTTGGATAAGGGGTCTCACATATCGCCTCTATGCCATAATGACTCTTTAGAGATTTTCACTTGATTTAACCTATGACGCGTCCTAGGTTGGCTACTATATGACATAGGATCTCCTGTTATCTTGTTGTATATTCTATTATTTAAGGAAGATAATCTTTTAATTTATTACGGTGACACCTCTCCATATAAAAAGGGCCTAACTCATTATTTTTTTATGACCTCTACGTTTAATCACATTTACTTGAATATAAGAGTGTCTTTAAAGATATCTCAACTCCACTCACACGGTTGATTGGAAAAAACTGCACCCTAACCAAGAGATCTAGGTGAGAAGTACAAAAAGAAACCTCTTTTACTTATGTGACATCGTCTTCTTACGACATACATACAAATTAAACTCATATTTATATACACAGGAATGACATGAAAAACGAAAAAGACAAATGTGATCCCTTTACTTTCTCCGTCTGTTTCGTCACAAATAGTGCACAGAAGAGAGCATAATAATAATAATAATAATTAATTGCATTATTCTTCTTCAATCTCTCGCCTCACAACAAGGAGAAAAAAAAAAAAAATAGCCCCATTTTCCCACAAAAACACAGGGAGAAAGAAAGAAATAGAAAGAGAGATTGCGCTCTAACAATATTGTCTTCCTTTCAGTGATTGTTGTTTGTTTGGGGGTAATTGTTTTCTAGTGATCCGTGACACAATTATACCTTTGTTACCAAACAACTCCTTTTTTTTTTTTTCCCAACGGTTATGGGTTCTTCTTGTTTTTGCCTCTCCTTCTTCTTCTTTTCTTAATTTGTTTGTTCAACAAACCAACCCAACAACCCATTCCAAAGCTTTTGCAATTTGGAGAGTGCAAAAGGTGAGACAATTTTTTTCTTTTTTTTTTTGTCAGTTTTTGCGACCTTTAAAACCAGTTCCTTCCTTATTTATTTTTTACATCCTTTTTATTTATTTATTTATTTTCATATGTGAAGCTGAGCTAATATAATTTTAGCTTTTATTCACGTATTTTGGGCCCTATGTGTGCAAGGTTGAGGTATGTTTGGTGAATTGTAAGCAAACTATGTAAGTTGTTTTTCATTTTTGTTGCCACATTTTTTTTTTTATCTATGACTTTGACTTTTGTTTTGTTCTGTTCTACATGGTTATTACTTATTCACGTAATCATGTTCCACTAGCTTCTTTTTTGGTCTAATGCAATTAAGAATAGATGATGTTGCTAAGAGTCATGTTCATCACAATTTGACTGCTTCTTCTGCTGGGGTTAATGTTCATTCCAGAATTTTCCTCTCAAGTGCTTGAATTTGTGGTACTAACTCTGCCTATGTTGTGCTTTATTCAAGATCTTTTACGTGGTCGATCTCTCTCAAAGCCTTGGTAAAAGAGGAGAGTTGTGTTGGATTTCAGACAACTAACTTAAATTTCACCGAATAGAAGGCTTAGCTGTTGTTGTTGTTGTTGCTTGAATATGGGTTGTTTATTTGCTTAAATTGGTTTCTTCAGTTATGTTACCCCAATTCCTTTAATCTCTTGCATGCTTGGGGTTTATTGAGGTTGGTTATACTTATACTGCTGCTGATTGGAAAGTGTTCCTGGTCCCTTGAACTGCAAGTTATATTGTTTTGGTTGATCCGTTGGAGAGATAGATAGAGATGTTGGAAGATTGTGTGCCATGATTATTTGAATATCATTCTCTTCGTTACATAGGACTTGGTTGGTCTAAAACCTCTCTAGAATTTATACCAAATTTGAGCTAAATTGTTTAGTTGACCTCTTTGTCATTTGGTTCTTCAACTGAAGTAGATATGCATATAGACATGTGACTTTTAGTTTTGGGGTTCACTTTCAGATGAGTTTGAGCTAGCAAAACCAGTTGATTGTTAGTATATATTTCTTCAACCAAATGTGCATTGCTCTGATGTTAATGTTGTTTAAGATTTATCTTTCTTTAAAGTGAAATAATGTTGACTGTTGCGAAAACTGATGTAATTGGTGACCTAAACAGGAGCTCTTCTACCATGCTTCTAGAGGAAGAATTTCTATTCTCCATAAGATCATCTGAGCCACTTTTTCTTAAAATTGTTTTTTCTCTTTCTTGCTAATTTCTACTGGCTGATGGCTAAGATTCACTTGGTGGAAGAAACCAGGAGTATAAAGTACTTTTCCCTAAACAGATTTCTTGGTACTCACTGTAATTGGAGTTTTTTTCCCACTTTATAAGCTGGCATAATTCTGGACCATCTTGCACCAAGAAATGAACCTTTACACATAAGAGAATGCACACTTGATACAGAATGTCCAAGCTGTATTAAAGATCAAAATGCAAAGTTGATTAGTTTCAAGCTCGTTCAATATAATCAGTTCAATTACCACATAAATAAATAATTTGAAATAATGTCATATTGCATGATCACCTTTGGCATGAAACAATAGCACTTCTATTATGCCATGGACAAATTCTGGAAAATTTTTCAAAGTTCTCTGATATAATGGGCTACTTATTGAACAGAACAACAAAAAGTTGCAGCCATTATCTTCAATTCAAAGCCTCTAGTGCATGGTGACATTGGATTTTTTTCTCCCATGTTGCTGAACCGTCATTTTTTTTCTTCTTTTTCCTCCTTTAAGTTCTCTCCACTCTTGGAATTTTTGTTAGTGGTTTACAATCTTTTATTCACCTTCAAATGGCAAATATTAAGATATTGACAAACACTTTTATGATAGTTGTTTTCTGGACATGTTTTTGTTGCAACCTTCTTGACCAAGTAATCAAGAATTTAATCTTTGTTGTTCTTATTCTCTGTATCTAAATTAAATTTTAGAACAAGGTAAAGTGAGCTTGTGCATTTTGCATGTCTCAAACCTTAAGGGCTCTTGTTTGAGCGGATTTGATTACGTAAAACTATTCATGTGTGACCTAGCAACATATTTTTGAAATAGAGTTGGTTTATTTTATCTTAAAATGGAAAAGAAAATTTTTTCTCACGAGGTTTCTTTGGTTTCAAAAGTATTTAAATTGTTCAATGGAAAGTATTCAGATATTCATGACTATGTTTTTAATTTTGTTGGCTTATCCCAAGGCTTCTTTTTCCTGATAAAACTGTTTTCTTCTGTTGGATAGAAATCATGATTAACACGAACTACAGCCCTGTTGCAGTTCTATTATATAGTCCATCTTTAACATAATGCAGATATGTTTGAGCAATATATCCTAATGCTTTTACCACTGTTGTTCATTAAAGCAATAGTTCATTTTTCAGTCAACCAGTACTTACACTCTTTCTCCCTTTATCTCTGGATTTTGTTTTCTATACTTATAATAAGACTTTAAGGCATGAATGCTTAAATCCATTCTTTTATAAGTTGTTACACTAGCACAGTTATTGGAGAGGGAAAATGTTCTGACAAACTATTGGAGTCCTACATGCTTGTTTACCCATAGCATTCACTATTTCACTGGACTAAATGCATCTTTTTAGAAATTTTATGCATTTCATGTAGTCAACTCCATTTTTTTTAGTATCTTCAGGAAGTAATTTCAGTTAAAAAGGTTATTGGTGTAGAATTTTCTTTGAATGCAAACTGTGAAGAAGTTAAAGAACTTATAGATACTTTATCTTAATGAGTGGGCTCTGAAGAACAAACCCAAAGGACATCATAAAATGGAATCTCTAGAACTAAATAGAGTGTGTTTTCTTCATTTAACATAGGTAAAGGTAGCCAAATTGTGTTTTATAATAGATCAATAAGTTTCAAATTATCTGTTTATGTGACAAACATATAGTCTTGACCAATGGAAATTGGACAACAATGACCGAGTATAACTGGTTGAAATTTTGTTTTAGTATATTCTTTCAATCAGAAACATAACAATTTGTTAGGCTTTTTTTCATATTTATTTCCATGACCAAAATATTTGTTTCTTCTGATGAGTTTGCTTCCACTATCTGCTGCATAAAGTATGCATTGTTTCCTTAGACTAGTCGGTTCATGTTATAAAAATAGTTCCCTTTACTATGTCTTCAGTCTTCACGTCCATCTCATTAGTTTCATTGTGTTAAAGTACTCGGAACTGCTTTCTAATTTGTGTTTGTATGAACTAAACAAGAACCCTAAGCTAGTTACAAGAGACTACTTATTCTTTACATATTTTTTAAATATAAATGTTACAGTTGCTTGTCAATGTTATACTTTTGTTTATCTGCTTAGGTATGGCATGTCAGAAGGGCAAGAATTTTAATTGCATATTCTCTTTTGCAAGCTGTTATTTCTGTAATCCTAATCAAACAAGTTCATGCTTAATTTTCTCTTTATTCTTCACTTGATTATCATTTATGTCCAATATTTCACAGGCATTGAGCTATCAGAAATTAGTGCTTTACATCCAATGGGGGGGCAATTGTGACAAGTATGGATCCTCAGGCCTTCATTAGGTTGTCAATAGGCTCGCTAGGGCTAAGATGTAGTGGAATTGAACTGAGCACTGGAAAATCTGGAATTCCCAGACTATCTTCTCCTTATGTTTGTGAGATACGGCTTCGAGGTTTTCCTGTTCAAACATCATCAGTCCCCTTGATATCCTCTGCTGAAGTTGTACCTGATACTCAGAACGTTGCTTCAAGCTTCTACCTTGAGGAATCTGATTTAAAAGCATTGTTGGCACCTGGTTGTTTCTATAATACTCATGCTTGTTTGGAGATTGCTGTATTTTCAGGGAGGAAGGGTTCCCACTGTGGAGTTGGCATCAAAAGGCAGCAAATTGGGATTTTCAAAATGCAGGTAGGCCCCGAGTGGGGTGAAGGAAAGCCACTGATTCTTTTTAATGGGTGGATAGGGATTGGAAAGAGAAAACAGGAGAGAGGAAAGCCAGGTGCAGAGCTACATCTAAAAGTGAAACTAGATCCTGATCCTAGATATGTATTCCAGTTTGAAGATATTACAACATTGAGTCCTCAGATAGTTCAACTGCAAGGATCTATCAAGCAGCCAATCTTTAGTTGCAAGTTTAGTAAAGACAGGTGATATGAAATTTGTGATCTATTTTCCCTTCATTTATATCAGCACTTATTATAATTCTATTACAGTCATTACTCATTACTTTTTTTTCTCAAATGAAATGCATTCCTGTTTTAAAATCAAAATCAATGTTTTCAGAGAGCCATAACCCATCAAGTCCCTGCTCCAAATAAGTTGTTTCAGGTATCCAGATGTGTTTGAATCTAAGTTTGCTGCATGTTAAAGGTTTCTGTTATTCATTTGGTTCATATATTAATTACCAATATGCTATTATAAAATTAGCAGTTATGAATTATATATTAATTTTAATTTTTTTTTTTATTTTTCATATAAATGGACTGATGTAGTTAACCATTCTCCTTCTCCTAAATTTCTGCTACCTAATAAATTTAGGCTGATTTTTGGACTAAGGAATTTGATCTTGCTCTCCAATCAATATTCTAAGCAGAAAGTGGTAGTGTGTTTTCTTCATTGTTTCTGTCAGTTGCATCTGATATCTATAAAATGTGCAGATTTCAGGTTTTTTTTTTTAATAAAACTTTTGATAGTTATGAAATGGCAGGGTTTCCCATGTTGACCCAATGAGCACTTACTGGTCAGGTTCTACTGACATTTCTGACATAGAGACCGAACGGCGAGAGAGAAAAGGGTGGAAGGTGAAGATACATGATCTATCTGGCTCAGCTGTAGCTGCAGCCTTCATAACAACTCCCTTTGTTCCATCTTCAGGTTGTGATTGGGTTGCAAGGTCCAACCCAGGAGCTTGGTTGATTGTTCGCCCCGACGTTTGTAGACCTGCGAGCTGGCAGCCTTGGGGAAAGCTTGAAGCTTGGCGTGAGCGTGGCCTTAGAGACTCCATTTGCTGCAGGTTCCGTCTCCTATCCGAAGCGCAGGAAGGGAGCGAACTCCTTATGTCTGAAATACATATAAACGCCGAAAAGGGTGGAGAGTTTTTCATAGATACCGAAAAGCACTTGCGAACTGAAAATGGTGCAGCAACTCCAGTACCTAGTCCACAAAGCAGCGGAGACTTTGGTGCACTTAGTCCAGTAGTTGGAGGTTTTGTCATGAGCTGTAGAGTTCAAGGTGAAGGGAAACGCAGCAAACCATTAGTACAGCTAGCGTTGCGACATGTGACGTGTGTGGAGGACGCTGCGATCTTCATGGCACTTGCAGCAGCTGTTGACCTCAGTATTGAGGCATGTAGGCCTTTCCGTAGGAAGACTAGAAGAGGTTTCCGGCATTCTTTCTGAAGAAGAACAAGGCAAATGCATGATAACTGTCATGGATGTGGATGCTTCACCTTTTTAACTTTTCATTGCTGCAATACCTAGAAAAAATGTACAGCATAAGTTGCTAGATATTTGGCCTCTTGAGAGTTGAACTCTAATATGAGCACTGTTGTGTCAGTGGCTACAACATGCTAATGGGGGCTAGTGTACAATTAAGGCGCAGAAAACATGTCCAGTTAATGACCTTTTCTTAAATTGACCTCATTCAAAATAGGGTGTTCATTACCGAACCAAACTGAAATTTACTGAAAAAATCGAACTCGAAAACCAGAAACTAATTAAAAATAAGAAAGTCCCCTTTTTCTTTTTTCTTCTCTCTCTCTTTTTGGCAAAAGTCAATTGGTTTAGTTCAGTTTTTGGTTCCAAAATTGAAAATCAAACCAAACCAAATCGAACTTATACAATTGTATTTCTATTATACCATTAGTATTATTTGAGATATCCCACCCAAGTTTTGAAAAAGCTTCAATGTTATTTCGACCCGGTGGCTCGGCCTCAAAATAGAACTTGTATGTGGCAATAATTGATCTCTTTTGAATAAAGTAAAACATATTCTCACGGTAGAATCTCAATCCATAATCACAAATTATCTTGATATTAAGTTAATCTTGAAATATTTTGAATTTGCAACAATTCTGTGAATTTTGCTTTGGTATATCTATATCTAGATTTTGTTAACTGAGGTGATATCCTTAGTCTTAGCAATGTTGTTATAGAATGAAATAATTAAAAATGACTAGAACCTACAGTGAACTTATCTAGGCCATTTAGGATAAAGATATATGCTAGTGTTTATAACCAAAAAATAGATCAAGACTCAATTAACATTTTATAATATGTAGTTGTGGGCATTTCCCAAAGGGAAAGACTTTGTTTATATGGGGGCTGCTCAGACAGTGTGGTTACTTTAGGCATAACATAGCCCTAAGGAGGAAAACTCCACAAAGCAGGGACATCATAGAGATCTTAGATGAGGCCATGAAATCCCATTGCAGTACGCTCTTAGCATGTAAAATGCCCAGTTACCCCCTTAACCCTCCCAAGCTCATCACATGGTTTACGTAGAAACAACCAAGATTCCTCTTAAATTCCTGTTGTACCTGTGTCCTTTATTGAGCCACCCTCCAAAAAAGCACCAACAAAGCTCCCTTACCCCCCCCCCCCCCATTTTACCTTTATTGCCTTTTCCCCAAAGAGAATCGACAATGGTTCCCATGTGCATAAACATATGCGTATGACAAAGTCAAGCCCATTTGTCTTATTTTGAATCTCTCATTGCATTATAAAGACCGAGAAGCTTTGAGAGCAGGATATCCCATCACAATTGAGAGAGAACTATGACCTTCCAATGACTAGAGAGCTTCCCAAATACCTCATGCTCAGCATCTTGTAATAAAGAGATGGATTCCAAGCTTCTTCATCCTGCTATGGATCATTGTGGTGGCCATGCCTATTCACAGTCAATGGCCACCTAGGATGAGTAGTTCCTGATCTTAGTGTCAAGGGGCCTTCTCATGTGCAGATAAAACTTTTGTAGAAGATGTGTGTTGAGCCAATAGTTAGATGACACATGTATCATATAGGTCCAGATCTAGAAGTGGGTCAAAAGTTAATAATAGTGAGTCTAACATGTGATTTAAAGTAACAATGTGGTTATTAACCCATTTAAGTTTAAAATTGAAAATTTAAATGCACTTTTTTTTTTTTTTGTTCTAGATGAAAAAAAGTTCTCAGATCCGAGTGTTTGTTATATTCTTCACTTGTTCCACCCTCTTCACTAGTGAAGCAAAAATCCCAAATTTGGGAGAAAATCTCTCTTCTTCAATAATGATGAATAGTACACTTACGGAGTGATTTTTCTTCCTCAGTTGACTTCCTTTTACCCAACCTTCGCTCCCTAGCACCGCTGCACCTTTCTTGTGCCATTCATTCTATGCATTTGTGGGTTCTGACTTTTGCCAAATACCACTACTGCACCACCACGCACCTCTTGTGTCATTCGTACTTTGCTACTTTTGGTCATTTCAGCAGCTCCCATGGCACCCATAGCCTTTGCTTTTGATTCTACTTTTGGTTTTTAAGTTGTTTTACCTGCTTTATTTTTATGGGCTCTCCTTCCTTTGTCAAAACCATACCACCACCACCATCGAAATCCATTGTCGACATCATCCCCTCCTACCACGAGAACCTCGTGCCATAGCTTAAGGTACCTGTCGCGCTGCCTCATGGCTTTCCTCCATTCAGCGCCTAAGATAAGCCCGTGGCCCTCAGCGTGTCGTCTACCAATGGGGAAGTTTGAAGAACACGAACTAGAAAAACCTCAAATCTGAAATTTTTTTTCTTGTTCTTCTTCTACCAGGTTTGAACTATGAAGAACATTGATTAATTCTTAAACTATCACCGTAGATCTTGGGAACACTGGTAGATCTGGGATTTTCCTTTAACCAAGAATAAAAATAATTTAAAAAGATTGCATAATTTAATATTTTAATTCTTAAACTTAAACCAACTTAGTGAGTGAGAGCCGGTGCTTGGATAAGGACTTGAATCAAAGAAGGGGGTTAGGGGGGCAGTCAGAGGAAGACCTCCCAAAGACAGCAAGTGAGGATAATGGCAGCGAAGAGGGTGGATAAACTCAAACCAGATATGGGATTTTTTAAATCACATAATTTAAATTTAAATTCAAATTTCAAATTGAACTCCAATTAGATTTTAAAGCATATTTTAAACCTACTATCAAGTGGACCCATATGATACACATGTCATCTAACCATTGGTCCAACACACATCTTCATGTTCCAAACAAAAGTTTCGTCTGCACATGAGAAGTACCCTGGTGTTAAAATGCCCAACTATATTTTGGTTCAGAACATATGGGGACTCTACTTGGGATGACTTATGAGCAATGTCAAGAGATCGGGATGAACAATGGAGCCATTGTCTATCACCTATTCTATATCTTCACTTGATCTAAAAGATTTTCGAAAAAAAGAGCTAAGGATGCAATGGCATGGTGCACCCCGAGGTAGGAAAACCCAATGAAAAAGTGAGGAAGCAAGGGGAGTCGTTGTTGTAGATATTGAATTTTGGTAAAAGCTACATGACTGCGACATAGCTGTGTGGCCTCGACAATATAATGGAGCTGTACGTCCTCAATGATGGAGATGCACAATAACAATAAAGTTCAACAACCTTAATGACAATTGTTGGGCGGCCTATTCTATCTGACTTGGTCTGAGGTTATCTTTGCTACTGCTATGCTACTTAGGCATCGTTTGATCAAAGAAGAGATAGGATATACTATTTGACAACCTTCGATGGAAGGGGTGGTCATAGGAGGACGCTCCATCAGCAATGAGTAATGCAATGGGAACAACAAAATCACACAATAAATATATACCACACACCTTATCACCATTAGACGTAATGAGTGGTCCCCACTTATCCCATCTTACTCATCATATCTCATGGTGATAAGGTATATGATCTACATTTATTGTAAAATTTTGTTATTCCTATAACATTACTCGTCAACAATTGAGCAAACTAGTTGGAAAAAGAGAAAGCACATCACTAGTATCATCATGGATCTATAAGAAAGTCAATGGAACATCTTCATGTGACAATTTAGTGATAGATAAATCAGAGAGATGAAATAATGGATAAAGAGCAAGACACTACGATGAGAGTAGTGGACATCATGACCAAAGTAATGGACGCTGCATGTTGACAGATGTTGTGAGGATGCTATTATGGGATTGACGGATATTGCATGATGTTATAAAAAGTGAAGGATGCTATGCTAAATAAGGGACGCTGCTGAATAGTGATGGACGATGTGACAATAATGGCAAAGGCTACATGCTGTGCCAAAGAGTGATGAACACCATGACAATAATGAGAGACATTGTAGTGAGAGTGGTAAAGACTTTGACAAGTGTGAAGGACACTATATTGAAAGTGCAACGTATGGTTAAAGAGATTTTTAAGTGTAGGAGCTCGCACGAATGAATCTAAAGGCAAAGGCCTCGATTCCGAAGTATGTTAAAGATATTGTGATATAAATGCATTCATTTCCTCGTATAGACATCAAGCATTTTAAAATTATCTTGTTTAATGTTATATGAGCATTCTTTTTTCTTGAAATTCTTATATGGAGTGAACATCATATTTGGCCTTTTAAGATATTTTGTGCTTTTACTTAGAAATGTCCATGCAATTGGGGGTAGGGTACCTACAAAGACACTACAATGCTCAAGTCAATTAATGAATAAGGCATAGAATGGTAAAAGAATAACATATAATGAGCTTATGATATCTGGGGGCGTTGAGCCCTTTATATAGTATGAGGTGACCCTTTGATAAGTTAGGAGATAATCAACCCTAAATTGGGGGAGATATTCCTGTGATTTAATAGATATTAGATATGTTCCATATTTGCAGAATATATGATATAATATATGAGATATGATGCAATAATAATAGAGGATATATAGAGATATAGAGAGATCCTATATAGAGATATAGATAATAGAGGATATATTATTAACTAAATCTGGGGTAAGTTCGTAGGAGACTTGGGAGCCACATGGTTGATCTCTGGGTTCCGTGTTCAAGTTCTAGTGGTTCGAGCTGAGATCTTCGACCCATATTTCTAGTACAATACATTTTATGTTAGATTATTTTGTTCCCCAAGGAAAGAAATTAATTACATGGTCCCTCAAGATTGAAAATGATAGACATATTAGTCTCTTTGTTAGTTCTCCGTTAATGGATTTACACATGTGGCATAATACAATGATAATGTATCATTAAAATGTTGGATAAAAGTAAAATGATGCCATGTTGAAGCATATTATATTTATTTTAGTGTCCAAAATTACACAAAATAAGTCATTTTGACTTATAATTGTCATTTGAATGACTCATTTTGTGAATAATATCAACCTTCAAAATAGGTTATTTTAAACTTCATTATACTTCATATGACACACTCATCACTTAACGTTCTGTTAATGCCTCACTGTGTAATTCTGTTAATGTTTAAAGGATATAATACATACAAAGAAACTAATGTGTTCTATTATTAAAATATTGAAGGACCTTGGGTTTAGTTTTAGTTTTTGAGGGACTAAATTGTCTTGTGAAAATTTCTTGATGTACTACATGGACTATTTACTCTATTATATACTTTGATGACACCATAGAATAGGTGACTTATGATAGAATGATTAGCATGCATGTGTTATGTAGATTATACTTGATAACATAATGACACTAGCAAAGCACAATTATGAATCATGGACTAATTGAAATAAACAAAGTAAAAAATGGATAGGATAATGACAAAGGAATGAAATAGGAAAATGCTAAGGAAGTTCAAAAACAGGCTTGAAAAGACAAATGCAAGGGTAGGTGTAAGACACTCGCTCAGATGTTTTAATATGGAGTGTGTTTTGGTACTTAAAGTCCCAAGGTCAAGGGGGCTCTAAGAACTTCCATGGTAACTCAATGTGTGAGTCCTGGCTAAGGATGGCAAACAGGGCAGGGCAGGTATGGATTGGCGATAAAATAGGGCAAGGCGGGATTGCCTTGTTTTACTTATTTGGGTTGAAAATGCCAACCTGCCTCATCAAAAAAGATGGGTTAGTGAGTCAACTTGACTGGTCCAACCCATTTTGCTAACCTGCTTTGCCCTACCACGGGTTAGCCATAAAATAAGGTAGGGCGGATTGACCAGTCATACTTCTTTGGGTTAGAAATACAAACTTGTTTCGTCAACAAATGGCGGGTTAGTAAGCCAATCTAGCGAGTCCAATCTATTTTGCTATCCCTAGTCGTGGCACGTATTGATTCTAGAATTTCCTCCTTTTTAATGATACAAAAATTGATGAATATTTGAGATTTGAACATTAAAATATTGTGACTAAATGACATTGAAGAATGGAAAGTAATGAGCCATAGCCATACATGCATAAATCACAAGTAGAGAAGAGTCAAACATGTAATGAAATAAGAATAAGAGGAATAAATAAAGTGGAGAATCAACTAATTAGGATTACATGTAACGAACCAAAAATGTCTAAGGTTAAAGGTTGCTGTTGCTAAGACGAAGAAAATGAGTGTATGGTCCCCTTGAATTGAATAGAAATAGAATGACTAAGAAAATGTTCTATGTAAAAGGAAGTTTATCTTAAAAGGAAAGTAAATATAATATAACATGAAATTCTATGACATTGCACATGACTATGTGGACAAGGAATTAAGTGGTATGTTGATGTTAAATAAGGATGTTGAAAATGTGAAAGATTAACTATTCATTAAAACTAGAATAATGAGAATATAAAAGACTACAAAAGGTGCAAAGTAATGTGCACGGAGACATAATTGTCATAGTACAAAGTGATGTGCATGCAGAAAAATCATGAAAACCCCCCAAAGTTGAAAAGTAGTATACATGGAGAAAAACGTGTGCAAATTCCCAAGGTTGCAAGGTAATGTGCATAGGATAAAATCATATAATAAACCCCCGAATTTGCAAAGTAATGTACATAGGGTAAAATCGTGTAAAAATTCTGAAGGGTGCAAGGTAATGTGCACAAGATAAGAATATATATATAAAAAAAAAGTCATAACCCCAAAGATGTAAAGTAATGTGCACGAGGATGAAGCTAAACCTAAAAGGTGCAAAAGTAATGTACAAAAAGACAAGGATCATATGAGAAACCACAAGGATGTAGATTAACATGCATAATGTATATCATATAAAAAGTCATTAAAGTGTGCAAAGCACGGTGCACAAAAGAGTCAAGTAATGAAAGATGTGTTCAAATAATCAAAAGTGCAAAGTACATCCACAAAGATAAAAGTAATGGATAACAAGAAAAATCCAAAAGAATTCCAAAAGTGCAATGTGCATGATAATGTTACAAAACAGAGAGTAGTAAAAGAAATATAAATCAAGGTGCAAAGAATGGTGAACAAATTAAGTAAGGAGGGATGTAAACTTTAAGGTGCAAAGTAATGAACATCAAGAAAAACTATATGCCCAATGTCCAAATTAATGTTGAAGAAAAAACTATATGTCCAAAAGGAGCAGTGTCTTGAAATGCAAATTCATGTAGAAGAAAAAATGGTATCCTCAAGCATGCAAAGATGACTTGCATAAAGGAATAGTATACTAAAGAATAAAGTAAGTGTACAAGAAAACTCTTACCGTTAAGCATGCAATGTGATGAGCACAAAAGAGTGGCATTTTGGTGTGTCAAGTTGCACATATCTAGTGCTTGTTTTGACATGATTTTTGTGTTATTTACTTGGTTAAACTAGCCATTTATGTGTTTAATTGTTAGAAATTGTATTGCTCCTTTTGTTTGTGCTTATGTGATGATTTTTAGGTGCTAAATAAAAATTCAAGGTCATATTTGCATCATTTTTACATATAGAGAATTGTAGAGCAAAATTTAAGAAGTTTGGGTCTTGTGTTTGTATGGAATCAGAGCTGTGAAGAAATTTCTATGACTTACATATCAGATCTTCAAATTTGGTGATTCAAGATTCTTTCGAACTAAGAGAGAAAGATCTGCAACTTTATTACCGTACATTTTTCCTAATTCCCAATTCTTCAAGGAGAACAAATGGAAGAAAGATAGAAGTTATTATACATCCCGGATGCTGTCAATCCTGACCTTTCAACACTAATTCATCTATATCTTGAGATAAAGGAACACAATTGAAATGATTTCAAAGGCATTGGAAAGTCAATTCACAAAGGTACAATTTTCATGAAAGATCCCATAGGATAAATCCCACTGTAAAAACCTGCACAGACTCAACAATTAGTAAATTGCAATGCTACCCTATGGCATTCAACACGACCCCTTGCAATTGGTCTCGTGGGTTCAATGGATTTTGGAGTTTTGGCTAATTTTGACATGCTTAATTCATATATTGGGATATTTTTGACAAAAAAAAAGGGCCTTTAGAGGTCCAAAACAAGTTAAAAGGGGTTAAGTGAATATCACATGCATGGTATGGGGGAATCTTTTACACAAGGAATCAATTGGAGCAATTAGAGATTCAAAGAAGTTCTGCTAGGGTTTGGAGACAACCTCAAGATGAGAAAGTTTACGCTACAACTCTTGTTCTTCTTCTCCTTTCTTTTGTGATTTGATGCCATTAATGTTCATTATCTCTTTAATTATGGATGTTATTATAATGGTTAGTGGCTAAACTCTTTCATAGTTATGGTGATGATGTAACCTATGTTGGGATTTATGAGTTGTTGAATTACTTTTAATCTAATGCATGTTTCTTCTTTTAATTGAGTCTCTATCTTTGTTCTTAATGCTTTTGTGGCTTGATCATCCATAAATTAATGTTGTGAGTTGTGTTGGCAATTGGGAAATTGGTGCATAACTTATAGCCTATGAAGCACAGACACTGACACGAACACGGAACACGAGACGAACACGAAAACGAAGACACACCAAACTCAAAAAATTACAAGAAATGGACATGACATATATATATATATATATATATATATATATATATATATATATATATATATATATATATATAAATTTTTTATTTTATTGTATGATTTTTTGTCTTTTTTTGGTCTGATTTTTTTTTGTTATGTTTGTATAATTCTTTTTATCTAATTAATTCTTTTTTTTTTTTGTGATCAACTAAAGAATTTTCAAAATAAAATGACCCAACAGCATGTATCCAACCAAATAGCTATGGTTGATTTTGTGCTTGTGTTGATATTAAAAATTTGAAAAAAAAAAGTTAAAGAAACCAACATATGCATATCCATGGGGCATCCAAGCTACATTCATAGTGAATTAGAGCAGTGTCCAGCCGTGGTTAGCGCATGTCTGAGCTCAAAACAATTATTCTTTTAATTGGATGCTACGGACGCATGTCCAACACGTGTTGTGTGGGTGTTAGACATCGACATGTGTCCGACACACGGACACGCCACCAAGTTGGTGTGTCCGTGCTTCTTAGCTTAGACCTGTAGGTAAAAAAGCACACGAGAAGAGGGGTTGAATCGTGTTTCACTTATGTTCACTTTTTAGCAACTAAAACTTTGAACAGAATACTATCAAGTATTGAGCTTGAAGTGCAACAAAAACAACATTAGGTAAAACAATAAACTTTAGATAAATATTAAATAATAAAACTTGGACAATGAAAGTAAAAGGATAAGGGAGAAGAAAATGCTGCACATATTTTATACCGGTTCAACCAACCTACCTACATCCAGTACTCAACCACCATTGAGTTTCACTAACTCTTCCTCAACTCGAGAAAAGGAAAAAACCAAATAGTCTTTGCAGTAGCCTTCACAAGCTATAACCTGTGACCAGTAGACAACTCTTACTGCCACAAACCAAGTAGGTATTCACTAGCCTCTCCAAACTGAATCAAGTAGTTTTTGACCAGCCTCTCTAGGTTAAATTGAGTAGTCTTTAACTAGCTTCTGCAAGGTAAACCGTGACTAGTAAACTACCTTTACTATTGCATTACAAATAGTCTTTGACTAGCCTCTCTAAGCTAACTCACACCAATCACTACTAGATCAAGGATATAAAGATTTATATTTGGGTTTACAACTCAAACTAACCTACACTCAAATTTCCTTAAAATATATAATGAATAACCTGGGATAACTTGAATGACTTCTTCCTACCGATTCTTCCTTAGAAGAACATATAAACTATTGAGCAACATAGAAGATTTTAACAAATAAGGAAACTGATTACAAGATGTAATTGGCTTTACAAGAGTTGAGGAGAAATTTTCACAGAGTTTCAATACTTGTACAACATCAAATCTTTTTCTTTTGAAAGCACATAATCTCTATTATAGATGGTCTTCATTTATGACATGTGCTTTTGATCAGTTCTCAAACCGACATGTGTTGATCATTTGTTTGTGTCTTGGAAACACAGTCTAGAAGAGTAGCTTGACTGTTTGTCAAATCTATTGCAGAAGTCGTTGTAAAGACCCTTTGGAAACTACTTTTTATTTTCTGAACAATGTTTTTGAACTCTTCCTTCTAGAAGCTAGGATAGTTGACCAAGTTGGAAGAAGAAATAGCACGTCAGTCTGTCGCTGGGTTTGATTTTAAATTTAAAATTCAAATTTTCCTCCTTTTCTTGTAGAGCACATTGTTTCGCTGTTAAGTGAGCTTTTTGAGGTTCAGAATTAGTTCTGTGATGAACAAACGATATTCTAATATTCAATTAGAGCAAGTATATGATTAAAACAATTGCGATGATGATTGAAGGTTGTAGAATATCTTTACTTTAGAGTTGGCTTGATATCTTCATTCCATGAGTACTTTCTGATGTCACATTCTGCTTTCTGAACATCCTAGCCTTGGTTTCTTGTTTATAATTTGATCCGTTGATCATGTAATCATACATTGCAAGATATAAATTTCACTTCTATTAAGCTCTTATCTCTTTACACAAGATACAACATGTTTGCACATGTAAAGTGAATTTATTTTTCAATTCAAAATATATTGTGAAATTTGGAAAGACCTATTTACTATCTCAAGAAACTCAAGGGAATATATTAGTTATTCTTCAAAATATTTTCTTAAGATTTGTTATGTCATCACTCAAAACATAAATTCTCAAGGCTTTTGAAGGGTTCTAGAGCTAACAAGACTTAAGGATAGAAACCATAATTATTATATGTAATACCCTATTTTTAAATAAAAATATTAGAAATTTTTTTTTCAAACTAAAATGGCTGTCAGTTACTCTTATGTGTCGTTCCGGGTCTTGAATTTCATTAAGTTTAGACTCTACACGTCCTTGAAGAGCTATATGATTAAGTAATTTTCTTGGGACTAAAAGTCCTAGTAATTGTTCTCTAGAGAAAAATAGGTTAAAGAGTTATTTTTAATCAATTTTATGAAACTTTTAAACACTCCTTTTTTAATCCATAAGTTTATAAAACCGTGAGAATTCCCGAATTTGAACTAAAACCCACAATTTAGATTTTTATTTGTTGGGATTTTGATTTTTCTGATATTTTATTTGAATCCAAATAGGGAGTATTCCCTTATTTATATTTATATTTTAAATTTAATGGAGAGTAAAATAAATAAGGGCATTAACTTCAAATGAAGAAATGTAAATAAGTGAATTTTGGAGAGTTTGAGACTATTTTGGGGAGTCAGAGACCATTCTAGAGGGTAAAAAACCATTCTGGTGAGCGCTGTAGCTATCAAGTGAATAGTAAAGCAGTGCAAGGACGAATTTTATGCTATCTGGTGAGCGCTGCATTGCTCATTTAGTGCTGCAACGGTGTCACGACCCGATTTAAGCACGTGATCGGCACGTGAAAGATCCTATTCCCACGTAAGCCCCATGACCTGAATTGCTCTAAATGCATAGTTAATTATAAAATTATTCAAAATACATTTTCATTTTCTACATAAAAATCACCTGTTTATCAAATCATACTAGTCTATATTGAAATTTCATAATTCAAACTCTATTGTCTGTGAATCATAATACAAAACATATATGTATAAAGTCATCTAATTTAAAATATCCATAAGGGTTAAACTATTCAGTACAATAGCAAAATGTCATTATGATGTGCAGAAACATGAACATGGTCTATTGTCCGAGATCTTGCCTGCATTGTACTGGAGCACTATAACCAAAACATTATATGCTTCACCTACGGACTCACCATCTGGGATCTATGATTGCTAAGAGGTTCCCAACAGTTGCTCTATCTGTAAAAATAAGAGGAGGAAGAGAGGGGTGAGTTTTGTAATCAAAACTCAGTGAGTGAGTCCTCACCTGAAACCCCCTTTCATGGGACGTCAAGGCAACAATGCATAAAATCATAATATCATTAATAATACAAAAAAAATCTCACATAATCAAGTCCAGATATTTTTCTAAAGAACTTTATAATCATCTTGTTATAAACAAAAAACATTTTTCTCAATTCACTTTCATACATGAAATCCTATAAACACTCAACATAGCAGCTTCTAAAGAAATAGTAATCTCTGAATATAAATGTCTAGTCATATCTCAAGCATGACGCGTCCCCAAAGATGACAATAAATCTTTGAATATAAATCTCTAGTCACATCTGGGCGTTACGCATCACCGTCCCCAGTGTGATAATAATTTCTCTGTTATCTCTAGCCCGGGCTACTTGGTACCAAGGTTAACGGATTTACTGCAGTTAATACACAGCCTGTTTCTCTATAGCTACTTTCTAAACTAACTAAATAAATTCGTTAAAGCTAAAACCTTTAAATCCTTTTAATTCTCTAAGAGCTCTGAATCTATCTGATTCTAACAGTTTGACCTTAGCATAACTGTGGCTATGAATCATGTCCAAGGGATCACCCTTTGTAGACATTTGTGATTTCATAAACTCACAGAATATGTATCCGCCAAATGTTCTAAATCTCAAAAAGATTTCAAGCTCTAAAATCCTTTTTATGTCTAAGTTTCTAAACCAAATCTCAACAACATTCTTTCTTGAACTTGAAAACTCTAAAATCATAATAACATTTCTTAACATCTCAAAGTTCTCTAGTAACCACTCGCATAATCCATTTTTGACATAAGATAAGCATTTCAACAATCATAGTTATAATTTCTCTTCTAAACTTGTATCTAGTTATAAAACTATTTCATGTACATAAACCAGTTTCAGAATCAATTCGAAACAACGATAGAAGTATCTAACAATTACATATACCATATCTAGAATCAATTTAACATTCATAAAAGGTTTCTATTATTACAATTATCATCAATCCTATATAAAATCATTATATCAAACATGGTCTTATGAGTTTTATCAAAAATAGGTTCCATGCTGTAAAACCAACAGTTCTAAAACATATAAATCCAACAGTAAACATAAAATCTTGTACAACCATACTTTAAAGCATATTTTTATGAACATAACTATAATGCAAAACATAGAGATCATAGATGAAAACCCATTCACCTGGAGGGGTGAACAGTGAAGAATCTATATTGACAGAGCTCTTTGGAGCAGAAACAACATGAATATCTGACATAGGAGCCATAATACTCTAGAATAACTTCTAGAAAGCATAAAATAACTTAGATCTAACTCTAACATCGAGGAGGAACTTCACCTCTTGGATAATATGGAGGAATAGCAAACCTAACCTCAAGAACAAAGAGGAAATGGAAGAAAATGAGAGGAAACATCAAGATCTCTTACCTTGAAGTCTTGGAAGTGAAAGATTGATGTTAGATTGGTGAAGATGGGTGAGAGAGAGATGAGAGATGAGAATTTTCGTGTTTCCTAGGAGGGTTATGTTTTGGATGAAATGAAGGTTCTGGACCCCGAAATAGGGTTTTTAAGCGGTCTGTCAATCGCTGCAGCGCTCACTCGAGAGCGCACTTCGTACCGACATACTATACCGTTGAGCGCTGCAGTGCTCACTAGAGAGCATAAAAGTTTACTTCTTGCACCGACTTAATGCTCTGCTGATAGCCCTATAGCGCTCACCAAAATGGTTTTTCCCCTACAGGAATGTCTCTCACTCTCCAAAATGGTCTCTCACTCCCTAGAACTCACTTATTTAATCATTTATTTATAACTTTTAAACATAAATGTAAATAAGGGAATACCCCTATTTGGATTCAAATAAAATATTAGAAAAATCAAAATCTTAAAAAATCAAAATCTTAATTTTGGATTTTAGTTTAAATTCGAGAATTCTCATAATTTCGTAAACTTGTGATCTTAAAATGACCTATTTGAAAGGTTGATAAAATTCATTAAAAATCACTCTTTAACTCAGTTTTCTCTAAGGAACAATTACCGAGACTTTTGGTCCCAAGAATATGACTCTATCATATGGCTCTCCAAGTAGGTGTAGAGCCCAGACTTAGCAGAATTCAGAACTCGAAACGACGAGTAACAGTGACTAACACCCTTTCTGTTCAGAAAAATCTTCTAGTCCTTTTAAATTTACAATTAGGGGTATTACAAGCGGTCAACAATATTATAAAAACTCTTGTTTTAGGGTCCAGAATATTCATACACCCAAAAACACTCCCCCATTTCCCCCAAACATGAAAACTTCACCTTTCAGCCTCATTTCACCCTCAAAACTCCATTTTCTTTCAATTTTCTCAAATTTAATTAGGAATCTTCCATCCTTTAAGCTTAAAGGTATGTTATTTTGCTAGTTTTGCCTTATTTCCTTCAAGTTTTCCTTGTTTAGAGGGGATTCTTTATGCTTCTCAAAGGAAAAGGGCTTCCCAGTTTGTTAGAGATTGATTCTTGGATATTAAGAGGTTTTAAAGGTTGATTTAGAGTTCCATTACTTCTATATCAAATACTGCTATCAATTCAGCTTTCTATTGTGCTGTGGGAACCAGCTCTTCATGGTTCACCATACCAAGTGAGTGGGTTCATATATGTGATATATATATTCTGCATTAGAGTTGTTTTCATAAAAATATGATTAACTGCTTGATTTTAGAAAAAAATATTGTATAAGGATTTGAAGTTACTGTTGGATTATATGCTTTAGAACTCTTGTTTTTAGAGTATGAAATATGTTTTTGAGAAAACTCATGGGACCATATTTGTTAAATTGATTCCAAGTGTATTTGATGATAATTGTGATTATAGAAAGCTTTTATGAATGTTAAATTGAATTCTAGATATGGTTTATGTATATGACATAGTTATATATTAGAAAATGCTATCTAGAGAAGAGAATGGAATTGTGATTGCAAACTTAATTATTTTGAACATATGATATTGAGTTTACTAGTTATGAAAAGCTTGATGGTTTTAATTATGTTTTAGATGATTAATCAAAAGGTTTTGGAGCTTGAATCTCCATAAGATTCAGAACAGTTAGCAGATACATATTCTGTGAGTTTATGAAATCACAAATGTCTACAAAGGGTGATCCCTTGGGCAATATTTCATAGCCATAATTATGTTAAGGTCAGATTGTTAGAATCAGATAAATTCATAGCTCATAGAGAATCAAACAGGTGTTAAAGGCTCGCATATTTAGAGGAATCGTTACCTTGGAACCAAGTTGCCTAAGGGCAATCTCATAGATCAGAGCAAAGAATGGAACCTATTTAGGTGTCCAAACCTGGTTCTTTAAGAACCACATATCAAAGTAGAGATACAGTTCACGAGGATACATTCAAATATCAGTTAAGGGGTCTTGCTCATGAGGAACTGAGCACCCATAGATCATAGCAGAGATACTATTATATCATGGCTAATAAACATGGTCACAAATCAGAGCAGAGATACTATTATAACATGGCTAACATGCATAATTACAGATCAGAGCAAAGACACGATTATACTATGATTAATAAACATTACTGTTCTTCTAGGTGTCACGGTACTATAAGTTTATATGACTTCTAGCATAAAAAGTAACTTGAGGAAAATATGTTCTTTATGATTTTATAAAATAATGATTGAATATACATATGTAGGTATGTGTGATTATGAATTACCTATGAGTTTTAATGTAACTATTACGATTTTATGCATTGTGTTTTGGTATCCCATGAAATGGGGTTTCAAGTGATGACTCACTCACTGAGTTTTGGTAACAAAACTCGCCCTGCTGCCTTCCTCTATGTTGTAGATATTGTAGCTGTTGTAGGTCCTTTTCCTAGCCATCAGTGTCTCAACAGTAGTAGAGTATAGCCGGTAAACTTTGCTTGAGTAAAGCATTCTCTTTCTATTTAGAGTGCTCCAGTACATTGCAAACAGGATCCTGGTACCTTAGACCATGTCTTGCATTTTGTATATTATGATATTATATTTAGATTTTGTATTTAATCACTTAATTGTATTAGTTTATGGATATTTTGAAACACAGAAACTTATGTTTGTATGTTGTAGTATGACTTTGGACCTTGGAGACAGATTATGAGGTTTTTAATACTGATTTTATGAGTTAACAATGAGTAATTTATATGTAGAAAATGAAACTGTATTTTAAATAAGTCATAAATAGTATGTTTACAGAGCATCCCAAGTCACGAGACTTACGTGGGAATGGGTTTTCTGACGTGCCGGTCATGTACCCAAGTCGAGTCATGACATATTAATTGTCTAAGGATAGAGATTAATAAATCATGCAGGATTTGATATTAGGATTTCATGGAACAGAATAATGCCTTTGAATCTAGGGTTCATGTTAAAGAATGAAGTGAAGAGGGTTGGTATGCTAAGGAGTTGAGCATTAACTAAATTAGGAAATCCCTCATCAATTGAGTTGATTGAACATTTGTAGGTTGGTAATTTAACACTTATTGAATGACTAGGTGAAATTGGATCCCCAGGATCTTAATCTTCATTGAATCCTCTCCTTGTTTATTGATTCCTTGCTTTCCTTATAATTAGATTAGAGTACTTTTATTTTAATTTAAAATTTGAATTCTTGAAATCTCAAACTGGTCAGCCTATATAGTATTTGGACTTGTGAAGTTGTACTTGGTTACACAATCCCTATGAGATGCACTCTTTCCACTCTTTATTACTTGTATGACCTGGTACACTTGTTGGAGCTGCATCAATGTACAAGAAAAAAATCATATCCTCAAACAAGCCAAATAGTAGCGTCTTGAAGTGCAAAGTAAAGTGAATAAGAAGGCAGCAACATGAAATAGAAGTTGGTGTAATGCAACATGAGAAATCTTAAGTATGCAAAGAAAAAATGTGTGCAAAAGGAAAGTTATTTAAGGAAATCACTAGATCATGCGAAAAGATAGTAATGAGAAAAAGGGAGATGTGTATAAAGGAGAATGGCATTCTCAAATAGTGCAAGTCAAAGGTTAGAATAATGCACAAGGGGAGCTATGCCCTCAAAGGTGCAAGGGGCAGAAAATAGTAAAGAATATGAAGGATACACAAAATGGAAACATACACTCTTTAGAAATACAAAGAGCCAAGTAATCCATAAAAAGAAACCATGCTTCCAAAGGTAACAGAGGCTAAGCTTAATACAAGATGAAGACATTGGAATAGTTAAGGACCTTGTAGGTGACGAAGCAATTAAGGACGCTGTTAGAGCTAGGGCAACTAAAGACACCAGAGCAACTAAGGTAGTTGAAACTAATGAGACATGAAAGGAAGGTAACGCAACCTCCCACAGGAGCAAGTAAATTATGTTCCAAAAGGAAAATAAATGTTGGAAGAAAACAATGTCCACAAAGCAATTCATAATGAAATGACCAAAACAAATGCAAACTTGTTGTTTCCTAATCCTCAAGATACTAGGGGGTCATGCTAGAAGGAGTCTCACACCCTCTTTCAATAAGCAAACAGAGATGAAAGTAACAGGACAAGTACGTTTTGAACAAGGCAAGATGATGGTCAAAGTGGAAGAATAAAAAGACGCCCAAAGAGCATGGGCACATTGTACAAAAAGGGAAACACCTAGAATATGCACACCAAGAAGAGCTATACGCCTTTTCATTGTGCAAGGGGGCTAATATTTATAACCAAAAAAATAGATTAAGACTTAAATAACATTTTATAACATGTAGTTGCAGGATAACACTATGATTGTAGGCACATATGGAAGGAATGCCTTTCTTATGGGAATTGGGTGAAAGGGATGACGCCCAAGGAATAATATCCCAAAGGGATAGGCTTTGTCTACATGGGAACTACTTGTACAATGTGGGTTGGTAGGCTTTAGGCATAGCATAGCGCTTAGGAGGAAAACTCCACAAAGAAGGGACGTCAAGGAGATCCTGGATGAGGCCATGAAATCCCATTACAAGACACTCAACATGTAAAATGCCTAGTTACCCCTTAACCCAGCCAAGCTCATCACATGGTTTACATAGAAACAACTAAGATTCCTCTAAAAAGCCTATTATACTTGTTTCCTTTACTAAGTCCCCCCTCTCCCCCCACACAAACAGAAAAAAAGCACCAACAAATCTCCCTTGCCCTTTTTACCTTTATTGCATTTTTCATAAAGAGGAATGATAGTAGTTCCCATGCGTATAGTCACATTTCTAACACAAAGTCAAGCCCATTTGCCTTATAAAGAACATTATTGCATTATAAAGATCTAGAAGCCTTGAGAGCAAGATATCCCATCATAATCGAGAGAGACCTATGAGCTTCCATTAACTAGAGAGCTTCCCAAATTCCTCAACATCTTACAACCAAGAGAGGGATTCCAAGCTTCTTCATCCCCCCAAGGATCATTGTGGTGGCCATGCCTATTCATTATCAACAACCACCTAGGACGAGTTCATGATCTTAGCTACCTCACAAATCCTCTAAGTTTATGAACCCATGAATCGCTAAGCTGGGTTCGTGTTAAAATGCCCAACTAAGTTTTGGTTCAGAGCGGCTAGAAAATGTTAAGGTATCATAAAGATTACTCACTCTCACTATATTGTTAATGGAATGGTTGATTTGTCTAATTGGAAATGAAATATAACAAGAAAAGCTTCCTACTATGAAAATTCCTGAAATTTCACCATTAGTGTAGGAAAAATGTGTCAATATCTAAAGATTTTATGGTCTTTAATATATATTTCTTGTGAGTAAAATATTCTTTCAACAAATGTCTTCTTTCTCACTTTTACTATTAGCCTGGTTGTTTTGTAATTGCCATGCCGTTCATGACCTTCCATCGAAGAAGATTGTTTCTATTAGGATTGATCAAGTATACTTTTAACCATTGCTCAATATTAAAACAAACAAGCTATATATTATTAATTTCCTACCTCGAAAATCCCTACAAATTTTTTCTATGTTATGTCAATTTGAAAAGATCATTTTTGTCTTTATTCCCTATGATCCTCAATAGAGATTGTTTTTTGGGTTTTTTTCTGGTCCAAAATACAAGCCATTTTCACATTTCAATGATTCATTAATTATTTTATACCTATTATACCCTTCTAATTAGTTGGAGAGAAAGGTGGAGGTGAGTTTATTGAAATATCTAACTGGTGAGAGAATGAGTGAAACTTAAATGATAGAATGATACTTCTATCTTTTACTCTCATCTTTTTAAAAGATCTATAAGATCCAATCATTATATTAATTCATGTTCTTAATTCAAAATTAACTTATATTAAGGACCAAAAGGAGTAATATATTTCTCACGAATAAATGACTCTTTCAATAATTGTCTCAATGAAAATCCTTAATGCACTTAATGAATTTTGTTGGTTAGGAACGATTCATCGGATCAATTGATCATTGGAATTTCATCCCTAACTCGAGAGTTGATCCAAACCAACTCGAATTTAGGCTTTATGAACATAAAGGAATTGTATTATTTAATTTTTTGAATTTGAATTTGTTATGAAATTATAATTGTGCTTTCTAAATACTGCTGTGATATTAAAATTGTGTTATTTGGGTACTATGTTCTAAGCTTCTAGCATCAGTGTATTGGAATGCATGTTAGCTTATGAAACTTTGCTTAAAATTTTGATTCTAGAACAGGTATATCTACACTATAGGGACCTCAAAATATTTTGATAAAAATACAAAAAACAAAGGTACAGATATATCCAATTACTTGATTGAAACCAACCCGAATTTTATTGTATCAATTTAAATTCATTTTCCCCCCAAATCCGGATTGATCCAACCCATTTACACTCCTATAAATTATTAATCATATATCATATTAAATTTTCAATTTGAATTTATTTAAGTAAAAAGTAGAATTTATATTTAACAAGTATATGTACTATTAAAAATGCATAGATAAATTACTTATATGAAATTATGTTTATACGGAAAAAGTAGTCCTTCAACACGTTCAAATTCAAAATCAAAAATTAAAAAAAAAAAAAAAATCACTTATCATACTCTTGAGTACTTTTTTGGAAAAAAAAAATCAGATTTAAAAACATAACTTTAAACTTTTTTATAGAAACTGAAAAAGAATGACTTCTTAAAAAAAAAGAAATCAACATTTTTAATTACATATCAAATTAAAACTTAATACAATTTTTTTAAAATTTGAAACAAACAAACCCATAATCTGTGATAATTAGAGCTGCTTGTATATACAATATACAAGTTAAATAAAATATTTATTGATTCACAGCAATAAATTACTTTCATCGTCGATCCACCTTGTTGCATAGAAATAGAAAAGAGTTTTTCTAAGCAATGCTCTTTATTAAGGAAGTCAAAATTGGTTAAGTTTATAAACTTTCATATGGGCCTTATGCAGTGAAAACTTGAAAATCTCTCTCCTATGCATCATTTTCCTTTTTTAAATTCTTAACTGGTGCCCCAACATTGGTTGGAAAAATGCAAATAGAAATACACTTTTAAGGCACATCTCTTGCTACATGTATATATAATATGTATAATATATACACATGAAGACAACCTAATCAGTTAATAACAATGATTCCAGCTTAATATTAGCTATGAATGTTTTCTTTCCCACTTCCCTTCACGCCTGTTGTCCCTTTCTCTCCTTTCTCCAAGTTGCCTTGACTTGCTTCCCCTTGAACCATGCCTTTGGGATCCATATCCACCAGATTGGCCATCAAAAGCTGAAACTAGTTCTGGATCTCCCATGCTGCCAGTATCCCCTGAATCCTTGCTTCCGTCAACATTTTCTTCATACATGCTGCTGCTGTCATCCTGACGATCACGAGACTGTAAGATGGTAGGCTGGCCGGAGAATGTCCGGGAGCCGGAAAGAACTATCGTTGGTGAGGCTGCTATTGACGAACTAGTGGAAGGAATTTCCGGCTGCAAGCTCCCGGTACCGGCTCTACTATTCCCTTCATTACCAGATCTTCCGGTCTCTCTTTCCCGAAATCTATCTCGTGGTCGACTGTAAGATGAGAAACCCAGTAAACCATATAAAACAATTTATCATGCACATCACCCAAAAATAATAAAAAGAAAATATATGAGGGCTGAAGGGTGATTTGCTAAAACCCTAAAGACTCAACATGTATTTATAGCAAACAATAACAAGTGTTGGACCCAAATATTGTTCTGTAGGAACTTTGAACTGAGACTAAAATCAGAGAGCCCAAACCACCCAAAGGTGAAAAGGTTGCTTACTAGTCTTGTATTTACAACTCATTACAAATTTTCTCTTTAGTTGTTATTGAAAACCTAACATATGGCTATTGTGTAGGCTGAGATCTCCATTAATGCCAAAACAAGGACTACATCCAAACCAATTGGTCAATCAACTTTTAATGAAATGTCAAAAAATCATTTGAGCTATACAAACTGCTGCAAATTGGGACCTTTATGCAAAACCGATCGATGATAAAGCAAAGAAAAAGCACAAAATAATCTGTCCTTTCCAACATAAAACAACAATCAGTTCCACTAAGTAGATTAGGCGATGCCATGGTGTCCTATTAGAAATCATGTACGTAGACAAATCATTAAGTTTTACATCTTTCTAAATGGTTTTACCAATAATTTCCTTGATCCCCCTTTATCTCCCTCGATCTGACATAATCTTCTCAATGGGGTTTCTATGGGTCTTCTCCACAAAAGATCTAAGACGAGATTCTACCATCTTTTCTACCATAAATATTACCTCAACTCTCTTTCTAATATATTTATTCCGAGTCCTATCTTGTCTAATAAATCCATTCATCCAGCGTAACATTCTAGTCTATGCAACATTGAGCTTATTATTAGGTTACCTATCAACATTCAGCTCCATACATCATATGTCCCTTCCAACATACAACAACCAAGTCTTGGTCCCACTAGGTAGAGATGTCCTTTCCAAAATGGAAAAGAAAAAAAATAAATAAATATGACCTATACCAGTATTGCTCTATTTCACTTGGATCACATCGCATAAAAGACTCATCCAGGGAACTAATCTAACAACTTACCTGCCATGAGTGGAGGAAGGATAGTCCCGCCGAGATGGTCGAAGTCCTGATTCAGCTTGCTCTATTTCACGCTGAAGTTCTCTCTGCATATAAATGGAAAGGTATTATATTTCAAAGCACTGAAGCAAAAAACCATAATATATATATATTTTGGATAGAAAAAGAAATTTATAAGAAGAGAAGAGAATGTACAAAGAGGATGAGACATCCTCACAGAGATACAAAAGAAATGGCTAAGACCTAAAGGGACAAACAATGTAACAACACATGCTAATTCTTTGAATATTAACTAGAGGAATACAACAATGGCATCAACAAAGTGCTACCGCAGAAGCGCCGTATCCTCTTAAGTGAACCACTAACAGGATCCATGATGATTGCTCAACTGATAACTGGTGGTTAAGTCATGAAGAAAATTTCTACAAAGGGAAATCACTCCAATTAATGTGTCTACAACAGCCAGCATTGCGAAAGATGGTTGCTATGCTTGCTATCTGACATTGGCCGCATTATCAAGAAGTCATCAAGAAATCCTACTTCGATGGTGATTTACAAGAGAATGTTTATATGGGAGAAAGCACCTAGATTTATTGCAGAGAGGGAGTCTGCATTTGTGTAAACTGTACAAATACACAAATCTCTATGTAATAGTATCTAAAGGATTATTAGTAGTGGGCTTGGGCACGTACTAGTACCAGACCTAACTGGTAGTACAAACATGAGCATCAGGCTATTGTATTTGCATGACATCTTAGAATCTGTATCCTAATGCCTAGACGAGAGTTTGTCCCTTTTGCTGTTTTGAGTTCATGGGATTCACCTCTATAATCTTCCCTGCTTCCCTCTAATTTGTTGTCTTACTATCTTCCTCTCGTTTCAGTTTAGTTTGAAGCTATTATTTTAACTTCTTAAAACCTCAATGGTATCATTAGGTCATGACTCAAGGTTCAGGGAGCGGTTACTATGGCTGCCAACTGATTTCTTAGCCAGCCAGTGAGTGGTCGCTGGTAACAGGACTAGTGCATCAGCTGGGTACTGAGCAATTGGAGCCAGGATACATACATGAGCTCTAGTCTTCCATGAAAGGCTCAAGCACATTGAGGACTCTCAATCACTTACAAAAGGGGAAAATTCTATTTGGAGAAAGTGTTGATGTATTATTCATAATTCTAATAACCTATTGGCAGATACATTTACCAAGTGCCTCACAGATCTGAAGCTCAATCATGTACATGATTACACCCCAGCTTGTGCAGTAAGGGGACAGCGCTAGACTATGAAATATCATAAGCCTTATTGAAGTGAGGTAGTGCAATTAGTACGACACTAATACTTAACCAATATTTGGAGTTTAAATAGGTTTTGGAGATTAAATAATACAATTCAGAATGAAAATTCCTGTTTTCTAAGCACTATTACCTGCGTTTGCCTCTCTTTCTCCATATCAAGATTGTGACGCAGTTCCCTTGTTTTAGCACGCTCTATTTCCAGCAATCTCTGTCTCTCCAGCTCTTTCTCCATTTCAGCTGCTCTCTCCCTATGCAATAATTTCAAAATGCTCAGCTTCCAGTACAACAATCAGAATAACACAAAGGAGTTAAGGAGATTTTATCAAAGAAAGAAACATAGAAACACAAAGGGACAGTAAAATCCTCAATAAGGAGTAGAAACCTATCAAGTTCTTGAAGAAGTTCTGCCTCCCGTAGAGTTGCTTCTTCCAAATATTTGTGCCGGGCATGTCTCATAAGTAGTTTCTTTTGCCTACGGGCTAGAATATCTTCTTTAAGTTTGGACTTCTCTCTAACAAAAACATAAGAATGAAGTTTTCAAAGAATTAGCCACAGACCTTAATAGCAAACACAATAAAAAGTTCAAAAACTGAAAAAGAAAGAGCTAAAAAACAAACACAAAGCAAGTTACAGTAACCCTGGACTATGCTGCAAATAGTAAGGAATACAATCATAACCAGAATTCATATTGGTACTCCATAGTTTTGATTTTCCTTTTTTTTTCTTTGGCAAGACGACAGATATCAAGAACTTTTAACAGAATGGAAAAAAGTAATAACACCCAGTATCAGGTGGTATACTCAACATAAAAGAAGAGAAAAATTAAATACAAAATTATAAGAACTTAGCCACCCAATCACATGGGCTATCTGTCGAACTAAGATTATAAAGAAACCACATGTTTTAAAGAGGTAAATCTATCCCATAGGAAGTATGTGGAGAGGTCCACATAGTCTTACAATCAAGGAAGAGAAAACCGGACTGGACATCGAATCGGACAGGTAACTGGTTTGAAGGTTTAATGGTTCAACCGGGATTAAACCAAAATATAATTAAAAAATATATATTTTATAAATTTACCTACAAATAAATATATCTACGATCAATTATATGCTATAAAATAAATAAATAATTATTAAAATATACCAGAAAAGGTAAAATAAAATTTTAACATAACAATAATTTCAAAGTGGAAAGATTACATCAAAGTATTAAAGCTAAGCAACAGTAGTCCATAAAAGAAAAATGAAAGTATAAAAGGCACATCACAAGCTTGAGCATCAAAGGAACACAAAGCAATAAACTCGTTGGCCACAAGATAGCATAAAAGCTCGAGCAAATAAAATTGCAAAATAACATGTTTCCACAAGGCTAGGGAACAACATAAGCAGGCATTGCCTTAGAATCTGTTAGTTGTAAAAAATAAGGAGCAATAACCAATCTGCAAAACATCATAACCATAGCAAATCAATATGGCAGCTTCAGTCCTCTGGCTATATCTAGTCGGCTAGTCCCATATCGGCCAAAGAAGAAAAAGCAATGTCTTGATGTTATTAAATCAGAGAGTGGGCTGTTTCATGGCTATTGGCTATGTGACTTGTGAAGCCCATATAACAAGATAATTGTGTGTGGGCTGAGTTATCAAATGGGCCATTTAAAGAGTTAAAATATTTTTACTAAGTCAAAACTTTCAAAAACTCAAACCCGTGGGTTGTCTAAACCGCAACTGGTTTACCAGTTTAAGCGGTTTTTGACCAGTCTCAGTGGTCTTTTAACGGTTTAACTGGTTTTCCAAATTCCAGTATTTTATCAATAACCAGACCAGTGACTTGGCCGGTTCCCAGTTAATCCGATTGGACCGACCGGTCCAGTCCGGTTTTTTCTTCCTAGTGGATTCCTGACATAGCTAAAATCTATAATTACTTACAAGGACTGAATGCACTCTCTGATTTGCTGAAGCCGTGAAACATCCTTTCCAGAGGCTGCAAAGAATCAAGTTTTGTAAAATAGACCAAAAAAATAGCTGTGTTGATAACAAAAATCTCTACGAAAAGTTCAGTCTTTGTAAAAAGAATCCTTATGTGCTGGAGCAAAATGTACTTACAGGGGAAGCTTTGAATCTGATTTCCATCTTTGGAATCCTCACTCCCTCTTGGTAGTGTATGTTCCTTCTTTATAATGTCCAGTTCCAGCTCAGCCTCCTCTACCTCCTAGAAAACAAATGCTCAACTACATGTAACTAATTGTGAGTTCAAAAATAATAAACGGTGTACTTGTGACCACTCTTACCATATCATCTTGGTCAATTTTCTTTGAAAACATATCAAAATATGAGTGAACTGCCGTTAGGTTGGTAAGGACCTGTTGCAAATGTGCGAAGTTTAAAATCAAGACAGGGATATTTGCTACTATGATTGAACAAAATGCATGGCAAGTGAAATAGGAAGTGATATGCAAACCTAGGCAAGTATCCATATGATCATCCCTTAAAATGTTGAGTACCGTCATTAGTCATACAAATAGCAAAGTTTTAGGTTTTTAAAAAGATAAAAGCATGTTAACCTTAAAATTCCTTTATGAATGTAAAGAATTAAAAAGAGAGAGAGAATAGAAAATGTCTTGGAAAAGTCAGCAACCCCAACAACAATCAAGCATTTTTCACACTAGATGGGGTTAGGTATATGGATCAACGATGCCACTATGTCCTATCATATAGACCAGGCCTATAATCAAACCATTAACATCTAAATCCATTTTAATGGTTTTTTTTTTCACTAGAGTTTTTCTTTGTCTCCGTCTACTTGTGTCTATTGGGAAACCTTCCATGCCTTGATTGGCTGTCTCTGATCTCTACACATGACCAAAGAATCTAAGGAGAGATCATTCCATTTTTTCTTATAATAGATGCCACCTCAACTTCTTTTCTAATGGATTTATTCCTAATGTTGTCTTCTTGTGTGCCTACTCCTCCAACACCAAACTATCATATTCATATTTAATGCATTCATTCCTTAAGCCTGGGTGGTACATTACTTATCACAAATAACCCTTGAAACACCTGTCAATTTCATCCACTCCACATCCTGAATACCATGATTGCATCTCTTTCTGTTTCTTGTCATTTTGTGTGATTGACAAAAGTCAGTAACACATATTGAAAGATAACCCAAAATAGGGCATCAAAGTCATTCACTGACTTAGGTGAAACCAGTGACCCAAAAGAGAGGAGACATATCTATCACAGATATAAAATTCCAAGATTTAGAAAACGGCGGAGATAAAATGGATTCCATCCTTTTTGTTATGAGAAAATACCCTCTTTATAAAACCGAGGGACAAAGGGAACGAGTCACTTCATGAAAGTAGTTGTTAAAAAAAGCAATGCTTCTGGACACCAAATTGCCAATGCTCATGCCTCTCACTTATGCCTACAACAGCTCTCCCAAATCCTAATTTGTTGAAACAATTCTGTCAGGAGGCAAATAGCAGGTGGATGTGGCATACCAACATTTTGTTACACAATATTAGCATCACACGAGATAGATCCATCAAACACATGGTGCATGTACAAAATGACTGAGTTTGACAAAAAAAAAAGGATTTTGGTAAAAAGGATGACATAGCTATTTTATTATCTATTACCTGCAGAACAGCTTCACGTGTATTAGCAAAATCAGGATCATATTCCTTTGAAGCACTTGATGAAAGAACTTCTTTCAGGGCCTAACATACAAGGATATTGATGGGAATCAATATGTGAAAAGAAAAAGCATATAAAACTCAAATTATCCTTGGAACAAGAAATGGACTTAATGTGCTATAAATAAATTGATATGATGACTAATCTCATTCTAGCATATACCGATCTGGCCTTGTCTCCTTCATCTCTCAAACTACACAGAACTTGACAAGTCCTCCTCTCTATGTCCCCAAGCTTGCTATCTGGAAAGCAATAGAACATAAAATTCACAATTAGGAGCACGCATAGATTAATTCAAATCATAACATGCCTATTCCATATAGATATAGCATAATAACAAGCACAAAAATCTGTACCATGTTTCATTGAACCTAAATCTTCAATACTTCTCCATACATTATCAGGAATTAATGAAATATCTTCAGCTGGTGAGTACAAGCAGGCACAAGCAATAAGTGCCAATGAAAGTTGTAGGATAGAACCCTCATGTGATGGTTGTGTGTTATGCAAACAACAAATAGTATCAACTGCCATTAGAAAAGATTGTATCTGACGGTGCTCAGCAAATGGAATGTAATTTGAAAGAAGTGCCATTGCATGAACCCTTATTTGTAACGATGAATCGGATGATGCCAGCACAACAATTTCATCCCAGGTATTTGAAACCAGATGAGAGAGAACATAATCAGGGACAGATACAGCTAACTTATTTGGAACCAAATCAGTGCAAATTTTAGAATTTATAATCGCACTTTCTCCATTTGCACATTGGCCAAGAAGTTTTCCCAAATGTTTAATAGCTATAATTCGTTGCTCAGGTTCAGCATGGCCCAACAATGCGCAAAATAGGTTTATCAGAGGAAGTTCACTTTCTTGACTGTGATAGATGCCTCTGTCAATCAGAGAAGAGAGCCATTTATCACTCTGCAAGCGCCAGCAGATTTTAGGGGCACTGCAAGATACATTCTTTATTGCAGAAGAAATCATGCCTATTGCATTATCCAGAGAAAAGCCATAGGGTACTCCAAGTAGACAATCAAGCATCAAGCAAGAAAATTCCCAGCAACTGCTTTCTTGAAGCTTTAAGATCAATTCAGAGAGGCCTTCAATACCTATTTTCCAATGAAGTCTGAAGAGGTCAGATGATTTAGCTGGTGAAGAATTTTGATCATCGTCAGCATCATGAAATGTTTGAGAAAACGAAGTCAAACATTTTGAAAAGACAAGACACTCCGCCGATGCTATTGTCAGTTTTCTGGTTAGCTGATGATGAAGATTCCAGCAGCGCTCAATAGCTGGGCTAAGCACATTAATAAGAACCTCTATGTCTTTAGAAATTCCTTCTAAATCTTCAGAACTTAAATCACACTGATCAACATCAGCAGTAGAATTGTTCATTTCTATTTTTTGAACATCATTCTCACTTGAAGTCTTACAGACATCGCTAAGAAACCATGACTTTGGCTCTGAGTTATCATCAGAAAGAACACCAGCATTCACAGAAGGGATAGGAGGCAGCTGAAGAGGAATAAGACCAAATGCTTTTAAAGTATTCACCAACAATAATTTGCAATTATCCATAACACATTGAAATGCACAGAGATAATCATAGAAAGAAGTAGTTGGCTCAATAACAGCAAAGTTTTTCCAGTTTAATAAAGACTGCAAAAAGTCCCTTTTGTAATGAAAAGACAAGTCAGGAAAAACTGAAGCCAAAATAAATATAGCCAATGCTACATTGTACCCATTGTCTTCAGAATTATGTTCGATCTCATTCTTCTGCTTAATTTTATCAAAAAGAACATCGAAGCATAATTCCTCAAAGTTAAGACAGGAAGAATCATCACCCACTAGCCTTTCATAATGTGAGCTCTTGGACAAAGAATATGAAATGATAGGCTTCAATAAATGCAATACAGAATCAAGAAATGACACATCACAGTATGCAGCACTTGAGAGTGAAACCAGCACTTGCACCAATTTAGGTGTCTCAGGAACCATAGCTTCCATGTGCTCAACAATAATGGACTCGAGTATATAAAGGATTATTGCTCTGGCATTCTTTGCATTATAGCCTTTTAAGTTCTCATTACCAATAGAAGAAGCAAAAGAAAATGACCATGAACACATATCAGAAAACCAACACAAAATATCAGGCACTAGAGTTGAAGAAACAGATCTCAGCCGAAAACCAACAGCCTCTAAAATAGCTTCTCCAAAAGTTTGAAATTGCCTTTTCATATCAGGAAAGAACTTCCAGAGCTCAGGATAGATTGCATAGAAAGAGTGGTCTTTATTATGGTTTTGACTATGCCGTTCATACTCTTTTTTACCTGAAGAACCATGTTCACCATGTAAATCTTCAAGTTTAACCTCCTCATACTTTTTTTCGACGACATTATCAACAACAGCAAGATCATCAGCAAAAATGGAAAGTAAATATGTCAACTGAGACAAATCCGATGCAAAGGAAGTTTGGTCCTTTATATACTGTTTTGCATTACGAGATACTGCCATCCAACCAAGAAATCGAACCAAAGGATATGATGAACCAGAAAATTGAGAAATTCTCTGCATCCATGCTGATGAGGGAATTAAGTTTCCACAGAGGTAATTATTCTGGATTTTAGTCCCAAATTTTTCCTTTTCGTCTCCATTGCTTGAAGCAATTACCAGTTGTTGTAGCAGTAACCAACGCCGCTCTACCCCATGTGTCCTTTCTTGTGCCAAATGCAAACTACCTTCCTTCAGCTGATTATGGAAAGATGCCAGCATCTTGTTCAAGTCTTCAGCATATTTTAAAATGATATCAATCACAAGTTCTGGTGGACAATAAAGTTTGGTGCCGGAGTGCAAAAAGTACAGAAGACTCTGCAGGAGAATCTCATGCATGGAGGTTTGGTCTCTTCGCAGCCGTTGCATCAGAAAGTTACACAGCAAAGCTTGGTTTTGTCGAACCAAGGTAAGAGCATCTGCATATTGTACATCATCGAGAGAAAGTTTGATAACCTGTTCATCAAATCCTTCAGCAGAATATGGATTGTCTTCCCCATCAGGTACGCTTAAATGATATTTCCTATCCAATTCTGCAGCCTCAAGCAGTATGTGAAAAACAAGTTTATCTCTTTTTCTTTCAACATGTGCTACTGTTTCTAAATTAATTTTGTTCTTTCCAAAACCCTTCATTAACTCCATAATACCACGAGACAGCAATGTTTTGCTATCATTGATGTGCAAAAGGTCCACAAGTTTTGAAGAGGCTCCAATAGACAACATAAAATAAGGATTTACATAACATTCTGCTGCCAACAGCAATGCATCAATTGCAGCATCATGGCTTTCGGCAGTAATGTCATTCCGAGAATGCAAATCTAGAGCCAAGCGTCTAAACTCAGAAGCACGAAGCTCACAATCATGGTAGTTCAAAAGTTGAAAATAATCTGCCTGCAGGTTGAAGTATTCAAAACCAAGACCAACATCGAAGACAATATTAGTTGGAAAATGATGACTGGAATGTTTTTCAATCACTTGTCTTGATTCCAAGCTCATATCCCCATAGTTAGCAACAGGGCTATTTTGATTAGGAATATTAGAGAAGTTGGTCAATGTAATATTCTGTAGTTCTGGTGGGGCAAAAAGTAGATTGCGATCTTCAACAGAATCAGATTTTCCTGCTGTTTCTGAAACATCTGTTTTGCCATCAGACTCATCATGACTATTTGGCTTAGGAAAACCACCAGCACCATTTAAAACAGATGAAACAGGTGAAACACATGCAGTTTCAGGTTCAGCTGGTTTTGAGGCAGACTTGCACAGGTCAACATCAGATGGCAATGGCATGTGTGGTTCCAATATTGAGAGAAGCACACTGCAGGAGAAAGTAAGTGTAACACAACAGGAGAAACAGATTAGTTTCTGAGAAGTTTCTTTATGTTAAACCAGATGGCTCGATAGAAAGGAGTAGAAACCTAGTTTTCATGAATCCTTAAGCATTAATTACAATAAACCACATAGAGATCCAACTGCATTTTATGTATGCATTAAAGAATTTAACTAAAACATGAATCATTCTCAACCTGGCTGTTTAAATGGGGAAGATCAACAACATATAATATGAACTGCAAAAATTACACTTAGCTACAGCACAAGACAACCATGCATTACCTAGGGGCCACAGATCCAAGCCTCCATTCAGATTCCAAAGAAGGCAGTACAGCTGGCTTTTGCACTGCAGTACAGATTATATTGAGAGCAATCATGCAGTTATGCTCCTGCTTTTCTGGAAATGAAGACAACAGATCTCCAAAAGCTATCTTGCTTTTCGATGCAGCAATGGCAGGATCCAGAAAAGGCTCCAGCATCTCCACAAGAAAGAGGATTCTGTGTTTAACTTCCTGGAATAGGCAAATGCAAAGTATTAACACAATTTAACTGATCTCATTTTAAGTAAACTACCCTTTCGGACTGTCAAAGATTAGGTTGACTTCAATTTTATTCCACCAAGATAGGTAACATCAATCGAGTCCTTCAATAACAAAATAAAAAATTAAAAAATAAGAATTCATTTTAACCCCATCATCCCATAGATTTTGTTAGGACAGTGGACATATAGTTAATGGGCATTAGTAGTTAAGAATAATACTCAATCAAGCAGTCAGATAGAAAGGTTATTAAAGAAAGTGTAAGAAATGAACAAAGGTTGTTGAGAAATTGGTAATTGAGAGTTTTGGAGAGCAAGAGAGCAAGGGATCTCTCGAATACCCCTAACCTTTATATTCTCTTTCAGCAATAATGCAAATTTTCTCAGAGTTCTCTTGTAGTTTCTGATCCAATTCTAATACTGATATCGTTAGGACTTAGGACACTGGACCTAAATTACTAATTGACAGTTTGGTAGAGCAAGAAGTATTTCAAATATCTCTGACCTTTGTATTATCCTTCAGCAATAATATGCATAATTTTAGAGTTTCTACTTTTTGATCCAGTTCTAATATATTTTGAATTAAGAATTTTCTTGTAGTTTTTTATCAAATTCTACTGGATTTTGAACTAACTACTCGGATCTATGTAGATTATACATTTGAACTAAGTATTCTAACTATGTAACAGCTCTTAAGCTAACTGCCTGAGCTATAAACAGCTGACATGCAACTGTACTAGTCCAGGTCAGCATGAGCTCTTTTCAGCTGACTCTAACATCTTTACTTGAGGTGGGTGAGCACTCTCACCTTAATTATTAGAAGGATCTATCAGTAGATGTTCCCTTTAATTGTGTATTTCCATGTATGTAATGCAAATCCTTGCATAATTCTCCTATTCATAAACTTTTGTGTCCATGATTTTTGTTGAAAGGATCTCGGCCATACCCTGAATATCATGGCAGTAAATATTCAGTCATAACAGCTGTATATCCCTAATTAGGATAGTAATGTTCTTTCTTTATTTGTAGAGATTGTATAGCTAAATATATTTAAGAGGAGAATATTTCCCTCCACGTTTCTAGGAATAGGATTTGATTCTGATTGTATCAAAAGCCTATTTAATTTTGTCCTGTACCGAAAGAAATTTAGAATGAGAAAAAACCCTTTTCTACATGGTATCAGAGCGCGATCTGTACCATCAGTGATACCTTCATGTTTCCATGGCAGAAAAGAGTGAAAAAATAGAGGAAGGACCTAAGGTAGAGACTGGCAATGCAACCCAAGCCTGCCCAATGGAAGGTACCTTTCTCCATATTACTGGTACCAAATTAAACGGCCATAACTACACCCAATGGGCCAGATCATTCCGAATCTTCCTCCACGGCAAGGGAAAGGATGAATATATCACTGGTGACGCTAAGAAGCCACCAGAAAAGAAGGAAGCTATAGCCTTGTGATGTCATGGTTGTTAAACACTATGACCAATGAAATCAGAGAAGATTTCACGTACTTCAACACAGTGCAGGAGATCTGGACCGCAGTAGAGGAAACCTACTCAAATGTGGACAGCACTTCTGCCATTTTCGAGATTAAGAGCCTCCTCCACAATTTTGAAGCAAGATAACTCAACCGTTACTGAGTATTTCAATACACTAGCCCGATATTGGCAGCAGTTGGACATATATGTGGAGAATGAGTGGAAATATGCAAGTTGCTGGTTGAAAAGGACCATATATTCAAGTTCCTCCTTGGTCTGAATCACGACCTTGATGAAGTCCTTGGTAGGATATTGAGCACCAAGCCTCTGCCCAAGATCTGAGAAGTATTTTCTGAAGTTAGAAGAGAAGAGTGCCAAAGGAATATATCGATAGGAGACCAAAATTCTGGGCATGCAACAGAAAGCTCAGCCCTTGTTGTAAGATGACCAAGAATCCAGTCTCAGCAGAAAAAGCCTAAACGTGTATGTGAACATTGCAAGAAGATTGGCCACACAAAAGACACACGTTGGTTCCTCAAGGGAAAACCATCAGATTCCAAACTTCAGAGGTAAAGAAAGCCAAGGTTATTCTGTCTCATTTCATACAGCTGACAGCAATTTGGAAAGTGCAGAATCTAAAAGGAGTCCCTTCAGCAAAGAACAAATGGAGATGCTACAAAAACTTCAACAAACCCTGAAACCAGAGACCACAAGTAGTACTGCTACCATGGCACCGAAAGGTAAACATTTATTTGCTTTATCTGTCTACAAAGGAAGAAAATCAACCTGCTGGATTGTGGACTCCGGAGCTTCAGACCACATGACAGAGAACATTACTAATTTCAGCAAGTATTTCCCTTGCCATGACAACTCCTCAGTCCATATTGCTGATGGAACTGCTGCAAAAGTCATGGGTAAAGGCTTAGTGAATACCTCACGGGATATCATCCCACAAGATGTGCTTAATGTCCCTAAAACTTGAGTGCACTGTACTTTCATTTAGAAAATTGACAAGAGATCTAAACTGTGTTGCTAAATTCCTTCCTTATCTTTGTGAATTTCAGGCTTTGGGTTCAGGGAAGAAGATTGGCAATGCGGAAGAATATGGGGGGCTCTACCTTATTCAGGTCGATGACTCCAAGGATGATCAGAAAGTGGTAGATTCTGCCTGTGCAACAGCCACAATTGAAACTGACTCTGTAATGCTATGGCACTACCGCCTAGGCCATCCAAATTTCGTGCACTTGGAAAAATTGTTCCCATCATTCTTAAATAAAAATTCCAAGTATTTTGATTGTGAAGTGTCTCAATTATCCAAACATACACGAAATAATTATCCCACACAACCTTACAAACCTTCCCATCCTTTTGACTACACCACCTTTGTCCATAACCATCACCCCAACCATGGCAAATTAGACCCTACCTCAATTCCTTGTATATTTCTGCGCTATTCCGCCAACCACAAAGGATACAAATGTTACTCTCCCTCCACCAACAAATTTTATCGCTCCATGGATGTTACTTTCTTTGAACGTAAGCCATTCTACCCCCAAACTCAAATTCAAGGGGAAAGGAAGGATGAATTTCAGTTCTGGGAATATGACAATACAGTCTCGGTTGAAGGACAACAAACTAGCAACCGCAATGATAGAACCCGTATCCTGAATGACGGTAGTGTATTAATGAGATTGGGGATTCCTTGGCAATCACCAAGAACCCTAGCTGAATTACAATGGGAAACAGAGGAGTTAGAGAGTCCTCAACTCTGTTACAATGTACAAAAATGAACAACTCACTCTGATTCTAACCTTATCACCCTTTTATTCTCCAATTTCTCCCCCTAACTGCCTTTCCCACTCTCCTAACTGCCTATACACAGCTGTTAGTTATTAGTTTTTCTGCTAACTGCCTCTACTTATTTCTTCCTTCTCTCATACACCTTCCCATACCATGTATCCCTATCACTACTCCCCCGCTGGAAAATCACCTTGTCCTCAAGGTGAGCTTCTGGAAATTGTTCCCTTAACCTGTTCAGGTCCTCCCAAGAGTTGTCATGTGCTGGCAGATGCTTCCACTTGACCAATACTTCCGCATTGCCACTGGGGGAGTGCCTTACCTGCAGAACTTCTTCTGGTTCTGTCTGCATAACTCCTCCTTCTGATAGTCCAGGTGGCAGTTCAGCTGGTTGGGTTTGGGGTGGGAGGCCCGTCTTGAGGTGGCTCACATGAAAAACTGAGTGCAATTTGCACCCACTTGGTAGTTCCAGTCAATAGGTCACAGGTCCAATTTTTTCCAGCACCTGAAAAGGCCCATAAAACCTAGGACTGAGTTTCTCATTAACCTTTCTAGCTAATGACTTCATGCGATAGGGTTGCAGCTTTAAAAATACCCAGTCACCCACTTCAAATGTCACCTCCCTTCTGTGTTTATCTGCATACTGTTTCATCTTTTGCTGTGCTAAATCCAAGTTGGATTTGAGATCATTGAGGACTTCATCCCTTGAGGTCATAAGGGCTAGTACCTCAGCAACCTTGGAAAGGTAAGTTTCCCTCCAAAATAGGACTGGTGGGGGCCTGCCATAGAGAGCTTGGAACGGGGAAACTTTAGTTGAAACGTTGAACGTGGTGTTGAACCAATATTCAGCCCAAGACAACCAGTCCACCCACTGTCTGGGTTTAGACCCTGCAAAGCAGCAAAGGTATGTCTCCAAACAGTGATTGATCACCTCTATTTGGCCATCTGTTTGAGGATGATAGGAGGTGCTATATTTCAACTTGGTGCCAGCTGGATGGAAAAGTTCAGACCAGAATCTACTGAGGAAAATTGGGTCCCTGTCTGATATGATGACCAACTTCCTTAACAAACAGTTGGGCTACATCTTTCGCTGAATATGGGTGAGAAAGTGACAAGAAATGAGCAAATTTTGTCAAGCAGTCAACCACAACCATTATTGAATCCTTTCCTTTTGTACCTGGGAGGCCATTAATAAAGTCCATGGAAATTTCTGACCAGACTTGTGTTAGTATTGGTATTGGTTGCAACAGTCCAGCTGGTGATAAGGCTTCATATTTACTGGTCTGGCAGGTTTGACAGTTAGCAACATATGCTTTAACCTGCTGGCACATACCCCTCTAGAATATTGCAGCAGCCAGCCTCTTGTAGGTTCTAAAAAATCCTGAATGGCCCCCTGATGGAGAGTCATGAAACTCTGCCAGCAAAACAGGAATTTGGGATGAATTCTTAGGGATTACTACCCGTCCCTGCTAAACCAGCCTTCCTTGGTTTAGGCTGTAGCCTGAAAAATCCTGACCCCCTTGGGACAACTTGTGGATTATCTGTTGGAGGTGTTCATCTTCTTCTACCTTTGCTGCAATTGTTTCCCACATATTCGTTTGCACCACTGAGATGGCTTGGTATAGCATTTGATGCGAAAGCACATCTGCAGATGGGACTCCTCATCCTTGCTATACACTAAGATGTCATCGAAAAACGCCAAAACAAATTTCCTAAGAAAGGGTGTTAGAACGTCATTCATTAGTGCCTGAAACGTAGAGGGGGTGTTAGTTAAGCCAAATGGCATAACAAGAAATTCATAATGGCCATCATGGGTTTGAAATGCTGTTTTCTCAATATCCTCCTCAACCATTCTAATTTGGTGTCCAGCTTTGAGAAAATGACAGCACCAGTTAGTTCATCTAGGAGTTCATCAATAACAAGAATTGGAAATTTGTCCAAAATAGTGATCTGGTTCAAGGCTTTATAGTCTACACAAAATCTCCAACTATTGTCCTTCTTCTTAACCAATAGTATAGGGCTAGCAAAAGGGCTCACACTAGGCCTAATTATACCAGCATTTAGCATTTCCTGCACTAACTTCTCAATCTCATTCTTTTGATAATGTGTATAACGATAAGGTCTAAGGTTAGGGTTCTGTGCACCTTTCTTAAGTGTGATGGCATGGTCATACTTCCTTGTTGGGGGTAGTTCCAGAGGTTCAAAGACCTTAGGATGCTCCTCCAAAACTTGCTGCACTGCTGTTGGTGTTGCTATGACATGGGATAACTGAGTGACCACTAGCCACAATTGCACTACAAATCCCTGTCCTTCCTGCTCTAATTCCCTCAGAGATGCCCTTAAGGTTGTCCCTCCATAGCACAACTCTAGTGCTCCTTGTAACACCACCCAACAATCACCCACTTGAAATGATAATCTGGACTTCCCAAAATTAGTTAAGGTTTCCCCTAACTTATCGAGCCATGCTGAGCCCAAGACTAGCTCAGAATTATCCAAGGGAAAGATATAAAAGTCCTCTATGACCTGCAGGTTGGGAAATTGAATTTCCACTTGCGAGCATTTTCCTTTTCCTTGGGTTTGTTCTCCTGATGCTACTATGACCACAAATGCAACTTCTTGATGTTGTAAGTCAGCTTCTCTTACAAATAAGGGGCATATGAAATTATGAGATGCCCCTGGGTCAATTAAAACTCTCACCTTGTGGCCTGCCACCTCTCCCCATGCTCTAATTGACCTTGGTGATGGGCTTCCTGCCATGCTTTTGTATGAGTGCTGCAGCTGCTGTAATGACTCTCCCAAATCTTCCACAGCATCGTGCCATTCACTCTCCCCCGGTCCCTCATGTTCTTCCTCTAATATCATGAATCGGAATCCTTTGTTCTTGCATACATGATCCCTTGTATATTTTTTATTTTTCATCACATGTGAAACATAGGCCTTTCATTCGCTTCTCCCTTAACTCCTCATCCGAGACAGGTCTAAACCCCTTGCGTGACCTTGTCCCCTTTTTTTCCCCCTCTTTGCTTCCCCATCCTCCCCACATCTAAGACCCTCCAGAGGAAGACCCACGGTCTTTGTTGAACACTGTGTTGTTACTGTTAAGTCTGGAAAATGGTCTAACAGCGCCTTTTTGCAATAGTTTGTTCTTGCTTTCTACTAGTTTAGCCAAATTCATGAGTTCATCCAGTGTATTGTAATGTAAAAGCTTGAGTTCGGCCTTTACCTCTTGACGTAAGTTGTTGAGGAAGATGCCTTGCAGATATCAGTGCTGTGTGATTTTCAAGGGGCTCGTGTACAACTTGCAGCGGTCCCTGTAATCACGAACGGAGCTCTCTTACTTCATCTCGACCAATAGCTCATATGGGTTTCTGCTTAGTTCTGGTTGGAATCGCTGCACCACATCCTCGCAAAACCTAAACCACGTCATATCTAGGCTTGAAGACTCCCACCAGCGGAAACACACTAGGGCTTTTCCCTCCATTGCAACCTTTGCCACCTGTAACCAATGTGCGTCAGGGACTTCCCGAATCTAGAAGTAGCACTCGATGCTATCCAACCAAGCATACGTGCCTTCACCGTGAAAAGATGGAACATCCAATCACCTCCACTGTTCGCCGCTGCGGTGGCGACCTTGGCCGAACGGTGCGCCATCATTGTCGCAGAAGTCCTCCTAAAAGGATTCTAGCCTATGCTACTTGTGTGGCCTTGGATCACTATTGTTCAGGTCTCGCTTTGGAGATCCTTCGCGATTGCGATCTCCCTCCTTCTCCAGATTGCACAGCCGCTCCGTCAGCTTCGAGAGGACGGTGGTGATCGCAGCTGCGGCCTACGTGTTCTTCGCATGGTCCCCCTCCAATTGCTTCTGGATCGTGCCTAGGGTGCTCTCCATCGATTCCACCTTCTTCTCCATTTTCGCAGTTCCCATGGAAGTGTTGCCTCAGGATGAGAAGATCTCTGATACCAGTGATAGAACCCGTATCCTGAATGGAGGTAGTGTATTATTGAGACTGGGGATTCCTTGATGATCACCAAGAACCCTAGCTGAATTACAATGGGAAACAGAGGAGTTAGAGAGTCCTCAACTCTGTTACAATGTACAAAAATGAACAACTCACTCTGATTCTAACCTTCTCTCCCTTTTATTCTCCTATTTCCTCCCCTTAACTGCCTTTCCCGCTCTCCTAACTGCCTATACACAGCTGTTAGTTATTAGTTTTTCTGCTAACTGCCTCTACTTATTTCTTCCTTCTCTCATACACCTTCCCATATCTTGTATCCCTATCACTCGACGGTAGAACAGACCTGCAGAACATCACTTTGGCAACCCTTGAACCAGAACCAGCAACTACAGACCTGCAAAACATCACTCCATCAACCCTTTAACTAAAGCCAGCAACCATCCCAAACAAGAAGAATACACAACTTACTGCACAAGTGGAGAAGCCACTCTTGGTATACTCAAGGAGAAAAAAGGGAACGTGATAGTAGGCAGAACCCCCCATAGTTCCGTAGGAAATCCAAGATTCCAACCGAATGCCAAAGCCCATGGAAACCCATCAAGGTATCACACCTCCAGGTCCAAACTCTCTTGGTACTCCTCTTGATGAACCTATTGATCTTGATTTACTAATTGCTATGAGGAAAAGTGTGAGACATTGCACTCTTCACCCCATTGGAAATTTTTTTTCATATAACAAATTATCACCACATTATAGAGCTTTTGTGACAGCACTTGACAGCACTCAAAACACCAAAAGATATCCAAGAAGCCTCGCAACATTTGAAGTGGGAAGCAACTGTAAAAGAAGAAGTCCAAGCTCTACAGAAGAAGAAACCGGTTGGGTGTAAATGGATTTTTTCTAAAAATCACAATGCAGATGGGAGTATTAATAGATACAAGGCACAACTAGTGGCAAAGGGGTTCACATAGACTGTGAAGAAATGTTTGTTCCACTGGTGAAACTAAACTCAGTTTGTGTCATCTTATATGTTGCAGCAAATCTTGAATGGCCCCCTACACCAACTTGATATAAAAAGTGCCTTCCTAAATGGCGAGTCAGAAGAGGAGGTCTACATGAAAATAACCCCAGGTCTTGAGACATCAAAGACAATTGGCAAAGTATGTGGATTACACAAGCCTTTATATGGCCTCAAACAATCACCCCAAGCTTGGTATGAGAGGTTAACCAAGGTGTGAATACTTATATTATAGGTTTTGAGATGCCAAAAAGGCAAATGACACAAAGGTGGAAGCATAATAGCATGGAGTTTCTTGAATATGATAAAGTCAAATGGTTAGAATAATAGAGATTTAGATCACTTTGTTAAAAGGTTTTTATTAAATAAGTTTATTTGGCTCTTGATAAGTTAATCAAAGTTTTAATCTAAGAAATGAGTTTGAATCTAAGGAAAATTTGACTTGAAAGAATTTAATTGTTTTTTTTTTTTTAATGAAGTAGTTGTTTTGATTTGTGAAAATATGAGTATGATTTGAAAGGAAACGTTTGAATGATGTTTAAAAATGTTTTTAGAATGAAAGAGTGACTTAAAGAATGTTAAAACTTTAATTTTTCAATTTCTAGAATTGTTGTAATCGATTCCTATATAATGTAATCAATTACCACGCTGTTCATGTGCCCAAAATGTGATTTTTTACTCTTGTAATCGATTACAAGGTGTGTGTAATCGATTACTAGAAACTTGACTGGTGCCAATTTTCAAAATTTGAACTGTATAATCGATTACCAGTTCCTGTACTAAAAATGTGCAAATGGGTGTGTTTTGAAGAGAGACATCGTTTGGGATTAATCCCCAACGGTCTACACTAATTTTTGCCTGTAAATACCCGTCATTTAACACTTTTTAACACAAAAAATATTGCAAAAGATCATTTTAACAATCATTCTCATTCATCAATCATTTGTTCAATACTTGGCCAAATACAGTTATTCTTGAGAAATCTTCCGGTGCTTCAATTTGTAATATCTCCTCTAGTCAGAAAGTGAATTCTTGTTTTATCTTATTGAGATTGTGTGCAAGGGTGAAGCATCCCTTATTAGAACAAGGGTTTGGTATCTCTTAGTTCTTGAGAGACTCAAACACAAATGGTGAGGGATCCCAAGGTGTAAGAGTGTTCTTCGGGTATAAAGAATTGAAAGTTAGTGGAACTCTCAAGTGGATTGCTTAGAGCGCTGAATGTAAGTCACAAGAGGTAACCAAACCAGTATAAATTAAGTTTACATTCTCTCTTTCCTTATCTTTTTACATTTATTGCAAGTTTACTTTTTAATATCTTGATCATCTATATAGTTAGAACTTTAAATCTCTTGCATTCTCATCTATTCAATTAAGTTTTCAATTCAATTTCTTACATTTGAATGAAAAAGAAATTAGAGTATGAAAATCAAGAAAAAGTTTGAGAACTCAATTCATCCCCCTGACTTGAGTTCATTGAGGCCACTTGAATAACACAAGTTGGTCAAGGGAAATGGCTTCATACAGTGTCAAACGGATCACACCATCTTTATCAACCATTCACTTGAAGGCAAGACAGCTTTATTCATTGTCTATGTTGATGACATTGTCATCACAGGAGATGATCAAGAAGAAACATAACGGCTAAAGGGACTCCTACCCAAGAAATTTGAAGTCAAGAATCTAGGAAAGCTCAAATACTTCCTATGAATGTAAGTTGCCCGATCACAAAATTGAATTTCAATGTCCCAAAGGAAGTATAAAATGGATCTCCTAAGAGAAACGAGTATTCTAGGATGTAAACTAGTTGATATTCCAATGGATCCAACAAGGAACAATGGAGAAGAGGATGACAACCCTCCAACTGATAAGGGGAAGTACCAAAGACTTGTGGGAAAGTTGATCTATCTTACTCACACTAGGCCAGATATCAATTTTGCTATAAGTATGGTAAGCCGCTTCATAAATAATCCAACCAAGAGCCACATGAAAGCTATCAACGGCATCCTCCAATATTTGAAAGGATCACCAGGAAAAGGATTGCACTTTGGGAAGAACCAAAACAGGAACATTGAAGTGTTTACTGATGCCAATTAGGCTAGATCAATCACTGACAGAAAATCCACAACGGGATATTGCTCCTTTACGTGGGGAAACTAGGTCACATGGAGAAGTAAAAAGCAGCAAATAGTCACCAGAAGCAGCGCTGAGGCAGAAATTTAGAGCCTTGTCCCATGGCATTTGTGAAGGGACATGACTCCAAAGGATGCTTAGATAATTGGGATTTGCCTCAAATGATCCCATAAAAATCTTTTGTGACGACAAAGCTGCCATCAGCATTGGTAAGAATCCCATACATCATGATAGAATCAAGCATGTGGAAATTGACAACCATTTTATAAAGGCGAAGATAGGCAATGGAAGTGCAAGTCTCGAATATATTCCCTCAACTAAGCAAGCAACAAATATCCTAACTAAGGGCCTCTCCAAGCCTATTTATGAGACTCCTAGATCCAATCTGGGAATGGTAGATATCTACCATCCAACTTGAGGGGGAATCCTGAAAGGATCTCGGCCATATCCTAAATAGTATGGCAATAAATACTCGGTCATAACAGTTGTATATTCCCTAATTAGGATAATAATGTTCTTACCTTATTTGTAGAGATTGTATAGCTAATTATATTTAAGAGGAGAATATTTCCCTCCTCGTTTCTAGGAACGGGATTTGATTCTGATTGTATTATGAGCCTATTTAATTTTGCCTTGTACAGCAAGAAATTTAGAATGAGAAAAGAACCTTTTCTTTTCTTTTTTCCCCTTTTCCATGGAATTTCCACTTTCTCTATAATTTAACTGGCATGGAATATTTTGATTTGGAAACCCTTTTGGGCCACCTTGACTCGATTCATATGGCTTCTCACCCTTATTTGACCCCTGGCCCTTTTGACAAATATTCTTGTAAATCTTTAATTTAAGTCCTTCATTTATATTTTGAATGGGGATTTTTCCTTCTAGATAAACCAACGTGGAAACCCAAGTCTATCACCAAGGTCAATCCTTTTATTTGGATCAAGGTATCTTGGGAACCTTAGTAGTTAGTCAGTTAATTAGTTGTCTATAAATAAAGGAAGGTAGGGATTAGTTAGGAGTCTTTGGTCATTTGGTTAGTCTTTTGGAAGAGATTGAGGGCTCTAGAATTCCCTCAAGTTGTAGAGATTACCTTGCACAGATTCTTAGGGTTCTTGGTGATTTTCCAAGGAACCTCATCAATACACATTCTTTTCGTAAATTCTTCACTTAGATACCAGTGTCTAACAAGGTTTAGAATAAAAAATATTGAAATATTAATATTCCTTGAGCTGATATCAATGTGATATAGTGCTGGAAATGAAAATATGAACAATAGCCGAAGAACAACCCTAAGCCTCAGAGAGGGTTAGTGTCTCCAAATATCTCCCAATTGTATTTTTACCCCCAATATACTCTCTCCCCGTACAAATGTGCCCCTTATCCGAATCCCACAAGATCCTCTATCCCCCCAGTTTTCAAGCCAGCTCAATAGTTAGTTATACAATAGTGTGCCCCTATCCCTCACCTTTGACCTCATGGTAATTTTCATCACATGCACTTTGGTTATCCTTGATAAACAATAGAATGTTATAGCATCATCTAATCCATGTAGCCGACTTCAACTAGTGAGATAAGGCTTAGTTTCTTCTTGTTGTTGTTGATGTCATTGTTGTTGTTACACTTCGGTTATCCTAAGTGTCATATCAATGTGTCCTAGGTCCCTAGACCAATTTTTTTAAGGTGAGCTTCCATGACTGTGGTAGAGGAGGGTGGCAATCTGCAGTCTATACTCTATTCTAAAATTTTGTGTGTTTGATCAGACTCAGATATTATTACCTTGGCACAGGACTTGATTTGACATAGGATTCAATGGTTAATGTCTTTTTGGTGCAAAGCTCAGACTTTTTCCTTAGGTTTCTCTATAAAATTGAGAGTTCAGAAAGTTTTCTTTCACTAATTGTTCTCTTTTTTGTGCTTTTTTTTTTTTTTTTTTACTTTTGTTTAGGAGGATTCCTTGTCCTCCTCAGTCTTTATCATCACTTTGACACTTGATTTGAGATGAGATTCAGCATCTTTTTGGTGCAAAGGTCACAGATCATTTTCTTAGGTTTCTCTAAAAGATATTGTGAAAGATCAGAAAGTTTTCTATCGCTGATCTCTCTTTTTTCTTCTTTGATTTAGAAGGACTCCTTATCCTCCTTACACTTTATAATTCTTTCTCTTCATCTTAATATATTTGTTCCCTCATATAAACTTCATCACCTTTCCTAGGCCTCTAGGTACTATATAAAACTTTTGTGTTAATTTGGCACTGAAACTTCCAGTTTAATATCTTGAGTAGAATGTAACAGCAAAAAATGGAAGGAAAAGGAAAGGGTGGGGAAATGCAACAGTTCTAAATGCTCTTTTGAAGTACGTGAAGTACCTTATATTTACCCAGTATGTCATCCATATGCCCAGATAGGGCAAGCAAGATATACTTCATGGCAGCACGAGCATGAACAAGTGAATTGTGAGCATCCTGAAAGACAAGCCAGTCTTAATTTGAAACCATAGCATAAAGCTTAGTAAATAACAATAATCAGCAACCACAAAATGATGGCAGTATGAAACCAACTTTCGGGCACTTTAACCTACATTATTCAACAAATGCATAGGATAAAACGTTGTAGCAAACTAGCTGCATGAAGATGGCCTAAGATCGATTCCCATTAAGTTACAAATCATCAAACAAGTTTCGATGAGATGAACAGAAATAAAGATCAGCATCCATGAAAACACGATGTAAGAAAGAATGACCAACAAACCTGTATTACACCCAAAAGATCCTCCAAGAGCTCCACAGCAAGATCAACCTATGCAAAAGACGTCCACAAATTTGGAATCAAACAATATTTAATAACAACAATTATGTCTTGACACGCATCCATAAGTGTAAATCCACCTTTTACCTTAACTAAGCCTTAAAAGAATTATAAGTAACTAAATAATTAACCACTTGTTAATGCAAAACTTACTTTTACATTTTTGTTTTGCAGAAGAAAATATAGAACAATTAATCCACTAGATGTTAAATTAGTAGGTGTTATAAAGGAAAAAAATGCATTCAGACAGCAGAGAGCTACGACGAGTTTGGACAGTAAGTGATCCTTGTTAACTTAGCTAGATGGCAGGACTGATCATCCTCCTGGCAAATATTTTTGTCAAGCAATCAAGCACAGCAAGGCCCAAACTTCTCTAAGCCACATTTGAAGGCTTTGAGCACCAGAAAACTTTGGAGACCCAAAAAACTTTGAAATTGAAAGTAAGGCTGGTGTGTATCGCTAGCATGACATATCAGTGAAATTACCATCAGCATGATTCACGATAGGAGGCTGGCATATATTACAGCTAATTCAACACTAGGAGGCTGCCAAAAACTGATCAGGTAGGGTGGAGAGGTGAGGATGAGGCCAAAGGAGAAGACAAATATAAAGGATAGATAAGAAGACATTGGTGGAAGGCATAACTAGGATATCGGAGACTGGAAATTTTTCACAGCCAACAGGAAAGCTAAACAACAATGGCTGAAATTTAAGGTACGGTGAAACATAGTATACCAAACTGTTAGGCTCCCATTAGCAATGTGTAATGCAGCGGGGGAAATACAAGTGACATAGGAGCAGATCGCGTTCGAAGTAAAAAAGGGAGGGAGGGAATATTCACATTGGAGATAACTGGATGCTAAAGTGGTGTGGGGAGAAAGAACATGACTAATTAAGAGAGAAGAAGTGAGGAAGTTGGTTGAAGGAAGGAAAACAGGGAGAAGGAGGTGGGAAGGAGTTAGGCAATAATTGAGTATGAATAAGCAGGGAGGTGCAGGCCCCGTGAAGTGCCTGTGCAGTATATATTCTATTCTTAGTCCCTCTAATTTCCTTATACTAGCAAGACTTGTCTTTTATCCCTATTTTGTACTGTTATTTACCTATCATCAGAAAAGGACTCCCTACTTCAGTAAATTCCGGTTCCAATTTCTATAACAAGCAGAATTTACACATTTTAGGAACATGGCATCGTAATAGAGAAGGGACAGGTCACAGGGGATAGTATTACTAGAATAGAATTCTGATATCATGTGATGAATCATCACTCCCCAAAGCCATTAGGTGAAGACACATGAATTGTTTTACATGTCTATCATAACCCCATACACAAAAGCCCTTAGGGCTTGAAGCATGGACAATATATAAACCCACATACTTTGTGTAGCACTTCAACCCCATATTAGAAGAATGAGGGCACTAAATTTCGAACTTTATGCTTTCTAATCATAGAGACTTTGATACCTTGTTGAACTAATAGGGTTAGTTAAGGAAGAAGGGAACAACTAGAAAACAAATACTCTTAATAATATTCTCTTTTGCATAATAATCTGGTGCAAAATACTAACCCACACGTCCTTTTTATACTAATACTGGACTCCTAATCCTTAATAGATAAGGGAACAAATATCTATTTAAATATAAAGATAAACTCCTCGAGAATGAAAAATGGTTCTTAATGAGATGAGATTGTTAAAAGTAAGGAAACTGAATTATCTGCAGCACCACATAAACTATCCTAATCTATCGCCATCATTTGGCCCATATGTTTAAGTTTTTTAATGAAAAAAGCGATTTTTATTTAAATGACATGTATAAAAAATATTATGATAATTAAAATTTTTGAGAAAATGAAGAAAAATTCCATTGAAAAAAGCTTTTTTTTTCTTTTTTCCCCCACAAGCTGAAAGAGTTGCACAGACTGCACACTGCAATAAAATCTTAACGTCCTTACTCCAGAGCAAAACATTGGTGACTTGGAAGTACACCTCATATTGCAAATAAGAATAGAGAAGGAAATAACTGTGAACAAGCACCACACATAACACGTGAAGTTTGAACATGATAAGGAAAGTGTACAGACCAAGCACTGAAACCAGGTTTTGATATCATAAGGTGGTGATGATGATAACGATAAAAAATAATGATAATGACAAGAATGGACAAAAAGAAAACAGATACGGAATAAAACATGTCTTGAGAATTTCTTAAAACAAGTGGAACAAGTTCAACCATACCTTTCCAATCACCTTAGTCATCCATGGAGCTAGCACACCAGAGCACAAATCGACCAGCACACAGGCAGCTCTAGCCTTTACAATGGTTAATTTCAAGTAAGTTGATAACTCAAAAGAGAGTAAATATGTATACATCTATAAATTGTTATTACTAGGTTAGTAAAAAGAAACTAAAGAAAGAGAGAGGAAGAACCCATTGTATCACTTGTTTCACTCATCATACAAGTATATATAAAGGGCAACCCAGTGCACGATGCTCCCATCTGGTGGGGTTTGGGGAGAGTAAATGTATGCAGCCTTACCCCTACTTTGCAGAGAGACTATTTCTAGGATTTGAGACCATGGCCTTTAGGTCATAAGGCAGCAACCTTACTGTTACATCGAGACTCACCCTCTATCATACAAGTATATATAAACAATATAAATATAATACACCAATGATTTACAAGAACGTGGTGGAAGACTAAGAGCCTATTTGGTTTGAGTTTTCAGTTTTTAATTTTCCAGATTTTATCAAAGAAATACTAAAAATTCTGAAAACTATAAATTTCAGTTTTCAGTATTTCCTTCAAAAAATCTTGAAAATTGAAAATGAAAACTAAAAACTGGAAACTCAAACCAAACAGGCTCTAAGGGGGCATTTGGCTTCAGTTTTCAATTTTCTAGTTTTTAGAATTTTATGAAGGAAATACTGAAAATTAGCAATGAAAACTAAACTGAATTTTGTAGTTTTCGTAGTTTTCAATATTTCCTCTTTAATAAATCCTGAAAACTGAAAAACTAAAAATGACAATTGAAACCAAACGCACCCTTAATGAGTTTTCCAAGGTTAATCTATCATTCCCTCTGTTCACTAATCAACATGCACAGCAAACCCCTTCAAATTGAAGCATATAGATCATATGCATCAAGCTTGTTACATATATAATTACTTTGAGGACTTCTCAAGGATTTGGTAAGAACATTTGTCAGCTGATCATTTTAATGTGCAAAGCAGCCAAAGCTAGTAGAGATGTCCCCTGATGGTGCATTAGCTTAGCATAGTGCTCATATTTTCAAGGAAATTTCATACTTGGGATAAGATTAAACTATCTATTTCTGTGTGGTGTAAAGCAAATGGTACATCTATAGACACTTAAAGGGAGAAGCTTTGCTCCATTATATTTTCTCTTTTTTCATTGTTTTTTTTTTTATTATTTTTCCTTGTCGTAGTTTTCTTTTATTATTCTAAATGAATTCCATCTTTTTATCGATAGAGACTTTAACCCACCCTCTAATAAACTGTTCTACATCGGGTCTGAGGAAAAATGAGTTAGATTGACCGAACACGTGAGTGATACAATTATGTATCATGGAAATCAACCAGAAGACTACAGAATATAGATGAGAAAACAATGAAATTATAGTTTAAAATCAAGAAATAGCAGTTGACTAACATGAGATGGCGAATACGAAGAGAGATAACCAGCACATGCATGAAGAAGTGAACGATATGTGTCTGATGTTGCTGTGGCAACAATCTGCATATATGGCCCACATCAGGAGAACAAAGTTTGAATTTGTGACAAAGAACCCATTTAAACCATCTTAACACTTGAGTCTGTATAAAAGCTTTTCCAATATAACCTGGGATATGGCCCGTTGCACAATAGGTTGCTTCCACAGAGAAAAGGTCTCATCAACAACCTCGAAAGGATTGCTCACCAATGGGCGTAGAGCTACCAAAAACAGAGAGAGAAAAGCAAACATTTATGAAATTAATTTTCATAAAAGCAATCATAATAGCCATGACAATCTTACTTAAGAAAAATTAGAAAAGGAAACGGAAGTTAATAAAATTCATATCAAATTGATATAAAATTTCTAATTCCATAATATTTTATTAAAAATTTAAGTAGCACCGTGAAAATCAGACAAGTAAATATTACTTCTACAAACTGAGGAAAGGGACCAACAACTCAGCACATTTCCATCTGTACACACCTCAATTTAAGCTAAGCAAACCCCCCCCCCCCCCCCCAAACAAACAAAACCAAAAAAAAATGGGAAAAATATGTGGCCATGCTCACGAATGGAATCTTCCAATGAAAAAATATAAAACAACTGAAACTAGATGTCACACCATTGATTTCGGTATTGCTAAGAATTAACTCCCTTTAAAATCACCATAAATCCCTCACAATCCCTAATGAGAACTTTGAAATCTGAATGTAAAACAACTGAAGCCTGATGTTGCCATATCATTGAAAATTTTGAAATTTGAATCTGGAATTTTCACCTACGGGCTAAATAAATAGCCCTTTCCATTCCTTAACTTTTTACATTCCACAAATTTGATCCCTTAAATGGCGAATTGTCAATCAATGCCATCCTTTCATCACGATTCAGTCACTCCCATTAATGAAACACAGTGGTGTGGACTAACAACAGATATTGCAGCTGATGCTGAAACGCATATTAAGTAGCTTAGCTAGATATGGAGGAACCAAAAACTGTTTTAGCCATTACTTAGCTTTCAATTTGTCCCTTACTTTTGATTCCATTTTCAATTCAGTCCATAACTAACGAAAACAATCCTTACACCTCTCCACCAACTTGCGACCACGACCACGATCACGATCACCACCATTGCCATAACCACCTCCATTCTATTCCACATCCTAAGTACGACCACTATGCATATGCAAGACTCATGAGTTTTCACAAAGTCATCCCTCAACCATTATTTTGAACCCAAAAGGCAAGGAACAAGATGAAAACAATTCCATCCTCCATTTACCATATTATCATTGTACAAGATGAAAACCTTGCTTCAGTAAAATCATGCATTTTATAATTCTTCGAAGCAGCAAAAACTACTGCCGGCTTTCTTCAAATAGGAGGAAATGATAACAGGAAATTTCCATTTCAAAAGTTTTCATTATTTCAGATTGATTCACAAATTCATTATGCTGTAAACCTGTTTTAAATCTCAAGACCAATTCATTAGTAACAGTCAACCTGGCAGCAGTGCTTGTACAAGTGGCAGTGCAGCCCAAAAATCGGAAGCTCTCTCAGCCATCTTGCTGCAAAGAACAGGCTGCAAACCGCAGGGTGTTATACAATGCACATAAAAGACGCAAATTCTGACAGAAAAATGGGCACAAGGAATTATAATTTATCTATCATTTTACTGTAAGAAACCTGTGATGCACAAGAATATAGAACATGTATGATCCCTTCTTCCACTGCCCCTATATCTAATATATTAAGATAACTGCAATCCCATTGCTCATCTGGCATTCGGAACTCATCACCAAACAGGTTTGAATAATCAAATAAAGTGAAAGAACTGGACAGTTCCAAATTTGATTTCTCCTCTGAAATAGATGATACATCATTTTGAGGGTTAGATATATCTTGCTCGGTATCAGGATTTATGAGCTTCTGCAAAATTCTAGATGCCTGAAACAAAGGAAAATGTATACCCAGAAAAAATAAATAAATAAATATATATATAAATATTATCAACAATGGGTTGAGCATATGAAAAAACAGAAGAAAGATAAACTCCCTTCAGTCAAAAGAAAAAGGAGAATCAATTTAAATAAACAAATTAGAGATAAATACCGTTCTACAAACAGATCTGACATCAGAATCTTTATATGCCTTCCTCAGTAGCACAAAAATTGCATCTGGCCGAAAAACTATGGCACGATGGGCAGACAAGATAAGAGGTGATGCACTTCGTGATCTCCTTGGCTGCATTGAGAAAATGGTAGGGGAGAGCAAAAAGTCATGAAAGTGGGAATGACCCTCAATAACTAATAATAAATACATGGAGCGCTAAGCATAGTAATTAATCCTGGATAGCAGCGCAGAGCGGCTGGCCCTAAAAATGCAATAGCTGGATGCCGTATAACAGGATAGCTAAACTGGGAAATGCAGAAAGAAAGAAATAGCAAACAACTACCAAGAGCAAGGCCTTGAGCACCAAGCAGCTCACTATCCAATACTCAGCCTAACAGAATTCTTACTCCCCCTGCCTCACTACTGAGAGAATTATACTTCTTTTTTACCTACAGCCCACGTGTCCCCTACTCCTAGCCCCTTGCCTGAAACTGTTATGCCTCAATTTCATCAAGGGCCCCACAGTATTTTTTTTCCCACTAACAAAATTAGTTAGTCACCCCATTGCCTAGACTACCCCTGTGCTTTCTCCTTTTGTAAACAATTACAGGTTTCACAAATTTTTCCCTAACACCATACTACAAATATAATGTTCAAACAAAAACAAAAAAATAAAATATCCAAAATTATACATATATTCATTATCAATAATCAAAATTTATAATCTACATTTTCAACAAGTAATTACCATTAATCTAACGTATAAATAACAAGTATTACCATTAATCTAATGTATAAATAACAAGTAAATATGTATGAAATTTAGTAGCCTAAGAGATAAAATAAAAACGGCATCATCCCTTAAAAGATTTTAAGCCTCCAAGGGTGAATATAGTTTCAGAAAACAGTTTTCAGATTTCATTTTCGGTTTCCCTGTTTTCAGTTTTTATTTCCAGTTTTCAATATTTCCTTTACAAAATCTTGAAAACAGTGAATTGAAAATGAAAACCAAAAACTTTTCTAAAACCAAACGCACCCTAAGCTTTTCTTTTTTCTTTCTTTTTTTTGGGTTGAATAAGCCTCCAAGCTTTAATAAAAGGCCAATTCTTAATTGAAGAAGGAAGAAGCCAACTAAAGAAAGAGAAAAAAGGAGCCCAGCCCAAATAACAAAGCCCAATCATAGGTTTCAGCAAAATTGAAAAAAAAAAAATTCCCTGTAAACATAGAAGAAACCCTAACTGGAAGGAGAGAGAGCAGCTGCGCTGCTTCTTGACTGGAAAAGAAGACGAAATGTGAAGTGAAGGATGACGTGACTGGGAACAACGAAGCAAAAAGGATGACAAATGGAGGTGATGATGGTTGGAGAGCAGAACATAGCTGGGTTTTCCGTCCTCACCCGGAATTGAGGCCGCCACAACATGATTTCACCCGTGATCTGCCACGATTTGCGGCTGAGACAGCCATGAAACTTAAACGCGACGTGATGTCTCCTCAATTGCTCCTCTAGCCACTCCACACAGCTCCAGCATTCTAGCAGGCAATTTTGCACTATTGACTACTATGACACTAAGTAATGTAAAGCAAGTAAAAGTACCAAAGAATAAAGGAGGGATTCAATTAAAAACCTAAAGTGAAAAAAAGGGGGAAAAAAAGTAACGGAGTCTTGCATCTATTTGTTGCAAAGCACATGGCCTTGTCCTATGGGTTTATGTAAATGATATGTTGAGGGACTGAACACCTATATTGTATCGATTTTTTCAATTTTTCCTGTCTGTTTTATGTTCTGTTCTTTGTTTTGAGAGGATTCGTTATCTTTTTCACTTATGTAATTCTATCTATTCATTTTGATAAAATTCTCTGTCTATCCAACAAGAAAGAAACTGTCATTCCAGTGTTAGAGAAATAAACAATTGTGGAAGCTACCTCAAAATTAGAGGAAACAGTAAGGGTTGACGATGGTTGAGTAATTTTGGAGACATCAAGATCTGCGATATTGCCAGAAGCCTTTGAAGTAGTCCTGTAATTATACAAACTATATTATTAAAGCAATTATGAATAGCAGAATAGTCAATGCACACATGCAAGATAAATGAGATGTACTTCAGGAGCTTCAAGTTTAAAAGTGATGTATAGTTTAACTAGAGATTAAGTTACCAAGTATAATAAAACCAAATTAAAATCCTCAGCACCTCAGTTCATGATAATTTTAAGCCAAGAATTACATAATTAATTTCCAAAAGAAACCCAATAACTACGCCTCATCCCCCAGTAGGGTGGGCAGGTGACAGAGATCAATTTATTACACTGTGCTCTATCAAAAACCAAATTACCAACGAAACTTTCCGTTGATTCCCTCTATTGATTACTTGGCCATCTTCCATTTAATCCATTTGTCTCACTAGTTTATCAGTCTTAATCTCATGTTACCAAACAAGTTCAAACTAGTCTTTGTCTTCTCAATCAATGCTAGTCAAAATTCCTTACACCTTCCATGACAGATTTTCAGACAAGCAACTTTTGTGGGGTAGAATTAGATGTTTAGCCTCTATTTGGTGTAAATCATAGTCTTCCTAGAGGGCTAATATGGAAAGCTATAATCCATTCTCAAGCTAGTTTTGGTTCTTGTACAGAGGATCTCTTGTCCTCTAATCTTCTTGTAATTTCCTATCTTATTCTCAACATAAATCTTTTATCCAAAAAAGAAAAATCCTTCCTCTTCGATGCTTCTTTTACATCAAACTCCCAAATCTACTATAAACTGCAAAATTTTTGTCCTCCTCTTTAGAATTTAGTCTATCTGACAGCAAAGAGTGTTCAGTACTTACTAAATAACTTGAGAAAATAACTCTTCTATCTTTCCTCGATATCTTCTTTGACAAAAAAAATTTACCTTCATCCCTGATCCATTTAACCCAGTTTAAATCACTTGTCTTTCTTTCCCTACCTTCAGCAAACTCTATACTTCTTCCCCACTCTTTAGTGTCTAAGAATTGATATAATTGACCAAATGCTCCAGCTCTCGCTTTGCTCACAGCTATTTTAGTCTCTTTCTTAGCTAATTTATATTTTTCCCAACTTTCAGCATTTTTACACAAGGAGAACACTTAAAACACTTGCCTTTAACCTTCATCATGTTTGTATAGATCAGAAAATTTCTTTTCAAGAACTTCAAACATGACATTAGTCAAGAACAGCCAACCAAGATTAGGAACTATCAACAAAGAAAACCCATAGCAAACACAATTTCCCAGTAGTGACAAATGATTAGCCAGTGAAGAGATTGTAAACTAAAGAGAAAACTAACCTTTCATTCACCACATGTAGAATAGGATAAAGAGGACCAGCAAGCATGGATAGAAAGCGTAGGTTAGACTCAGGACTATCTGGAAAGTTAGCTAGGTCTGCCTGCAGTTTATATACAATGTTCAATCAATGGCACAAAAGCAGTAGGGAAAACAGAAGGACAAAAAGGAGGAACTGCGATAAAGTTATGAAAGAAGAATGCCCAATTTTACCTCTAGTTGTGGAAGAAATGCAAGCAACCGATTTGTCATGTCTTGCAACAACTATAATTAACAAACTATGAAACATCTGAAAGGAAATACAAGTAATAAAAATAGACAAAATAAAACAAATAATAAGCATGCTTATAGCAGCAGAGATTCAATCAACCTGGAGATGCATGTCCTGAGGATCCTGTTTGTGTGATATAATATGTGGAAGCAAGTAATTAACTACGGGTTGAAACTCAGGTTCAAGACCAGCCACAGAAACTCCTATCAGCTGCAAGAGAGATGGGGTAAAAACTGAAAACAAGTTCAAACTAATGAAAAGTGACAACCATTTGATTCTTTAAATCATAAGTTTGCAAGAACTTATATATTATAATAGAAGAAGTATAAGAATTAAGAACATGAACCTCAAATGCCTAATGAATCTTGGAGTTACCATAAAAGCTCAAATAAAACAACAGAAGAATCAGTTTACGTCCAAAACTTAGTCAATCAACGGGTTGTATTTTTTTACCATGTTAAATTGGTTTTTCTAGTTGCCAAATAACCCCTTTTGTGCTTGTTTTGCAGCATTCTCTACTTATGACATATTACTCACTCTATACTCCTTTTATGAAACACTAACACTGACACTTGGCACCTCCAGGATACAAAGACACGCCAAATTCATGAAATTGAAGGATATGGACACGATGTGTGGGTATAACACTACATATTTAAAAATATATATTCATAACTCAGAATACATAAAATTCAATAATAACAATAACTTCACATATTCATAGACACCAAAATACCAATACTTGGTTATTTTCTAAGCCCCTCAAAAATAAATGGAGCATCATTTCTATTAACATTTCCAAAACAAAAATCTTAAATGAGCTTGTTCTAGTAGAACTAGCCACGTATAAGTACATGGAAATATGGATAGGGTGTTTGGAAACCCTTGGATTTCAATTCTCTCAAGAATTGGAATTCAATTCAATAATTTGGAACTAACTAATGGCAAAGAATTGAATTCCTTTGAAACAACCCAAAACTAAATCAGAGCAAAAAAGCTTTGATTTGCTACTGGAATTCAGCCTAAAAATCCATCAACCCAAAATACCCTTCACTGGTACGGCGATGAAGGAAGGGCAGAAGTAGACGAACAACTTCGACGCGTGCAGGGACATGAGTGGTCGGAGGCTGAGGCACGTGAACGCCAAGAAGAGGCTGGAGGAGTGGAAGCCTTCGGAGGAGGAGCAGAGGCCGGAGCAGGTGGCGGAGGAGTTCTTGAAAAAGCAGATGAAGAAGGGCAAGAAGGGTGCCGGCGATGGGGAGGCACACAAGTATGTTGCCAAGTATAGGGAGGAGTCTAAGCGGTGTGTTGCTGAGTCCGTGAAGGAGGGTCTGATGTCTCTCAATGGTAAAGAGAAAGGGTTATGATGCTGAACATGATAGAGCTTACCGGGGACAGAGGCCTTTTGGGAAGTTGGTGGTTATGTTGCAGTAGAATAAGTTTTATTAACAAAGGCTAAAATGGTAAAAATAAACAAATCAATTCATTTTTAAAATTTAAATACATTCCAAATCAAGGAATTCAATTCAATTCCTTAATTTACTAACTTATTCCAAACATAAGAATTGAATTCAATTCAATTCTATCACTTAAAAGATTTCCAAACAGCCTGGGAATAGTGAAGGAAATGAACTAAAGGTACTTAGGGCTCAATTTGAAAACTGGCAGGGGTATCAAATCAAAAATGGGCCTCAATTCTCAAATGTGAGAAGTGATTTTACCAAGTTCAGTAGACATTGGGCTGGGTTTTTTTATTTGGATTGCTCTAATGAAAATAACCATTACTTTCAAATGTTAAAACGCCTAAACAAAACAAAATTAATAAATAAATAAATGGTGCGTGCATGCCGAGGCAATGCTATGCCAACAGCTCCACGTTGTATCCCGTTGTGTTCGAGATGTGTCATTTTATTATTACTGTCTCACAAATGTCGGACATGCAGAAACAACACCCTATCGATGTAACTGTGCTTTATACTTTACCAAAAAACCAAAACAAGAAAATCTAAGTCGTCAGAAATATTATCAACTAACCTCCAACAAAATACACCAAATTGAGAAAGACAGAATTGCCCATCAAAAAGATTTAAACATTTAGGATCTTATCAAGAAGTCTGGAAAACAAATAAATATTCCACTATCCCTTTAACGAAATGTCACAGAGAAATTGAAGAAAACAAAAATATAGGGTGAGTTTGGTTTATGGAAATATTTTCTGTTTTCAATTTCTGAAAACGATTTCATTTTCAGATTTTAGAAAATGTATTTGTTTTATAAAAGTAGATCTTGTTTTCAAATAAGAAAACAATGAAAATATGGTTGGTTTGTTTATTGTCAACATGAAATTTTCAGAATTAAAAGGCTTCGTTAAACCCTTTTTCTGTGTCAAGTAAGCTAAGTCAATTAACTGCACACCAAAAACAAAATCTATGACAAAAACAACCCAGACCAACATAACCAAAAAACACAAACATGCTTGGAAAAAAAATGAAAAAAAAAACAACGATGGAGACTAAAATTGAGAAAGAGAGGAATTGGGGGGGGGGGGCAGCAGAAGTGACAAAGCACAGTGCATCCATGGGTTGGACCGAAAAATAAAAAAGGCACAGTTCAGCCATGGGTAAGTGAGATAGAAGCAAGCATGCCAGAGGCAACACAAGGTGCGACGCAACTAGCAGTTGCAACGGAGTGTAGTTGATGGCGCGGCTAGTTGAGATGGGATGATGGTGGTGGAAGTGGGTTCTTTCACAACGGAGTTATGGGTTGATGGTGGTGGCATGGGATGAGAATGGTGAGAGATGACGTGGTGTTTGTGAAGGGATGGTGAGGTTGAGAAATTTTGCAGTTGAAGGCTGGGCAGAGGTGATGGTGGCTTCTGTTTTGGTGGCATGACTGGTTGGTGCGGACAATTGAGGTAGAAGCTAGTCGATGGTAGCTCGCAATGTTTGTGAAGGATGAAGGAATGATGTATGGTGATGATATTGTGAGGAAGATGGAGGCTTTGATTTAGTGGGGTCTAAGTGGCTACTGTTAGTGATGCAATGACAGAAAAAGAAGAACCAGAAATTTTATTTAAAAAAAAAAAAAGAATGAAAAAGCATTTTGTCAATATTACAAGTGCGCACCCATTTTCACCGCTTTCATGTTTTCAATGGCTTACAATGAAAATGATGAAAACGTGAAATTGACATTTTCAATTCATTGTTTTAGGAAATGTTTTCATGAAAACATTTTCTCAAATGTTCAACCAAACATATTTTCTATTGATTTTCTGTTTTCATTGAAAATGAAAATGGAAAACAACTAAACCAAACACACGCCTAGCAATTCCATGACATTTAAATGTGGAATAACAACACATGATCAAGAGCAGAAAGCAAAGCTACAATAGCATACCTGAACAAAGAAAATGGCAATGGGATTCCCACGCAAGCAAGATATCCTCACATATCGACATGGAGTGTAGTTCGTAGGGTAGATCATGTCACGTCTAGGTGCTTCACAACGTGGTCGAACTTTTTGGAATGTCTCTGGCTGGCAAGCAAGTATTAATCAGTAAAGCGTGCACAACGGTACTTTCCTTCTCAGAAAATGCATAGTTAAAGGCATCATAAGTGACATGTGCAATTGAAGAGGAACAACTATATATACACGAAAAAAAAAAAAGGCAAAAGATTAATTGAATGAATGCAAGTGCATCTTTCTCAAGAGGAGTATCAGTTGCCAGTGGTCACTGTTTGACGATTTTCAGCCACTAACCTTGTATCGCAAGCCAACTGCAATCTCCCACTCATGTACAGACTTGTTATAAATCCGTATATGTGACAATAGGCAAGGTTCCTGCAACATAGAAACCAATACAAATACCATTTAGAAATGCAATGAGATGCATAATGGCACACTTCCCAGTGTCACAACAATTTCAATGCCCCACCAAAGGTAATTTGGCTTTCATTTGGACAACAATTCAAAAACTATTAACACAAAACATCCTGTTGCACCAAAAGAAAAACAGTTATTTTTATCAACACGATACCCCTCCCATTTTTCCTCAAGTTCCACACCTGCCTCTATCCATTTCCGAAACAGATGTGTTCTTGGAAAATGTGCCAACTCACACCCACATCCACCATTCCCATATCAGCACAATGTCCCATACAACATACTTACAAACAAAACATTATTCTTTCCAAAAATACTCAAAAAAATAAAAATCACCTCCAAAATAAACCCTCCCACACAGTGCTAACCCGAAACATAGAACACACGAGGCAAGAACAAGTTCCCAACCGTTCCTGAACTAGAATTACAGAGCACAATAAGAACAGTACGAGGCTTGCAAACAAATCATTTTGTATCAATCAACACATATCGCGAGAAATTCTCCTTTTCCAATATCACTACTCTAACATACATGCAAGAATCGCTATACTTACTTTTGCATAGAAAAAAAAAATTAAAAAAGAGAAACTACATACAGAACACTCATTTTTTTTTAAGAAAAAAAACGATTATCTTTTCAGGATGAACCTAAATACTCATTCAACGCCAATTAATGCTTCAAACAAGAAATCCGAAGCCAATCACCAAAACACAAAAGAATTTTTTTGTTTTAACAGAAAAAAGAAAAACTCAATTGAGCCCTAGAGCTGAGCAACTAAGCAAAAACGAAATAAAAACGACGATGATAAAATTTTGCGGCATTGCTGGCGAGAGAATTTCTTTGTTGTGAAGCAAATAATAAGAGCGAAAAGAGAAGGAGGACTGACGTCGAGTTCGAGGAGAATCCACTCCTTGGTGTTGGTGGCGGTGGACCAGTGGGTGCGGAGGTCGGTGTCGAGGACGTGGAGTGCCTTCTGCGAAGGGGATTCCCTCGACATCGCTTTCACCTTGTAAGGTAGAGCCTTCACCCGAGGCTCCAACTCCACCTCCATTCTTTTCTTTTCTTTTCTTTTCTTGTCTTGTCTTGTTCCTTCTAACAAGGAAGGATGCAAGAAATGCCAAATCACGCCGCTTTGAGAGCTGGTTGAGGAAAATGGAAGGAGTGAGTGAGTGAGTGAGTGTTGAGGAGGAAGAGGAAGACAGAAACACGGAACACTGTTGGGGTTCAGTTGTAATTAAACTCGGGACAATGCTGGGTGGGTCGGAAACTCAAGAGTGTTCGCTTGTTCCTAAACGGAACCTTACATAGGGTGCGTTTTCCGTTTGGGGTTTTTTTTTTTTTTTTTTGGTTTTCTCTCTCAAAAATCACTTTAACAAAAACACATTTATATTTGATACAAAAATCAAGTATCAAATTTTTTAAAAGCTAAAAAACTATCTTCTAAAAAAATTAATTTTTAAACTTTTTAATTATATGTTAAATTTAGGTTTCATAAATTTTTTAGTTTACATACGCGTATACATCCCAAGTCAGTAGCATTGCTCTTTATGAATTACTAATGTCACTTTAATTTCGACCAAAAAAAAAGTTTGTCACTTCAATAGTTTGTTTGGACGAAAAGAGGAAATGAGTGGAAAGGAAGCGACAATTATGATTTGAAATCACAAACATGAAGCAATGATTTTATGTGATCTGATCTTTCATATTTATTCCAAAGCTTTATTTTTGAGAAATGGTTTTATCAAATTTACACTAAAAAATGAAATTTCGATTTACGTTATCGAAGTGAATTATGATTAGAACATTTTAAATAGTATATATTGATTTTCTCCCTCTCCTTTGAACTTCAAGCACTAATCTTGCTCGTTCACTCTATTTGTTTTGGCTATCTCCTTTTCTTTTCATTTTCTTTTTTGAAATTTTTATGCTCTACCGTCGTCCTTTTCATTCTTCTCCTTTTTTTCTTCTTTTGCATTTTTCTTCTGTCATCTACATTTTTCTTCTACGTCCATATATGTAACATTTTTTTCATTACAATCATTTTAATTCAGTGTCACTTCTTATTTAATGGTCATTTTCTACTAGATGCTATAGAATGATTTTACATTTCCATATCCTTTTAGTCTTCTGTTTTTTTCTTTCTTGCTATGAGCTTGGTTGTGATTGCTGTTTTCAAGTGCTTTCTCGCAGCTATATACAATATAATAGTCATTGATCATTTGCACCGAGTTGTAAGGGGACCGGTCATTATTTTTTGTATTAATGTGATTGTCTTCAATGCTTATATGTGAACTCTTGCTGATATGAGAGTCTTCTCTGTTTTTCGCTCATCATACTGATAGGTGGGCATCCTCTTGAAAAATGCACAACTAGAGAAGGATAATGTAACACCCATTCAAATAAAATTTAATAATATGAATTTACACATGAATCACAGTGATTAGCATTAAGTAAAAAGATTACAAGTACAGGATTATGGCATAAGTACTTAATACCATTAATTGTAAACTGAACATCTCTAAAATTTGCAATAGAAAATCACAGATTAATTAAATATAAGTTCATAAGTTCCTGGCAGCTACCTTTCATTTGACATTACTTGACTAATTTGAAATCACCAGACATAAAAATAAAAAAATGAGAATTGAAAAATTCTCAGTAGAAAATGAATGATTTTAAAATATTTGAACTATAATTGATTTCAGCAGTATTTACACAAAAATATACATGGCTACAATAACTTTATATGAACATAATCAAATCTCATATTGTAAATAAAATATGTCATGCAAAGCATGTCATGCAAATCTTACTAAAATTATGATTTCTTTACTTTACATTTTACTTTCATTTATTTGCTTGTTTCACATATAGTGAAAAGCCTTATCTTGGGAAATTTGTATTCTTTGGTATTGTTCTTTAATATTGTGATGACAAAACAAGACTTATATGCCACCCTACCCAAGACAAGTAATATAAAAGGATCTTATATCTATCCAATAGCCTTCTCGACGATTAGCGGAAAATTTTGATAAAAAATCTTCTTCTTAAATTAGTTCGTTGTTATTATGCATAAATTCACATTAAAATGCATAAAATTAATCCATAAATAAAGCTTAAATAAAATCTCATAAAATAATCAACAAATTAAACAGTGTAAATTTGTACATCTAATTATCAACACTCAACATAATATCTCTTAATTTCCTAATAAATATTATTCTTCACTTGGTATTACATATTTTAAGCTTATTCTTGTTAATTTACTATTTTACTTTAAACAATTAATATCCATATTTTAACTTTTTGATCTGTTCTTTAAAATATATAGTAATATAAAAATTATCAAGTAAGACAATATTTAACTCTAATACATGAATTAAAATTGTTGTTACACAAATTATTGTATGAAAACAGTGTGTTACAATTCTTCTATTCTTTTAGGAATTTCACCCCCCAAAATTGACTAATCGGTTTAGTATAATTCTAGCTAATTCTTCTTAATATCATATTCTAGTTCACATGTTGTCTCGTGAGGTGACAACCCTTTCCAAACCACTTTGACTAAAGAAATTTCTTTTTTTCTTAAGTATTTCATATATCTATCAATGATTTGAATTGGTTTGGCTTCATAGGTTAAATCATATCTTACTTGCATTGTCTCATCTTCTATGATGTATGAAGGGTCAAAATAATACTTTATAAAACTTTATGAGCTGAGACACATAAAAGATATTATGAAGATTTGAAAAATTGGATGGAAGTCCAATTTGGTATATCCAATAGGTCTTACTCTTTTAAGAATTCAAAATGGACCAATGAATTTTAGGCTTAAATTTATCGATCTAGGGGCTCTGCCAACTCTGGCAGTATAAGTGACTCTCTAAGGAAGACAAGTTTCCCTTCTTTAAATTCCAAAGGTCTTCTTCTTTTATTATCATAACTTTTCTATCTACTCTGTGTAGTGAGTAGCTTTTCTTTAATTAACTTAATCTTTTTGGTGATTTGTTGCACTATGTTGGGTCAGAGTAAACTTTTTTCTCCACTTCAAATCAACACAAGTGTGACCTACACTTTCCACCATATAGAGCTTCAAATGGTGTCATGCCTACACTTAAATGATAACTATTATTGTAGGTAAATTCTATCAATGATAGATGAGTATCACAACTTTCTTCTTGCTCTAGGACATAGGCTCTAAGCATGTCCTCCAAGGTTTGGATAGTTTTCTCTATCTGACCATATGTTTGAGGGTGGCAAGTTATACTAAAACAAAGTTTAGTACGCTAGACATCTTGTAAGGCTACCCAAAACTTTGAGGAAAATCTAGATGTTAACTTCATAACTCTTTAGAAAGCTTTCTAGCTTAAGTTTTGAGTAACAACAAAGCAATTTTTGTTAAAATGTTTTGAATAATCAACTAATGATTTACTTGAGTTTCTATAGTATCTAGCAGAATCATTCTTGTAAACATATAAGTTTAATCAATGAGATATTTTTCACAATATCATATTTTAATATTATTATAATCTCATTCAAAGAGATTCAGAACTTTAATTATGTGAAAAATAGTTCTAAAACTGAACTTGAGTATGTTATATGCACAAGAAAGAAATTTCAAGTTCAAGAACCAAGTTATTATATAACACTATCTTTAGTCATCTTAGTACTAATTAATTATTAATAATAATATTTTTTGTTATCATTTTAATTAATATAATTATTACTATTAGTTAATATCAATAAGTATTTTTAAATAATAATTAATATTATTGTTATACGGAGTAATATAAAGACCAACCCAAAAGTCATACATGGTTGAAAAACTGACAACCATCTCTTTTTGGGCTCAGATCTTTGAAGTATTACTCCCTTCGATCCAAAATATAAGTCATTTTTTATTTTTTGATCTAGACTTAAATATAAATCATTTTTGCCCAATTTTACCTTGACACTTACGATGAGTGTGAGTGAGTGATATGAGTATGATTATACAATGAAGAGATAATTTATGATGAGTGATAAACGGTACTCCCTCCATTCTTAAATAATTGTCCTGTAACCAAAAACAAAAGTCTAATTTTAAATGTGCATTGAACTAAATGGAATGATTGGTAAAATATCAATCCTAGTGAAAATTAGAAATGATACTGAATTGCCTTTGTTTCTTTTCAATATTTCAACTTTCTTACTCCTCCTTCACTGATGAGTTAATAGTATTCAATATATGTATTATTGGAAAGAAATAAATAATAGTACCTAGGTTTTTAAAATTGATAATTATTTCTAGATAAAGTAAATTTTTGAAATGGACAATTATTTAAGGACAAAGGGATTATTTTCATCTTTTACTTTTATCTTTTCAAGAGATCAATGAGATCCAATCATCACCTTAATTCTCTTGTATATTCTTAAAAGACTTATATTGTGAGCTGAAGAGAGTAACATGTTACTCTCTTTTATCTTAAAAGTTTGTGTGTTTATTTATTCCTCTTATATGTTCACTTTATTTATATGCCCTCACTAAGTCTGTGTGACTCACCTATAAGTTTCAGAACCCTTGAAAAAGCTTCTTATAGTTTGGTTTTGAGTGACAATAAATCAATATTTGAAAGATAATTTGAAAAAAATGACTAGTCATGTGTATAAATGTCTTTATGCTAGCATAGGTCAAACTCAAAACTCTACAACTAGTGCTTAATATCTTTAAGAAACTTAATAAGAATGTTAAAATGCAACTCAAATTTCATATTCTGTTATAAATATCTTAATTTTCAGGAGCTTTGGATGGGACTAATGCATAATGCATACCAGGAAGTAATTAAAGTAATGAGAAAAATACAATGTTTTAGAAAATTGATAAAGACTATTAGAAAGGACTTTTAGAAAAAAAGACAATGCTTCATAAAGTTAATCTTGCTAATCACAACTCAAATATAATGCTTTAAGAAAGTTTCTTAAGCATAAAAAAAACTTGTGTCTCAATCAGTTTAGATTAAAATGATCATCTTTGAAGCAAACATGCCACATCACAAACATGAAAGGACAACAGTACTGCTACAACCATCAAAGGTACTGTGACAACTATAAAGGAGAGGTTGCTTGCAAATATGTCTCAAAAAATTCTCTTGTCACAACAACTTGAAGAAGAACGTGTGCAAGGTGATCCAACAATCAAGGAATAACAGATATATTCTAACCTTATTTATAAAAGGATCATTATTTGAAGAATGAAGGCTAGTTGAACTTATTGCGATCAATCTTGAAATACTTCATCTTTAGAAAGCTTTAGAACGTTTCCTTAAGAGAGAATCAATTCTTTCAGTAATCTTCTTACATTTTTTTTTTATCTTAACTAATATCCTCTTAAGTGAGCTTTTTCATTGTAAGTAGTCATTCAAGGGACTCTCCATTCACAGTGTAATATTTTGAGAGTTTGAGTATTGTAGTCTAAGTGAGCATTATTCAAAAACAAAACAAAAACAACTTCATTTGTAACCTTGACCAATTAGTGATTAGTGTGTTGTTAACATGGAGAAGCTAGGACTATACTACTCATAGGTAGCTTGATAAGGCTAAATGTCACGGCCCATCTACTGAGTGTGATCGGCACATGAGGAATTGGATTCCCACGGAAGTCTCTTATCACATGACTAACTAATATGCATAAATAAATTGAATATATATTAAAAATATTTCAATTTTAAATAGATTTCATCAATCTGAAAAGGTTCTCAAAACATAAATTCTGAACATAAAATCCATAATCTGAGCCACAGCCAAACATAATTAAACAAATAACAGAAATTCTGAAAATAATCAAAACAATATAATGCATGTCCGGGATCCTGCCTACACAATTATTGGAGCACTACTAAAATTGACATAATTGACAATAAGCTCCACTCCAAAGCGAAGCTCACCAAGGAATTGTATGTATCTGTATGAGAACGAAAAGAGAGGGGTGAGTTCATCAAAACTCAGTGAGTGAGCCTCCACTCACAACCCACATGGGACATCAATAAAATACATAACATATACATGCAAATTATGTGAAACATATTATATATAATTACAAATGACAGTACTACAATAATAAATTAACTGAATCTATGGCAATAACTAGTAGAGAAACAGGCATAAATATCTGAGCTGAATAGCTAATCTGAGCCAATGGTTAATCTGATGGGCACTTAACTAGTTCCCATAAATGGACACCTCACTAGGTTCCTTAATGTGGGTGAGCTGATCCTCTAGCGGACCACTTGGTACCAAGGTTAACGATCAATCCTGCAGCCGTTAACTCACTGATCTGTTTCTCACTATTTATTGGCTAAACACTAATAGTAATAATTTCATACAAAACCGAGATTCATAAAATTTTCTAACTGATAATTAAATTTAAATCATACATACAACAAGTATAGTCTCATGAGTTTTCTAAAATGACATAATAACTATAAAAGTAGTAATATCTCTAAAATAGACATAATTCATAGTAGCATATTCTCTTGACATAAAATATTCTAAAATTTCATAAATAATTTATATAATCTAGGAAAATATTAATAATGACCAAAAGTATGGTCATGAGCTTAAACCCACTCACCTTGGTAGCAAGGAGTATACTAACAACTTGTCCTTTGGGTAGTAACGATGGCACCAATAACTGCATCTATATTCTTTCTTCGTCCTCTTACACTCTCTATCTCCATTTTTTTTTCTTTTTTTTTTTCCTTAATTCTCTGTCTCTCTCCCCGTACACTCACATTCTTTCTCTATCTCTCTCACTTTCACTTACACTCTGCTCTTTGATGCACACACAGACACACACCTACTATATATATATATAAATAATAATAATAAAACATATCTCGTGTTTCTCATGTCGTTATTTTATATATATAATAACAAATGCATACATCCCTCGTTTGATATTATAATAATAATATAAAATAAAAAAAATGTATGTGTGGAACATGCACGCTACTATATATAAAATAATAATATATATAATAATCCTAATCATGCTACCGTGCATGTTACTATATATATATTAATATAATATTGATAACATCAATAATAATAATACTGCATGTAATAAGTACTAATAATACTAATAGTAATAATAAAAATAATAGTAATATTAGTAGTAGATATAAGTAATAATAATGATAATTCATATACTAATAAATTCCATATTTGGGGTATTACATATTACCCCCCTTAAAAGAGATTTGGTCCCCAAATCTAAAAGACGTACCCTAAAGTGGAAAAAGATGGGGGTATTTGATCTTCATAGCTTCTTCAGCTTCCCAAGTCGCTTCCTCGCCTGAATGGTTTCTCCAGATAACTTTTACTAAGGCTATTTCCTTTGAACGAAGTTTCTTGATCTGTCTATCTACGATGGCAACTGGTTTCTCTTCATATGACAAGCTCTCATCAATTTGAACCATTTGTGGAGTGAGCACGTGAGATGGGTCAGAAATATATTTCCTGAGCATACTAACATGAAACACTAGGTGTATGGCTGATAAACTGGGAGACAGTGCCAACCTATAGGCCACTTTTCCAACTCTCTCTAAAATCTCAAACGGACCGATAAAACGAGGGCTTAACTTTCCTCGCTTACCGAATCTCATTATGCCTTTCATAGGGGATATTCTCAGAAACACATGATTCCCAATCTCAAACTCTAAGTCACGTCGACGGTTATCTGCATACGACTTCTGCCTAGATTGTGCTGTTAAGAGACGCTTTCTAATCAATTGGACCTTTTCTAAGGTTTCCTGAACTAGGTCCGGGCCTAAGGATTTAGGTTCCCCAAGCTCAAACCACCCGAAGGAGGACCTACAACGTCTCCCATACAATGCTTCGAATGGAGCCATCTGGATACTTGCCTGATAACTGTTATTGTATGAAAATTCAATCAAGGGTAGATGATCACACCAGCTCCCTCCGAAATCAAGTATGCAGGCTCTAAGCATATCTTCTAAGGTTTGTATTGTCCTTTCTGACTGACCATATGTTTGGGGATGAAAAGCTGTGGTCAAATCCATACGTGTCCCAAGAGCCTCCTGAAATGACCTCCAGAATCGCGAAGTGAACTGGGACCCTCTGTCAGATATGATGGATACTGGGACACCATGAAGTCGGACTATCTCGTTGATGTACAGTTGAGCATATTGTACAGCACTGAAAGTAGTCTTTACTGGTAAAAAGTGTGCTGACTTGGTCATCCTGTCCACTATTACCCATATGGAGTCAAATTCTTTGGTGGTTCGAGGCAACCCAACTACAAAGTCCATGGTTATCCTCTCCCACTTCCATTCTGGAATGTCTATATGCTGAAGTAACCCTGCTGGCCTCTGATGCTCAGCCTTGACTTGTTGGCACACTAAGCACCTAGCTACAAAGTCACCGATATCTCTCTTCATACCATCCCACCAAAACAATTGTTTTAGATCCTGATACATCTTAGCTGATCCTGGATGTATTGAGTATGCCGTACCATGGGCTTCTTCCATTACTCTTCTCTTCAGCTCACCTATTGCAGGTACACATAATCTGTTCCCAAGGTATAATACACCTTCAGTATCAACTGAGAATTCTGTATTCTCACCCTTACGAACATTCTCAACCAACTTAGTTAGCTTTGGATCTTCTCCTTGCTGTGCTTTGATCTGTCCCACCAAGGTTGACTGAGCCTTGATGTATGCTAAGAAAGCCCCTATATCACTAAGACCGAACTGAACTCCCTTAGCTTCTAACTTGTGGATATCTTCCACTAACGGTTGCCTCACTAGCGCTATGTGGGCCAAACTGCCCGCCGACTTCCTGCTTAAAGCATCTGCCACTACATTCGCCTTCCCTGGGTGGTACGAGATTGTACAGTCATAATCCTTTAATAGTTCAAGCCATCTGCGTTGCCTTAAGTTCAGATCCTTCTGTTGAAAGATGTACTTCAAGCTCTTATGATCTGTGAAAATCTCACAAGTCTCTCCGTATAGGTAATGTCTCCAAATCTTCAAGGCAAAAATCACTGCCGCCATTTCCAAATCATGCGTAGGGTAATTCTGCTCATGCTTCTTAAGTTGTCGTGAGGCATACGCTATAACCCGGCCATGTTGCATCAGGACACAACCAAGTCCAACTCTAGAAGCATCGCAGAATACCGAAAAACCACCTATTCCTGAAGGTAGTACTAAAACTGGCGCCGTGGTCAAGCATGTTTTGAGCCTCTGAAAACTTTCTTCACATTCTTTTGTCCACTGAAACTTGACATTTTTCTGTGTCAACTTGGTCATGGGTGCTGCAATCCTTGAGAAATCCTGAACGAACCGCCAGTAATATCCTGCTAAGCCTAAGAAGCTACGAACTTCTGAAACAGTGGTAGGTCTAGGCCATTGCTGCACTACTTCCACCTTCTTTGGATCTACCATAATGCCATCCTTCGACACTACGTGTCTAAGGAATGCCACCTGATCTAACCAAAATTCACACTTGGAGAACTTGGCATACAACTGATTTTCTCTCAAAGTCTGTAAAACTATTCTCAGGTGTTGCTCATGTTCCTCCTTACTTTTGGAATATACTAAGATGTCATCGATGAAGATAATCACAAAGTGATCCAGAAACGGTCTAAACACCCTATTCATTAAATCCATGAAGGCTGCTGGGGCATTAGTAAACCCAAAGGACATTACTAAGAACTCATAATGTCCATAGCGAGTTCTGAAAGCCGTCTTAGATATATCTTCATCCTTAATCTTTAGCTGATGATAACCAGATCGAAGGTCAATCTTGGAAAAACATGTTGCCCCTTGAAGCTGATCAAAAAGATCATCTATGCGGGGTAAAGGGTATTGGTTCTTAATCGTCACCTTGTTTAGCTGCCTATAGTCTATACACATCCTCATCGAACTGTCTTTTTTCTTAATGAACAACACTGGAGCACCCCATGGAGAGGTACTTGGCCGTATGAATCCTTTGTCCAACAAGTCCTGTAATTGCTCTTTCAATTCTTTTAACTCTGCTAGAGCCATGCGATACGGGGGCATAGAGATGGGCCTAACTTTTGGTTCAAGCTCTATCCCAAACTCCATTTCTCTCTCTGGGGGCATACCCGGCAAATCATCTGGAAACACATCCGGAAACTCATTAGCCACCGGAACCATGTTCAAACTTGGTATCTCTACCTCTACATCCCTGACTGCTGCTAAAAACCCATAATTACCTCTATCCATCAACCGTAACGCATTCATAGCTGATATTAAGCTCGTTGGTGTTGAGCATCTTGTGCCAAGAAACTCTCTTGGCTCATCTCCTGGGACCTCGAATCTCACTACCTTTCTATAACAATCTATCAAGGCATGACATGGGGATAACCAATCTATGCCCAAAATAACGTCAAAGTCAGACATGTCCAACACTTTCAAATTTGCTAGCGCTTCCATGTTACCAACTTTGACTTCGCATGATCTATATACTGTTTGAATAAGGATGGGCTTTCCCGAAGGTACCCCAACTTAAAATGGCTCATCAAGATTCTCAGGGGATCTTCCAAACCGTATAGCAAAGAAAGAGGACATGTAAGAATGGGTGGACCCCGAGTCAAATAACGTCATAGCATCGAAGGAACATACTGTCGTCATACCTGTTACCACTTCATTTGAAGCCTGCGCATCCTGACGTGTTATCGCGAACAGACGGGGTTGTCCTCCATTACCTTGGCTTCTACCACCTGCTCCTCTTCCGCCTGCACCTCTACCAACAGGGCCTCTACCCCCGGCCCCATGGCCTGCCGATGCGATGACACCGCCTTGGGTTGTCGACTGAAGAGACTGAATTGATGTGGAGGGGTTAGTTGACCCCTGGCTAGGAGCTCTTTGAAACATCGGGCATTCTGCGCGCTTATGACCTGGCTGGCCACATCCATAACATACCGAAGAGCCAAACCAACATTGACCCTGATGTCTCTTCTCGCAAGTTGGGCATACTGGATATGATTGCCATGAACCCTGTCCACTGTACTGACTACCTCTTCTATTTAGAGTCTGTGATACAGTTGAACGTGTCAGGATGGGCTTTGAGAAGATGGCCCTACCCGACTGACCCCGCTGTTGTCCCTGCTGATGGTGACCCTTGCTCGAACCGGCTCCGCTCAAGAAAGAGGTATGAATCTTGGCCTTCTTGTTGGCCTCTGACATTGCCTTATGTTCTGCTAGACCATTCTCAAGACCAATTGCTGTGTCTACCACCTGAGCATAGTCCATGGTTCCGACGTGAGGCTGTAAGCTGAGGAATAGGTCTCTTGGCAGACCCTGAATGAAACGTCTCACCCTAGCTGTCTCTGTCGGTATCATGCTAGAGGCTGCCTGCGCCAGATAAGTGAAACGCTCATCGTACTCTGTAACTGTCATGCCTGGAGTTAAACGAAGCTTCAAAAATTCTTCAATCATCTGTGCTTGGCGGCTCTCTGATATAAATCTTCGCATGAAAGCTTCCTTGAATTGTTCCCAAGAGGGAGAATTAGCAGTTCCATACCTCTGTCGGAATTCCTGATACCATAACTCTGCTTGGCCTCCTAACTGGAAGCCAGCTAACTCCACCGCTCTTTCCGAAGAACAATGGATAACACCAACTATCTTCTCCACCTGCCTAAGGAATTCTTGGGGATCCTCAGTCGTTAGACGCCCGTTGAAAGTAGGTGGGTTCATCCTTTTGAAACGCTCTAAGGCTGAGTCATCTGTATCTCTAACTGGAGGCGGCTGCGTAGTTGCTTCTAGCTGCCTGGCCATCACATCTGTCAAGTTGGCTACCATCTGTTCAAAAGCTGTAAGACGAGCATTGTCACCGGATACATTGCTTCTACGGCGACGGTGAAGACGTGAAGAGTGTATAGGTGGCATTGTTACACTGTGAAAGGGAGGGCATATAACAAGAGTATGAGTGCCAAGAAAGACAAGCTCTTATAGAACCTAAACAAGACTGACCATTTCCTAAAGGCCTCAAATAGCACCACATCAATGCAAATGGGCGCGCTTCCATTTACATAAATGTCATGTTATCTGTGGACACTTGCTCCAATAATATGTAGGGAAACCTATTGCTCTGATACCACTTTGTCACGGCCTATCTACTGAGCGTGATCGGCACATGAGGAATTGGATCCCCACGGAAGCCTCTTATCACATGACTAACTAATATGCATAAATAAATTGAATATATATTAAAAATATTTCAATTTTAAATAGATTTCATCAATATGAAAAGATTCTCAAAACATAAATTCTGAACATAAAATCCATAATCTGAGCCACAGCCAAACATAATTAAACAAATAACAGAAATTCTGAAAATAATCAAAACAATATAATGCATGTCCGGGATCCTGCCTACACAATTATTGGAGCACTACTAAAATTGACATAATTGACAATAAGCTCCACTCCAAAGCGAAGCTCACCAAGGAAGTTGTAGCACTACTGCGGAGGATCCTGTGGTACAACTGAACCCGTAACTGTATCTGTATGAGAAGGAAAAGAGAGGGGTGAGTTCATCAAAACTCAGTGAGTGAGCCTCCACTCACAACCCACATGGGATATCAATAAAATACATCACATATACATGCAAATTATGTGAAACATATTATATATAATTACAAATGACAGTACTACAATAATAAATTAACTGAATCTATGGCAATAACTAGTAGAGAAACAGGCATAAATATCTGAGCTGAATAGCTAATCTGAGCCAATGGCTAATCTGATGGACACTTAACTAGTTCCTATAAATGGACACCTCACTAGGTTCCTTAATGTGGGTGAGCTGATCCTCTAGCGGACCACTTGGTACCAAGGTTAACGATCAATCCTGCAATTGCTAACTCAGCGATCTGCTTTCTCACTATTTATTGGCTAAACACTAATAGTAATAATTTCATACAAAACCGAGATTCATAATATTTTCTAACTGATAATTAAATTTAAATCATACATACAACAAGTATGGTCCTATGAGTTTTCTAAAATGACATGATAACTATAAAAGTAGTAATATCTCTAAAATAGACATAATTCATAGTAGCATATTCTCTTGACATAAAATATTCTAAAATTTCATAAATAATTTATATAATCTAGGAAAATATTAATAATGACCAAAAGTATGGTCATGAGCTTAAACCCACTCACCTTGGTAGCAAGGAGTATACTAACAACTTGTCCTTTGGGTAGTAACGATGGCACCAATAACTGCATCTATATTCTTTCTTCGTCCTCTTACACTCTCTATCTCCAATTTTTTTTTCTTTTTTCTTTTTTCCTTAATTCTCTGTCTCTCTCCCCGTACACTCACATTCTTTCTCTATCTCTCTCACTTTCACTTACACTCTGCTCTTTGATGCACACACAGACACACACCTACTATATATATATATATATATATATATATATATATATATATATATATATATATATGTATATATATATATAAATAATAATAATAAAACATATCTCGTGTTTTGCATGTCGTTATTTTATATATATAATAACAAATGCATACATCCCTCGTTTGATATTATAATAATAATATAAAATAAAAAAAATGTATGCGTGGAACATGCACGCTACTATATATAAAATAATAATATATATAATAATCCTAATCATGCTACCGTGCATGTTACTATATATATATATTAATATAATATTGATAACATCAATAATAATAATACTGCATGTAATAAGTACTAATAATACTAATAGTAATAATAAAAATAATAGTAATATTAGTAGTAGATATAAGTAATAATAATGATAATTCATATACTAATAAATTCCATATTTGAGGTATTACACTAAAAAAAGACTATCATGTGTAAGCTTGAAGAGGCTTGTACAAGAATACTCTATTGGTGGAGCTCTTATTTTGAGTTTGGGACTGGATATAGGCAAGTGGTTGACTGAACCAATATAAATTTGTTTATGTGATCTTCTATCCATTTCTTTATTTGTGTGCTTGCATTGGGCTACTGTTTTATTACTTAAGTTTTGCTTCTATTAACATTCAAAAAGTTCTTTTTTCTGAATAACTAATATTACTTCCTCTTCATTAAGTTCAAAAGACTTAATAAGTGTTCATTTTAAAATTTTAGAAAGTGGTTTAGTTTGAACAATTCAACCTTCACTTCTTGTGCTTTTGTTTTCACCTACATCACTTTAGATTCCTAAGTTGCCAAGTAACAAGTTCCTAAGATTCGCTATTTCCCAAGAGTTATCCATTTGATAGGCCTCCATTGTTAAGAGATAGGGTTATGTCTTGTCAGCTCCCATGTGTTATGGTTGTTTTAAATATGTTTATTTCTTTTTGAATAGGTACATAACCATAAAGTTTAAATATGATCATTTTGTATAATTGGTCTTTTTAATATCTATATCCAAAACTCTGAGAATATGCTAATTGTTGATTCTGGATTATGACATTTGATATTAAACAGTTTAATATGTTGTGTAAATTGTTCAGTTTTAAGGGAGATTCTGTCATATTTTCAATAGTCAAAGTGATTAAGTTGCTAATTTATATTGTATATCATGTTTATCTTTATTTTAGATGTGACCATGTCTTATTAAAAAGAGGTCATTTCATAGCAATATTATTTTAATACTTAAAAGTAAGTGTCTTATTTAAATTCTCACTTTATTATCATCAAATATAATGAATGAGTAAGGTTGGTGGAGGCCATAATCAAATGTAAAATGACAGAATGGGTATCCCCATAGGGCACTTGATTCTTGGTATTAAAATAACTTTTTCCTATTATAAGAGGGATAGACATGAACACTCTGAATAAGTAGACCTCACTTAAAATTTATACGAACCAACTCGAATGTTTGTGTAACATGTACATCATCATATTCAAAACAAACATGAGTGGATTCTCTTCTGCTACTACATCTGTCTTATGATTCAGTCTCTATTTCTTCCAAAATTGTCATAAGCTTGCCTAGTCCGCAAGTAAAGCATTAAGCTTGAAACCAATCCCACCATTGAAATGCAACCCCACCATATAAAAGTCTGAAGGTAGCATTTCCTTCCCATACACATTATCATTTCACGCAGTATGTGCCTTGGGTTCTCTGCACTGGAGTCATAAACCAAGGCAGCAAGAAGGCCATAAAGACATGAGCCTAATGGAATGTTGGTGATAAGAATATTATGGTTCACCCCAACACTGTTTGGACCAAATAGCTCTGATGTAATAGATACTGCAGAAGAAAACACAAAGCCAGAACTTAGCCCAATTAAGCTGGTGCTTATTTGCAATGCTTCCGTGCTGCCAGATATGGCTAGCAAGATAAATGCAATTGGTGTAGGTACTAGGGATACTGCAAACCATCCTGTTCTTGCAAAGTGTATCTTCCTGCATTGTTGAACAATTTTAGTGGAATAATGATCATGTAAACAGGATAAAAAATACTGCATATCTAAGAAAAAAAACTATCTAGTTTTTTCTATAAAACTAATGATTGGCCCATTCCATTTGAATTTATTCAATAATTGCTCTTGAATTTAGTTAAATTATGTTATATTTGTGACCGGTTTGTTTTGGGCATATGACATTTCTAAGAGTATGTTTGGTTAAAGGGTAAAAATACGGAGTGAGTTTTCATGGATTAGCTCTCTATGTAAATGAAGCTTATCCATGAAAATTTACCCTCATTTCACTCACTAATCGAACAAACCCTAAGATTGAAAACATTTTGGCCCATAAAACCTATGATGTGTATAATCATGCTATGTGTAGTTGTGAAATTTTTTTAAATAGATAAATGGATATTTTGTCCTTATTTATTTTTTCAAGTTGATTCCTTATCTTTATCTTTTGAAATTTGGTTTTTTATAATATAAATCATTTTCAATTTGGTCCTAAATCACCTTTTTGTCGCCAACTAACAGAAGAAAATATGGATATGGCATAACCCACGTTAGATTCACATTTGTGTCATGTCAGCAATTTTTGTTTATTAAGTGACAAAAAAAAAAAAAAGCAAAGGACCAAATGAAAGATTATTTGTAGCAAAAGGGACAATAATGAAACCAATTAACAATAAGGGACTAAATTGAGAAAATAAACAAAGATAAAAGAGGGATAAATAAATAAAGCTGTACTTCTATCATCACTATAAATTCTGGTCATGTGATAATCACGTGACCCAACTGTCAGTGTGTAAATTTACCACTACTAATTATATAGAATTTTGACTCATACCTGCTCAAGAAGTCAGGTGCAGCAGAGAGAAGTCGACCAAAGAAGGAACATGTGGAGTAGAGTGTGACAAGAAAACTAGTCTGAGAATTGTGTCCAAGTGATTGAGAAATTTGACCCAAATTGTTACTATAAACCAGTCCAATTGTCCCTCCACAGAAATATGCCAAGTAGTAAAGCCAAAAGTCCCATCTACGAATCAACAACCTTGTTGAATGCTCTTCCCCAAGCACTTCAATCTGGTCTCTCTCCAACACAATCTCAAAACCACATTTCTTATTATCCCCAACACTTCGTTCACTTCCATTCCTTGCACTATCATCATAACCACCAATGAGTTCTTTGTGAAGCTCATTATCATCATCAGGGTCATTGAGATTGAACCTTGAATTGTACAAGGAAAACCATGCACTGTTACTTAAGCAAGACCATTCACTACAATATTGCACTATTATTCCAGGCATGAATAAGAGCAATACTAAGAGAAAAATTGCACCTACAAGGATAGCACGTGCAACTGTTGAGGTGGTAGAGAGGGAATATAGGAAGATGAGGTAAAGGCCTGTGACAAGTGCAAGGATGTAAAGACAGAGAAAAACAAAGGAATCTCTTTGAATGGTCTCAACAGAGTTTTGCTGAGGTTGTGGCTTTTGGAGGATTGGGATGAGTACAACCCCAGAGATGAGTAAAGGGACAATGGCATTGAGCAAGAGGTAGAGTGTGTCATCACTTGAGCTTATCGCATTGGCAATGAGAGTGTACAATGCTGCAGTTACGCCATTGAAGCTTATGCCTAGGGACAATGCAAGTGAACGGTTTGTTGGGAAGTGTTTGATGCATAAGACATAGCAGATGGTGTTGAACCAGCAGATGCTACACCCAGCAATCAAGCATAGGAAAAAGACCTGTCAATGCCAATGTAGCTTTTGTTAATCACAACCAACTTGGAATCCTTTCCAAAAAGAAAAATGATGGACAATAAGAAATTTTGTCAGAATTTTGTATCCAAAATGATGTCGCATAGTTGTCTGTCTTTAAATGAATTGGTGGGTTATCAAAGATTCGGTATATATTTTTTTGGATATATAGCATCACTCGTCCAACAATATTTATAAACAAGTTTATGCTTTTATGAAACGGATTTAAGGCACGTCCTTATATGTTTAATCCCACAATAACAGAAGTTTGATATAGATAGTGAAACTGATGGCTTTGTGGGTGAAAGTAGCAGCTTCTCTCTAGAATTATCCCTGAACAGATCTGAGAAGCCATTGATGACTATAGTTTAATTCTTTTAGATTCGAATCATAATGGAATCTCTTTTGCTGGTTACTCTTTAAAGAGTATTTGGTTCACCTCTATTCCTTGCCCTCTGCCACATATGGACAAAAGTCGAATGAATTTTCAAACGTAAAAATTTCATATGATTTTTTAAATAAGCATTTTTCACTATTGATTAGATTCTTTTGAGTCTCATACTTAATTCCAATTTTTTAATTAATAGAATATATATATATATGACAAGTTATGTATGTTCTAAACAAAAAAACAAGGTTATGTAAAATTATCGCATGAGATCATCTATTCCCAAACAACAGTACTTTGTGTGTGATTATGACTATTATTATGATTATGATTATGATTGGATAATCGTTACTTGATTTTAACTAACCCTCTACTCAAATCGTCACACACAATCACCTCTCCCCACATGATGAAGAATGGTGGGTGATCTAACAGAATGGCAAAGTATTTCCGAAGAATGCTTTGAAGTACAGAAAATCCAATAATTTGTGCCTACCGTTAGTTGCTTGACCCCGGAAAAGAAATAGACAAACTTGGGAAAATGCTAGAAGGTGATCAGCTAATCCTAACCAATTTGCTGATAACAACTCCCAACTAACATTCTTGTTTGATGAAAAGAGGGAATAATCTTTCTTTTTGGTAATAAAAGGGGAATAATCTAGCGATTGGTTTATTTATTGGGCTTTGGTAACCTAGGGCAATGGTTAAGAATTTTTTTAAAAAAAATTTAAAAGTTTTAAGTGGATCCCATACATTAAAAATTTATAAGTTTTTCAATTCAAAACTTTCCATTCTTAGATCCTTATATATCCTCATGACACTAGTTAGATAAATTATCATTTATTTAATGCAGAATCTTATTCTTGGTTGCCTAGAGTATCCGCCGCAGATAACAATGACTAATTCTTTATAGGAAAGGCTACTCTAAGAAAGTAAACCTCTGGTCACAAAACTCTCTTCATATACACTGTTGAGGTTCGAACTCGTAGCTAAATACTTAAGAAACTCAGCTAACTATCAATTATATTAGCCCTAGTGGCTATGTCTTATTGTAGTTTGATTACTACATAACTATTGTGCAAACAATCATTCATTATTCAGACCATGATCAAGCCTAAACCAAGTTCGAAATATTGTTCAGATCAAAATCAAAATATCAATCTAAAACCGAACCTAGTTAAATATAGCTTAACTTAGCCTCTGAAAACTCCCGAAAAAGCTGCCCAACTGAGCACTTAATTGAGAAGTCATATGCATTTTTTTTTTATTTTGTTTTATCTTCTTGTTGGGACTTCGTTAAGCGAGCTTCATCTATATGAGCACACGAGATTTAAAATATGTGATCCAGAGATATCGTATTTTCGTTTATTTATTCTTTGTTCCTTTTGAGACTTGCATTTTGCCATTATTATAACCTTGTTGGTATCTTAAAATAAAAAAGAAATCAAAGAAAGCTACGCGAATTAATGGGTTAGTTCAACCACTGCATCCTTTGCATTGATTATGAAGTTATGTCTTCAGTTAATAAAAGCTAAGAAAATAATTAAAAAAAAAGAAGCTTACAAACCTTCACTTCTCAGTTAAAAAAATAAGCTTACGTGATAAAAGAAGTTTAAGTGATAAAGACATATAATTAAGAGATACCGCAACAATTATTGCTTGCACGTAATGAGGATTGAGGAATGGAACCAATTATCCGAATAAATTCTGGCTCTCTGTGAATGTTCTAAAATAATAAGGTTTATTTTTCAGATTGCATTTCAATTTGATTGAGAGGGGCATTAAAGGCATATCCTTAAGCCTACCTGCCATTCTAGTCTACTGGTCTTGAATTAAGCAGTTGATTCCCTGAAGTTCGAATCTTGCATTTACACTTGAATGAAATTATTTTTTATTAGAGCAAAGGTTATTTTAATTTTTAAAATTAAAATTACATGTGTAATTTACTTTAGTTCTTAAAATTAAAAAATTATCAATTTAACTTTTAAAGTTGCATAAAGTGATTGCTATGGTACCTTAAAAAATAGAAATTGACTAATTTGAATAACTTTTAATAATTTTATATACTAAATTAATAATTTTCTAATTTCAGTAACTGAAATGAAGTTTGCATGTAATGTCAAAATATAAAAATGAACCTATTTACTCTATTTCAAAAAATTTAAAAGTAAATTTTATGACATGTACTTTAACAATAAATTGAGACAGTAGTTTATGGCTAAAAAATTGCAGATGAGATGATGCACAGGTATAGAAGATCTTCCCTCAAACTAAATGGACAAATAGTCTCCAATAGAGGGAAATAATAAACTAAAATTAAGAATTGTTTTTGACAGCGTGTATTTCTGCAATACATATTTTTTTATATTATTTTTGACAGCACGAATTTTAGTGGACTTGGCTTCGTGCTCGCTGGTCCAACATCTACTTTTGTTTAAAGTTCCTTGGCACTATCTTAGAGATGGATGAGAGACGCATATGCATGACTGTGTGTTGTACTTACCATTGACCCATCCTTTTTTTTCTGTGCCAAAGGTGAATTAACTAACAAATTGAAGATGTAGGGACTTAGTGCTTTCAATTTTTATTTTTAGTTTTTTAATTTTTTAAAATTTATAAAAAAATTAAAAATTATAAAAGTTATAAATTTTAATTTTAATTTTTCTTTTATATATTTTAAAAAATTAAAATTAAAAATTAAAAACTATACGTAATTATATTGCCTAGGCTTGAACTGGGGAGTTAATTAGAACGAAAGACATGTAAGGTAAATTTTTATAATTGGTGACGTTGTGGAACCACTGGTTAATCTTGACATGTCTAGCTAGAATTGTTATGGTGTGGCTCTAAGAGACTCACCCATTTGCTCTCACACAGAGCTTTGTTAATTTTCCCAGAAAACTAGGAAAGTGAATACTCCTAAAAGATTATGGCATCTAAAACATTGCATGCTCATATTAACCAACCACATTACTCCTACAAGATTATGGCATCTAAATGGTAAAAGTTTTGATTTTTCTGTTGAATCCCACTTCACCAAAAGGCTAAGAAAGCAAAAAAGAAAAAAAAAAAAGCAAAATAAATTTACGAAAAATCCCCCCACCCCAAAAAAAAAAAAAAGGAAAGCATTGCAAGAGAAATAATGCAAAAGAGAGAGAGGGCTTAAGGGAGTGAATTAAAACTGACCACAACATAAGGCAAGGTGATGAGTTCCTTGATGACAAGCCACTGGATGCCATAACCAATAAGTCCCAAGAAAGCAGCCATGAACATGACCACCCACAATGGCAAGTACATGAGTGACACCCCAGAACACCAACCAAAAGCCTTTCCCATGTCTGATGCCACTGAGAGATAGTTCAGCTGAAGCTGAGTTATTTGGAGCACAGATTTTAGGTCAGATGAGTAGGATGAGAAGTCAAAGTTTGTTCCAGTGAATGCCTGTATCCATATTGATGCAATAAGTACCACCCACTTTACTGATTCCGCAAACATTTTTTGTTTTTTGCAACTTTGAAGAATCTTCCTCCCCTTTCTTCCTTTTCCCTATTCAATTTCTTTTCCCAATCACACCAAGAAGCCAAGAAACAGGAGAAGCTTTTCTTTTTGTCTCTCCAGTTTTGGGGCTAAGATTTGGTTGTTGCTTTGCTTAACGAAATGGGTTGTTGTTTGTTTCCATTTCTGTTGTATCTTCTTCCAGTTGATGTTGGGAGAGAGGAAATTTATGTTGCAAGACAATAAGTTTGTTAAATCCAACTTTTTTTCTTTTTCTTTTTTTTTTTTTCCTGAAGGCAATTAATTAGAAGGCCCTTCTTATTGGGATGTAGCCTTGGGAGTTGGGATCTTTGTTTTGTTTTTTAGTTTTACGCTATTTTCACCTGGAGAAGCGTTAAACAGATACTCCTCTTAACTATATATCTTATTTTATAAACCGCGTGAATCGTACGATGATGCAATAGAATCAAAATGCTTGACGTTTTAAAACTTTATTTTACCTAAAAAAAATTATTTATTTTTAAAAGTTTAGATAGTATTAATTATTTTTTTATCAATAATATTTTTATTAAATATTATTAATTTATTGGTGAAGAAAAAGAGAAATTTAGAATACTGAAAAGAAATTAGGACAATTTAATAGATTAGTTCTAATTTTTATTAACATTCAGGGTCATTGTTTTGATATGGTATTTGTATTTAGAATTTGTCACAATATAAGTTTTGTAGTTATGTACAAAAATATGAGATTTTTTAAAAGTAAATCTCACCAATGATAAGATTTTAATGATAAAATATTACTTTTTAACTTCAATCTTTTTCCAATAGATAATAAAAATATTATTTTTTAAACCAAATTTCACATTTTGATAACAAAAAAATATTATTTTAAATCAAATATCATTAATGATAAAATTTGCACATTATATTCATATGACTTTCTCAACAATTTCATACATGAGAAATTGTTAATTAAAACATCATATCAAAAGCAAATTCCGTTGATATATTTTATTGATTATTTCTTTAATTTTAGTAAATATTTATAACTGAATAATTATTTAAAAATGAAGAGAGTACTTAAAAGTCAATACAAATTGTGATTCTTGAAAATGTAAAAATATAATTAAGTAATCTCTAATTTGATAATTATAAACTATGTTGCTAGCCGTTGCTAAAAATATAAATGATAAATGATTTATTTTGGTCTTAACATATATCATTAAATTAAATTATTCCGTAAAATAATATCGTTTGCTCGAATTATTTCCTGCTACAAAACTTCAATTGGTAATTTTTGGGACATGTCTTAATAAGTTAATATGGTTCACGATTGCAGGTCAGGAATTAATTAGTTAGCGATTTTAAGCTCTTAGGTCCAAAATAATTTACGAACGCAATTTGAAGAATTAAAAAAAATCTCTATATTTAAAGAATCTAATTTCATTCCACTAGAACAAGCATTTTTTATTGCCGCCCTTATTTATCTATCATCACTCTATATTTATTGTTTGTATTGCACTATGTATAAAATATTTTTAAATTTATTTTTATAGCTAACTTTTATTTTTAAACTCAATTAAAAAAATGTATATTCGAATACCAATTATTTATTATCACTTTTTATTTATTAATTTTATTTGAGAGTTTCTATGATAAAGTATGCATTGAAATTTGCATACTGGGGTTGCTCTTTTCTCTATTTATTTTTAATTCTGAAAAATCTATTTATTTATACATTATTAAAAAAACCATTTTTGGTTTTTTTTTTCGCATGATTTTTCCAGAATAGTTCTGTTTTTTAATCTAAATTTTTATGAAATATTCATAACAAATGCCTAAATCTGTTTATATTCTTGCAATAATAATGTATAAATAAAAGAAAATGCAAGATAAAGTACGAAAATTAACAAAATAAAGGCCTGTACAGCCCCTCATGTCAAATGCAAAAAAATAAAAATCAACTAAGCAATTATCTTCACCAGATGGCATATAATAATAAATTTTTAATTAAAGATATTTACAAAAGTCGTAAATACAAAAATAAATAAAGAGTGATAGTAGACAAATAAGAGTGGTATTAAAATAAATTTAACAGCATTTTAGACAAAGTCCAAATAAAAGCAACAAGTGTGAAGTGGCAATAGACAAATAAGAGTGGTAAACTAACTATAGCCACTCATTTCTTTTTGGGGTTAAAACTTCAATATAATCTGGGAGTGTGTTTGGTACTAGATATAATAGTATAAGTTTATACTATACATTATACTTTTATCTATTATTTGATGTTAACAACTTATTATATAAGTTTATACATCATAATTTCCTTATATAATAAAATGGTGTATAACTAAATACAATATGAGGAGATTGTATTATGTCTGATTAGTTATTAACATATAATGTTAATTTTATTTTTTAATATTTTATTAAAATAAATAATTCTTAAACAAATAATAAAAGTATAAAATTATGAATAAAAATAATTAATAGTAAAATTATTTCATACAAAACAAATATTGTTAAAAATAATATATGATCAATTTAGCTATATACAGCAAAAATAAAAATTAATTATAATGAATAAATATAAAATAAAATAAAATAATAAATAGTTAATAGCAAATAAATATTCAAAATAAATAACGAATAATGTGTAATATATAAAAGTAAGGGTCAATAATAAAAATATTTTGATTTAATATTTATTTTAAAATAAAAAATAATTATAATTAAAAATAGAACATATTAAAATGTGAAAGAGCTATTTTATATTTATATAATTTATTGAAATAATAAATAATTATAAAATATTGAAATAAATAATAATATTTAATATAATTAAGTTTTGATTAATAAATATTTATATAAATATGATATTTAAAAATTAGATTTAAATAATTAATAAAGGATTTATTTTATAATATTTAATATTTACTTATAATATATAATTATTTATAAATAAATAATAATATTATAAAATATAATATTTTATATAATATTATATCAAATACTACATAATATTAAAAAATATTAAACTTTATATAATCAAATCTTATTCTATTAAATTTTATACTATCAATACTTATCTTATTATTAGTAGAGCAAAACGAGCCTCAAGAAAAAATCAATGGCATAGCACGAGTCTCTATTATCACTTGTATTTTTTTTTTCACTCTTGAATGGGGATGATTGGATGAAGTTGCAGTTCATAGATGTGCCACTTGCGCATAATGCTCGTTGTACACGTTTATTTGGCTGGCGGTGAGAATTGGCATGTTTTACGATAATTACACTCAGAAGCTGTTTGGTTGATTTATATTTTGATAAAATTACCTTTAAAATAATTTATATTAAAAGAATTAATTTTAAAAAATTAATTTATATTTGGTAAAGATATTGGAACGGTGAATTTAGAAGAATTGACCCGAGATAAAAAAAATAAAATTAATACTTTTAGCTTTTACTAGAATAATTTATTTTTAAAGTGAGACACTTCTCCTAGAAGTAAAAATGTAAAATAAACACATTCACTTCTTTTTAATCCAATTTTTCCCAGCTCAATGTAAAAATATTGGTAAACCAAACAAGCAGTTAGGGATGGAAAATAAAAAAAGAAATGAGTACTCACTAAGATTAGCTACAATGGGACAAGTTTAACCTCCATGGAGACGAAAATAGAGTCTCCATTTACTAAACAAGGTGAGGGGAAGATGTGGGGCCTTTGGCCCATGAAGAACCATGAATTCCTAATTTATATGAATTATCTAAATATCCACTTGTATATATAAATATGAGTTTAATTTTAATGCCTGACAATGTAAAATTTTTTTACACAATTCTCTGATTATGTATTGTCACATTAGTAAAAATTCATTAAGTAACATAACTACCACTTGAAAGGTCATTCAAATGATATAATTTAATTGGATTACAATGTAAAAAAGTTTTACACTTTTAGTACATCAAAATTAATCTCTACAAATTATACAAAAAAAATCTTACCACATATTCATCTTTAAATTATCATTATTGAATTTATATTGTATATATATTATTATTTTTAATTTGGATTATGTTGTGTTAATAGTATATTAGCCATATACTACCAGAGTAGGAGTATTCTGTTATGAATGACCTTCTTTGAGAGGTTAATTTGCAAAAGATTCTAGAAAATACCATAAGACTGTAGAAAAATATATAATATTGTGGAAGGATATAGATAGCTCTAGAAAGTTCTAGAAACTTGTGGAATCAAGTGGAACCATGTGAAATAATGTAGAACTATCTAGAAACATGTAGAGATATGTAGATGTATCTAGAAGTATGTAGAAACATGTATGAGTTATCTAGAATATCCTTAGTGGATATTTATAGATAATTCTAGAAAAGTGTAGGTATGTGTGGAGTGTAGGAAGGCTCTAGGCATGTGATCTAGACCGTCCATTAGAATCAATCTCTATCATCCATTGAAGAGGTGGAAGCCTATATATATGGGTGGTCATTCTTGGCTGAATCATCCAAGTCATTTGTAAGTTTTCTTTTGTGTAGTGCAAAAGTGTTCTCTTCATCAAAGTTCTCTTATTCTCTTATGTTCTTAGCTTCCATTATTAGTCATTTTTTAGTGAGGCTAACTTAGTGCTTAGCTCAAGAGGTTGAGTAAGTCCAAGTGCCGGCATGGTTGCGTTGGAGTATGTCCAAGGTTGTGACAACTTTGGTATCAAAGCAAGGTTCGTGTGGGAGCATACACTACAAAAAAAAACACTGTTATCGACGGATTTTTCCGACGGATTTTGACCGTTATTGACGGAAAATTTCATTTCCGACGGATTTTTCGACGGATTTTGACCATCGGTAATAACGTAGACGGAAATCATTATTGACGGAAAAAATCAGTCGAAAATTTTTATCGACGGAATTTTTCATACAAATCCGTCGGTAATGCGCTTAGAGAATTTCGTCAGGAAAATCGTCAGTTTTCAAAATTACCGACAGATTTTTTCATAAAAATCCGTTGGTAAATCCGTCGATAATTGACAAATATTATTTCTTTTATTTTACCGACGGAAAAATCCGTCGGTAATTATAATATTTTTTTAAAAATAAATTTTCTATAATTTGGTGTTACCTGATAATTTAAGACTTTATTTTTATTTAAAGCTAATTATCAATCATCAATATATTTAATAATAAAAAATGATAAAAAATTTCTAATAAATAATAAACGCAACGAGTTTAAATTTAAAATGCAAGGATGATGAATGTCAAAATAGCATCCCCATTTGCCAAGTTCAAGTCATTATCATGGGGTGAGGTGACAGTGGGCTCATGAATCACAACACGATATTCGGGAATAGCAGCTGTATAAGGAGTAGAGACATTGTTAACATCATCCTCATCTTTGAGCAATTGATCCAACTCAGGCCATAGAGATTCTTTCCTGCAGAGCAAAAGCCAACTCAAGTCATTTGAAAATGCCAAAAGGCATTAGCTGTGTTTATACAATTTTAATGCAAACTGAGCGCATATCACACTCAATTTTAGCCACAATACAATTGATAGATGGACAGTAAGGGGATAGGATGCTTTTGCTTACTAGGCAGTAAAATCATCCTCAATGGATTGATCATCATCACCTAGTCCAAGTGGAACAAGACGCTTTGCACCTATAGCATACACAACACCGTATATGAGAAAATATCTATGCAAAGTCAATAACTAGTTTGATGCCACTAAGTTTTCCATATGAGCTTCAAAAATTAGATTCAGTGTTTGTGTGCTACCCACGTAACTTCAAATCATTTAAATATAAAACTGAAGAAATATAACATTTAACATATATTGTCTACTTCCATATTTTAAATAAAACAGAACAAGGATTCCTTGGCAAAATGTGAGTGCAGGCTGGAATGAGGAAATTGTAATAAGATTGCTTGACAAATGAGAATTTGGAGCATTTCATTATATAATCAGAATTTTCTACTTCTACCGAGAACTTACTATATAAAAGCAATTTTTTATTCAACTTAAACAAAATATATACTATTAAAATAGCTTTTTAGCTAATCATTTTCATTAACAATAATAATAATGGCACTTTGCAAATACAGGCAGATATACCAATTTAAAACTTGTGTAATACAGGTCATAATATTACATATCTTGTTCATCAAGTTCCTCATCAACAACCCTACCTATCTGTTTCAAGGATCAGTATTAGATGATGCATTTTTTTTTTTGGATTGATAAATAAGAGTAAAACCATCTGAGTTTTACCTTGTTAAAATGTTCATATTGCCTGTTACATAGGCCAAAAACTCCATATGTACGTTGTTGAAGCCAGGTGCCCCTCTCATCTTTCCCCTAAAATATAGGCACCCCAAAACTTAGAATCATTTTAAGTGATCTATGTGGATTACAAAAACTCATTGAAAAGAGAAACCTTAAATCTACGATTTAATTGAAAGTTATATAACTAAAAACCTCGGTAAACCATTTGTAGAATCTTGTAGCATTGTAAGTTGGGGTCCCTTTCTAGCGCATTGTCATTGATCCATTTCCCTGTTTCTAAGATAGGAATGTCAAAATTCCTCCCCGTTGTTCGCCCTGAAAACAAAAGAAGACAAAAGTAAAAGCTAACCAACTCAGAGCACAAGACAAAAGTATCAAGTTCAAGTGTCATGGTGTAAACAGAGCATGCGCACAAGCACACACACACACACATCTTCCCCCTTCAGCAACTCACACACACACACACACATCTTCTTCCTTCAGCAACTTCAATTTTTCAGCCCCGAAAAAACCGCAACATTATTTGCCAAGCATTTTGCACGTACAGAAAGAATATTCTCAAAAAAGGAGTTCAGATAGGAACAAGTAAAACTCCTCATCTCAATCCCAGTTTACCATCATTACCTTCACAACAACAAATGAAGTGAACCAGTATTTGAATTACTTAAGTTGATATAGAAAAAATAAACTACAACCTACAACTAATAAAGGGCCCCAGATATAAAAGAAACCTTTCAGGAACATTTGGAGGAATAATTCTATCCAACAACATATTTTCAACACAACGAAAAAGAATTAAAGAAACGAGTTGAATAATGTCCCTGGCAGTGCGTGACCCTTAAAAGACCCCATGGTTTTGATTAAATTTCAACCACTCCTCTATATCACCTTAATCAACTTGGCACCTGAATGGTTTCTTAGATGCAGATAGATTATATCACAGAAAGATCTACTCTTTTATGAACCAACCAATCAACCCTGCGCTAAAAAGGGAGCTTACCTACTCGCAGCTGGCTGAGTAGTGAGATGGTCGGCCGACTTGCGGAGGTGCGGTGTGAGCGGCACAGCGGTAATCTCCCCTTGGGACAGGTGGTATCGCTGGCGGCTGGGGGCGGTTAGTGCGGAGGGGGCTTCGTGGTTTCGTGGAGGTGGCTTCGTGGCTAGGGGTGGTTCACGGAAGGGGCCTCGCAGCAGGCAGAAGGGGCGTGTGGGTGCGTTGATGCGGCGCGGCGAGGACCAACCAGCGAGGAGGCGGTGACGGAAGGGCGGCAGGCGGTGGCAGCAAGCAGTGGCGGGGGTTGGGGGTTGCCTTTTTCCAAATATGGAGAGAGAGAGAGAGAGAGAGAGAGAGAGAGAAAGACTAGATGAAAGAGATAGATATAGTGATAATGAAATGAGTGGTCATTATCAATTGGAAGGCTACCGACGGAATTTTGAATTTTTGATAGGAAAAAAATCCGTCGGTAATTAAAAAGCCAAAAATGTCTTAGTAATAATTAAACAAATTATAAATTAATTTTATCGACGGAAAAATCCGTCGGTAATGTCCAAAATTTCAAAAATACATTTTTTTTTATAAATTTATTTTACCGACGGATTTTTTCCGTCAGTAACTTGTGAAATTTTTTAAAAAATTTGTTTATAAATTAATTTTATCGACGGAAAAATCCGTCGATAATTTTAATACACGAAAAAAAACATTAATAATCATTACCGATGGAAAAATCCGTCGGTAATATACGCGTCATATCTATCTAACGTGGTGGGAATTTTATCGACGGAAAACCCATCGGTAATTCCGTCGGTAATCACTAAAACTCAAAATTCTCAAGTTTCTTGATTTCCGTCGATAAATCCGTCGGAAATACCGATGGAAAAAATCCGTCGGTAAAATTCATCGATAACACGACAGTTTCTTGTACTGATAAGTGGTTCGTGTAGAGAAAATGACTTCAAACATAAGTGAGGAACATGTGGAGGCTCCAAAGAGGAAGGATGTCATTCCTTCTCATGCCAAGAAGACTCGTGGGTCAAACAGACCAAGGGGCAAAGATTTTACCACCTTTGAGGAACAGGTTTCTTTGTTGGAGAATGCTCTAACAAACATGGATGTGCACATCCAAACGATAGAGCATGACAAGCAAACCTTAGAGACTGACATGTTAGAAGAGCTAGACATCATGAAAGAATATGTCATGACTGCTCTCAAGAGTGGAAAAGAAAAGGATGAACGCCTCAACTAAGTTGAAAGTGTTATGAAGTTACTTGAAGAGGCCCGAGCATCCCTTGAAGAAGTAAAGTTGTGAACTATTGTCAGTATGCAAGGTGGAGCAAGGGAAACTCCGCGAATTGATCTCCCAAAGCCAAGGGAATTCAAAGGCATAAGAGACGCTCGAGAGGTGGAGAATTTTTTATGGTAGATGGAGAGATACTTCAAATGCCAAGGAGTGGCAGAAGAACAGATGAGGGTACGTATTGCTTCTTTCTATCTTATTGATAATGCAATCTTGAGGTGGAGAAAGAAGCATGCATACATAGAGAGAAGCACTTGCAACATAGCCACATGGGAAAACTTCAAGAGGGAATTGAAGAGACAATTCTTCCTTGAGAATGTAGTTTATGAAGCAAGAAAGAAGTTAAGGGAATTGAAGCATGGAACCACGATTAGTAACTACGTGAGGGAGTTCACTACACTCATGCTTCAAATCCCTAACTTAGCCTCATAAGATGTGTTATTCTTCTTCATTGATGGACTCCAACCTTGGGCAAAGCAAGAATTGCAAAGGCGGGGAATCCCAGATGTAGAAGAAGCCATTGTAGTGGCCAAGTCACTCATGAGGTATCAACGAGGGGACTTCAAGTCTAAATCATCTTCCAAGGCTAGCTCTCTAAAGGTGGAGGAGACAAAGGGAGAAATATTTCTTCAAAGAAAGACTTCAAATACTCTTCTAAGAGAAAGTATGACTAGAAGAAGAAGGCTTTTGTGCCTAAAGGAGGACACTTCGTGTGTAAAGGGCCACACCAAATGAAGGATTGTCCCAAGCTAAGGATGTTCACATCTATTGCTGAGGAATGAGAATCCCAAACGCAAGAGATTGAATATGTTGAATCTGTCCAACTCCTGAATGCCTTAAAAGGTAAAGAATTACGCTTTACTGAGAAAAAGAATGGGTTGATGTACATAGAAGTACTCATAAATGGGAGGCTCATTGTAGCTATGATTACCACTAGTGCCACACATAACTTCATCACACCTCAGGAAGCAAAGAGACTCTGGTTAAAGGTCATAGAGAAGAATGGTTGGTTCAAGACTATTAATATCAAGAGAGAACCTTTTAGAGGAATGGTGAAAGAGGTATAGATAACTCTAGGCTCATGGAGAGGATTTGTAAATTTTTCAGTCATACCCATGGATGATTTTAAGATTGTCCTTGGACTTCTTGAGGAATGTGAACATGGTTCCCATGCCATATTGTGATATAGTGTGTGTGTTATAAAGAAAGGGTCTCCATGCATGATCCTCACTCTCTCTAAGCCTGGAGGAACTCTTGTGTTGTCTGCCATGCAACTAAAGAAAGGGGTCAAGAAGGGAGAAGTCACATGCTTGGCCTTGCTCAAGGAAGAACCCAGAATGGAAGATAGGGATGTACGCTCATAAATCAAGGAAGTCTTTGAAGAAAGCAATGATGTCATGCTTCTAGAATTACCGAAACAACTTCCTCCTAGAAGGAAGATGGATCACAAAATTGAATTAGAAACAAATACGAAGCCACCTGCCCTGGTACCATATAGGATGGCACCACCAGAGTTGGAAGAGTTGAGGAAGCAACTCAAGGAATTATTGGATGTAGTAAGTCGAAAGGCTGAGTTGGCAACCATTTCCATTGTTGAAGGAGATGTTATACAAGTAATCAAAGAAAGATTGGATCATTATCCATTAGCAAAGAAGTTGGTAGAGATGGCTAGAGAAGGAAAGAATAAAAGGTTTTGGTTAGAAGATGACTTACTCTACACCAAAGGAAGAAGACTATATGTCTCCAAGTGGGATAACTTGAGGAGAAAGTTGGTAAATAAGTGTCATGACACGAAGTGGGCTGGTCACCCAGGACAACATCGTATGTTGGCACTAGTAGAAGCAACCTATTTTTGGCCCTAAATAGGGGAGGAAGTGGAAAGCTATGTGAAGACTTATCTTGTATGTCGACAAGAAAAGATAGAGAACAAGGCTCCTAGCAAATTGTTGGAACCGCTACCTATCCTAGAATGACCATGGGACAGTGTTTCCTTAGATTTCATCTCTGCATTACCTAAGTATGAGGGGTATGGATCCCTTTTAGTAGTGGTGGATTGATTTTCTAAGTATGCTGCTTTCACCCTGGCCCTATGGAATTATTCTAACTCTTGGGAATAGAGTTACAATTCTCAACTAGCTTCCACCGACAAACTAATGGGCAGACTGAAAGGGTGAATGCTTTGCTGGAGTGTTACTTGAGGCACTTTGTGAGTACTAACCAAAAGGATTGGCCAAAGCTAATGGATGTAGCTCAATTCTCCTACAATTTTCAAAGGAGCGAGTTTACAGGGAAAAGTGTATTTGAGATCGTGAATGGATAATAACCTATCACACCCAATACTCTTTCATCATCTTATGTAGGGAAGAGCCCTGAAGTATATCATATGGCTAAGGTTTGGAAGGAACAAGCTGATGTTACCCACTCTTACCTCGACAAAGGTGCAAAAAGGATGAAGAAGTGAGCAGATAAAAAGAGGGGACACACAAGCTACAATATAGGGGATAAGGTAATAATCAAGCTTCTTCCCCAACAATTCAAGGCCTTTTGCAAGGTGCATAAAAGCTTAATCTGTAAATATAAAGGACTGTATAAAGTTGTTGGGTGAATAAAAGAGGTGGCTTATAAGATAAACCTCCATCCATCCATGAAAATCCACCCAGTCTTCCATGTGAGCATACTCAAGCCATATCATAAAGACATGGAGGATTCAACTAGAGGTGACTTAAGGCGAGCAACACCTATAGTGGTCAAGTCCTTTGACAAGGAGGTAGAGGAGATATTGGCTAATCAAATCGTAAGAAAGAGAGGGGTACCTCCAAGTATTCAACACTTGATCAAATGGAAGGGATAACCAATGAGCGAGTCTAGCTGGGAAACAGGAGATGATTTCTAGCAGTTCCAAGACCACCTAAAGTGCGACCATGACTAGAGTATAACGAGGACGTTTGCACAACAAGTGGTGGAGATTGTGACGAACATCCTTTTTTGAGGGGTTAATTCATAGAAGATCCTAGAAGATACCAGAAGATGGTAGAAAAATATAGAATATTGTGGAAGGATGTAGATTACTCTAGAAAGTTCTAGAAACTTGTGGAATCATGTAGAACCATGTAGAATATTGTAGAACTATCTAGAAGCATGTAGAAGTTATCTAGAATGTCCTTAGTAGATATTTATAGATGGTTCTAGAATGTGTAGATATATGTGGAGTGTAGGAAGGCTCTAGACATGTGATCTAGACTGTCCAATAGAATCAATCTCCACCATCCATTGAATAGGTGGAAGTCTATATATATGAGTGGCCATTCTTAGCCAAATCATCCAAGTAATTTGTAAGCTTTCCTTTATATAGTGCAAAAGTATTCTCTCTACCACAGTTCTCTTATTCTTTTGTGCTCTTAGCTTTCGTTTCTAGTCATTTTTGAATGAAGCTAACTTGGTGCTTAGCTCAAGAAGTTGCGTAAGTCCAAGTGCTGGCATGGTTGCGTTGGAGTGTGTCCAAGGCCATGACAATTTGCACTCACTCCATTCTTTATACCTTATGTGCTTTTCTCTATCTGATTTATGATATGGACACACTTGACAATTCTAATTAACACTCAATCTCCTATATTGTGATGATAATTGTGCATGTCAGAATTGGGGTCAAATGTATGTTCAACGATAAGTTCATTAATGATGTATTAATGTTTGAAATTCCTACAATTGGTGCTAGGGCATTTAATTCTTACTTACAGTTGTGATTCTAGTTTGCTTTTTGACATTGAGTGTTTTAATTTGTTTATAAAATCACACATGAACATGATTCCTAAATGACTTAGTTCGAACTCAATTTTCAAACCAATTGAATCAGAAATTGGTGGAGGGGTTTTCTTACTCGGATTTAGTTCCACTTCTAAATTTATTGATTTAAAGGTAAAATTCCCTTACTTTACTTTCACTTTAGAGGATCGTAACCCTTGTTACTAATATTATCTTGAATTGATAGACATAAAGATTGCATGAAATGGCTTTGGATCAAGAGAGAATTTAGGGAATGAAATCAAGAACTCTATCTCTTTCTTGATTTTAAATCCAGAACCCAAAGACCTATAAATGGTTGAAATTGCTTCAACCTCTTTAGGACTTTTGCAGGGCAATGAATTTACAAACCTAGGGAGAATAATGACATGAATTTTCTTTAAGAAATGAGAGAGAAATATGCAAAAAGTTATTTGATTGAATGAAACATTATAAGCCATGATTTATCAAGATCTTATAAGGGTCATTTAGGTCTCTTTCCAGCATGTAGTTAAAATGACACCAAAATCATGCACAATGGAGGCTGCATGGAAATTGATCTCAATGACAAATTGGGGCATTCTACTTGCCTTATAGGAACATGATGAACAACTTATAACTGTTTTACCCACTCACCGCATCTATGTGTAATGTGTGGGGCCCCTTTTAAGGCCCATTTTTCACCACTTTGAGTATTTTTTATGTTTGGAATTTTTAGTTATTTTTTATTAATTTTATGGATATTAAAGTTGTTTAGGGTATGCTTGGCTTCTGTTTTGATTTTTTGTTTTTATTTTTTGGTATTGAAGATAATTAAGGCCTATTTTGTTTAAAGAATTTTTCTGATTTTATGAAGAAAAGAGTGAAAATATTGAAAACAATAAAATCTTATTTCTTATTTTCATTTTATATTTTTCACTATTTCCTTTTCAAAATCCTAAAAGTAAAAAACAAAGAAAAATAAAACTGAAAATGAAAATACAAATTATACAAGCCCTTATTTAACTAGAACTTTGGTTTGATTCTTGACAAATATTATGGGAGATGGATTGGTCCCTCAATACTTAAAAATCTCCATGTGGTCCCTTACTTTTCAAAAAAGATGACATGTTAGCCTCTTTGTTAACTTATCATTCCAACACTTAATGAAAATATAGACATTAATAATTAAATTGCTGTTCTGGCTCTCCATTAAGGTTCGCAACAATATATTAATAATCCTTTCGTCAAAACAACCACATTTTCATATTTTTCTTTGTTAATCATAATTGTATAACCTATAAGAGGTACACCCAAAGACATCCTCCAAACCTTATCCCTCCCCCCAACCACTATTTTTTGACTTTTCTTTCAGTTCTCCCACCTTTCTACCTCACTCACTTTCTCATCTCTTGTCCATCCCACTCTATTCATTTCTTGATCTCTTTCTCTTGTCATAATTTTCATCTCACTAACTATGCCTCTCTGTCATTCTCTCTATATTTCTCTATTAGTTCCTTCTCCACCTTACTCTTCATTTAGGTTGGAAATTGGGAAGAAAGAAGTACAGAACAAGCTCAATTAGAAGGAAGAAGTAGAAAGGGGATGGGCAAAGTTGCCAAGCTCAATGGCCATTAAGCAAGGGTAGGGGGACGGTATTTATTGTGGTGGCTATGAGGCTTGTTTGGTCATAGCCTATGCATGGTGGTTGGTAAGGGCAAATCTATTCAGAAAATAATGGGGGCTCATGCCCTAACCAAAAGGTTATAATTTGTTTAAGGGAATTTTTACCTATATAAATTAAAAAAAGCACTATTTATGGATATAAACTGAAAAAGCTTTTAGTATACGTTTAAATCGTTTCAATATGCACGCAAATATATTTAGGGCCCCCCTGTATATTCCAAATGAGCATGAATACATTAGGGACCCTAAGCATATTCACTTGGAAGGTGGTACAAATATGTATATGTCTGAGGCCTCCTCCATCATTTTCATTGTGTCACTTTCCATTTGCATATTAGTTTCCCTTCCCTTTTTCATTTCATAGAGAATACACTTGTGTTTGACCATGGCAAACTTCCTTTACTACTTGGATGATGTTCAAGACAATGTAACATAAGGGAAAAATGAAGGATGCTACCTTTGGATAAGAAGTGAGGATATTTTAACTTTATTGATCTAATGATAAAATTGCTCATTTTATTGGGATTTCACTTTAGAGGATCCAAATGCATATAATTTACTTAGTTCTACTCTAAACTTGAAAAAATATTATTCATTTAGTTTAATGGAAAGTTATCTAATAATTAGTTTGGTTTAATATCAATTAGGGTAATATCAATTAGATTAGTATATCTTTAATAATTTAGTTAGTTTTATGTGGATGATTTTTTGACGATGATAGTTCTTATTTTGCTTTTTATTTTGTTAAACTTAAAAGTTTAATATCAAACCACCATTAAATTGTTAATTAAAAATTAATTAGTTTAGTGTTAAGGTGGTAAAATTTAAAACTTCATAATATATGTATTTAATTAGTTTAAGATAGTATGTGTTTAAAATCAATATTGGTGACTAAGTTTTTTTAAGGTTTTGTTGTTTTGTTTTAGTTTGGATTGATATTTATTAACATATTAATTTAATTTATGCAGCCCCATCGAGTATTGCATCTAAGGTGCTATAGCACATTGGCACCTGATACTCGCATGGAGTATTATTTGTAGCGGGCAAGGCTTTGGGAAGTTGCAAACTTTGGCAACTTTCACTACAACTCAACATTCAGTAGTGCACTATTTGGGCAATGGCGTCCAGAGATGCACACCTTTTATCTTTCATATGGAGAGCGTATTATGACTATTGAGGATATGGCGATGTAGCTAGGGTTGAGGGTCGATGGCAATGCAGTCAATGGCTGCATGGGTGCATGGGAAAAATTGCAGCAACATATTAAACTGCTAGGGTTTATTAGGGGTGGTCCTCGAGTCAAGAAGTATACATGGGTCTTATGTCAAGGTTTTGTGGATTAAGAACACATTTAAAGATGAAGATTTTTCCAGTGATGGCTCTGATGTAGTAGTCCAGTGATGGACAAGGGCATACCTGTTAGTGTTGATTAGGAGGTTCTTGTGTCCATACAAGTCATCTTTTTGTGTCCATATGAAATGGTTGCCTCTTCTACGAGATTTTGGGGTAATAGAAATTATAGCTAAGGATCCGTGGTCCTTGCATGTTTATATTGCAGTCTTTGTCAGACTGTAAAACACCGTGTTGTCAACTTTGCAGGATGTGCAACCTTATTGCTGTCCCGGGCATATTATTGGATTCCCTTATTACACCCTGGACACGATCAGGGGCTTACATTTCCATTAGCCTCGAGGTATACATTTAATGATGTCAATTTTTTTTTTTCATTTTGACATTTGTTTGTTTGAATATCACTAATTACTAACTGATTTTTTTTATTTTAGATGGGGGATTAAGGATTTTATTAGATGGGGATGCCCGTCGATTAGTGGATTTTTGGGTGATGCCATGCCCATTGATGGCTTAAATTTCATTGAGTAATTTAATTATTTAACTTCCATAATCTACAATTATGTAGAAAGTTTAACTTAAGTCGTCAATCATTGCAGTTTCATTGGTCATCATATGAAGATGTGAGTCTCACACTAACATGTATATGGATGTGTTGGTGTTTGTGCTTCTCCTATTGCATTGATTTGATTTGAGATTGTTGAGTGGCAATAGCCTTATCGTGTCATGCAATAGTATCAGTGGCAACAATATATTCCACATAGCCCATTAAATATTGATAGACTGCATGCACAAGACAGTCGAGGTAATGATAAGGTATGGTGGCTTGCTAAGCATGCAGAGTACCATGGTTTTTGGAAAGCTTGTCATCAATGTGCCATGGTGAGGGCCTACACTGGGGATAATCTTCCATCTACAGAGTATCTCAGGTGATACTCAGGCATTGCACAGAGGTTATCTAGCGACTTGCACTTGTAAGACCTTCGCCTATCTTAGGTGCCATAAGAGATACCACCTAATGCAGGCCCATCACCTTTTATGCCCCAAGCCGTGGATGCTCTAAATCAATGAAGGTGATGGCATTGTGCCCGAGCTTCCTAGTGACGGAGACTCGACCACCATGGAGATGGTGGAGGTGGTGCCAATCCTGCAATAGAGGAGGTGATTGATTTGGTGGAGGTGATGGTGGAGATGGTGGAGGTGATCAAGGAGATGGTAGAGGTATCAGCCTTGGCTATTGTTACACTCCGTCTATGGATGACCTATTTGGGGGTGATATTAGCCATCGGGACTTAAGTGATATGCAGACATTTCTCAATGTGCCCGTACCTCCTCACTTGAGTGCTGTAGCTGGAGCATGTTTTATAAGTCAACCCAAAATAGTCCTTTGTCTGCATTCACACCTACTGACCCTAGCCAGTAGCACCAGCAGCTTGGCACTTCATCATCACCATTCACACCGTGTGCTCTGATCCAGTAGTAGGTTGATTCATATGACAACCAGGAGGAAGAACAGTAGTAGCAGCTAGTTCGAAGGCTGTAGAGACCCACACGTCCTATTTAGCCACGACATTGTTATACAAGTTGTTAGCTTCCAGCGCCTAAGCAGGATATAGATTAGGGGGATGAAGCGGGGAGGATGATTAGTTATTGTTGCAGTAGATTTTATTAGTTTTGATGTTTAAACTATGTATGAAATTATTGTAATATGTTTTTAGACACGTGTACAAATAGTTGTAATATGTTTTATTTATTTATTTATATTTAGAGCATGTGTATTTATTTATATATTATGTACCAAACAATATATTATTCTCACCAACTGATATAGCATTTCAAAGACATAAACATAGTTGCAAACAAACATAAAATTTACTAAATAAAAGAACATAAATATAGTTACAAATACACGCCGATAATGAACAATCAATATGAACATGAATATGATAAGGCCCTTTGCGTATTCCATATGAACATGAATACAACTAGCAGGAGTGTTGCTAGCACGACATGTTTGGCCGACGTTTTCATATGTGTGTTTCCACTTGGGTACAATAAAGATACTTGCCTTCTATAAGCAAAGTGCCATGGCTCGTAAGGTTCTTGGGGGCTGCCTCTTGGGTCCTAGGAGGGCTACAAACAAAGTGCCATGAACCAAGGGTCATTTGAGGGCCATCTCTTGAGTCTTGGATATGCCAGGTGAACTATGAATTTTGACTTTTGACTTTGATGTATATTTGTGTATATTGGTGTATATTGATTATGTATATTTATTAATTTGTACATAACACTTGTTCCATGCATTTGTTAGATATACTAATGCTCATTGAGTCTATTGACTCAGCTCGTTATGTTTCTCCTCGTTTTTCATTAGCAGGTACAATATCATGATCCATCCTTTCGGGCAGTTAAAAGAGTAGAATTTCTAGAGGACCCACACACCCACTCATGTTGTATTGAAGGGTGTTATGTCTTAGTTCTATGTTCAACTATATTCTGGATTATTGTTAATAATTTAAGTTATGCTCCATATTCCACAAGCAGAGTTCGACATCCTATATGAAATTGGATTTGTTGAAACAAGGTCAAGAACCTATGAACAAATTTTGCAATTATTATTTAGGCTTAAATTCATAGTCATACTGGGATTGGATGCATCTTGAGAACTCCTTGCTTAAATGGAACTAAATTAAGTTGAGCAGAACATGTGTTACTTTGGGAATGTCCATGTTTTATTTCAAAACTTTGTTAGTTTTCTATAAATATTGTTGTTTTGGGCTTGCTAGGAGCCAAGGCTCCCTAGGCCCCGGTCACTATCAAATTGGGCTCTGACAAGTTATGCACCCTCAAACCCTAGTCTCCCTCATGCTATGATTTCTTCTTCTTGTTCACATGTTTAAAGTCAAAATAACATGCTTTAGTACTATTATGAAGTTTGATAGAGTTGCATTATCAATTCAATGAGTCATACGTGCTTTTTTGCTAAGTGATGAAAAGAGGGAATAAAAATTTATTTTTAAGATATTATTTTTAATTTTTCAATATAGATTGAGTTGTTGAATTATTGTAAAAAAAATGTTGAAATATTTTATAATAACTTTAAGATAAAATTTAAGAGTTTTAGTCATACGATTAATTTCTTTAATTAAAAAAGGGTTAACGTATTTTATCTTCCTAAACTTTAAGTCATGTGCATTGTGTACTTTACTTTGACTTTTCAAAACGTGTATCGTGACCCTTTTTACTTTTCAAACAATGCAAAACATCCTAAACTTTTCAAATAGTGTAAAATTTTAAGACATAACAAGGTATTAGGTTGCACATAATATAAAATTAAGGGGGTTAAATGCACATAAGAATTCACAAACAAGATATTTGGTTGCACAAATTATAAACATCAGGGCGTTAAGTGCATATGTATAATACCTTCACCAATTGTCAAAATTATGTTGAGGGGTGATTTGTACTGTTTGAAAAGTTTAGGGCTCATGATGTGATAATCGTAAGTTAAAAAAAAAAAAAGCTGAGGACCACCATGCACCTTAAGTGGTATAGACCACCATAGGTCTCTCTCTTTTCTTTTAATTCTCTCTTCCTCTCTTTCCCATATCATTTCCAGAACCTCTTTCTCTTCTTCCTCTTTGTTTCTTTCTTTCTTCTCTTCTCCCTCCATTCCTTTCTTACTTCTTCTTCCCCTCAAATTCACAAATAAATATCACCACTAGCTCCATCATCATCATTTCCTCCTCTTGTTCATCACCTTCATTCTCTTTCCCTCTCCTTTATCTCACTTTCTCTCTCTAACCTCCATTAGAGAATTGAAGATTTTAGAAGCTTTGAGAGTGATTTTCTTCACCAATTATACTCTCCAAGTGATAAGTAAGCTTCTACTATACTCCATTTAAATTATTGAAATTTCTAATTATTTTAGGATTAATTTAGGTTTCTTGAACCCTTGAATTTGGGGTTTTTATTGAATTAGCGTTAATTGATATTAATTGATAGCGTAGTTAGCTTACAAATATTAATATTGTCTTGTTCCTAGAGTGATAGAGCAATCAGACGACAATACTTGAGTTGGTGGCATCAAAGGCGTTGTTCTTCGATTCTTTGAACCAGTAATTGTGAGTAGGTAGTGTATCTGTATGTTACTTTATGCATGATAAATAATATAAAAATTATATAAATAACTGAAAGTATGTTGATATAGAAGAAAATAATTTATTTGTCAAAAAGGAGGATTATGTTTGAAGTGAAAAATATATATTTAGAGACCAGAAAATGATTATTATGCATATTTAAATAATTTTAGTTAAATTGTAAAGAATATTAAAATTTTAAATCATTTTATATAAATTATTAAGTTTGAGTTTATTTTGTGCTCATGGTATCTTATATAACATGAGGATGGATTTTTGGTATTGTAAAAGTATCTTGGAATTGGAATTGTATTAGAAACATCAATGATTGTATTTATGAGAATTGTTAAGGTCATAATGTGATTGTTATTCTTATTTAAATATTTTTGGGTTGGAATGTAATAAATATTGAATTTTAGAACATTTTATATTAATTATTAAATTCGAGTATATTTTATGTCTAATATATTTCATATAACATGAGAATGGATTTTGTGTTGGAAAATATTCTGGAAGTGGAATGTGCATGATTTTGAGTTAATTTGGGGGAAAATTCCTAGTTAGAACCTGTAGTTAACGGCAGGAACGTTAGCCTCGGTGCACCATGAGAAACTCTAGTTAGCAGGAGGGATGCTAACCCACACATGACTTTTGTTATGTCTAGACTTGTATATGGCTTAGGGCCAACTCTAGTTAGCAGGAGGGATGCTAACCCGTACATGACTTTTGTCATGTTTAAACTTGTATGGCTACAGGCCAATCATGTATGGACTTATTATTGTTATGCTTTGGATAACTCCCCATTATACTTGAAACTATGTAATTATGTAAAGTTATGTTTTTAAGATATCTCATGTTATAGCTATATATATATATGTTTTATGAGTACATATACATTATTATGTTTATATTGTTCTATGATTGTACTTAGTAAACTATGGATATCCTATCTCTCACTGAGTTGCAAAACTCACCCCGTTGTATTCCTTTTTTTTTTTTTTTTTTTTTACAGATACAGGTGCTGGTGCTGGATCTAGTTCTGTTCCTCCGGCTCAGCCTTAGGTGCATTTCAAGTTAGTGAGCCTTCTTGTGAAGGCCTTTATGTTAGAGTTTCATTTTGCTTTAGTCTGTTAGTTTGTCAGATGCTCCATATGTCACAGGCAGGGTCCTCAGACTTATATTATGTTTATGTTTAAGAACTAATGACTTAGCTATATAAACTATGTTATGGAAATGATTTGTAAACTTAATTTAGTATTATGTTTGAAACATATATTGAAATATTATTTTATGCTGAAAGGGCGCATTATGAGAATGCTTGATGCCCATTTGTTGGAATTTAAATTGTAAATATTGCAGATTATATTTCAATTTGGGGAATGTTCGAAAAACAGAGGGAACTCTGTCCGTTTTTCTAGAAAATTTGGTGTTTTAAGACTTGCTAGGAAAGGTGTTCCCTATGCGTTGGTCATGGCCTAAGTTGGGTCATGACACATGATGCATGTTTTGAAAAGTCATGATGTAAACTGTAAATGACCTAAGGGTATATTTGGATTAGTGGAGCATGGTGGAGCAAAACGAAACGAAATAGAAAAAAGTACAGTGGAGTGGATAATTACTTTGCACCATTGTTTGGGTAACTTGTGTTCTATCTCATTCCTCTCAATTTAAGGGGGAAAAAACTTATGAAGAGTTGATGAAATTGGATGTAATGAAGTGCATCCATCTCTGCTTTATTCTATCCAAATTTTACAAATTTAAATAATAGAATAACTTAAAATATTGCTCCATTTCGCTTCATTTCACCTAATTTCATCAATCTAAACATGCCCTACATTTCAGGAGTGGAATGTATTTTACTCTAAAAATAAACATGATTAGTTTCTTGTAAAAGTTATTAGAATAGAAAGTGTGTTAAAGAGCTCGTTAAACAAAAAGATGTTACTTGAGACAACTTTCCTAAAAATAGTTCTCGAATATCATATGTATAAATATTTATACTAGTGTCATTCGCAAATCAAAGCATCCCACTCGCCATTAATTAGGTTATTCGGGGCATAAATACTTAGGTTTCTCTATGAGTTTTACTATTCCAACACTCCAAAAATGAATATATATTAGGACACTTATTTTATCATTATTGAATGTAATAATGGTCTCCACTTATTTTATTTACCCATCATATCTAACGGTGATAAAGTGAGTATCTGAATGGATACTCGGATACTCACTTTCAATGTGTTGAGATAATGAAACTCTTTTCCCTCTTCTTTCTGAATACTTTCCACTACGACACGCAGATATGGGGATGACCGCAACGCTGAGAACCATTTTTTCTTTTATGTTCATTTTAATTATTTGCACCCAACTTGCTCACGTGCAATGAATTTTGAACCATAAAATATAATATACCTGCAGAATCTTTTATTCAGCCGTCTATATATTAAACTTCAGAGAAAATTAAACAAATAACAAAGTCGATGGTAGCTTCCCATACTCTATACTTGAATTTCTTAAGTTAGGCATGTCTTTTCATTCGTTTATATTTTGTTCGTGTACTTCCCCTTCTCATGTAATCTCGTGCCAAGTCATTGCATATTAAACTAAAATATTTGATACGGAATATAACCTTTGTTTTTTCATTTGTTTCTGAACTTCTACGTACTGATGATAAGTTGTTTAATTAATCATGACAGATAAGAGAAAAGCAACAGGTAGAAGAAGAAAGTTATTTTAGTAACCAGAAAAGATGCTTATAATGAATCTTTTATGTAACTTAGATATTGCTACAATTTCCTAACTAATCCCAGTCCACTAATAACAAAGTCTTTACACTCTAACACCCATGCTAGATTAAAGATGTGTGATGTAGGAACTCTAGCTTGGGATGAAGTTGTATTGCAATGAAAGAAATGGGAAAATACGAAGTCCAAATCCCAACGACAACTAAATAATAAAGAAAATAGAAAAATGACAACGATCGAGGTTCATAGCTCTATTGTTGCCCATCTCCACGGCCAACATCTGAACCAAATGAAGAATTTAAATCTAAAGAGAGTCGACTCGCTGGCATGTGTACATTTTTCGAAAGTCGCTCCTCAGTATAGAAATCCCAATTTGGGAACAACAATAATCAAATGCCCAAGACAACAACTTAACCACTCGAGCAAAAGCTAATCAATATTCTCAAGCTTAACCACTTGATAAAAGCAAACAACAAAGTTGTACCTGACAAAGTTCAAAATGGCCAATTGATTGGCCAAACGAGGGTCTCGCTATCAGGCAGACAAAGCTTGGCCATATGAGACACTTTGAGTATATATATATATATATATTCCAAGAGTATCCACCGTTGATCACGGTAACTAATCCCTTCATCAGTTTGTGCGGGCACCTCAAGGGTGGGATAGCTGGCCCGGAGAAGCTTCTCCATTTTCAAAGACAGAGATCGAACCCCTGACCCTTAGTTAAGGGTGAACGAGCCCCTACCGCTCGACCATACCCCTGGGTTTGAAATATTTTTATTAAGTTGGAACATGCCCCTCCTCAACCAGCTACTCAAAGTGTCTCGTACCCAAGCTTTGTCTGGAACAAAAGGCATGGATTTAAGAAATTTGAATCAATACTTAACTGCTTTAAGAGGAAGGCAGAATCGAAAACCAAAGTTTAACCAACGAAAACATAAGCTATATATAATGTTTAGCCGCCCAAGACAAAAGCAAATCAAAGCCAAATTAAGGCTGAACCAATATAAACTGGAAACTAGACCAAATGAATCAAAGATTCAGATCTGGAGCCATGGAAACCATCGAATATTGACGAAACTGCACAAATTTGCATAAACTTACGCCTATTAACAAGAGATCAAGAATCCAATAACAATCTTCAAGAACAATGTCTCAAATACAACAAGAATTATTTTTTCCCCTGAAATTCCAAAAGCAAGAAACTTCTTACACCAAATTAACATTTCCAAAGAAAACTAAACACTTCCTAAGTATCACGGCAAACGGAACAATTTCTATGCACCTAACGAGCAATATACTTGAGGAAAAACATTACATAGACCTCCTTGCCACTATAAGAAATCGATTGTCATATGATGCATGAATCAAGATGATATTATGAGCAAAGAGGCTTGCAGTCCCTTAAGCACGAGATATTGGGTTGGGTCTCCACTTAGATGGCTTATCATATTTTAAGAGATTAGTCTCTCACTTACCAATAAAAAAAATAGTTTGGGAAATACAAAAACAAATTAAAGATGCATGAGTACCAAAATTATCTATTTTTGTGTTTGCTAGGGTCTATTTGGACGTTAAAATTGGAATTGTAATATAGAATTTCAATTTAATTCTAAAATTTAGAATTTAGAATTTTATATTTGAATTTACTCAAGGTTAAGAAAATCGGATTGGGTATTAAACTAGTCAAAGAACTGGTTCAAACGATGTCCAACCGGTTTGACTAGAGTATAATAAGCTATATTCATTTAATTATTTATATATATAAATATATACATATAATTAATGAAAATGGGAAAAAAATATCAAATATTAACATAGCCACTACAATTGGTTATATAGATCTATCAAAATAAAGATATGTAATCCAAAAAGTAATTAATCCAAAGTAAACATGATAAAGCTTTATTTTATTTTTTTAAGAAAAGCAAACAAATTGGTTCAATTGACATAATAACCGGTCAGGTTCACATCGGTTTAGTGGCTGAGCCCGATTCTAACTACATCTTCACCAATTTTGAGAGCAGTGGCGCTTCAAAGAGATGACCGGGCAGGCCAGGGGTCCGATTCCTGGTCGGACCAGCGAGTCCTGTTTTCTTAATTATGGGTTTATTAAAGAATTGTAATATAATTATAAAAAAAAAGAGAGAAATAGAGGAACCATGTAGACTTTAACGAAAAGAGAGATATTTGCTAAATTTTAGAATTGACAATTCATAGTATATAAGTACTTAGAAATTAAAAAGAGTGCACTTTATTTGTTTTTAAATTCAATGGAATTGAATTGTATAATTATAATTCCAATTCTATACGTTACTTCAAATATGCAAATTGGAACTGTGACGTTTAATTTCAATTTTAAACCCCAAATTCATGCTCAATTGCAGATACTATATAGATGTAATTAAAATTACAACTAATTTTAGAAATGAAGGTGACAATGTTTGGACTTTTAACCATAAAACCCCCTTGCATGAGAAAATTATTTCAAACGATTAAAAGTTTCTTGTAAGAGTGCATATGTCATATATATCACTTTCTCATTATGAGTAATATATACACACACACACACTACATGCATCCATTCTAATTGTTGATATTTACTAGTATTTTTAAAAACATATTATTCATCAAAATAAATTAATATGATGAAATATCAAATCATTTTTAAATTGTATGAAATTTGATATATCTGATCTATTGATAAACTTTGAATTCAACAATTGGATTGATAAAATTTTATATCCATAAAAGTTATTAAATAGTGTAAATATACAAAGATTTACACTTAGTATACAGATTCTCACCCATATATATAAAGTTTATCCAAATAAGAAAAGTGTTATGTGACAATTCCTCCTTACCATAATTTTCCACCCAAAATTTCAATGTTTAATCTATAAATTTTTTTTTGACTTAGATAAAAAAAAGCCATTTCATTAAATATAATATAAATGATTAAATCCAAATATTTGTGATTGAGATCTCAGTTATATATATGATTTCATTCTAAATTAATTTATACAATATATGATTAAGGTCTCAATTATACATATGATTGGTATGATCCTAAATTGGTATAAACTTGGTTTGATGCACTAGTTAATTTTAACTCGTATTGAATCTAATTGAATTTTCCTTTTTTCCTTTGGCTTTCCTAGGGTCACAGCCTCCAGCAGTAACTATTCCCTTCGAGGTGGGAGCTTCCTTAAAGTGTAAACTGGCCATGACACCCTTTCCACACATATCGTCAAGAAATCGAACCTCTGACTATATATTTAAGGAGCCTAGCAAGCTATCAAAATCCAATTGATTCTAATACAACAAAAATTTAAAATTCTAATTAAAAGGAAAACATAAGAAATTATTCAGTGGTTATCTTATTTCACAATTCAAAGTAGTGATGATATCAAATATATATTACACAGGTAATGATTAATATATCTTGCACGGGTAATGCAAACATATGAATTGCATGGGTAACAATTAGGTACCGTTTGTTTACTATCTCTAAGATAGAAATATAGAGACACTGAAGGCACAATTATTTGGTAGTGGAGACAGGAACAAGAGACAAAAAAACACAAAATTTCTATACCTCCAAAATATGGCGACAGGATATAAAGACATAAATTTAATATTTTTTCTTTCAATAATACTCCTATACATATTTATTATTTATGTCTCTGTCTCCATTGTCTTTACTGTCCCTTGTATTTCTATCTTAGAGATAGTAAACAAACGCTACCTTAATGTACCATATGATTATATATATATGTGTGTGTGACTAAAGTGAGAGTATGAATAGTTAAAATTAAAACATAAAAATGTGACATTTTTAAATGATAATGTGATCATTAATTACCATTAATAATTTTTAATCACAACCATTCATCTATGGTTATATGACCCATATTTGCTCTTATCACCCTCGTTATAGATCACTCCTCTTAATAGAGTCATCTCCAATATATACGCGCGCGCGCGCACACACATACACATACATACACACTAGTGAAGTCCCCGTGCCCAATATGAAATGATTAAATAAGTTAAATATAGAGATGATAAATATATTGAACCAATTTAATATTATTTTGTAATTATAAAAATATTTCAAATTACACTTTTAACAAATACCCATCATTTGTTCCTTTTTTTTTATATAATTTATCATTTGTTGTTTTGTGTTATTAAATTAGTATTTTTGTATCATAAGTAAATAAATTACATTCTAAAACTAATACCATATTATGTATCTTTTTAGTAACATACAATTAAAAAAAATAGTTAATAGCACTTTAAATTGTTTAGATTTTACTATCAAATTTTGGATGTCAAATATAAGATAGGATGTAATTAAGAGAGAGAGAGAGAGAGAGAGTGTGTGTGTGTGTGTGTGTGTGTATATATATATATGCATGTATTAAAATAATGTCAAATGTATGATTAACTAATGTATAAATATGTTGATATTTTGCGAATCATGAAGACACAATATTATGATATTATAGTTTATTTTCATCATAAAGATGAATTAGTTATGATTCTCTTTTCTTCATAATATGTATGCTAAACGAATGATACTGAAAAAATTATCTATTTATTGTTGAATTTGAATTTTTTTCTAATTGTTTATTTTGGATTGTATTTTATAAAAATCAAGACATTTATTTAAAAATGCAATAATCTTTTTATTTGCATAAATATGTATGGAGTATGATTTTTCAAAAGTAAGTAACTGAATTTAATATTCAATATACCTTTTTTTATTATTATTCATTTTTGCATCGCACAAATAGTAAACTAGTTATAGCTATATAAAAAGGACATGTACATTTTTCAAACATGTGCCCATATTTTTTTTTCCATAATTTTCTCTGAAATAGACGTGGACGAAAGAATTTCGGGAAAACTGAAATAATTTAATCTCTCTCATTTTTTTAAATGATTTTTCATTTGCATATAACTCATAGTTTTGATTTTTTGTGCTTTGAATAAGCACATAACACATCTCAAATCGAAATTGATGCATGGGATGGGATAGCGAGGCGTCTATCTTGCGCCTAAAGCAAGAGAAAGGGGTTGGCAAAATGTATGACATAATCCAGAAGACAAGAACATCTCCAATGAAATGAAATAGAAAGTGTCCCAATTTTGGATAGGTCACACTAAATAGGAGTGTTCGATTTTTTGATCTCTTCCACTAGATAGAAGAACTCCAATTTTAAAAAGTCTCAAATTTTAGACTCATTGATTGTGAAACACATACAAAGAAAAAGTGTAAAAAAATATTTTTTTTCAAAAGCTATAATTTTCATCTTTTAGGATTTTTTTTTAAAGAAAGATCTTTTATAATTTTTTGACCTGAAATTAGTTTATCACCTGCGAACTGAAAGGATATATCCTCTGAGAAATAAACAAAATATCTAATACAAATAAGATATCTCTGTCTGCATACCTCACACATTTATGTCCATTCTTGCATGTTTCCTTCACTAGTAAACACACGCATGTTTTCCCTCACTAGTATAGTAGTACACAAACTTTGTCTTTATAATTTGAATGCCCGACTCATGCTTTTATTCACGGGCAACAACAAGCACTTGTTTACCGACATTGCGACCATTGAAAAGGCCAACCAAAGCTGTGGGGCCTTTCTCAAGGCCCTCAGCTATGTCTTCCACGTACACAACCTTCCCTTCTTTGATGTGAGGCAATAGAAACTCCAAGAAATTGGGGTACAGGTGATAGAAATCGATGACTCTAAAACCTTGCATACGAAGCCCCTTGGCTATGACATTCATCAAATTTGTTATGCCTTCAGGATGCGCAAGATTATACTGCGAGACCATTCCACAGGCGGGTATGCGGCCATGGACTCTCATATTCGGCAGGACGGCATCAAGTGTCTTGCCACCAACATTCTCAAAGTAAATGTCAATTCCTTCTGGAAAATACCTGATTCGTAAATTGATATACACCAATCACTAGTGTGTTTTGTCTTACAAGGCAACTTAAATCTTCAACGGCAATAGACAAATTAAATTCAAATTTGTCAATCACAAATCTTTTAAATCCTAACCTTTTCAAAGCAGCATCAAGGTCTGGTTCTTCTTTGTAGTTGAAAGCTTCATCAAATCCTAATTTATTCTTCAACAGTTCCACCTAGTTATACAAGACATTTTTTTAATTAAAACTAAGTATTTTTCTTGGCGAGCAAATATAAACTGAATGGGTTTGACATTTTGTTATTCATACTCTTCTACAGCATTGCATTCCTCTTCTAAAATGTAAGAGAAACAAAAGCACTGTTTCCAGTTTATGCCACATTGTTTCTCTTCATTAATTCCTTGATCCATTTTTTCCGTGGTGAAGCAAAATGGGGCAGGGGTTCGATGCATAATAGGACTTTTTTTTTTTTTTGGTTACAGCATAATAGGACTTTGAGAACAAATTTGAACATAGAACCACAAAATAATAAACATATTTTGGAGCATAAAAGCATCGAAAACTGAAACTTTTCTTTTTTTGACAATTGACATAAATAACAATTTGCTCCTTTGACTTCATGTATGATATGCCTCTTCCATAAATTAAAAAAAAAAAAAAAGAATTCATGCACTTTTAATGCCACTGACAATCTTGAGAAATCCTAAAAGCATGCAAGATGTCTCAAAGCGTCCATTGAAAAGAGATTTTTCATTATGAAAGGATATTGCCTCAGCTTGGAAATTAGAGTAGTGCTTCTGTTAGTTGATTATGCTGTTTCAAAATAATAGTACTTTGAACATCAGAATAAATAAGGAAAAGACTACAGAGAGGCATATATGACAACAGTAATTAGCTAAATACCTTCTCTTTACTTCCAGCACTTCCAACAACATAGCAACCAGTCAATTTAGCAAATTGCCCAACAAGTTGACCAACTGCACCAGAAGCAGCAGAAACAAAAACCTTCTCTCCTTTTTTGGGAAGACCTACCTCAAAGAAACCAGCATAAGCAGTCATCCCTGGCATACCTGCATTCAAAAGAAAAAATAAATAAAACACACATTAAAAGGCACAATGAATTGAGAAAACAAATAAGCAAATAACATCCATAAGCTTGCTTGTTGAAATTCATGCTGAAGACACATAATGTACGCTCACAAAATAAAACTAAAAAATTACAATATAAATACAATATGTTGAGAGGAGTTTATCACAGAGAAATGGTTGTAACAGATACACCAAACCAGTGGCCTATCAGTTCCAAATGAGTATAATGGTCATTTAGTTTTCATTATCCTCCAACACGTGGCTCTTTACTGAGCAAGAGGGGAAAATGTAAAAGGAGTAAAGGAACAAACAACCAAACAATCACCGCCTATGTGATTTCTCCTGTCATAATTAACCCATTATCTTAACAATACTAGACAAACAAAGGATTCATTTATCTGATGAAAATTTCATAAGTTGAGGCTTGCAAATCATACTGATATCAAGTGCATCATTAACCAACAATCAATAACGAGAACTGAAACTGTTGAATACATACCAAGAATTCCTGTGTAGTAGGAAAGTGGGACATCAGTGTGCTCAATTTTGAAAAGTATTAAAGTTGAGGGGACCAAGCTGTACTCTTCCCATTTAGTAAATCCCCATACAAGGTCACCTTTCTTGTAGTCTGGGTGTCCTGATTCCAGGACTTTAGCTACGCCATATCCTGTTAATGGCTGCAATTATTCAATAGTTATCAGCTACAAAAATTTATGATTGAAATGAGAATACTGCAGATTGCTAGATTAGTTGTTCCTAGATTAATTAAATTGCTAAACCCAGTAATGGAGTCTCACAAGATACAAACCCATTAAACCATGACATTCTCATTGCTGGACTGTGTTTCTTCTTCCAAATGAAAAGCAAGATGATAACGATTCATCTTTCAACCTGCCTTTCTCATGCTGTTTGAAAAGCAACATGATATGATGCACATAACTTCTTCTTTTAAAATTTAAAATAACTTTTTCTTTTAAAATTTAACATATGAAATTTGGATATTATTATCAATATTCAGTTTTTAATTTCCCTTTTCTCAATTCCACATCGCCATGACACAACAGTTATACAGAAATACTACAATTCTCATTAATGCAATTGAGTGACAGAGTGTAATCATAATTAAGAAGAACACAGTCCTACAAAGTTTCATGATTTTTAAGCAAAAGTAACACAGCTCAATTCCGAAAAACTTGATGCAGTTTGGAAAGTAGCCTGGTATGAGGTACCCTACATTTCCAACCTAGAAGATCATAGGTTCAGTGCTATCAGAAAATTTGATTGAAGATATGTTTCACATTCAATAATTTAACAGTTTTCATTGGATGTACCTCATCCTCACTCTCACCACATAACTCTTGACTCACTAAAACTATTACTGATTTATTCTTCTGTCTTCAAAATTTCAGTTATTCAAAGACCAGGGCAAAGTTGCACGTTAATCACCTAATTAGTACTCACCACTCAGTGTATTTTAAACATGAGAATTCAATCAATCTATTCTTATCCCATTTAATCATTCTAAATATGAAATTTAACTTATAAATCATTTCAAATCAAATCAAATCATTTTCTAACTTTAATCATTCCAAACACTTTCTTCTCACTATTTTAGCACTGAACCTTCAATTTTTACCTGCGGATTCCTCTCAATGGTTCATCTGGTTGTGTCCTCTTTTAGCCGCCATGTTTTATAATTGCAATTAAAATTTGCTCCTTTTTTTTTTTTCAATCTTGTTTCCTATTTTATTGGATGACAATAACATCGTCGAGAAAAGTATTCACGGCTCTAATAGTGATAGTAAAAGCAGTGGCTCGAGTGATTTTTGCTTATTGATATATAAACTTTGATGAGTTAAGGCTTTTCTCAATTTTGTTCCAAAAATCATACCTTTGAATAGCACAGTCAAATTCTAATTAATCGAATTAAGTGTCTCCTGACATGTTTAAGAGTTAATATCGTTCCAACATCTATATTCGAACAAAATTTCTTGCTATTTCGTGTTTTTCGCAATTCACTTCGTATTCTCAATCAAAATTCCCAGCTAAAATTCAAAATCTGAAGTAAAAATATTCCAAAATAATAAAAAATATTTACTAGCATTGTAGCGAAAGATGACTGAAAATTCAGGTGGGACAAGCATAGAGTGATGATCTATCTTTCTAACCATCAATTCTCCTAATTTTAAATTATACTCACAAAAGTAACATTGGGCTTCTTTTGCCCCCATTGTGAATAAAGAAAACAAAATTTACATAACGTTCAATGATTATTAAATACATGAAAGAGAGATTGTGAGTTAAGAGAATATTTTTAGACACACTGATTATTCCATCATTTATTGACAAATATATTAATTGAATAAATTAAAATATAAACATGCAAATGAAATGTCTTGATAATAACATAGCAAGTATGAAAATGTTTTAGTGGTTTTGTTTTACTGTATATATTAACAGGTTTTGTCTCTCGTATGACAAGATATATTAATTCTCTAATAATTATAATATATAACTATGAAATTAAAAATTAATTAATGATAATTAGTGGTCACATGTTAATTTTTGAAAAGTATTTATGTTTTAATTTTTGCTATTTATGTATTTACTCTTTTCAATTTTACAATAAACCACTCGTATATATAGGATGGGGATTCATTCACTCCATAAATATTGTATGTTTATTCTATTCAATAATTTTTTTATCCATATTAAATTTAATCATTGCGATCATTGATTCATGTTTTATATAAATAAACTAAGTTGCGGCACTTACAGAGCCAGGGGTATATTTGCCAAGTCCCTCAACGCCTTCCACATTGGCCATGAGGACTCGCATGTATGGGTCGACGGACAAGCAGAGATTCTTGAGCAGCACCTCATTGGAACCTTCTGGAACCTTCAACGTGATGCTGCCTTCAACTATGCCCATGTCGGATTCCTTAGGGGAACCAGTGACATAGTCCTTCAGAACCACTTGCTTGTTCCTCACTTCGGCCATCTTAACGTTGTTGTTGTGTCCACAATTCACTCACTGTTCAGTGTGCTGTTGTCGTGAGCGTTTTGTGGAAAACAAATTAAAGGGACAGGGGGATTATAAAGGGAAATGGCAAGGGGAGAAGATGGGAAAATTAAAATCATTATGGGGCAACTTTGGCTTGCAATGAAGTCGTCGCTTATGTTTTGTGGATGGCAAAGGAGAGGATGGGAAAATAAAAAATCATTGTGTGGTAATTTTGACTTTGCATATGCCGTCATTGCTTACGTTTTGTCGAAAACAAAGAGTCTTGGCGGTTATAAACGGGATTCACAAGGGGAGAAGATGGGAAAATGAAAATCATTATTTGGCAACATTGGTGTATTTAATTTTTAGTGGCGGCTTAAGTTGTTGAATTGTCAATGGTCATTATGCTAATATGGTCAAACTTTGAATTTGAACGCCGTTACCTTTTTTTATCATCTAATGTTAGTGGCTGATAAGTGATAATTACGGATAGATTTCCACCTGTTGATCAAGCTAAAGAAACGGAGGTGTTATATTTTATTCATAATTTAATATTTTAACTACTAGCTTGAAGAGTAAATATTTTTTTTTTAGCGAACATCAATTTCATTCTTTAAGATTTTTGTGTTGAACAATTTAATTTTTTAAGGAAAAAAAATCCTCTTGTGATTCCTCGATATTTAAAATGAAGTACACTTAATTCATATCACTGTGTTAACGGGTCGCATATGCAATTATGTTAAGATTTCATTGATCAACATCACATAAGGATTAATTTGTCTTGTAATTTATATCTTCGGACCACGAGATAAGCTTTTGTTCTTAGAGGACTATATTGTCACGTGTAATTTTCTTGAAATACCACATTAGGTATTTAGTCTATATTTTTTCTAATCTTTAACATTTAAAGTTAACGTCAATTTAATTCTGAAAAATTTTACACGTCAATTTATTTTTAACATTTTAAATACATCTATATCTCTTATTTGAAAAAAAATCAATTTCATCAGTTATTTATAGATCCATGATATACATCTTTAGACACCATATGAGTGTGAGTGAGAAATAGATGAAAAGAAAATTGAAAAGAAAACTTATAAGTATTAAAACATATAATTGGAGATATTCTCTAATATGTCCATAAAAGGATGTATAGATAACAGCCCTCTTTATAACTATATGACATAATGTTTGTTACTTCTTCCCTGATTAATACAAGTACATGCTTCAATTTCTATAAGATTGTGTAAACCATATCGGTTAATGTTGTAATATGTAATAATAGGGAAAAAGCAGAAGTAGATGAAAGAAGTAAATGAAGGAAATGAAACTTTTGTATTGTTATTGAAAGTTTATATACAGAGGGGATGATGAGAGTAACAGATTGAGAAGATAAAATCACTTATGGTGATAAAGCTATAACAAACATAATCCTGACACTGTCTTGCTAACTAACTTAACCGTACGTGTTTAATTTGCTAATTGATCCCTTTGACCTTGTTGGGCTTTTAGAGAAAATGGATTATTGGGGTCCAAAATTAACAAGTCCAGTACGCATGAGGATGCATTGATGAATGAAGAAGGAAAGAGCCTAGGAAGACTGAAAAAGTGTTAAAAAAAAACGAAAAAAGAAAAAAGGGCGAAAGAGCCCATGACGAGAATTGAGTAAGCGCAGATCGTGGCTTAGAGGATTAACACATCAAGATCCAGCCACGGACCACATTTCTATTTTTCCTAGATTATAGGATGCATATAGATGGGTGTAATGCGAAGTAGGAAGAGAATACAATTTCTCAAGACTTGCGTTATGTTTTAAAGTTTGTGTTGACTTCCCTCTATCCTTTACTCTTCAATTTAAAGTGTGTGTTTGATTTGCAAAATATTTCCTGGTTTCATTTTCTGAAAATCATTTCTATTTTTAGATTTTCAAAATCAGGAAATATGTTTGATTTATTAAAGTAGATCCTATTTTCAGAAAGTGAAAACAATGAAAAATATGTTTGGTTCATCTAATTTCAAAAATATTTTCAAAATTAAATTTAAAATAGTAATATTATATATGTTATTGAATAATAAAATACAAATACATACATATATATAGAGTACTTTTTGTTGTAATTTATCACCATTTATTGCTTTACGTTATTAAATTAGTATTTTTGTATCATAAATAAATTAATTACATTCTAAAACTAATACCATATTATGTATCTTTTTAGTAACATACGATTAAAAAATAATTAATAATACTTTAAATTGTTTAGAGTTCACTATCAAATTTTGGATGTCAAATATGAGATAGGATGTAATTAAGTGTGTATGTATATATTAATTATCATATGAATAAATATGTATAATATTGGCTTGAATAAAATTTGGTTAATGTCCATAAAAAGTTGGATGATAACATATAAAATATGAAAGAAAAACATTTTAAATATCATTTAGTAGTGAATATGGTAATTGTTGGAAATCAAGATATAATTAGTTACCTATCAAGTCAATTCCAAGCAAGACACATTAGTCAAACACCAACTACAATTTTCTTGGATGATGAGAAAACTTAGATTAATTATTGCCATGAATGAGAAATGTTTGTGAATGTCAATTTAAATAGTATCTTTAATTAATTATATTAATATGTTATTATCTACAACTTATATATATATGCAGGTATTATAATAATATCAAATGTATGATTAATTAATATAAAAATATGTTGATATTTTGCAAATCATGAAGACATAATATTATGATGCTATAGTTGATTATCATCCTAAAGATGAATCAGTTATGATTCTCTTTTCTTCATAATATGTATGCTAAATTAATGCTACTGAAAAGATTATTTATTTATTTTTGAATTTCAGTTTTTTCTAATTGTTTATTTTGGATTGTATTTTATAAAAATTAATATATTTATTTAAAAATGTAATAATCTCTTTAACTGTATAAATATGTATGGAGTATTATTTTTCAAAATAAATAAATAAATTTAATATTTAATATACCCTTTTTTTTAATTATTCATCCGTGCATCCCACGGATAGTAAACTAGTTATAGCTCTATAAAAAGGACATGGACATTTCTCAGACATGTTCCCATGTGGTTTTTTCCATAATTTTCTTTGAAATTGACGTCGACGAAAGAATTTCGGGAAAACGGAAATAATATAATCTGTCTCATTTTTTTTTTTAATGATTTTTCATTTCCATATAACATAATCCAGAAGACAAGAACAAGATGCAGGATAGGATACATAAATTGTCGAGGAAAAATATATCATTTCTCCATCAATTTTATTGTTCTAAACATTTTCAGGAATCAAAGTGAATGGGGCTACTCAATAAATTAAAAATAAATATTATAAAAAGAATTTCGTGCGTTAGAAAAATGGAGATATATTCCGTGATTAATGTGCATAACAGCGATTATTGCATGCCATGTTTATGAATTGTCATGTTCTTCAAAAAAGATTCCTTTCATACAATTTCAAAAATAAAATAATCCATTTATTATATTTTTTCTAAGTCTAGAAAATATGACTTTTTATTATATAATTTTATTAGTCTTGAGCTTTGGCTGCTGCCACCTATCGTATCAAACAACCATTTGTGCTTTTGTAATTTGTCTTTTCTTTAAGAGGAATTTCATTTCAAGAGCATCTCCAATTAAATGAAATAGAAAGTGTCCCAATTTTGGATAGGTCGTGTTCAAACTTTTGATCTCTTCTACTAGATAGAAGAACTCCAATTTTAAAAAGTCTCAAATTTTAGACTCATTGATTGTGAAACACATAAAGACATTATATGTTTCTATGACTATATGACTACATATACTATATTTAGTTTGAAAAGATGAATTAAAACTTATTTAAGGCTCGTTTATGTGTCATTATTTTGATTAAAAACATCTTCTTTTGTTATGAATTAACCTTTTATGCTTTTTAATATATTTGTGTAATTTTTTTAATAAAAACGTAATAACTAGAAAAAGTATCAAAAATATTTTTTTCAAAAGCTATAGTTTCATCTTTTAGGAATTTTTTTTTATAAAAAATGATTTTTTATAATTTTTTGATCATATCTTGTGAAATTAGTTTATCACCTGCCAACTGAGAGGATATATACTCTAAGAAATAAATAAAATATCTAATACAAATAAGATATCTCTGTCTTCACACCTCACACATTTAGGGGCTGTTTGGAAGTGTTTTTTCGTTTTTGTTTTCAAAAACTGTTTTAAAAAATAATTTTAAGTTCAATTTTTAAAAACAAAAAAATAGAAAAATCTGTTTGGCAATTTAACTTTAAAAACAGTTTTATAATGATAAAAAATAGAAAATCTGTTTGAATAACTTTTTAAAAAAACAACTTTTAAAATTAATAATACAATAATTCATCATTCATCATCAATAATTCATCATTATTAACATTCATCATCAATCACAACGTTCATCATCGTCGTCGTCGTCAATAATTCGTCGTCAATAATTTATCATCAACCACAACATTCATCATCATCATCATCAATAATTCATCAACCACAATCAAATATTAGAAACACAAACCCAATCCCAACCCCAAACCCTTCATCATCAGTAACATTCAAAAAATAAAAAACAAAAACAGCTGGGAACCACCGCAAACAACCTCGGAGCACAACGGATCGCGGGGTCTTGGTCGCTGGGCCTGAGCCGCTAGCACTTGGTCGCGGAGGAGCTTTGCAAGGACTGGTCGCCAGCGCTGGGTCTCGGATCTGGCGCGGAAGCAGGTCCCGGGGTCACTCTCGGTCTCAAAAGTTTGAGTGCACCAGCTAGGCTTGCGCACTTGGTCGCGGAAGAGCTTCTCAGGCCCGAGTCACCGGCGCTAGGTCTCGAATCGGGCGTAGAAGCAACTCGCCGGGGTCGCACAGTCTCGATCTCGAACGCAGGTTGCTGGGGTCGCTTGGGCTCAGTCTCGAACTGTGGAGCAACTCTCCTCCGCCTACGAATGTTGGACCAGCTCACGAGATGAGCTCACCGGCGAATGGAGGATGAGCTCGCTTGCGAATGGGGCTGTGGTGTGCTGAGCACGTGGTTTGCGTGGTTCTCTCTAAGAGGGGATGAGCTCGTGTGGTGAGTATGTGGGTGTGTGGTGCTCTCTGAGAAATCAACAAAAAAGAACATGAAACCTCTTACAAGGAGGATCGAACGAAGGCACAAAATAATAACCCTTAGTATTTACAAATATACCATCGCGTGTTTTATAAAACAGCTTCAAATTGTTTTTGGTTTCTTGTTTTTAAAACACACAGATTGTTTTTTCATTTTTAAAAACAATTTAAAAAAAACAACTTACCAAACAAATTTTATTAAGCTTTTGTTTTTAAAATTCAAAAACTGTCTTTAAAAACAGCAACCAAGCAACCCCTTAGTGTCCATTCTTGCATGTTTCCTTCACTAGTAAACACACGCATGTTTTCCCTCACTAGTATAGTAGTACACAAACTTTGTCTTTCTTCATATATCAAACTCTTCCTTTTCTTAATTCTTTGTCATTGAAATTCTTATCTGTAAATACTCCCACAAACTCTTCTTAACGACCACACCACTACAACCCCATTTCTTCTTCAACCCTTATGTGTCTTTTTCTTTCTTTCTCAGCTTTAATTGTCTTATACAACCCTGATCATTTGAATAGTAGAATAGAATGGCACAACTAAGCCCAAAGAACAATGCTCTTGCACTTATAGTTATATATGCATTAGTAACTTTCCTCTTCACATTTAGAACAGCCAAAGGTTCTTTGGAAACATTCAATGTTGTTGATTTTGGGGCCAAACCAGATGGTGAAACGGACTCCTTAAACGCGTTCATCAATGCATGGAATAGAGCATGTAGCTCAATAACACCATCTACTATATATGTGCCACAAGGAAGCTTCTTACTTGGTAAAGTGCATTGTTTAAGGGCCAGTGCAAGAGCAATGGCATCACAATATGAATTGATGGGGCACTTGTTGCACCTTCCAATTATGATATTATTGGAAATGCTGGAAACTGGTTGCTATTTGATGATGTTAATAGGGTTTCAATTATATGCTTCTTTTAAGAGAAATGTTATGGGAACAATAAAATTACATAATAAATGCACACCATAAATTTTATTATTATTGGATGTGATGAGTGGGAATCAGACCACTCATCACATCCCGTGATGATAAAATGTATGATGTGCATTTATTATATAATTTTGTAGTTCTCAAAACATTTTTCTTCCTTTAATTGGATTGGATTGTTGAATTTTAAGCTGTATTCTTTATATATACTTCATAGAAAGATCAAATATATATGGGACTATTCTGATTTGTTTGAAAGAATTGGGGATTTCATATATGTTGCTTTTTTTTTTCTTCCTTTAAAAATGATATTTGTACTGCTTGTCCGAACATTTTTTCGAGGCATCTCATAATGTCACTTGAAAAATGTATTAAAAAGTAGTAATACAAATAATATTACTTTTTCTAGTTAATTTTTTACACGCTTTTGTACATTTGATTCTTTTTACATTACTAATTTAGTATTGTATTTAAATTTATGCTCATGGTCTAGTTCTGATGTCTTTCATTAAATTTTTTTCGTTACTAAGTTCAATAATGAAAACACTAGACCAGTTTTTTTTGTTTTGTCATTAAAGTGAAAATGTGATACTTATGCCAGTTAGGTAATCACTTTAATCCCCATCTCTTCACTTTGGATAACCATGTTCATTTGTGCATGGTTCAATGATAAATTTTGGCCCCAAAATAAATGGCCTTTTCGTCATTCATGTCCTCCAGATATTTTTATTTTCTTATATATAATAAAAATATAGCGTAAAATGGCTAAAAATAAGACTTTTGTTTATTCGAAATTCAAGTTTCTCTTTTGTATATAATTATATATACTCGAAAGTTACCACTAATGTTTGAACCCAGTAAACTCATTCCTACACTTGGATGCCCCTTAAGTAATACTTCAATGAACATAATTTTAATAACAATTATTTCTTGCACATAATCACAGAACTTGGGATTTACCAATTCCAACAACATTGTTATCAATGGGGTAACCTCTCTCAACAGCCAAATGTTCCACATAGTCATAGACCGATGCCATAATGTTAAAGTACAAGGTGTTAAGGTCTCAGCTGCAGGAAACAGTCCTAACACTGATGGCATTCATGTTGAACTTTCATCAAGTGTAACCATTCTTAGTTCCAACTTTCATAATGTGCGGTGCATATTGCCAACCACAATCCAGTTAAGAAAAACACTTTCATGCTTTAAGTGGAGACAGGAATATATACTTCCTGCTTTGCAATCAATACAAGCCAAATAAAATAAAGAAAAGTAAGCCCACCTTGCCAACTTTTTTTTTTTTTTTTTTTTTTGACGGGACCTTGCCAACTTTTCTAGCACACAGAGCACCAACTTCTTCAACCATAAATATAATACTCAAACACCACTATCATCTTCCTGCAAACCGTAAAGCAAACCATAAAGCCCACACCTTGATCTCAATGAGTATTATAATAAAAATCGATTGGGATTATTTAAATCTATTCAACCACCACCATTTTCCATTTTCTCATAGCACATGTTGAAAAGGGGCTGGTCTTTCCAAGTTTAAAACTTTTTATATATTTATTTATAACTTTTCATAATAGTATTTATAATTTTCTAATTGCAGTTTTCAACAATAACTGCACATCTCAATTTGTAGCGGAGCTATTTTTAGTTCATTTTATTATTGAAAAACTGAAGAAGAAAAAATATCCATGTCTTAGGACATAGTTAAGCTTTTATGCATAATGATTAATTTTATGCGCTACTAATAGAGCTTGATTCGCTTTCTTTTTTTTTTTGTCTACTGTGAATGATGAAAAAATAAAAAGAGGGGATGAAAGCTTTTAGAGGCATGATGGTGAGAGAGATAAACAAGAGAACATGTTCTAAAAAGGAATTAAGATTATTTTTTTCTTTTCTTTTTCCTCTTTCTATTTTATTCTACATACTTCATACTCCTATTTTATCATGTAATGAGGCGAAAAAATATAGTATAAATATAAAAGTATGCAAATATCTAAATAATTTTTATCCTCATTTTATCTCACCTACCAAACACACCCTTAAAATAACCACCGACCACCTTTTAAAAACCTTAACAAGTGACATGTGCATTGTCCAGCAAAATCCATAAAATATAACACCGGCAGTTCTGGACTTCTGATTGTCACATGGATGTATCTTCGACCGGAAAAAAAAAATGGAACTCTATCTAGAATTATCACTCATCAGCCTCAACACATGGTGGTGACTGCTACGATGCCCGAGCTGTTGTGGCAGCCTTGCATTGGACCATCAGGACCCGCTCACTTAAAAGAATGCCTCATTCTTGGCCTCACCCGTCCCCATTTTTGTCCTTCACACTCTCACCCCTACAACATTTTTAGAAAATTGAGCTTTCGCAGTGAGAATATGACCATATTACCATAAAAAAAATATATCAACAAATGATAACTCAATAACTAAAGCCGCAGCCATAAAAGAAATATATATATATCAACAACGTGGGCAATGACTGCATGGGCAAAAACCAATTGCCATTCCCCTTTATATAGCCAAGCCCCTTTGTTATCCACGTAACACTCTACAAAACACTGAAAAGTGAGTAAACTGTGATAGCAGACGCAAGTCACCACAACAACAACAACAACAACGTAAGATGGCTGAAGTAGTGAAGAACAAGCAAGTGGTTCTGAAGGACTATGTCACTGATGGTTTCCCAAAGGAATCCGACATGGACATAGTTGAAGGCACCATCACTTTGAAGGTTCCAGAAGGTTCCAATGAGGTGCTGCTCAAGAATCTCTACTTGTCGTGTGATCCATACATGCGAGGCCTCATGGCCAAGGTTGAAGGCCCTGATGGAGAGGGGACATATACCCCTGGCGCTGTGAGTTATTATCTCTCTCTCTCGCTATGCAACACTTTTATTTTTTTTTCCCTTTCTTTCTATTTTTCGATTTTGTTTTTGCTTAGAAGATTGAGTCTTTTAGCTGCGAATTTTGATTGAGAATACGAATTGAGTTGGAAAAAAAATACTGGATAGCAAGAAATTTTGCAAGAATTTAGTTGTTGGAAAGATGTGCCATACTTATTAACACATTGAACTTTGTTAAGATACTTTGGAGCTTTGTAATTTCTGTCACTTAACCACTTAATTGGGTTAATTAAAAATTTTACTCTGATATTCAAAAGCATAAGTTTTGGAACAAAATTGAGAAATGCCTCAACGCCTCAAAGTTATATTTCAGTAAGAGACATCGCTCAGGACCACTACTTGTTGTATCACTTTATGAGCCTTTTTTTTTTCTTTCAAAAATCAATTTTCAGTTTGTCACAAAATCCTCAACACGAAATAGATTGGAAACAGAAAATGAAAATTAAATAATATTTTCTGAAACTAAACACACCTTAATGGTTAAAAGTTTTCTCAATAATAATATTCTCATCCAATACACATGAAATATGAGAATTAAGGAAAGAAAGAGCAAGTTAACCGCAATTAATTAATTATAAACAAGGTGACTAAAACAGGCCCGATGAACAATACTTGACCAATGAGAGAGATTCGTTGACAAAAATTTGAAGATGAAATTTCGAGCACAAAATTAAATAATAGTAATAATTCGAGAATCTGAATTTGAGTGGTAGGTCTTTTGAACAAGTGAAATTTTGAATACACGAAGAAGAGTATTAGTTTAGTGAGTCAAGTGATATCTGATGAATGCACTAGAAAATATAGGACTAGGAGTGAATGCACAAGAGGGAAAGTTGGGTTAGCACCTATGGAAAAGATGGAAGAATTTGTCTTAGATGGTTTGAAGAAGACATTTAGAAGCCCCTGTAAAAAGAATAGACCAGATGCAGAGCAACGTGATTGTCAAAACTTGAAAGTAGATGGTGATTAAGAACAAAAACTAGGGGTGAAACGATTAGGAGAAATTTAGATTTTTAATGGTCTAATTATAAGTATGGTTTACGATATAACATTATGGCATCATCGAATCTATGTAACTAATCCTAACCCATGACAAAAGGCTTGGTTATTGTTGTTGCTGATGTAAGAGATATGTGATGAGAGTGGGGAGATGATATCAATCCACTAGAAATTACTCAATTATTGAACAGATGAACTTCGCTCCAATCAAAATCTCTGATAGCTCTGGATATGTGATCTTCATGGTTGTAAACATAGGTACATGTGAAATTAGGCTACTTCTCAAACAGAATCAATTAGTTAGGAAGCTGGTTGTGTTCTTTCTTGCTTAAAAATCATGAAACTTCTCGTTCTTCTTAAGATTACACTATTTCATTCAATTAGGTTAGTCTGAAAGTTATAATTTCTGTATAATTGTTGTACTGTTGGGACTTGGAATTGAGAAAACTGAAATTAAAAATAATTTTTCATTATAATATTCAACTTTCAAAGTAGTTACATGCATCATATCAGGCTGCTTTTCAAACACCAAGAGAAATGCATGGGTGAAATAATAATCAATTTTTTTTTTTTTTTATTTAACTTTTCTTTGGTACAAATCAGTTCACACAAGAATGCCGTGGTTCAAAGGGCTTGGTATTTTGTGAGACTCAATGGTTGGTTTAGCATTTTAATATAAGATTCGATTAATATAGCAGTTCACAGTATCGGTAATTCATTTCAACCATGAATTTGTGTAGCTACTAACTGTTGAATAACTGCAGCCATTAACGGGATATGGTGTAGCTAAAGTCCTGGAATCAGGACATCCAGACTATAAGAAAGGTGACCTTGTTTGGGGATTTACTAAATGGGAAGAGTACAGCTTGGTCCCCTCAACTTTAATACTTTTCAAAATTGAGCACACTGATGTCCCACTTTCGTACTACACAGGAATTCTTGGTATGTATTCAACAGTTTCAGTTCTCGTTATCGATCGTTAGTTAATGGTGCACTTGATATCAGTATGATTTGCAAGCCTCAACTTATGAAATTTTCATCAGATAAATGAATCTTTTGTTTGTCTAGTATCGTTACGATAATGGGTTAATCATGACAGGAGAAATCGCATTGGAGGTGATTGTTTGGTTGTTTGTTCCTATACTCCTCTTACATTTTCCCCTCTGGCTCAGTAAAGAGCCATGTGTTGGAGGATAATGAAAAATAAATGACCATTATACTCATTTGGAACTGATAGCCCACTGCTTTGGTGTATCTGTTACAACCATTTCTCTGTGATAAACACCTCTCAACATATTGTATTTATATTGTAACTTTTTAGTTTTATTTTGTGAGCATACATTATGTGTCTTCATCATGAATTTCACCAAGCAAGCTTCTGGATGTTATTTGCTTATTTGTTTTTTGCTCAATTCATTGTGCCTTTTAATGTGTTTTATTTATTTTTTCTTTTGAATGCAGGTATGCCAGGGATGACTGCTTATGCTGGTTTCTTTGAGGTAGGTCTTCCCAAGAAAGGAGAGAAGGTTTTTGTTTCTGCTGCTTCTGGTGCAGTTGGTCAACTTGTTGGGCAGTTTGCTAAATTGACTGGTTGCTATGTTGTTGGAAGTGCTGGAAGTAAAGAGAAGGTATTCATCTAATTAATGTTGTCATATGTGCTTTTCTATATAGAAGTCACCTTAAGCTTTTCCTTATTTATCCTGCTGTTCAAAGTACTATTATTTTGTAATAGCATAATCATTTCATAGAAGCACTGCTCCAATTTTCAAGCTGAGGAAATATCATTTCATAATTAGAAATCTCTTTTCAATGAACACTTTGAGACATCATGCACGCTTCTTGGATTTTCCAAGATTCTAATCCAAGATTCTCAGTGGAATTAAAAGTACTTGAAGTCTTTTTATTCAACGAGCAAATTGTTATTTATGTCAAGTACGAAAAGTTTCACATTTCATTGTTTTTATACTGTGAAATAAGTTCATTACTTTGTGGTTCTATTTTCAAGTTTGTTTGCAAAGTATCCTATTATGCAACCCCTCTTGCTTCACCTCGAGAAGAAAGGATCAAGGAATTCATGAACAGAAATGTGGCATAAACTAGAAATAGTACTTCTGTTTCTCTTACATTTTTGAAGAGGAATGCAATGTTGTAGAGGAGTACGAAAAACAAGACCTGAAATCCATTCAATTTATACTCGCTCACCAAGAAAAATACGTAGTTCTTAGAATGTCTGTCTTTAACAACCAGGTGGAACTATTGAAGAATAAATTAGGATTTGATGAAGCTTTCAACTACAAAGAAGAACCAGACCTCAATGCTGCTCTGAAAAGGTCAGTATTTAAAAGATTTGTTACAGTGAAATTTGAATTTAATTTGTTTATCGTTATTGAAGATTTGGGTTGTCTTGTAACACAAATACACAATACATGCTAGTGAGTAGTGTATATCAATTTACAAATAAGGTACTTTCCCGAAGGAATTGACATCTACTTTGAGAATGTTGGCGGCAAGACACTTGATGCTGTCCTACTAAATATGAGACTCCACGGCCGCATACCAGTCTGTGGAATGGTCTCGCAGTATAATCTTACGCAACCTGAAGGCGTAACAAATTTGGTGAATGTCATATTCAAGCGGATTCGTATGCAAGGTTTTAATGTTGGCGATTTCTATCACCTGTATCCCAAATTCTTGGAGTTTATCTTGCCTCACATCAAAGAGGGGAAGGTTGTGTATGTGGAAGACATAGATGAGGGCCTTGAGAATGGTCCTGCAGCTTTGGTTGGCCTTTATAGTGGTCACAATATTGGTAAACAAGTGCTTGTTGTTGCCCGTGAATAGAAGTCTTGGTCATGTTCCTCAACTATGGTGTTTATCGATTTATGTGATTGCCTTGTGTGCAGTATCAAAGTTTTGCTGTGGTTCCAACTTTAGTGACATTTTATAATAAATAAAGCCTGTAACGAATGAAATTTTGTTACTTATAGTTTTCATGTATGAAATATGAGTGTGGAAAGAGCTTTTCGTACTTCCGTTCTTGAGTAATCAGTTGTGATTATTTCTGAGTTTCGCATGGTTGTTTTACGATGCCTCTGTTTGAGCTATTAAAAAGATGCACGTTTATGGTGTAAATTTTGTTTAGAGCTTGTTTTCGAATGTCACTCCTACCAATTTGTGAAAAAAGAAACCGTCAAAATAGCTTTTCTAAAGTGCATGACCTGTTTATTGGCAAAAAATTCGTAAACAAACGGATTCTTCTTTTGATGCAAATACAATTGTTTAGGGGGCATCACACAGATAAAATTTGAGTACTTTTGAAATTAAAAAATATGTTTAAATGCATTTTAGAAGCGAGCAAATTTTAGTTCTATGATCCTAAAAATAAATAGAATTTTGATGAGACCATAAAGATAAATTCTAGTCATTTCTAAAACAATGCATTTAATCACAGTACGTGATCTCACTAATTCATTACAGGTAATTTGACATATCAATGTCAACTGTCGTCGTAATCGTTAGATGATAAAGCCTGCGGTACAAAAATGATCCTGTCGTAACCGAGAGAGAAAAAAAAAAAAAGGGAGAGAACCATGGTGGACATTAAGTGATAGAGACTATCATAGAGCTCTCCCTTGTCTTTTTATTTCTCTTCCTCCCCTTCCCCTTACAGAAACTCCCGTAACACTTTCCCTCTCTTCTTCTTCTTCACATTTCTTTCCTTCCCTCTCACTTTCTCTCATTATTCTTCATCTCCTTTGCTTTGTTGTTCAAGAAACATCATCACATCCTCCATCATCATCATCTCCTCTTCCTTTCCAACCCAATAACTGCACCACTCTCTCTCTCCCTCTCCTCAAATCCACTTTCTCTCTCTAACTCCATTAGAGAGAGCTTGAGGCTTGGAAGGTGTTGGAGTGAATTTCTCCATCAATTTTACTCTCCAAGTGGTAAATATGATTTCTAACTACTCTATTTAAATTATTGAAGTACTAATTATTTTAGAGATATGGTTAGGTTGTTTTTTGGAACCCTTGAATTTGGGTTTTTGGTGATTTGGGATAATTGATATTAATTGATAGCGTAGTTAGCTCACAAATATTAATATTGTCTTGTGCCTAGAGCGGTAGAGCAATCGGACATCAACACTTGAGTTGGTGGCATTAAAGGCGTTGTCCTTCGGTTCTTTGAACCAATATTTGTGAGTAGATAGTGTATCTATAGCTTATTTTATGCATGATAAATTTGGATTATCAACATAAAATTATATTAAGAGTTAAAAATATGTGGATATATAATAAAATAGATTATTTATCGAAAAGGAGGTTTATGTTTGAAATGAAAAATTTATATTTAGAGACCGGAATATGATTATTATGCATATTTAAATAATTTTAGTCAAATTGTAATTAATATTAAATTTTAGAACATCTTATATAAAATATCAAATTTGATTTTATCTTATATGTCTCATAACTTGAGAATGAATTTTATATTGTAAAAATATCCTGAATTTGGAGTTGTGTTGGAAATATGAATAAATATATTTGTGAGAATTGTTAAGTTAGTAATTATGATGTTGAACAGAGATTATGAAACTATAAAATTGAAATTGATTGAAAATGTTTTGGGAGTGAACAAAAGTAGAATCTGTAGCTAACGACAGGGACGTTAACCTTGGTGCACGATGGAACTTCAGTTAGCAAGTGAGGTGCTAACCCGCACTTAGCTGCAGCTATGTCTGGAGTTGTATTTGGCTATAGGCCAACTCCAATTAGCAGGTGAGGTGCTAACCCGCACATGACTTTTGTCATGTCTGGACTTGTATGGCTACGGGCCAACTCTAGTTAGCAGGTGTGGTGCTAACCCGCACATGACTTCGGATCATGTCTGGACTTGTTATTATTCTGTTTCGGATAACTCCCCATTATGTTTTGTGATTTATGTGATTTTATAGAGATATGTATGAAAAATTTGGAATCATGACTGGCAACATATGCATATGAGTTTATATATATGTTATTATATTTATCTTGATTTATGATTGCATTTAGTAAACTATGGATATCCTATCTCTCACTGAGTTGCAAAACTCACCCCGTTGTCTTTCCATTTTTTCAGATACAGGTGCTGGTGCTGGATCTGGTGTTCCTCCAGCACAACTTTAGTAACTTCAAAGTTGGTGAGCCTTTTTGGAAAGGCCGTTTTTGTTGTCTCTCTCATATTTTGTTTAGCCTGTTAGTTTTTAGTTGTTCCATATATCACAAACAGGGTCCTTGGATACACGTTATGTCTATATTGAAATTTTGATACGTAGCTATGTAAATTATGTAGTGAAAAGGATTTGTAAACTTAATTTAGTTTATATTTGAATTATATAATGCATTATGTTTAATAGAGCTGAAAAGCTAATTTGGATCTGGAATATTGTTATATGCTAGACGGGCGCATTTTGAGAATGCTTAATGCCCATTGCTAGAATTTAAACTGTAAATGTTGCAGGTTGTATTTCATTTTGGGAAATGTCCAAAAAACAGAGGAAGCTCTGTCCGTTTTTCTAGAAATTTTGGGTGTTTTAAGGCTTGCTAGGGAAGGTATTCCCTATGCGCCGGTCGCGACATAAGTTGGGTCGTGACAAAGTTGGTATCAGAGCTTTAGGTTTCCCTATATAATATGGAGCAAGTGTCCTTTAGTAGAGTCACGATTGTGTAAATGGTTGCCGGCCCATTTTCACAAAGCGCGACCCTATCAAAGGCCTAATAGGAATGTCTTCTTAAGTCTATTTTATTTCGAATTGTCTGGTCTTCTATAATTCTTATTCTAAAATTCCTTCCTGTGTTCTGATTCTTTATTCAATCTATCAGTTAAGATGCCCCCTAGAAGGCGTCAGCGTAATGTGAGGCTAGGAGATTTTGACGCCTCTGATGCAGAATCTGATCGAGCTCCTTCTCCCCCACCTAGAATGAGGGGGCGAGGCCAGAGTGGAGGCCGAAGAGGGCAAGGCCAAGGTGGAGGCCGCAAAGATCAAGGTCAGGGAGGAGACCGTAGAGGTCAGGGCCGAGGTGGTGGACGTATAGGTAGTAGCTGGGGTGGAAGTCGTAGAAGGACGGCCAGACTTGAACCTGAACCTGAACCCGAACCAGAAGAGGAACCTGTGAATGTGGCCGCTGAAATGCGACAGGTTCATCAGGCCATCAATAACCTAGTGGAGATGTTGAACCGTGGTGGAGAAGGTACAACATAGCCACATGATGAGGAAGAACCCCCTAGAAGGAATCATCAAACTCAAGGCAAGACAGATGTGTCCATTGAATCTTTTCTCAAGTTAAATCCACCTACGTTCTCAGGGAATTTGTTTAATGAAGACCCCCAAGTGTTCCTAGATCGAACCAACAAGGCCCTTCGAGCCCTTAGATGCCCAGATGATATGCCAGTGGAGTTGGCATCTTATAATTTGATCAGGGCAACCGAGCAGTGGTATGAAACTTTACGTGACGGTAAGGAGACAGCTAGACTGCCACCTATGGGTTGGAATGAATTTAAGGACGTGTTTATGATGAGATTTCTCCCCAAAAGTAAAAGGGAAGACTTAACTGCAAAGTTTGAGAAGCTAAAACAAACACCGGGCATGTCAGTAACTGAGTATGAAGCCCACTTCTCCCGTCTCTCCAGATACGCACCAGATTTAGTGTCCACTAAGACAAAGAGAGTTCGAAGGTTTGTCCGAGGATTAATACAACTGCTGTTTACAGCTTTTTCACCAAGTGTCGGCAGAATGTCCTATGCTGAAGTTGTGGATGCCGCTTACAGTATTGAGTCTGGAATAGAGGAAAGAAAAACTTCTCGGGAGGTAGTTAAGAAAACTAGGATGAAAGGAGTTTTTACTGGAGCTGCTAGCTCAAGAGGAGGTTATACAGCTCCAAGGCAATATCAAGAGCCCTCAGGTAGGGCCGGCTCCTATGGGCCTACTCCGATGAGTGCATCAGGCTCCAAATCTTATTCTGTTAGCCAAACTCAAGGGAGCATGCAGGGATCCGGGCAATCAGGCCCTATGAGGCCATTATGTAGAACATGTGGAAATCACCATTTTGGGTTTTGCCATGAGAACAGGAGGGCATGCTATGGATGTGGACAAGTAGGTCACTTCTTGAGAGATTGCCCAAGCTCAAGAGAGGCCCAAGGTCAGAATCTAGCCCCTCAAGCCATACCAGCATCATCTCAGTCAACCTTTTCCCCAAGGAGTTCTTTCAGTTCTGGTGGTAGAGGCCCTGGTGGTAGAAGATCAAGCCATAGGGGTAGAGGTCAACCCAAATTTTGCCATGATGAGACAAGATGCTCAGGCATCCAATGAAGTAGTTGCAGGTACACTCCAAGTTTGCTCTTTTGATGCACAAGCATTAATTGATTCGGGTTCAACACATTCATATGTGTCTCTGTACTTTGCATCTCACTTTGGCGAGCAACCTGAGTTGTTGGAAAACCCGTTTTGGGTTAGTACTCCGATGGGAGAATATTTATGGATTCAGTTAGTATTCCGATCTTGTGTTATCAGCGTGAATGGTGTAGACACCCCAGTTGATCTGAAACTTCTTGAGATGGTTGATTTTGATGTTATCCTAGGTATGGATTGGTTAGCTCCTTGTCATGCCAATGTCGATTGTTATGCCAAGGTAGTGAGGTGTGACGTCCCAGGTGGTCCGTCTTTTGTGTTTAAAGGGGATATTTATCTTACCCCAGCTACTTTAATCTCATCCATGAGTGCTTTGCACTTGATGACTAAAGGCAATCAAGCCTTCCTTGCGGTGGTCAGAGATGTTGAGGCTGAAGTGCCTAGCATTGAGCAAGTCCTTGTGGTTAGAGAATTCCCAGACGTGTTTCCGGATGAATTAACAGGGTTGCCTCCTGAGAGGGAGGTAGAGTTTAGCATAGACTTGGCCCCAGAAGTTCAACCTGAATCCATCCTTCCTTACCGTATGGCTCCCACCGAATTGTGAGAGTTAACGGATCAGTTATAGGACATGCTAGAGAAAGGTTTCATTCGTCCGAGTACATCCCTGTGGGGAGCTGCAGTGCTTTTCGTGAAAAAGAAAGATGGCTCGATGCGATTGTGTGTGGACTACCAGCAACTTAATAAACTCATTGTGCGTAATAAGTACCCGCTACCAAGGATTGATGATCTATTCGATCAGCTTCAAGGAGCTTCTTGTTTCTCTAAAATTGATCTCCGCTCTGGATATCATCAACTGAAAATCAAAGGTGAAGATATTCATAAGACTGCCTTCCATACCCGTTATGGGCATTATGAATTCTTGGTGATGTCTTTTGGCTTGACAAATGCCCCAGCTGCTTTTATGGATTTGATGAATCGTGTGTTCAAACCCTTCCTGGATCACTTTGTGGTTGTCTTCATCGATGATATTTTGGTATATTCCAAGAGTATGGAAGAGCATGAATGTCATCTAAGGATTGTATTGCAAACTCTGAGGGATCACAAGCTTTATGCCAAGTTCTCTAAATGTGAATTTTGGCTGGATCAAGTGGCTTTCCTTGGTCATATTGTATCCAAGGATGGGATTATGGTGGATCTGAAAAAGATTGAAGCTATCTAACAATGGCTACGACCTACTTCAGTTACTGAGATTCGTAGCTTTCTAGGATTGGCAGGCTACTATCGTCGGTTTGTTAAGGACTTCTCAAGAATTTCTGCGCCATTAACTAAGTTGACTCAAAAGAATGTGAAATTTCAATGGTCAGATGCATGTGAGGAAAGTTTTCAAACACTTAAGGCTTGTCTAACCTCAGCACCTGTACTTGTCCTACCTTCCAGTTCTGGAGGTTTCTCAGTTTACTGTGATGCCTCTCGGATAGGACTTGGTGGTGTTTTGATGCAACACGGCCGAGTCATTGCTTATGCTTCGCGACAGCTAAAGAAGCATGAACAAAACTATCCCACTCATGATCTAGAGATGGCAGCAGTAGTTTTTGCCTTGAAGATTTGGAGACATTATCTTTATGGCGAAACATGTGAAATTTACACCGATCATAAAAGTCTGAAATACATATTCTAGCAAAGGGATTTGAACCTAAGGCAACGAAGGTGGATGGAGTTGCTTAAGGATTATGATTGCACCATCTTGTATCATCCTGGTAAGGCTAATGTTGTAGCAGATGCCTTGACCAGGAAGTCTATGGGTAGTTTGGCACATACTGCTCCTGTAAGGAGGCCGTTAGTGGAGGAAGTTCATAAGCTTGAAGCTAGTGGTGTTAAGTTTAACTTAGGGAAGTCTGGGATACTCTTGGCTCATGTAAGAGCCCAGTCATCCTTCATAGAGCAAATTAAAGCACTTCAAAATGAAGATCCTAGATTGCTTAAGCTGCAAGATGATGTTAGAAGTGGGGCAACTACTGAGTTTACAATTGATCAAGAAGGGTGCTTCGATTTGGAAACCGACTATGTGTACCAAATGCTGGAAATCTTCGAAAGACCATTTTAGAGGAAGCTCACAATTCTCGGTACTCTATACATCCAGGCTCAGCTAAGATGTATCAGGATTTGCGGAAATTGTATTGGTGGGAAGGCATGAAAAGAGATATTGGTGATTTTGTGTCTTGTTGTTTGGTGTGTCAGCAAGTTAAGGCTGAACATCAGAGACCAGCAGGTTTGCTTCAACAAATAGAAATACCTGAATGGAAGTGAGAATGGATCACTATGGACTTTGTAACAGGGCAACCCCACACCATCAAGGGGTTTGACTGGGTCATAGTGGATCGTATGACTAAATCAGCTCATTTTCTTCTAGTGAAGAACACCTATCAAGCTCATCAGTATGCACAACTGTACATTGATGAGATTGTCAGACTCCATGGAATTCCAATTTCCATCATATCTGATTGTGGAGCTCAGTTTATAACTCATTTTTGGATAGCTTTCCAAGAAGCCATTGGAACTCGACTTGATCTTAGTACAGCTTTTCATCCTCAAACGGATGGGCAATCCGAACGAATCATCCAGATTCTGGAAGATATGCTTAGATCATGTGTATTGGACTTTGGCGGAAGTTAGAGTAATTACCTACCTCTCATAGAGTTTTCGTATAATAACAGCTACCAAGCCAGCATTCAGATGGCACCTTTTGAGGCTTTGTATGGGAGATGTTGTAGATCTCCCATAGGTTGGTTTGAAATTGGTGAAACTAAGATGCTAGGTCCTGATCTTGTGCAGGAGTCTCTTGATAAGGTTCGTTTGATCCGGGAACAACTCTTAATTGCTCAGAGTAGGCAGAAATCCTATGCGGATCATAGAAGGCATAGCTTAGAGTTCTTTGTGGGAGAACATGTCTTTCTTCGAGTTTCCCCCATGAAAGGAGTTATAAGATTTGGCAAATGAGGAAAGCTCAACCCTCGCTACATTGGTTCTTTTGAAGTTTTGGCTAGGGTTGGTGCAGTGGCGTATCATCTAGCATTACCCTCTGAATTATCCCTGGTTCATCCAGTGTTTCATGTTTCTATGCTTTGAAAATATATTCCTGATCCGTCTCATGTGATTTCCCCTCAAGTGATTCAACTTGATGAGAAATTGTCCTATGAGGAGGAACCGGTGGCCATTGTTGACCGCCAAGTTAAAAAGCTTCGATCTAAGGAGGTGATGTTAGGGAAGGTGATTTGGAATAACCATTCTAGAGAAGAAGTGACGTGGGAAGTAGAGGAGGTTATGCGAGCCAGATATCCACATCTATTTGCTTCTTGAGATACATATCTTACACCCAAGTTTATTTGAAAATTCGGGGACCGAATTTCTTAAGGGGGGAAGAATGTCATAACCGAGAGAGAAAAAAAAAGGGAGAGAACCATGGTGGACATTAAGTGATAGAGACTATCATAGAGCTCTCCCTTGTCTTTTTATTTCTCTTCCTCCCCTTCCCCTTACAGAAACTCCCGTAACACTCTCCCTCTCTTCTTCTTCTTCACGTTTCTTTCCTTCCCTCTCACTTTCTCCCATTGTTCTTCATCTCCTTTGCTTTGTTGTTCAAGAAACATCATCACATCCTCCATCATCATCATCTCCTCTTCCTTTCCAACCCAATAACTGCACCCCTCTCTCTCTCCCTCTCCTCAAATCCACTTTCTCTCTCTAACTCCATTAGAGAGAGCTTGAGGCTTGGAAGGTGTTGAAGTGAATTTCTCCATCAATTTTACTCTCCAAGTGGTAAATATGATTTCTAACTACTCTATTTAAATTATTGAAGTTCTAATTATTTTAGAGATATGGTTAGGTTGTTTTTTGGAACCCTTGAATTTGGGTTTTTGGTGATTTGGGATAATTGATATTAATTGATAGCGTAGTTAGCTCACAAATATTAATATTGTCTTGTGCCTAGAGCGGTAGAGCAATCGGACGTCAACACTTGAGTTGGTGGCATTAAAGGCGTTGTCCTTCGGTTCTTTGAACCAGTATTTGTGAGTAGATAATGTATCTATAGCATACTTTATGCATGATAAATTTGGATTATCAACATAAAATTATATTAAGAGTTAAAAATATGTGGATATATAATAAAATAGATTATTTATCGTAAAGGAGGTTTATGTTTGAAATGAACAATTTATATTTAGAGACCAGAATATGATTATTATGCATATTTAAATAATTTTAGTCAAATTGTAATGAATATTAAATTTTAGAACATCTTATATAAAATATCAAATTTGATTTTATCTTATATGTCTCATAACTTGAGAATGAATTTTATATTGTAAGAATATCCTGAATTTGGAGTTGTGTTGGAAATATGAATAAATATATTTGTGAGAATTGTTAAGTTAGTAATTATGATGTTGAACAGAGATTATGAAACTATAAGATTGAAATTGATTGAAAATGTTTTGGGAGTGAACGAAAGTAGAATCTGTAGCTAACGACAGGGACGTTAGCCTTGGTGCACCATGGAACTCCAGTTAGCAGGTGAGGTGCTAACCCGCACATAGCTGTAGCTATGTCTGGAGTTGTATTTGGCTATAGGCCAACTCCAGTTAGCAGGTGAGGTGCTAACCCACACATGACTTTTGTCATGTCTGGACTTGTATGGCCACGGGCCAACTCCAGTTAGCAGGTGTGGTGCTAACCCGCACATGACTTCGGGTCATGTCTGGACTTGTTGTTATTCTGCTTCGGATAACTCCCCATTATGTTTTGTGATTTATGTGATTTTATAGAGATATGTTTGAAAAATTTGGAATCATGACTGGCAACATATGCATTTGAGTTTATATATACATTATTATATTTATCTTGATTTATGATTGCATCTAGTAAACTATGGATATCCTATCTCTCACTGAGTTGCAAAACTCACCCCGTTGTCTTTCCATTTTTTCAGATACAGTCTTGGTCTTGGATCCGTGTTCCTCCAGCACAACTTTAGTAACTTCAAAGTTGGTGAGCCTTTTTGGAAAGGCCGTTTTTGTTGTCTCTCTCATATTTTGTTTAGCCTGTTAGTTTTTAGTTGTTTCATATATCACAGGCAGGGTCCTTGGATCCACGTTATGTCTATATTGAAATTTTGATACGTAGCTATGTAAATTATGTAGTGAAAAGGATTTGTAAACTTAATTTAGTTTATATTTGAATTATATAATGCATTATGTTTAATAGAGCTGAAAAGCTAATTTGGATCTGGAATATTGTTATATGCTGGACGGGTGCATTCTGAGAATGATTAATGCCCATTGCTAGAATTTAAACTGTAAATGTTGCAAGTTGTATTTCATTTTGGGGAATGTCTGAAAAACAGAGGAAGCTCTGTCTGTTTTTCTAGAAATTTTGGGTGTTTTAAGGCTTGCTGGGGAAGGTGTTCCCTATGCGCACTGGTCATGACATAAGTTGGGTCGTGACAAAGTTGGTATCAGAGCTTTAGGGTGTTACAATAAGTAAATGTGATTACTTTCTAAAATTAAGATTATGTTACAGTAGTAGCATCGAGAAAGGATGGTTGTTGGAAACAATGGATGGTGGTGGCAATGGTGGAGTGGGAGTTAATTTTTTTTTCATTTTTTTTCCACTACAGACAGATTTTCCCTTATATAATTACCTAGGTTTGTAACCTTTTTTCAGTTAGTTATAGATGGAAAATTCTATCTGTAAATCTACAAATAGACAAATCCATTGATAACATTTATAGACATGAAAGTAACAGATGACATGTTTCGAACTATAAATTCATCTGTAATTGAAAAATGCGCCTGCAAAGCTTATAAATTCATCTATAATTCTATCTGTGTTTCAGGAATTTTTTATAGTGCAACGGAATGAGATGATTGATAGAAAGTATAGGGAGTGGAGAAGATAAAAGGAAATACATAGAATAATCGAAAGAAAAAAAAAAACCATAACAAATTAACTCAGATCCCAAGACCAATAGAATGAGATGACTTATGTAGAGTGCATCATGCCATATATTTTATGGTTCACTCACTCACACACATACACACATATATAGCCTACCTTATGAATGCTTTCATGAGATGGAATATATTTGTTTGATTGACTATTACAATTATTTGATTGGAATTTAATGGGCAGTAATTGATGGCTTAATATAATTAGTGTCTTACTTGACTTTTCATTGGCAAGAAACCAAATGATTTGGTTGAATGACATATCATTTCTTTTTTTTGCAAAACCCATTTTTAGAATTAGATATATGATATATGATATAATATGATATGATATGATACATAAATTAACCACATTTTGCATTTAATATTATAACCAATCAACTTGCAATTATTACATGGTTTATTATGAATTTAATTTTGACATGCATTAATAGCGTAAATTTTAATAAAAAAATTTTATTTGCAAGAATTTTCAAAATAATGGGCGTAAAAGGTGACAATATTTCACAAGGTATTCTTACAAATGTGTAAAACATTTTTGCACTTCTAGTGCATCAACATTAAATCATTTTTATATTTTAATTATGATTGCAATAATACTATAATGTTTAGTTAAAACTCACTCTAATTAATTATAATTTAGTTGCATATGAATATCTATATTATATTTGTGATAACCGAGGGAAAAAAAATTAAGTAAGGTCCACCCATGGACTTTAAGGGACATGACCACCATAGTTCCTTCCCAAACACTTTTTCTTTCCTTCTCTTCTCCCATTCCCGTCACTCTCTATCTCTCATTTCTTCTTCTCCTCCTTCATTTCTTTTTCTTCTTCCTCTCATTTCTTCCCCATTTTTCTTCTTCCTTTCACTCTCTACAACATCGCCACCACCACCTCCACACCACATCAACTACTTGCATCATCATCATCATCACATAAAAACTGCGGCTTTCTCCTCTCTCTCTAGCTCACGGTTTTTTTCTCTCTAAGTGGGGGAAAAAGTTAGAGCGGTGAGTATTGGATGGTTCTCTACCTCTAATCATCTTCCTAGAGTAGTGAGTTAGTGTCAATCTTACTCTATTTATCATTTTAAGCTTTCTATATAGTTATTCTTTGTAGATTGGAGTTTAGGGGACCCTAAGTAGAGAAATTTGGGGCTTTCTAGTGTATGGGGGCTAATTAGTATAAATTAATGGTAATGTTAGCTCTCTAATATTGTATTTATCTTGTTCCTAGAATTATAGAGCATTTGAGCATCAACCGCTAGATTGGTGGTGGAATTGTTCTTTGGTTCCTTTGAACCAGTCTGTGAGTAGACATTATGTCTATAATTGTTTTTAATTATGCTAAATTAATTCTAAGTGTATCTTATCAAGTTAGAGACTAAGAAACAATTATTTGGCTATGTTATATAAATTTGATGAAAGTAAATCTAATGCATAAAGCGTACATTTTAGTTATAAATTTACACATGAGGCAATATGACATGATTTCAAATTTGGAAGTTTCATAAGGAATATAAAATTTCATAGATTTGAAAAAATTGAAAACTATTGACTGATGATATGGACTAGAGAAATGATTTATGAATAGTGGGCATGGCCTTTTTTGTTGATATGTAGAAAATTTATTAAACATGATATGTTTAAAATAATTATACGTTTTGGGGATAATCTCTGACAGGATTTATAGTTAACAATCATAGGCGTTAGCTTTGGTTCACCTTGACTATACTTGATTAGAACCACCCTGTGGATCCTTCTGTTCTACGGCTACTCACACAGGTAGGCCGTTCTGCTTCATATCACACGAAGGAATCGGCGTCTGAGTATGAATCCTTCTGTTTATCCTGGATTTCACAATTTTCTAGTATTTTATATAGAAACCAGTTATTTTCAAAATCTTTTCTGTAAATAAAGGAAGTTATTGAATGTATATGAGCTATGAAGTTATTATTGTTTTGCTTATGGATTATGTATTGTTTCATATGGGTTATAGACATCCTGTCTACCACTGAGTTGCAAAACTCACTCTGTTGTTTCCTTCTCTCTTTCCGGATATAGGTGCAACTCTAGGTTCCAATCCCATAGCTCCTTAATAGCCAAGTTCTAAGTTGGTGAGCCTTCTTAAGGTGGCCCATTTTGCATTTTGGAACCCATCTTGTTTTCAGTTTTAGCCTGTTAGCGCTATTTTAATGCTCCATATGTCACAGGCAGGGTCATCGGATTAGTTTTGTGATTATGTTTATATTTATGCTTAAACATGTGTAATTAAGACTTTGCTATATATATAAATATAGACTATATTATGGAAGGAATTTGTAAACTAAATTTAGAATTATATTTTGAAATATAGTGCTAGTTATGGTTGGACATATACTTTGTGGCTATGAATTTTCATTTGAAACTAGTTTAAGAATTTACTTAACTTTTTTTTTCGGATAATGTTGGGTTTAAATTACACATTAGAATTGGGATTGAAATATATATTTTGAGTTGGTTATTCTGTTGCTGAGGGACGCATTTTGAAAATGCTTGAACCCCAGATTCTATATTTTGACCTTATTCTCATACAGATTGTATTTCTAAAATTGGAAATGTTTGAAAAACAGAGAAAACTTTGTTCATTTTCTGTAAAATTTTGCATGTCAAGGCTTGCAAGGGAACATGTTCCCTATGTGCCGGTCATGGCCTGAGTTGGGTCGTGACAAAGTTGGTATCAGAGCTTTATGTTTCCCTGTGTAATATGGAGCAAGTGTCCTTTGGTAAAGTCACGATTGTGTAAATGGTAGTCGGCCCATTTTCACAAAACGCTGCCCTACAAGAGGCTTTTAGGAATGTCTTCTTGAGTCCTGTCTTGAGTTGTTTGGTCTTATTTCATTCCCATTACAAACTTTACATGTTTCTTGATTCCTTGTTCAATGTATTAGGTGCGATGCCACCTAGGAGGCATAGATGCAATGTGAGGCTAGGAGACTATGATGCCTCTGATGTTGAATCTGATCGTACCCCCTCTCCTGAACCGAGAGGAAAGGATGGAGGACGTGGACAAGGTTGTGGCCGAGGGAGGGGCCATAGAAGAATACTTGAACAGGGCGATATAGCAGGACCACAGGAGCAAACCGTTGATCTTGATGCCTGGATGCTAGGCATGCAGCAAGCCATTGACAATTTGGTGGCAGCTTTAATCCAACAAGCAAGAGAAGGGGTCCACCCACATGCTGAAACTGCCCCTGGAGCTTAAAGAAATGCCTAGCCTTTTGGATGTGATAAAGTGACTATTAAAGCATACCTCTGGCTAAATCCACCTACTTTCACGGGGGACTCTGCAAATAAAGACCCACAAGAGTTTTTGGACAGATCAAAGAGGGCCCTTAGATTTCTCAGATGTGAGGGTGGCAGAGCAGTGGATTTTGTATCCTATAATCTTCAAGGCACCGCAACACACTAGTATGAATCTCTGTTAGAAGAATGTGCAGTTGATATGAGACCACCCCCGATATGGGAAGAGTTTTCTCAAGCTTTAAGGGATAGATTCTTTCCAGACAACAGAAGAGAAAGACTTGCTGATGAATTTGAGAAACTGAAACAAGCTCCGAGAATGTCAATAACCAAATATGCTACCAAGTTCACCAAGCTTTCAAGATTTGCACCACATTTAATTGCAAATGAAGTAATGAAAGTACGAAGATTCATTAAAGAGTTGAGGGAACCACTTTGCACTAATCTGCTTCCTGAAATTGGTAGAATATCTTTTGCTCAAGTAGTAGATATTGCCTATGCTATGGAGACTACAAGAGAAGAAAATAGAGCTACTAGGGATTTGGGGAAAAAGTTCAAACTAAAAGGAAAATATTTTGGAGGGTCTTATAGGGGATTAGGCTATCAGGGTTATCAGCACCATCGTGGCTAGCAGGGCCCACAATAGGCACCATCAGGTGGAGCTGTGTCATATGGCCCCACCCCGATGAGTGTCTCGGGTTCAAGATCATATACTGGGAGTGCATCTCATCCAGGTACCCATGGGTCAAGGCAACTAGACTATGTTAAGCCATTTTGCCAGCAGTGCAAAAACTATCACACAGGAAGTTGCCACAGGACTACTGGAGCTTGTTTTAATTGTGGGCAGTATGGCCATATGAGGAGGGATTGTCCCCATGGCTAGAGAGGTTTCAGGCAGAGTTCAGTATAACGTGCAGTACCATTACCATCCTTTTTAGCTTATCTCTAGGTGGCTCTTCTGGCCCTGTTAGCAGAGGAATGGGTAGAGGAGTAGGTGGCAAAGGTCCTGGTAATAGGGGTTCAGGCCAATCAGGTAGAGGCCAAGCAGGGATTTATGCTATGACATGCCAAGATGCCCATGCATCCAATTCAGTGGTGGCAGGTACTCTTCAAATTCGTTCTTTTGATGGATAAGTGTTATTTGATCCGGGTTCCACACACTCATTTGTGTCTTCATATTTTGCATCTCACTTTGGTGAGCAATTAGGGCTCTTGGAAAACCCATTTTGGGTTAGTATTCCTATGGGAGAATTTTTATGGGTTCAGTTAGTGTTTCGGTCTTATGTCATCAGTGTGAATAAGGTTGACACTCTAGCTGATTTGATACCTTTAGAGATGGTTGACTTCAATGCCATCCTAGGCATGGATTGGTTAGCCTCTTGTCATGCCTCTATGCATTGCTTTTCTAAGGTAGTGAAATTTGATGTACCTGATGGTTTGTCTTCTGAGTTCAAAGGAGATAACTATCTTACCCCTGCTGGTAAAATAGTGCACGAAAAGGGAGGGTTGAATTGTGCTTTCTGAACAACTTCTTTTTTACCTAAAACAAGTTTAAATAAATAAAATTATCAAGCCCGAGGCTTGAAGTGTAGCGGAATGATAGTTAGCACATTCAGAAAGTAAGTTTCTAATGCATGTTTAATTCACCATTAGTTCATTAAAAACTCAGTGATTATCTAAAGTGCTTGACAATAGAAATAAAAGTTTAAGGAAGAGAGAAATGTACACAAGAATTTTTATACTAGTTCGGCCAACATGCCTACATCCAGTACTCAACATATGTTGAGATTTCACTAACAACAACTTTCTCAACATGAGAAAGTAAACTGATAGTCTTTACAATAACCTTCCCAAGCTCTAACTTGCACAATGGCCAACCCCAACTGCGACTTAACCGAGTAGTTCTGTACCAGCCTCTCCAAGCTGAACCGTGACCTGTAGACATCTTCTATTGCTATGTTGTATGTAGTCTTTCCAACAACCTCTCCAAGTTGAACTATGAAGAACAAATACCTTTGCACTCACGTTGTAAGTAGTCTTTCCAAAAGCCTCTCCAAGCTGAACCGTGCAAAACAAATACCTTTGCATTCACGTTGCAAGTAGTTTTACCTTAGCCTTTACAAGCTATGTCTCACACTGATCACTAATGGATCAAGGTTACAAAGGTTATGTGTTTAGGTTACCACTTAAACTAATATATACTCAAGTTTCCTTAAATATGCTAGCTAATACAGACTGGGAAACTTAGAGTGACTCCTTTCTCCTATCTCTTCACATGAAGAGTATACAAATATAAATACATTTTAGAACCGAGAAAAAAGATTTTTACACTTCGTGATTGATTACATAAATTGATAAACAACATAGGAAGTGTGGAGAGATTTTTCCAAAGATTCTGCACTAATACTTTCAATTCTCTCATCGGCTTTCAAGCTTGGCATCTCCATTTATACAGGTCTATCTTTATGATCATCGTCTCTTTGATCTGATCTCCAAGTGACATGTGTATTTCATTATATGTGCCTTGGAACGGTAGTCTAGAATGGTAGGCTGACAACTTGTCCCATCATTGCAGAAGCCATTGTAATATAGAGGTTTTCTGAAGTCCCCTTTTTTCTTTTTATTTTTGGCTCGTGGTTTTTGAACTCTACCTTCTAGGATCTTGACTCACTTAGGCAGAAGAGATGATGTACTAGTTATAACACTTGATATAATTTGAGATTTGAAATTTGAAATTCGAAACTCCCTCCATTTTTCCTCAACATTCTTTGCTCATCTCTTCAGTGAACTTTCTGGCGTTGTAGTCAATTACATTGATTTTTCTCTGATCTTCTAGTCTTCAATCTTGATTTCTTGATGTTGATTCATCTGTGATTATAGTAATTGATGACTGAGTAACACGTTGCTCTTGGATATGAATTGATTTCTTCATCATGAGTGTTCTTTCTGATGTCCTGTGCTACTTTCTGAATATCCTTTCCTTGGTTTCTTGATTCCTGACTTGATTAGCTTAAGTCTTCTAGCACTTATGCTTTCTTTCCTCCAGATAATATTCACCTTTTAAGCTTGATCTTTTCTAATGAGATAAACATGATTTTTCATGTGTAGTGAAATTATTCTCGATTTAAGTTTGCTTCAATGTGTTTGGTCCGTGAACATAAATACATTCTTTGCTTGAAATAACATTCACTTTTTGATTATTCTATTCTCTTCCATGAGATATATATCATGTGTCACAACCCGATTTAGGCACGTGACCGGCACGTGAGAAATCCTATTCCCACGTAAGCCTCATGACCTGAATTGCTCTATATACATAGTTAATCATAAAATTTTTCACAATACATTTTCATTTTCTACATACAAATCACTTGTTTATCAAATCATACTAGTCTATATTAAAATTTCATAATTCAAACTCTATTGTAAGTGAATCATAATACAAAACATATCTGTATAAAGCCATCTAATTTGAAATATCCATAAGTGTTAAACTATTCAGTGCAATACCAAAATGTCATTATAATATGCAAAAATATGAACATGCTCTATTGTACGAGATCCTGCTTGCATTGTACTGGAGCACTATAACCAAATATTATATGCTTCACCTACAGACTCACCAACTGGAATCTATGACTACTGGGAGGTTCGCAACAGCTGCTTTATCTGTAAAAATAAGAGAAGGAAGAGAGGGATGAGTTTTGTAACCAAAACTCAGTGAGTGAGTACTCACCTGAAACCCCCTTTCATGGGACATCAAGGAAACAATGCATATATCATAATAAATTAATAATACTGAAAAATCTCACATAATCAAATATGCATATTTTTCTAAAAGCCCTTCATAATCATCATGTTATAACTTAAAAACAATTTTCTTAATTTACTTTCATACATGAAATCATACAAGCACACAACATAATAGCTCATAGAGAAACAGTAATCTCTTAATATAAATGTCTAGTCATAACTGGGCGTTATGTATCGCCGTCCCCAGTATGACAATAAACCTCTGAATATAAATCTCTAGTCATATCTAAGCGTTACTTATCACCATCCTCAGTGTGATAATAATTTCTCTGTTATCTCTGGCCCGAGCTACTTGGTACCAAGGTTAACGGACTTACTGCCATTAACACATAGCCTATTTTTCTATAGCTACCTCCTAAACTAACCAAATAAATCCATTGAAGCTGTAACCTTTAAATCCTTTTAATTCTTTGTAAGCTCTGAATCTGTCTGATTCTAATAGTTTGACCTTAGCATAACTGTGACTTTGGAATCATGTCCAAGGGATCACCCTTTTTAGACACTTGTAATTCCAAAAGTTTACAGAATATGTAGCCGTCAATTGTTCTGAATCTCCTGAAGATTCAAGCTCTAAAACTGTTTTTCGTTTATTTTATTCTCTAAAATACAATTCAAACTATCAATTTTTCATACTAAAACTCTCTATATCATATTTCAAAATAGCTATGTTCACAATCACAATTTCATTCTCTTCTCTGAATACTATTTTCAAGTATTAAACATTCATAAATCGTTTCTAGAATTCATTAAAGCAATCATAAAGGTCTCTATCCATTACACATAGCATCAATCCTATCTAAAAATAATACCACAAACATGGTCTCATGAGTTTTCTCAAAAACAGGTTTCATGCTTTAAAATCAGTTGTTCAAGACATATAAATCAACAGTAAACTTCAATCCTCTTAGCAAAAATATCTAAAATCAAATAATACATGATATCTTTTTGAAAATAACTCTAATGTAGAACATAGAAATAACAAGTGTAAACCCACTCACCTAGAGGGGTCAGATGCACAGACACAGCACCAACAGGACTCTTGGAAGCAGAAATGACAGTAGTATCTGACATTAAAGCCATAGAACTCTAAATCAACCTCTAAAACCTCTAAATCTATCTCTAACAAGGTAGGGAGCTCCTTTCCCTTGAGAATCATAGAGAACCCCCTCTAACCAAGGAAAATTTTAAGGAAATGAAGCAAAATTAGTAAGATAACATACCTTAGATCCTTAGAAGGAAGAAAAATGGAGTTTAAATGATAAAAATGTGGAGAAATAAGGTGGAAAAGGGAAGGGGTTGTGTTTCTCTGCTGAAAGGAGGGGTTGGGGTGTATTTTTGGTTGCGGGAAGGTTCTAGACCTGAAACTAGGGTTTTTGTAAACTCTATTGACCACTGCAGCGCTCACCAGAGAACATCTCCTGCATCGACTTACTGTTCTGTTGACTGCTGTAGCGCTAAGAGCATTGCAGCATTCACCAGAGAGCATAAAAATTCACTTCTTGCACCGACTTACTATTCTGCTGACCGCTGTAGAGCTTACGAGAATGGTTTTTCTTTCAGCTTGAGCTTCAATTTTAGTTCTGGTATGTATTAGACGATGTTATCTCAGCACTCGCTTATTTACATTTCTTTATTAAAGTATTTAAACATAAATGTAAATAAGGGAATACCCCCCATTTGGATTCAAATAACATATTAGAAAAATTGAAATCCCAACAATTAAAAATCTAGATTTTGGATTTTAGTTCAAATCCGGGAATTCTTATGATTTTGTAAACTTTAAATTTAAAAGTGACCTGTTTAAAGATTTCATAAAATTCATTAAAAATCTCTCTTTAATTCATTTTTCTTTAGGGAACAATTTCCAGAACTTTTGATCCCAATAATATGACTCTATTATATAGCCCTCCAAAGGAGCATAAGGTCCAGACTTAGTGAAATTCAGGATCCGGAACGGCAGATGAAGGTAACTAGTACCTTCTTGAGTTCAGAAAAAGAATTCTAACATTTTAATTTAAAATTGGGGTATTACATCATGCTTGCGCATGCATAGTGAAACATTATTCTTGCATTGAGTCTGTATTATGCCTTAATCTGTATACACTTACTTCACTCGACTTCATATTCACTTTCGATTAATTTAATCCTTTCCCACAAGATATAACATGCTTATGCATGCAGAGTGAAATATTAATCTTGCTTAGGTTCATGTAATACAGACCGGATCTACCTGTTAAACTTTGTCAAGAAACTCAAGGTAGCCATTAGTCATTCTTCAAAATATTTTCTCTAAATTGACTTTATTGTCATTCAAAACCTTTTAAGCTTCGTACTTTCTAAAGGGTTCTAGAGTTTACAACCTCGACTAGTTTGATTTCATCTCTGAGTGCTTCACATTTGATGAATAAAGGGAATCAAGCCTTCCTTGCAATGGTCAGAAATGTTGAGGCTGAAGTGCCAAGCATTGACCAAGTTCCAATGGTTAGGGGATTCTTAGACGTGTTTCCAAATGAACTACCAGGGATGCTCCTAATAGAGAAATAGAGTTTGGCATAGATTTGACTCCAGGAGTTCAACTGGTATCTATTCCCCTTTACCACATGGCTCTTATTGAATTGTGGGAGCTAAATGACTAGTTGCAAGATATGTTGGATAAGGGTTTTATTCAGCTAAGCACATCCCCATGGGGAGCTCTCGTGCTATTTGTGAAGAAGAAAGATGGTTCAATGCGGTTATGTGTGGACTATCGATAGCCTAATGACTTATTGTTCGCAATAGGTACCCCTTACTAAGCATTGATGATTTGTTTGACTAGCTTCGAGGAGCTTCTTGTTTCTCTAAAATTGATCTCTGCTCTAGTTATCACCAGTTAAGGATTAGGGAGGAAGATATTCCTAAGATTTCTTTCCGTACCCGCTGTGGGGGCTACGAATTCTTAGTGATGTCCTTCAGTTTAACAAATGCCCCAGCTGCTTTCATGGACATGATGAACCGAGTGTTCAAGCCCTTCTTGCACCACTTTATAATAATCTTTATCGATGATATCTTGGTATATTCCAAGAGTATGGAGGAGCATGAATATCATTTAGGAATTGTTCTGCAAACTTTGAGGGATCACCGGCTTTATGCCAAGTTCTCCAAGTGTGAATTTTGACTTGATCAAGTGGCTTTTCTTGGTCACATTGTATCTAAGGATGGGATTAAAATGGACCCGATGAATGTTGAAGCTATCCAACAGTGGCCAAGGCCTACCTCGGTAACTAAGATTTGAAGCTTTTTGGGTTTGGCTGGTTACTACCGTTGGCTTGTTAAGAACTTCTCTAGAATCATTAACTAAGTTAACTTAGAAGAATGTGAAATTCCAATGGTCAGATGCTTGTGAAGATAGTTTTCAAATACTGAAGGCTTGCCTAATCTTGGCACCTGTTCTTGTTTTGCCTTCTATTTCTGGGGGTTTCTCAGTTTGTTGTGACGCTTCTAGGATAGGACTTGGTTCTGTTTTGATGCAACATGACCGAGTTATTGCTTATGCCTCACAACAGCTCAAGAAGCATGAGCAAAACTATCCTACCCATGATCTAGAGATGGCAATTGTAATCTTCGCTTTGAATATTTGGTGACATTAGCTTTGTGGTGAAACGTGTAAGATCTATACCAACCACAAGAGTTTGAAATACATATTTCAGTAGAAGGACTTAAATCTAAGGCAGTAGAGATGGATGAAGCTTCTTAAAGATTATGACTGCACTATTCTCTACTATCCCAGTAAAGGTAATGTTGTAGTAGATGCCTTGAGTAGAAAATCTATGGGTAGTTTGGCTCATATTGCTCTTGTGAGAAAGCCATTAGTAGAGGAAGTTTATCAGCTTGAGGCTAGTGGTGTTCAGTTTGACTTAGGAGAGTCTGGGACACTCCTAGCTCATGTTAGGGCCCAGTCATCCCTTATAGAACAAATCAAGGCATTTCAGAATGAAGATCCTAGACTGATTAAAGCTGAATAATGATGTTAAAAGTGGGGCAATCTTCGATTTTATGTTGGATCAAGAAGAAGTGCTTCAATTTGGTAATCAACTATGTGTAACTGATGCTGGGAATCTCAGAAATACCATCTTGGAAGAAGCTCATAACTCTTGATACTCTATACACTCTGGATCGGCTAAGATATATCAAGATTTACGGCAGTTGCATTGGTGGGAAGGTATGAAAAAGGATGTTGGAGACTTTGTGTCTCGTTGTTTGGTGTGTCAGCAAGTCAAAGCCGAGCATCAAAGACCAGCAGGATTGCTTCAAAAGATTGAAATACCTAAATAAAAGTGGGAGTAAATCACTATGGACTTTGTGAAGAGGCTACCTCGCACCATCAAGGGGTTTGACTCCATTTGGGTCATAGTACACCGAAAGACCAAGTCGGCCCACTTACTTCCAATAAAAACCACCTATAGGGCTCATCAATATGCTTAGTTATATATTGATGAGATTGTTAGGCTCCATGGTATTCCTGTTTCCATCATATCTAATCATGGGGCCCAATTTACTGCACGGTTCTGGAGAGCTTTCTAGGAAGCTTTAGGGACTCGACTTGATCTCAACACAGCTTTTCATCCTCAAACTGATTGGCAATCTGAGAGAACTATTCAGATTTTGGAAGACATGCTCAGGTAATGTGTATTGGACTTTGGTGGGAATTAGAGTAGTTACTTGCCTCTAATTGAATTTTCCCACAACAATAGTTATCAAGCCAGCATCCAGATGGCACCTTTTGAGGCCCTTTATGGGAGACGCTGTAGAACTCCTATTGGTTGGTTTTGAGGTTGGTGAAACTAAGCTTTTGGGTCCCGATATTATACAGGAATCTCTTGATAAGGTTCGTATGATTCGAGAGAGATTGCTGACGGCTCAAAGTAGGCAAAAGTCCTATGCTGATCATACAAGGTATGCCCTGAAGTACTCCATTGGGGATCATGTCTTTCTCCGAGTTTCCCTAATGAAACAGGCAGTAAGGTTTGGGAAACGAAGAAAGCTTAATCCTCATTATATCAGTCCTTTCGAGATTCTGGATAGGGTAGGTGCTGTAGCTTATCAACTAACATTACCCCCAGAATTATCCATGGTTCATCCAGTGTTTCATGTCTCTATGCTTTGGAAGTATATTCCCAATCCGTCTCATGTGATCTCTTCCCAAATGATCCAATTTGATGAGAAACTGTCATATGAGGAGGAGCCAGTCGCCATAGTGGATCACCAAACGAAAAACCTTCATTCAAAAGATATGGTGTCAGTGAAAGTCGTTTAGAATAACCATTCTGAAGAGGAAGCGACTTGGGAAGCAGAGGAGACTATGCGATCTAGATATCCTTATATATTTGATTCTTGAGGTATGTGTTTTACATCCGAGTTGTTTGAAAATTCGGAGACCAAATTTCTTAAGGGGGAAGAATGTGATAACCTAGGGAAAAAACCTTAAGTGAGGTCCACCCATGAGCTTTAAGTGACATGACCACCATAGTCCCTTCCCAAACTCTTTTTTTTTCCTTCTCTTCTCCCATTCTCGTCACTCTCTATCTCTCATTTCTTCTTCTCCTCCTCCATTTCTTTTTCTTCTTCCTCTCATTTCTTCCTCATTTTCCTCCATTTTTCTTCTTCTTTTTACTCTGTACAACATCACCATGACCACCTCCACACCACATCAACTAATATCATCATATCATCACATAAAAACCATGGCTCTCTCTCCTCTCTCTAGCTCGTGATTTTCTCTCTCTAAGTGGGAGAAATGGTTAGAGCGGTGAGTATTGGATAGTTCTCTACCTCTAATCATCCTCCTAGAGTAGTGGGTAAGTGTCAATGTTACTATATTTATCATTTTAAGCTCTCTATATAGTTGTTCTTTGTAGATTGGGGTTTAGGGGACCCTAAGTATAAAAATTTAGGGCTTTCTAGTGTTTGGGCCTAATTAGTATAAATTAATATTATTGTTGGCTCACTAATATTGTATTTATCTTGTTCCTAGAATTATAGGGCATTTGAGCATCAACTGCTAGTTTGGTGGCACTTGGGAGTTGTTCTTCGGTTCCTTTGAACCAGTCTATGAGTAGACATTATGTCTATAATTGTTTTTAATTATGCTAAATTAATTCTAAGTGTATCTTAGCAACTTAGAGACTGAAAAACAATTATTTGGCTATGTTATATAAATTTGATAAAAGTAAATCTAATGCATAAAGCTTACATTTTATCTAAAAATTTACATATGAGACAATATGACATGATTTCAAATTTGAAAATTTCATAAGGAATATAAAAATTTCATAGATTTGAAATAATTGAAAACTATTGACCGATGATATGGACTATAGAAATGATTTATGAATAGTGGGCATGGCCTTTTTTGTTGATATGTAGAAAATTTATTAAATATGATATATTTAAAATAATTATACGTTTTGGGGAGAATCTCTAATAGGATCTGTAGCTAACGATAGTAGGCATTAGCCTTGGTGCACCTTGACTATACTTGATTAGGACCACACAGTGGATCCTTCTGTTCTACCACTATTCGCATGGGTATGACTGTTCTATTTCAAGATCACATGAAGGAATGAGTGCTTGAGTGTAAATCCTTCTGTTTATCCTAGATTTCACAATTTCCTAGTATTTTATATAAAAACCAGTTGTTTTCAAAATCTTTTCTGTGAATAAAGGAAGTTGTTGAATGTATATGAGCTATGACGTTATTATTGTTTTGCTTATGAATTATATATTGTCTCATGTGGGTTATAGACATCCTATTTACCACTGAGTTGCAAAACTCACTCCGTTGTTTCCCTCTCTCTTTCCAGATATAGGTGCAGCTGTAGGTTCCAATCCCGCGGCTCCTCAATAGCCAAGTTTTGAGTTGGTGAGCCTTCTTGAGAAGGTCTATTTTGTATTTTATAACCTATCTTGTTTTGAGTTTTAGCCTATTAGCATTGTTTTAATGCTTCATATGTCACAGACAAGGTCCTCAGCTTAGTTTTGTGATTATGTTTATATTTATGCTTAAACATGTGTAGTTAAGACTTTGCTATATATATAAATATAGACTATATTATGGAAGGAATTTGTAAACTAAATTTAGAATTATATTTTGAACCATAGTCCTAGTTATGGTTGGGCATATACTTTGTGGTTATGAATTTTTATTTGAAACTAGTTTAAGAATTTACTTAACTTTCTTTTGATTTTAGGACAATGTTGGGTTTAAATTACATATTAGAATTGGGATTGAAATATATATTTTGAGTTGGTTATTCTGTTGCTAAGGGGCACATTCTGAAAATATTTGAAGCCCAAATTCTGTATTTTGACCTTATTTTCATATAGGTTGCATTTCTAAAATTAAAAATGTCTGAAAAACAGAGGAAACTCTGTCTGGTTTTTTTGTAAAATTTTGCATGTCAAGGCTTGCAAGGGAACGTGTTTCCTATGCAGTGGTCATGGTCTAAATTGAGTCGTGACAATATTGAGCTTGTTTGGATAAGCTAAGAGGAATAAAAAGCATTTCTTTTCAATTTTTCTTTAAAAAAATCAAGTTTATAATTTTTAGCATGTTTGTCTATGCTTCTAAAAAAAATCAAAAACCAAATTTATCCTCACAAATCATTTAGATTCCAAATTTGTTCTTACAAATTTTATGAATAGACAAAAAATAATCATCCACTAAATCACTCTCACCTACTCACCTTATTTTCACTTGCACCATTGCAATAATTTAATTGTTCTATTACATATTATTTTGTGTGTGTATTATTGTATAATTCACTAAAACATAACTCAATAATAATACATATAAATAATTAGTTTAATAAGCCCCAATAAATATAACATAACATAAACAAATATAAACTACTAAAGAATTGATTTCATTTCATTTACATATTTTTTATTAATTATATTAATTTAAAAATAAATAAGAAATGATAATTTTATTTAAAAAATTTCATGTGTAAAAAATACTGAAAATCAAAACACCTTTCTTAGGAAATAACTTTTTATATCCTTAATTGTAATTTCACTCAAAAAAATACTTCTTTATTTACTCTATTCAAATAACTTAATAACTTCTTATTCTAATAAAAAGTATTTCTAAAATTACATTCAAACATATATATATATATATATATATATATATATATATATATATATATATATATATATTGTTTTTGCTTCCAATTCTGCTTCTGCTTCTAAAGAATTTGAATAAGTACTTCTCTTAGAATTTTAACCAAAAGATCCCAATTTTTATTTTCAAATTAAAAATATTTTTTACTTTAAATTTATTTAATGGTCAAGTTTTAATAAAATAAAATTGATCATAACATCTTAAAGAAAATTAATTTGATGCAATACTTTACATAATTGCATAAAATAATATTAGTCTTCTATCATTTAATTTTATAAGGTTAGCTATAGGGTCTTAATTATAACCTTAATTTGATAGCTGATAATAACATAGCTTTTGTGATTTTAATTTTGAGAGTGAATTCTTAAAATTTTTAAGAAAATGAAAATAAAACAAAATTTATTTTCAAATAAAAGAAATAATTTTTTTTAGGAAGATAGCATTTTTCCCTTTGGAACATTGTGTTATATATACTTTATTCCTAGAATACCGAATTAATTATATGTATTTATAATGGTTAAAATTTCTATTAAATAGTCCATAACATAAAAATTGCAATAACTAACATCCAGTTTAACTAGTATACAATGTATACAGAAGTTGCAGTTAGATTCAATTGTAGTCCGAAGTATCCATGCACTAGAATAACTTTAGAAGATGTGATGCTTACATATGAAAGCAAGCAAGCCGAAGCTTCATGCAATCATGCCGCTGGAATCACAACTGGTTTAGTTCAACCCGACGGTTGTTTCTAGTGTAAACGCCACTGAAACATTATAATAAGTTTAGTTAGCAGAGACTAGACAAGCAGAATCTACCTTACGGCGTTCTAATTCTTTTTTCAATTGTTTTCACTTATTTGATTTTATATAACTGAAGAATGTTATTTGTACATCCATGATGATATTCATCTTGAAGAAAATTGAAAAGTAAAATGTTTTTTTCAAACATACAAGCGGATATATCATCCAATATGTCCATAAGAGGATGCATAACTAATAGCCCTCTTTATAAATATATCGCTTAATGTTTATTAACTTTTCCTCTTATTAATACAAGTACATGCATGAATTTCTATAAAGATTGCATAAACCATATCGATTGTGTAATAGATAAAAAGCAGAAGTAGATGAAAGAAGTAAACGAAGCAAATGAAAAGTTTGCATATTCTCTGATTGGAAGTTTATATATACAGAGGGGATGACGAAGAGTAACAGTTTCAGAAGGATATACAACTCAATGAATACACAGCTTACGAACATACGAAAGTAAAATAATCCCTATCTTATTGAAATATACACATGAATTAATTTTCCTAACGTAACCGAGTAGAATACGATGCATGTTGCACCTTGATTTTTAATAGATAGATGTTATAATTGTTGGGAAAAAATGTCATTTTTCCCTAAAACTATACTCTTAAACATATATAGAGAAATAAAATTATAAATACAATCATTACACAAAAATTAGCATAAAAAACTCCAAAATCATAGCAAAACCACAACCACTTCCAAACGACAACATAATGTGAAAATTTTTATAATACATAGATTTCTCTCTTACATCCCATGGCCCCAGTGTATCCACTCTCCAAAAAACGTACATAAACTACATCTTATAATAATCTAAGATAAAGAAAAAAGTCAGATATAAGTTTAAAGTATTTTTGACTTGTGTAAGTTAAAACAAAGGAATTAGGTCTATATATATAGTCTTAGACTCCCTCTTCACTTGTAATTCTAGACGATATGAATCTTATTCCAGGAAGCTTCCATGCATCTTCCCTTTTTATTCCTTGATGATGTGAGACTTCTTCTAAGATGATTTATTTCAGTAAAAAACAACAATAGGAGATCGATACATCACTCACGTGTGACTCTATATGTGTTCTCTGTTCTCCCTTTTCCTTCTCCACTCTGTCTCTTTATTCTCTTCCCTTGCCTAGCACCACACACCCTAGTCCTATATGGTAGTATAATTTGTTGGAAGCTCTTCAACATCATCTTCCATGTGTCTTGATACATGTTTGTAGATTGCAAATTATTATTCAACAATGATGAGCATAAGGGAGGGAAGGAGGAAACTACAGAGGAATTCTATGATGATCCTTGTGAGTTAGTGATCAATTGTCACTATTATAATGAAAATAAGGATTATAATTACTTTTCAAAAATGTTATTTATATATGTTTAAAAGTAGGTGTTCATTTTCCCTGCAGATCACTTGTTTGGACAACTACGTTGTTAGGAAATATTAGAGTTGGATACACCTTAAGTATAATAAACACTTTTTATATGTGATCAAAATCATGACTAAATTTATGGAGAGTAACAGATAAAATAAAATATGTGAATAGTACTTTACAGTGAGACCTATTTGTCACTATTCACATCAATAAAAATAAATTAAGATAATTGAATATGAAATTTTAACGTGTAAAATTCTCCTATAATTTTGAGAGAAAAAAATTACGGGACAAATTCTGAAAAATATTTTACTATATTTAAAGAGTAATTATAATATAGTATATCCCTAGTGAGATTCTCTTCTACTATAATTTGTATTATTATAGAAACCTAAAAAGTATACCTAAAACTCCAATATATACTCACAGTCTTAAAATTTTCTTATACACTATCTATTTTTCTCTCAAAGCTAATACTGGTTCTTCTAAAGCTGGAACTGCTTCAGCTTTGTTGTTGTGTTTTTCTCGCTTGATTTCTGCTCTATTTGTAGAGCCTGAAAGCAAGGTGCAGTGCATATTGCCAAGCACAATCCAATTAAGAAAAACACTCTCATGCTTTAAGTGGAGCCACGAATATATTCTTCCGACTTTGCAATCAATACAAGCCAAATAAAATAAATAAAAGTAAGCCCACTTTGCCAACTTTTCTAACATACATAGCACCAACTTCTTCAACCATAAATATCATACTCACTTTGCCAAATATAATACTCAAACACCACTATCATCCTCCAATCACGCCCCATAAAGCCCACACCCTCACAATGAGTATTATCGTAAAAATCGATTGGGATTATTTAAATCTGTTCGACCACCACCATTTTCCATTTTCTAACAGCACATGTTGAAAGGGGTGCTCTTTTTTATATACTAGTTTAAAATTTTTTACATATTAATTTATAACTTATAACACATATTTATAATTTTCTAACTGTAATTTTCAACAATAACAGCACATCGCTACTTCTAGTAGAACCATTCTCATTTCATGTTATTGTTAAAAATAGAAAAAAAAATCCATGTCTTAGGACATAGTCAAGCCTTCGTGTGTAATGGTTAATTTTGTATGCTGATAACAAATCTTGATTTTCCTTTATTTTTTTTGCTGTGAATGATAAAGAACGAGAGAGAAATGTGACAAAAAGAGAGAATGAAAACTTTTAGAGGTATGATGGGCAAGAGAGAGAAACAAGACATAGAGATAAAACATGTTCTAAAAAGGAATAAACGTTATTTTTTCTTTTCTTTTTCCTCTTCCCATTTTATGCTACATTCTTCATACTCCTATTTTGTTATGTAGTACTCCTATTTTGTCATGTAGTGAAGTGGAAGAATATGATATAAATATGAAAGTATGCATATATTTAGATAATTTTTATCCTTATTATTACTCCCAAACCAAACACATCTTTAAAATAAGCACCGGCCGCCACCTTTTAAAAACCTTAACAAGTGCCATGCGCATTGTTCAGCAAAACCGATAGAAATATAATACCGACTGTTCTGAACTTCTGGTTGCCACATGGATCTATCTTCGACCGTGAAAAAAAAAATGGAAATCTATCTGGAATTATCACTCATCAGCCACAAACATGGTGATTGCTAGTTTGCTACATACCCGAGCTGTTGTGGCAGCCTTGCATTGGATCATCAGGACCCGCTCACTTAAAAGAATGCCTTGTTCTTGCTCTCAGCCGTCCCTATTTTTCACCCGAGCATTACTATTTCAACATCTAAAAATGGATGTCTAAGTGAGACACTCACTTTATTATCATTAGATACGATGGATGGATGAAAATAGTGGAGACCACCGTTCCATCCAATAATGATAAAGTAAATGTCTCACTTAGACACAAACTTTTTGGTGTCAAAATAGCATTTTTGTTTTTGACCCCGACAAAATATTTAGAAAGCTGAGCTTTCACACTCAGAGTATGACCATATTACCATAAAAAAAATATATCAACAAATGATAACTCAAAAACTAAAGCCGCAGCCATAAAAAAGAATATATCAATAACGTAGGCAATGACTGCATGGGCAAAAACCAATTGCCATTCCCCTTTATATAGCCAAGCCCCTTTGTTATCTACGGAACACTCTACACAACAATGAAAAGTGAGTGAACTGTGATAGCAGACGCAAGTCACCACAACAACAACAACAACGTAAGATGGCTGAAGTAGTGAAGAACATGCAAGTGGTTCTGAAGGACTATGTCACTGGTTCCCCAAAGGAATCCGACATGGACATAGTTGAAGGCACCATCACGTTGAAGGTTCCAGAAGGTTCCAATGAGGTGCTGCTCAAGAATCTCTACTTGTCCGTCGACCCATACATGCAAATCCTCATGGCCAAGGCGGAAGGCGTTGAGGGACTTGGCGCATATACTCCTGGCGCTGTGAGTCATTCTCTCTCTCTCTCTCTCTGAGCAACACTTGTTTTTTCATTTTTTTTTATTTTTCGATTTTTTTTTCCTTAGAAGATTGTGTCTTTTAGCTGCGAATTTTGATTGAGAATACCAATTGAATTGGAAAAAAAAAAAAAATACTGGATAGCAAGAATTTAGTTGTTGGAACGATGTGCCATACTTATTAACACTTGAACCTTGTTAAGAGACTTAGGAGCTTTGTAATTTCTGTCACTTAACCACTTAATTGGGTTAATTAAAAATTTTGCTCTGATATTCAAAAGCCTAAGTTTTGGAACAAAATTGAGAAAAGCCTAAACTCCTCAAAGTTATATTTCAGTAAGAGACACCGCTCGGGATCGACCATTACTTGTTGTATCACTTTATGACCTTTTTTTTTTTTCCTTTCAAAACACAATTTTCAGTTTGTGACAAAATCCTCAAAACACGAAATAGACTGGAAACAGAAAATAAAAACTAAATAATATTTTCTGAAACTAAACGTAACCTTAATAATTAATAGTTTTCTCAATAATATTATTTTCATCCAATAAAACATGAAATATGAGAATTAAGGAAAGAAAGAGCAAATTAACCATAATTAATTAATTATAAACAAGATGACTAAAACAGGCCCGATGAACAATACTTGACCAGCGAGAGAGATTCGTTGACAAAATTCGAAGATGAAATTTCTAGCACAAAAATAAATAATAGTAATAATTCGAGAATCTGAATTTGAGTGGTGACTAGTGATTAGGTGACTAACTTGACAACTTTACCCAGGTCTTTTGAACAAGTGAAATTTTGAAGACACGAAGAAGAGTATTAGTTTAGTGAGTCAAGTGATATATGATGAATGCACTAGAAAATGTAGGACTGGGGGTGAATGCACTAGAGGGAAAGTTGGGTTAGCACCTATGGAAAGGATGGAAGAATTTGTCTTACATGGTTCAAAGAAGACTTTTAGAAGCCCATGTAAAAAGAATAGACCAGATGAAGAGCAACGTGATTGTTAAAACTTAAAAGTAGACGGTGATTAAGAAAAACCGATTAGGAGAAATTTAGATTTTTAATGGTCTAATTATAACTATGGTTTACGATATAACATTATGGCGTCATCGAATCTATGTAACTAATCCTACCCCATGACAAAAGGCTTGGTTGTTGTTGTTGTTGCTGATGTAAGAGATATGTGGTGAGAGTGGGGAGATGATATCAATCCACTAGAAATTACCCAATTATTGAACAGATGAACTTAGCTCCAATCAAAATCTCAGATAGCTCTGGATCAATGATCTTCATGGTTGTAAACATAGGTACATGTGAAATTAGGCTAATTCTCAAACAGAATCCATTAGTTAGGAAGCTGGTTGTGTTCTTTTTTGCTTAAAAATCATGAAACTTCTCGTTCTTCTTAATTTTACACTGTGTCATTCAATTGCGTTAGTTTGAAATTTATAATTTCTGTATAATTGTGGTACCGTTGGGACTTGGAATTGAGAAAACTGAAACTAAAAATGATTTTTTATTATAATATTCAACTTTCAAAGGTTCAACACTAAAAGTAGTTACATGCATCATATCAGGCTGCTTTTCAAACACCAAGAGAAATGCATGGGTGAAATACGAATCATATTTTTTTTTTTATTTAACTTTTCTTTGGTACAAATCAGTTCACACAAGAATGCCATGGTTCAAAGGGGTTGGTATTTTGTGAGACTCAATGGTGGTTTAACACTTTAATATAAGATTCGATTAATACAGCAGTTCGCGGTATCGGTTATTCATTTCAACCATAAATTTATGTATCTACTAACTGTTGAACAACTGCAGCCATTAACAGGATATGGTGTAGCTAAGGTCCTGGAATCAGGACACCCAGACTATAAGAAAGGTGACCTTGTATGGGGATTTACTAAATGGGAAGAGTACAGCTTGGTCCCCTCAAATTTAATACTTTTCAAAATTGAGCACACTGATGTCCCACTTTCGTACTACACCGGAATTCTTGGTATGTATTCAACAGTTTCAGTTCTCGTTGTTGATTGTTGGTTAATGGTGCACTTGATATCAGTATGATTTGCAAGCCTCAACTTATGAAATTTTCATCAGATAAATGAATCCTTGGTCTGTCTAGTATCGTTAAGATTATGGATTAATTATGACAGGAGAAATCGCATAGGAGGTGATTGTTTGGTTGTTTGTTCCTTTACTCCTTTTACATTTTCCCCTCTTGCTCAGTAAAGAGCCATGTGTTGGAGGATTATGAAAATTAAATGACCATTATACTCATTTGAAACTGATAGCCCCACTGCCTTGGTGTATCTGTTACAACCATTTCTCAGTGATAAACTCCTCTCAACATATTGTATTTATAATGTAACCTTCTAGTTTTATTTTGTGAGCATAGATTATGTGTCTTCAGCATGAATTTCAACAAGCAAGCTTATGGATGTTATTTGCTTATTTGTTTTCTCAATTCATTTTGCCTTTTAATTTGTTTTATTTATTTATTTTTCTTTTGAATGCAGGTATGCCAGGGATGACTGCTTATGCTGGTTTCTTTGAGCTAGGTCTTCCCAAGAAAGGAGAGAAGGTTTTTGTTTCTGCTGCTTCTGGTGCAGTTGGTCAACTTGTTGGGCAGTTTGCTAAATTGACTGGTTGCTATGTTGTTGGAAGTGCTGGAAGTAAAGAGAAGGTATTCATCTAATTAATGTTGTCATATGTGCTTTTCTATATAGAAGTCACCTTAATCTTTTCCTTATTTATCCTGCTGTTCAAAGTACTATTATTTTGTAATAGCATAATCATTTCATAGAAGCACTGCCCCAATTTTCAAGCTGAGGAAATATCATTTCATAATTAGAAATCTCTTTTCAATGAACACTTTGAGACATCATGCACGCTTCTTGGATTTTCCAAGATTCTCAGTGGAATTAAAAGTACATGAAGTCTTTTTATTCAACGAGCAAATTGTTATTTATGTCAAGTACGAAAAGTTTCACATTTCATTGTTTTTATACTGTGAAATAAGTTCATTACTTTGTGGTTCTATTTTCAAGTTTGTTTGCAAAGTATCCTTTTATGCAACCCCTCTGGCTTCAACTCGAGAAGAAAGGATCAAGGAATTCATGAAGAGAAACGTGGCACAAACTAGAAATAGTACTTCTGTTTCTCTTACATTTTTTAAGAGGAATGCAATGTTGTAGAGGAGTATGAAAAACAAGACCTGAAATCCATTCAATTTACACTCGCTCACCAAGAAAAATACGTAGTTCTTAGAATGTCTGTCTTTTACAACCAGGTGGAACTATTGAAGAATAAATTAGGATTTGATGAAGCTTTCAACTACAAAGAAGAACCAGACCTCAATGCCGCTCTGAAAAGGTCAGTATTTAAGAAGATTTGTTATAGTGAAATTTGAATTTAATTTGTTTATTGTTATTGAAGATTTAGGTTGCCTTGTAACACAAATACACAATACATGCTAGTGACTAGTGTATATCAATTTACGAATAAGGTACTTTCCCGAAGGAATTGACATCTACTTTGAGAATGTTGGCGGCAAGACACTTGATGCTGTCCTACTAAATATGAGACTCCACGGCCGCATACCAGTCTGTGGAATGGTCTCGCAGTATAATCTTACGCAACCTGAAGGCGTAACAAATTTGGTGAATGTCATATTCAAGCGGATTCGTATGCAAGGTTTTAATGTTGGCGATTTCTATCACCTGTATCCCAAATTCTTGGAGTTTATCTTGCCTCACATCAAAGAGGGGAAGGTTGTGTATGTGGAAGACATAGATGAGGGCCTTGAGAATGGTCCTGCAGCTTTGGTTGGCCTTTATAGTGGTCACAATATTGGTAAACAAGTGCTTGTTGTTGCCCGTGAATAGAAGTCTTGGTCATGTTCCTCAACTATGGTGTTTATCGATTTATGATTGCCTTGTGTGCAGTATCAAAGTATTGCTGTGGTTCCAACTCTAGTGACATTTTATAATAAATAAAGCTTGTAATGAATGAAATTTTGTTACTTCTAGTTTTCATGTATGAAATATGAGTGTGGAAAGAGCTTTTCGTACTTCTGTTCTTGAGCAATCAGTTGTGATTATTTATGAGTTTTGCATGTGTTGTCACTGAATTTTTAGGTTTTGCTAAATCTATTAAAATAAACAAAGTCAATAACACAAACTCACTTTTTGATTTCAAGAATAGAAGGCGATTACATCAAGGAGGGGAATCTACCCCTTAGTTATGGGTTCTCCAACTACTTTAGAGAACAAGTTTTAGACAAAGATAATATGTCGAATGGAAATTGTATTTCATTGATGGACAAGAATAATTACAACACTTCACACCAAAGCATCACAATAAAATTTAGAGATGAATACTACACCTAAACTAAACTAAAAAGAAAAGGAAAAGAAAAGTAAAACAAAAGATAAAATGTAAAGTTGAGTTGTGTTGATTCGGGGATGTCTTTCTTGTGAAGTTCTTTGGTCTTAAATTGACTTTACATTCATAGGAACAATTTCCAACTTTATGCATGTGCCAATTTTGAATAAAAACCGTCCACAGTTACATAGCAACTATTACACAGCTGATTGGCATGAACCGTGACCATTTCACGTATAACTACATGTAATCACTTTCACCATGGCTAATTCTATCATAACTAATTCCAGCAGTTACTCTCATCATAACCACTTCAATTGCTTTAGCATTATTCACATCACGTTGAACGTATATTCACATTACTTGACATGTAGGAATTGTTCTTTTCCACTAGACACGTGGATGTAAAGGTGGCACAATAAAAGTTAACTTCAACTATTGCAACAAACCCCACAAAGCATGATCCATTAACCGTTTAGTGAACAACCAATGGAGCATATTCAACTGTTTATCCCACTAGTTTTTCGGTGATAACATAAGCCCCCCTGCATCCTTCAGTTGATGATGAGCAAGAAGAAAGGTGAAGTGATGCATTTGCTTGAAAGGATTTCAACTCTCAATCCTTCCTCCATCCATAATCGCAGCTGATCCCAAGGATGCATCTATAACCACCCCGGTTGACAAAATTGTCGAATACTATGGCTGACAAAGTTGTAAAGAAAATTGAAACAACCAAGGCAAGTGTTCATGAACAATAAACTCTTAGTCTTATAGCTTTTGTAACAGCTGCTGCCATACCAAGCAAATTGAATCCAATAGTTAATTACCATTGCTTTAGCATTATACGAGACCAAGGATTATCAGCTGAGCCAAGTTTTAGCTACCTCTACATTGGGTGAAATGCATGGTTTTCAAGACATTTTCTGCCAAACACTATAAATAATTCATCACATATTAAGCCATTGGCCAACTAGATGAAATGATATACCTTGGTCTACTCATCGCTTGAGATGGAGATAACCCCCTGGCGCTCTTGCAATAAAATCGTCCAGTACTAGTGACTGCCAAGAGAAAATGGTTGATCATCTGATAAAGGTGAAACAATTATCCATGGCTGCTCCCCAGTGTAACCCACCATGATTCTCGGCGGGCTATCATTATTCGTGCCATTGCTTTTGCATTCAACCAAGTCACAATCATCGACTGAGATTTATTTTGGTATTATGCCCCTTGTTCCACAACATGGACATTCAACCAAAAACAAGTGAAATTACCCCGGCTAACTCTTAGGCTTATTATTCCCTCAGCTAACAGCTAATATCAATATTCTGCTTCACAACTGAAGGATATCTTAGCTGTCAGCAAACGATTGAAGCCAAAAATCAGCCACCAAGCTAAAATAGTATCAAAACGCTCTTTTACTATCAACCATAAAGTTGCCCGGCTAATTTTTCCAGCAACACTAACAACTTTCTTTAAAAATTTTCATTACCAGCATATCATCCGAAATTAGGGCATGTTCTTCAATCATCTCTCATTCAGCTGAGTCATAATCTTCAATTGAGACCAACTCTGGTCTCACGTCTTCTATTTCCTTGGCTGTCCTTAGTTCTTTCTTATTAACAAATTGCTCCATCCTGGAAGCTTTAATTGTTAATTGAGTAAAACCTGTAGACTCAAGAGAAATCAACATTTTCTTTAGCCATGGAAGCATATTTCCTATAGCCATGGCAGCAAACTCAATTTCTGGTAACTTGACATTGCAACTGCTCGTCATCTTACTGAACCTTTCCACAAAATTGGCTACAGGTTTGCCAATTTTTTGTTTAATGTTCATAAGATCGACTGTAGTAACCTCCTACTACAGCTAATAAAAGCAATCATGGAATACATATTCCATGTCTGCCTAATTATGCACTGAATTTGGCAGTAAGTTTGAATACCATGTGAAGGCCAAACCAATCAGTGATATAGGGAATAATTACATCCTTAAGAATTCGTTTTTCCCTGCTTCAACACATTGTGCAATGAAATAGTTAACATGTTCTATTGTGGATTTTTCATCCTCTCCAGAAACACTAGTGAAGTAAGGAATTTTGAATCCGTAAGGGAATGGAACTCTATCCACCCAATTAGGATATGGCTTGCGATACATAGGCCTCTCCAATGGCTTAAATTGGATCCCAAAACTCCTTTTCATAACATCAACAAGTGCATTAGGATTTATCAGTTGTGGAGCATTTCCTTTTAGATCAGCTGTACAACTTATATTAGCCCGAGAAACATCCAATAGCCAAGGCTACAAACTCCACGGCTGAGAATGGAAGTTCCATGGCTGACACTGTAGGTTCCACAGTTGAGATTGCAGACTCCATGGCTGACCCTGCAGACCCCACAATTGAGATTGCAAGCTCCACGACTGGGACTACAAGTTCCATGACTGAGACTGCAACCTCCATGATTGAGACTGCAACCTCCATGATTGATTAGATGATTGCTCCCTAGCATTAAAATTGATGCCATTCCCACTAAGTTCATTGTGTGACATGTGCATAGGGGAATTTTGTTGAGGTTTTTGCAATTCATCATGCACCATCAATTTCACAGTATTTGACAACTGTCTTGACAAATACTCCATCAAGCCATTAACACCCAATTCCATTTGCTGTTGAATGAAAGAAGTCAACACATAATCGGGTCACTCTTCTTCTTCATCAACATGGATGCTCTTAGTGGAATTGGCAGACATAGCAGATACATTTTCTTGCTTGGATGAAGCGGTAACCGTTTGTGGCTGACTATTCATCACCCCAACAGGTGTTCCTAGAGCAACCGCGTATGTTCTCGACTGGCCTTCATCCTCACGATTATGTAGCTTTGGCGTAACAGATATTGCATTGTTAGGACTCAAGTCCATGATTTTCTCAAATTGATTTTTCCACACAAAACCTTCAGATGTCCCACTAGGTGTGCCAAATTTGTTGTCGTGAATTTTTTAGTTCGGCTAAGTCTATTAAAATAAACAAAGCCAAAAACACAAATTCACTTTTTGATCCCAAGAATAATAGGCGATTACACCAAGGAGGGAAATCTACCCCTTGGTTATGGGTTCTGCAACTACTCTAGAAAACAAAATTTAGACAAAGATAATATACGGAATGGAAATTGTATTTTATTGAAGAACAAGAATAATTGCAACACTTTACGCCAAAGCATCATAATAAAATTTAGAGATGAAAAATATACCTAAACTAAACTAAAAAAAAAAGGAAAAGAAAAGTAAAATGAAAGATAAAATGTAAAGTTGACTTGTGTTGTTGATCTGGGGATATCTTTCTTGTGAAGTTCTTTAGTCTTAAATAGACTTTACATTCAAAGGCACAGTTTCCAACGTTAGGCATGTGCCAATTTTGAATAAAAACCGTCCACGGCTACATAGCAACTGTTACACAGTTGATTGACATGAACTGTGACCATTTCATGTATAACTACATGTAATCACTCTCACCACGACTAATTCTATCACAACTAATTCCAGCTGTTACTCTCATCATAACCACTTCAATTGCTTTAGCATTATTCACATCACGTTAAACATATATTCACATTACTTGACATGCAGTAATTGTTCTTTTCCACTAGACACATGGATGTAAAGGTGACACAATAAAAGTTAACTTCAACTATTGCAACAGACCCCACAAAGCATGATCCATTAACCGTTTAGTGAACGACCAATGGAGCATATTCAACTGTTCATCCCACTAATTTTTCGGTGATAACAGCATGGTTGTTTTTGGATGGCTCTGTTTGAGCTATTAAAAAGATGCACGCTTATGGTGTAAATTTTGTTTAGAGCTTGTTCTCGAATGTCACTCCCACCAATTTGTGAAAAAAAAAACCGTCAAAATAGCTTTTCTAAAGTGACCTGTTTGTTAGCAAAAAATTCGTAAACAAATGGATTCTTCTTTTGATGCAAATACAATTGTTTAGGGGGCATCACACAGACAAAATTTGAGCACTTTCGAAATTAAAAAATATGTTTAAATGTATTTTAGAAGTGACCAAATTTTATTTCTATGATCCTAAAAGTAAATAGAATTTTGAAGAATTCATAAACATAAATTCTTGTCATTTCTAACATGATGCGTTTAATCACATTACGTGATCTCACTAATTCATTACAGGTAATTTGACATATCGATGCCAACTGTCATCGTAATCGTTAGATGACAAAGCCTATGGTACAAAAATGGTCCAAAGGAAAAATAAAAAATGTGTTAGTCAAAATGCTGTCGCATTGGACTTTCTTCGAGAAAACATAAAGTGGGGTGGCAAATGATAAAAAAAAAATAGAGAAAATTATGCTAATTTTTTTTTATATTTAGTATAATTATACTCAATATAATTCTATTTTATAAAAATATTATTAATTACTTCTAAGATTTACTAAATTTACACTGACATTTCTTATAAATTTTATTTTGTTAATTTAAGTGACAAAAGAATATAATATGGAATATATATTCATAATTATTAACTAGTCGTTTTATCTGTGTAACTCCCGAGGTGATAATGAAAAATTGATTTTTAAATATTACTTTAAAATGATAATAATTCAATTAAATATACCTTATAGTAACTTGAATATATAAATTAATTTTTAAAATAAGTTAATCATTAAATAATTAAATAATAAACAAAATATAAATAAGTATCTACCTAAAATGAGTTATTATATTTATATATATCTTACTTTGAATGTCATATTTGTAAGGTTGAGAAAATCTTGATAGATGATTTTTAACTAATAATAAAAAACTTATTTTATGACAATTTTGCATATTTTAATGGATAAAATTATTGAATGATAAAAAAAGTGAGTAATTTTACTATATCACGAGCCACTTACATCTTTTTAAAAAATTAAAATATTTTGTTTGTAAAAATATAAAAATATATTTTACAATTAATAAAAATAATTAATAAATTTAATTTTACACTATTTCAATCACACTTTCTTCACTTTTACATCCTTTAAGTAAATTAAAATATCAATTTTAAAATATATTTTGTAGTTAATAAAAATGAATAATCATAATTTATGTCATTTCAATTACAATTCATTTTCTAAGTTGTTACAATAAATAAATGTGATTATTTTTTAAAATTAAGATTATGTTATAGTGGTGGGGTCAGGGAAGGATGGTTGTTAGAAACGATGGATGGTGGTAGTAGCGGTGGAGTGGGAGTTAATTTTTTTTTTTCCATTATAGACGGATTTTCCCTTCTATAATTAACTGATTTTATAATCTTTTTTCAGTTAGTTATAGATGGAAAAATCTATTTATAAATCTACAAAAAGACAAATCCATTTATAACATTTGTGAGCATGAAAATAAAAGGCGACATGTTTCGAACTGTAAATTCATCTGTAATTGAAAAATTCACCTGCAAAGCTTATAAATTTGTCTATAATCCTCTCTGTGTTTCAGGAATTTTTTATAATGCAACGGAATGAGATGACTAATATAAAATGTAGGGATCGGAGTGGAGAAGATAAAAGGAAACACATAGAATAATCGAAAGGAAAAAACCATAACAAATTAACTCAGATACCAAGATCAATATAATGAGATGACTTATGTGGAGTGCATCATACCATATATTTTATGGTTCACTCACTCACACATACGCACATATACAGCCATGCCTTCTGAAACGTTTCATGAGGCGGAATATATTTGTTTTTTTTTTTTTTTTGGTTCAAGCGTTTACATCTTTGGGTACATATATTTGTTTGATTGACTATTCTAATTATGTGATTGGAATTTAATGGGCGGTAATTGATGGCTTAATATAATTAGCGTCTTACTTGACTTTTCATTGGTGAGAGAAAAATCAAATGCTTTGGTTGAATGACATGTCATTTTTTTTTTTTTTTACAAAACCCAATTTTAGAATTATATATATGATATATGATATGATATGATATGATGGATAAATTAACCATATTTTGCATTTAATATTATAACCAATCAACTTGAAATTATTACATGGTTTATTATGAATTTAATTTTGATATGCATTAATAGTGTAAATTTTAATAAAAAATTTTTATTTACAAAACTTTTCAAAATAATAGGCGTGAAAGGTGACAATATTTAACGAGGTATTATTACAAATGTGTAAAATGTTTTTGCACTTCTAGTGCATCAACATAAAACCATTTTTATATTTTAATTATGATTGCAATTATACTGTAATTTTTAGTTAAAACTCACTCAATTTATTATAATTTTGTTGCATATGAATATCTATATTATATAGAGCTTGCTTGGATAAGCTAGAAGGAAAAAAAAGTATTTCTTTTGAATTTTTCTTAAAAAATTATTTTTAGAACCAAATTTGTTTGTGCTTCTAAAAAAAAAATTCAAGAACCAAATTTATCCTCACAAATTATTTAGATTCCAAATTTGTTCTTACAAATTTTATGAAAAGACAAAAGGTAATCTTCCACTAAATCACTCTCACCCACTCACTTTATTTTCACTTGCACACTCGCAATAATTTAATTGTTCTATTACATATTATTATGTGCATCTATTATTTTATAATTCAATAAAACATAACTCAATGATAATAAATATATATAATTATTTTAATAAGCCCCAATAAAATAAAACATAACATAAACAGATATAAAATACTAAAGAATAGATTTTATTTCATTTAAATATTTTTAATTAATTATATTAATTTAAAAATAAATAAGAAATAATACTTTTATATAAAAAGTTTCATGTGCAAAAAATACTAAAAATCAAAACATCTTTCTTAGGAAATAACTTTTTACACCCTTAATTGAAATTTTACTTCAAATAATACTTCTATATTTACTCTATCCAAATAACTTAATAACTTCTGATTCTAATAAAAAGTATTTCCACAATTACATTCAAACATATATATATATATATATATATATATATATATATATATATATATATATATATATATATATATATATATATATATATATTGTTTCTATTTCCAATTCTGCTTCTGCTTCTAAAGAATTTAAATAAATACTTCTCTCATAATTTTAACCAAATGGTCCCAATTTTTATTTTCAAATTAAAATTATTTTTTACTTTAAATTTATTTAATGGTCAAGTTTTGATAAAAGAAAATTGATCATAACATCTTAAAGAAAATTAATTTCATGCAATACTTTACATAATTGCATAAAATAATATTAGTCTTCTATCATTTAATTTTATAAGGTTAGGGTCTTAATTATTACCTTAATTTGATAGCCGACAATAACATAGCTTTTGTGATTTTAATTTTGAGAGTGAATTCTTAAAACTTTTAAGAAAATGAAAATAAAACTAAATTTATTTTCAAATAAAAGAAATACATTTTGTTTAGGAAGATAGCATTTTTCCCTTTAGAAAATTGTGTTGTACATAATTTATTCCTAGAATACCAAATTAATTATATGTATTTATAATGGTTAAAATTTCTATTAAATGGTCCATAACATAAAAATTGTAATAAGTAACATCCAGTTTAATTACACTATAAGAAATTTGACTCAAAACAACACTTATTTTTTAGAACATTTGAAAAGTGTTACTTTTTGTATACATAGGTAACACTTTTTTTAAATGTGTTGCCTTTGATATTTAAAAAATATTATTTTCTCTACTTAAAAGTATTGCCTTAAATAATTGGTCACACTTGATATGACAACACCATGAAAAATGATGCATTAGCTTAAAAATGTAGCCTTTAACAATTGGCCACATATGATATAGCAACTCTTAAAAAAGTGATGTTTTAACTTAAAAAAATATAGCTTTTGCTATATCAAAAGCAACATATTTTAAAAAAGTGCTGCTTATGTGTGCATAAATAACTTTTTTTAAGTGTACCTAAAATTAAGTGTTCTTTTGGGCATAAATTTCTTATACTATGTATCCGGATTTGACTTAGAAGATTATATTATTAAATACTATCTGGCAATATATACAATACAAAAGTAAAATATTTATCGATAATAATATTTCTACTTCTATATATTGTAATGAAAATAGCGCACATTCAATAAAATTTATAGTGTCATATTGCAAATGAAGTATGAACTAAAGTTCAAAAGTATAGCGTAACTTAATTTTCTGTTTTTTATCGGATGCTCTTCAATCTAAAAGTTAAAATATTAAATTATAAATAAAATACGGTTTAAGGTTTTCAAAGTAAAATTTTTTATTAAAAAAATAAAGTTTTAAGGTGTCAATATATTTAATGCATGGATTAAAAGAAACCACCGACCACCGTTAAAAACATTACAGGTGCCATGCGCAGTGTCCAGCAAAGCCCATACAAGTTAAAACACAAAACCGGCTGTTCTGATTGACACATGGAAATCTATCTTCGACCGAAAAAAAAAAAAAATGGAAATCTATCCGTTGTTATTACTCACCAGCCACAAACATTAGATGATAAAATTAAAAAGAAAAGTTAATACTCATTTTAGTTCCTGATATTTTATGCGTAAATTATTTTAGTTTTTGATATTTTATGTGTGAGTTATTTTAATCCCTTATTTTTAAAATGAATTAATTTGGTTCCTCACATTTATAACTGTGAGGAATCAAATTGATTCACAATTATAAATACAAGGGATTAAATTAATTTATTTTGAAAATAAAGGAATAAAATAATATAAAATATAAAATATAAGGAAATAAAGTTAACTTTAGCTCTAAAAAGTAGTAGCTTTCACAGTCAGTATGGCCAAATTACCATAATGACAAATGATAACTCAACAACTCAAGCCACAACCAAAAGGAAAATTATCATCAACAACGTAATCATTAAGCGATGAAACCAATTGCCATTCCCGTTTATATCGCCAGGCCCCTTTGTTATCCACGGAACACTCTACACAAACGTGAGTGAACTGTGATAGCAGACGCAAGCCACCGCAACAACAACAACAACAACGTAAGATGGCTGAAGTAGTGAAGAACAAGCAAGTGGTTCTGAAGGACTATGTCACTGGTTCCCCAAAGGAATCCGACATGGACATAGTTGAAGGCACCATCACTTTGAAGGTTCCAGAAGGTTCCAATGAGGTGCTGCTCAAGAATCTCTACTTGTCAGTCGATCCATACATGCGAATCCTCATGGCCAAGGTTGAAGGCCCTGCTGGACTGAGTACATATACTCCTGGCGCTGTGAGTCACTCTCTCTCTCTCTATGAGCAACACTTGTTTTATAATTTTTTCTATTTTTCGTTTTTTTGGGCTTAGAACATTGTGTCTTTTAGCTGCGAATTTTGATTGAGAATACGAATTGAATTGGAAAAAAGTTACTGAACAGCAAGAAATTTTGCAAGAATTTAGTTGTTGGAACGATGTGCCATGCTCATTAACACTTGAGCCATGTTAATAGGAGACTTAGCTTTGTAATTTCTGTCACTTAACGACTTAATTAGGTTAATTGAAAATTTTACTCTGATATTCAAAATTGAGAAAAGCCTCAACTCCTCAAAGTTATATTTCAGTAAGAGACATCGCTCAGGGCCACTACTTGTTGTATCACTTTATGAGCCTTTTTTTTTTCTGTTACCAGAAAATAATTTTCAATTTTTATTTTCTGTTTTCAATTAATTTTCTACTTTTTTCAGAATTGTGTGAAGGAGGAATAAAATTATTTTCGGAAAGTGAAAACTAAACATTATTTTCGGAAACTAAAAGCATCCTTAATAGTTAATAGTTTTCTCACTAATATTATTGTCATCCAGTAAAATAGGAAATATGAGAATTAAGGAAATAATGAGCAAATTAACCATAATTAATTAATTATAGACAAGGTGACTAAAACAGGACCAAACCCGATGAACAATACTTGACCAATGAGAGAGATTCGTTGACAAAAAATTGAATTTGAAATTTCTAGCACCAAAATAAATAATAGTAATAATTCGAGAATCTGAATTTGAGTGGTGACTATTGATTACGTGACTAACTTGGCAACTTTACCCAGGTCTCTTGAACAAGTCAAATTTTGAAGAGATGGAGAGTATTAGTTTAGTGAGTCAAGTGATATCTGATGAACGCACTAGAAAATATAAGACTAGGGGCATGCTAGGGGATAAAAATATGGGTAAATTTTCATGGATGGACTCTGTGTAAAATTACACATGAACTTTATTCATGAAAAATTTCCTTATATTTTTACTCCCCAACCAAACATACACTAGGAGTAAATGCACTAGAGGGAAAGTTGGGTTAGCACCTATGGAAAGGATGGAAGGATCTTGTCTTAGATGGTTTGACAAAGACTTCTAGAAGCCCCAGTAAAAGAATAGACCAGATGAAGAGCAAAGTGATTGTTAAAACTTAAAAGCAGACGGTAATTAAGAAAAAAGTAGGGGTGAAACGATTAAGAGAAATTTAGATTTTTAATGGTCTAATTATAAGTACGGTTTACGACAGAACATTATGGTGTCATTGAATCTTTGTAACTAATCCTACTCTGTGACAAAAGGCTTGGTTGTTGTTGTTGATGATGTGAGAGACATGTGGTGAGAATGGGGAGATGATATCAATCCCCTGGAAATTACTCAATTATTGAACAGATGAACTTAGCTTTAATCAAAATCTCTGATAGCTCTGGATCTATATGATCTTCATGGTTGTAAACATAGGTACATGTGAAATTAGGCTACTTCTCAAACAGCATCAATTAGTTAGGAAGCTGATTGTGTTCTTTTTGCTTAAAAATCATGAAACTTCTCATTCTTTTTAAGATTACACCCTGTCATTCAATTGGGTTAGTTTGAAATTTATAATTTCTGTATAATTGTTGGACTGTTGGGACTTGGAATTGAGAAAACTGAAATTAAAAATGATTGTTGATTATTATATTCAACTTTCAAAGATTCAACTGAAAAAGTTAGTTACATGCATCATATCAAGCTGCTTTTCAAACACCATGAGACATGCATGGGTGAAATACGAATCATTAATTTTTTTTGCTTTTCTTTGGTAAAAATCAGTTCACACAAGAATGCCCTGGTTCAAAGGGGTTGGTATTAATGGTTGGCTTAGCATTTTAACATAAGATTCGGTTAATATAGCAGTTTGCAGTATCAATAATTCATTTCAACCATAAATTTATGTAGCTACTAACTGTTGAATAATTGCAGCCATTAACAGGATATGGTGTAGCTAAAGTTCTGGAATCTGGACACCCAGACTATAAGAAAGGTGACCTTGTATGGGGATTTACTAAATGGGAAGAGTACAGCTTGGTCCCCTCAACTTTAATACTTTTCAAAATTGAGCACACTGATGTCCCACTTTCGTACTACACAGGAATTCTTGGTATGTATGCAACAATTTCAGTTCTCATTATTGATTGTTGGTTAATGATGCACTTAATATCGGTATGATTTGCGAGCCTCAACTTATGAAATTTTCATTAGAATCCTTTGTTTGTCTAGTATTGTTAATGTACTGCGTTAATTATGACAGGAGAAATCGCATAGGAGGTGGTTATTTGGTTGTTTGTTCCTTTACTTCTTTTACATTTTGCCCTTTTGCTCAGTAAAGAGCCATGTGTTGGAGGATAATTAAAATTAAATAACCATTATACTCATTTGGAACCAATATCTCTGTTTTGGTGTATCTGTTACAACCATTTCTCTGTGATAAACTCCTCTCAACATATTGTATTTATATTGTAATTTTTATTTTGTGGGTAGACATTATGTGTTCTCAACATGAATTTCAACAAGCAAGCTTATGGATGTTATCTGCTTATTTGTTTTCTCAATTCATTGCACCTTTTAATGTGTTTTATTTTTTTCCTTTTGAATGCAGGTATGCCAGGGATGACTGCCTATGCTGGTTTCTTTGAGGTAGGTCTTCCCAAGAAAGAAGAGAAGGTTTTTGTTTCTGCTGCTGCTGGTGCAGTTGGTCAACTTGTTGGGCAGTTTGCTAAATTGACTGGTTGCTATGTTGTTGGAAGTGCTGGAAGTAAAGAGAAGGTATTCATCTAATTAATGTTATCATATATGTCTTTCTATAGAGAAGTCAGGACAGTGACGGATTTATTTAGAAGGTACTGGGGGCATGCGCCCCCATAGAGGTTTTAGAAGTTTTTTAGTAGTCTATATATATATATATATTGGCCCCATTGTCCTATTGTCCTATTAACCTTGACCCCATACTAAGATAAAATTTATGTTAAGCTTCTTGATATGCATGTGTATTATTTTTGCCCCTATCACTTAAATTTTCTGGATCCGTCACGGAAGTTAGGACAATCTTTTCCTTATTTATCCTGCTGTTCAAAGTACTATTATTTTGTAATAGCATAATCATCGTATAGAAGCACTGCTCCAATTTCCAAGCCGAGGCAATATCATTTCATAATTAGAAATCTCTTTTCAATGAACACTGAGTTTGACACACATGCACGCTTTTTGGATTTTCCAAGATTCTCAGTGGAATAAAAAGTACATGAAGTCTTTTTAGTCAATGAGCATATTCTATTGTCGTTTATGTCAAGTATGAAAAGTCACATTTCAATGTTTTTATGCTGTAAAATAGGTTCATTACTTTGTGGTTCTATGTTCAATGTTGTTTGCAAAGTATCCTATTATGCAACCAACCCCTGCCCCTTCTTGCTTGACCTCGAGAAGAGAGGATCAAGGAATTCATGAAGAGAAATGTGGCATAGACTAGAAATAGTACTTTTGTTTCTCTTACATTTTTGAAAAGGAATGGAATGTTGTAGAGGAGTATGAAAAACAAGACCTGAAATCAATTCAGTTTATATTCGCTCACAAAGGAAAATACGTAGTTCTTAAAATGTATGTCTTTTATAACCAGGTGGAACTGTTGAAGAATAAATTAGGATTTGATGAAGCTTTCAACTACAAAGAAGAACCAGACCTCAATACTGCTCTGAAAAGGTCAGTATTTAAAAAGGTTTTTGATAGTGAAATTTGAATTTAATTTGTTTATCGTCATCGAAGATTTAGGTTGCCTTTTAACACAAATACACAATACATGCTAGTGACTAGTGTATATCAATTTACGAATAAGGTACTTTCCCGAAGGAATTGACATCTACTTTGAGAATGTTGGCGGCAAGACGCTTGATGCTGTCCTACTAAATATGAGAGTCCACGGCCGCATACCAGTCTGTGGAATGGTCTCGCAGTATAATCTTTCACAACCTGAAGGCGTAACAAATTTGGTGAATGTCATATTCAGGCGGATTCGTATGCAAGGTTTTAATGTTGCCGATTTCTATCACCTGTATCCCAAATTCTTGCAGTTCATCTTGCCTCACATCAAAGAAGGGAAGGTTGTGTATGTGGAAGACATAGATGAGGGCCTTGAGAACGGCCCTGCAGCTTTGGTTGGCCTTTTTAGTGGTCACAATATTGGTAAACAAGTGCTGGTTGTTGCCCGTGAATAGAAGTCTTTAGTCATGTTCCTCAGCTATGGTGTTTATCAATTTATGATTGTCGTGTGTGCAGTATCAAAGTATTACTGTGGTTCGAACTTCAGTGGCATTTTATGATAAATAAAGCCTGTGATATATGAAATTTTGTTGCTTTGTCTTCGTGTATGAAAGATGAGATTGAAAAGAGCTTTATCATACTTTTGTCCTTGAGTAATCAGTTGTGATTATTTCTATGTTTTGCATGGTTGCTTTAGGATGCCTTTGTTTTAAGCTATTAAAAAGACGCACTTTTATGGTGTAAAATTTGTTTAGAGCTTGTTTTCAAATGTCACTCCTGCCAATTTGTGAAAAAAGAAACCATCAAAATAGCTTTTTTCAAAGTGCATGACCTGTTTGCTCTTAGCAAAACATTCTTAAACAAGCGGATTCTTCTGTTGATGAGAATACAGTTGGGTGTGTGTGTGTGTGTGTGTGTGTGTGTGTGTTGTTGTGGGGGGTGGGCACACGGATAAAATTTGAGTACTTTTGAAATTAAAAAATATGTTTAAATGCATTTTAAAAGTGACTAAATTTTATTTCTATGATACAAATAATAAATAGAATTTTTAAGACATCATAAAGATAAATTCCAGTCGTTTCTAAAATGTTGCATTTAATCACATTATGTAATCTGGCTAATTCATTACGGGTAATATATATATATATATATATATATATATATATATCAACTCAAAATGACGTCGCGTCATACTTTCTTCGAGAAAAAAAAAAGAAGAAAAAAAACAGGGTAGCAAATGATAAAAGATAGAGAACATTACACTAATCTCTTTTGGCATTTAGTATAATTACACTTACTACTCTTCTATTTTGTAAAAATATTACTAACCACTCATGAGATTCAGTAAGTTTATATTGAACATTCTTATATATGCTAGTTTATTAACTAGTCATTTTATATCCGTGCGACTCATGGGATGATAATAAAAAAAATAGATTTTTTAACATTACTTTAAAATAATAACAATTCAATTAAATATATTTTATAGTAAATCAAATATATAAATTAATTTTGAAAATAAGTTAATAGTTAAATAATTAAATAATGAACAAAATATAAATTAGTATATATCTAAAATAAGTCATTCTATTTTATGTCTTATTTTGATTATCATATTTATAAGATTTAAGAAAATCTCAATAGATGACTTTTAATTAATAAAAAAAGCTTATTTTATAACAATTTTACACATTTCGATAGCTAAAATTATTCAATGATGAAAGAAAATAAGTGAGTAGTTTTATGCTATATCATGAGCCACTTACATCATTTTAGGAAATATTTTCTTTTAGAAATATAAAAATATATTTTTTAAATTAATAAAAATAATGAATAAATTTAATTTACGCTATTTCAATCACACTTCATTTACTTTTACATCTTTTTAGTAAATTAAAATATGAATTTTAAAATATGAATAAAAAATAATCGTAATTTATATCATTTTAATTACAACTCATTTCCTAGTGTGTTACAATAAGCAAATGTGATTCCTTTCTAAAATTAAGATTATCTAATTAATGTATCTTTTAAGTGACATATAATTAAAAAATAATTAATAATAATTTAAATTATTTAGATTTTATTATTTATATTTTAAAAATTATTTTAATTGATAATAATTATTGAATTTAATAATATATAAATGTTATTTACTAAATTAATAAATTTACATGAAATAAATAACAATTAATTAATTGATAATAAGTTTAATTGCTGCTTCTAGTTCTCCCTCTATACAAACTATGCAATCATCTTGTTTCCTCTTCATACTAAACACAAACTATTTAACCTTCATATTCATGATCCCCATTTCATACAAAATGCATAACATCTTCATTCATCTCTGATCGCTCCCAAAGGGAGAGTGACACTAGCAAGTATACTAGGTCGTCAAGTAATAGAGTAAAAGGAGGGGTTGTCGTACCCACAGGGATCATTCAAGTACCGATTCTAGCTAATTAGATAACAAGTTGAACAATTGAAATAAAATGATATCAAAGGAATTTGAAGACTAAAGTGCTAAAGCAATGTAAAAGCTATTTAAGAATTGATGGAATTAAATGCTAGGGTGATTTACTTCAATTATGTGTGAACAATATGCAACATGAACCTCAATATACCTTATCCAAATTTCATTGAGTAATGGTAGGATCTCTATGTTCATTAAGAGTCTTTCTCAAGATCATCTAATGCTACTCAATTAGAGTTAAACACCTAATCTCTTAGCATGCTTAATTCTAACTAAGTGATTTAATTATCAAGTCCTTAAATACCACATGAATCATGTTTGCCTATCTTTAGGTGTCATTCAACTCATGGCATTGCATTTATAGGCATGACTCTTACTCATTCTGTTAAATTTGTAAAAACCCCTATAATCCTAAATTGGTGATCAAGCAATTCAAGATAAATAAACTCAAACACAATGCTCACTATCAAATGAGAACAAGACACAAATTCATTCATATTAGCATAATGTCAAACACATAGCATCCATAAATCACCCTTAGCAAAGGGTTTAGTTACAAGTCATGAGCAAAAGATATGAAAATAAAATGGATGACAAAAGGAAGGAAGAAGCCATGAACAAGAAAATACACTAAGAATTGAAGAACAAAACCAAGAGAGGTCTCCCTCTCAAGCTCTTGAAGCTCCAAGACCCTTGCTCCCCAAGCTCTAGCCTCCTCCCTTTCCTAATTTTGTATTATGATGTCTGATGTCCTCCTCTCATGTTTGCCTAGGTTTTTGTGCCAATCATGGGCTGCCAGAATCAGTACAGATGCCCAATCCACATGTCAGATTCGTGCACCCACGCTATAGCGTGGCTATGGCTACACTGGAGCGTAGCTTAAGTGAAAATATGATAATTCTGACAGCAAGCCACGCTGTAGCGTAGGTTCCCACGCTGTAGCGTGGCTTCAGTTTCAAGACCCATGCTCCAACATGGATTTCTATGCTCCAGCATGGAATTCTGACATCCTTTCAGCTCCAATTTTTGCTTCTTTGCACTTCTAGCTCAAATGCTTCCCTCATTCTTCTTCCAAAAAGCTACAAACCAATGAAAAACATAACTAGAATGCAAGGTTAAAAAGTGTAATCATGCAAGAGTTTGAACCAAATAATACAAAAGAGGCACCTATGCAAACCAAAACTAACTATGAACAAACTAAAAAGTTCTAAGAAAACTAAAGAAAAGCATAACTCCTAAGGGAGTTATCAATCTCCTCGCTCCATACAAATTATATAATATTCTTGCTTGCCATCATAGTTTCTTGCAAATTAAATTGAATAATTAAACTTCCCACTCTATATCTTTGTGACTCACTTTGTTTGGTCACCGTCCCCAATCTTGGTCTCAAGGAATATGAAAAATAAAGAAACTTGTAAAGCAAAATTTTTTTCTATAATTTAATTGTAAAAAAATAATGCGACATGGCTATAATTATAATAAAATTAAAGTGGTATAACCCATAAATCCATCCAACATCCATAGGTACTATTTTTTATCATTTTTAATCAAAGTTTATAAGTAATTTCTAATTGTAATGTACTCTATCATCTCACTTATATAATAAACTACTCATCTCGTATGAATCATCCCCATATATATATATATATATATATATATATATATTCATTTTAACTTAATGTATATTAATAAATTATGAGGTAGGTGAATGATTATCATTATCCTTATACTTGTTTGACAATTATATGTTTGGTATCTCGATAAGTATTAATATTAGTGAGAAAATTGTTCTATGAGAAAATACTTTTGCTATGTGATTATCATTATCTTAAATAATTTTAATAGGCAGCATAAGTTGTAGACTTTATAAAATTATTCATCACAAATTTTTTTAAGTCATTAAATTCATGATATTTTTGTTGATCACAATATAAATAATTTTTTTTTACATGAATAATAGTTATAGCTGTAAGATTTAAGTCTACAATTGAAATAATTTTAGATTAAAAATAACTATTAATAGTACATATATAATTCTTTTATTTTTAATCACAGATTGAAAAATATTAGTTATATGATAAAACTATGTAAATGTAACATATTAGTTTAAATTAAGTAGAAATTTATAGCAATTATAATAAACTAACACGGAATGAGACTTATTCTTGGAAATATCAATTAACTGTATTTTGACACTAGATGAGACTTAAAATTATGATTTTACATATATATTAACATTAGGTTTTATTTCTTTTAAGAAAAAGAATGCATTGTTGTTAAGCTAGAAATGATTTCAATATGGAATATATATACATAATTATTAATGATGAAATTATAATATTTTAATAATATTTGACATATTAATTGATTAAAATACATATTTATCACATGAAAATGAAACTTATAATTATAACTTATGATTAAAAAGGTATTTTAGTTAATATATATGTCAAATATTGTTAAAATATTATAATTTATTATTAATAATTATGTATATAGCATGCATTATCTTTCTACTGCAGTCTTGCTAGAGGTAGAGGATGGGCAAGTGTTTAGTTAGAGAATCAGATGTCATCTCCCTTTACAAAAGGGGTATATATAACAGTTGGGCATTAATGAGGAGGACCCATGAGGCATTAAGGAGAGAGATTGTAATCGTGTCTCTCGCCCTCATATGTTAGATTGGTGCCCATTGGGCTAAGCGAGGGTGTGTCCGGGGGTCAATCCATATAAGAATATAGGTCAATCTAGTATCAACCAATCCACATGGTGCCAAAATGTTGCTGTCTGGCTAGAGGTAGAAGGTGAACAAGTGTTTGGCTAGAGAATCAATTGTCATTTCCCTTTACAAAAGGGGGTATATATATCAATCGGGCATTAATAAAGGGAACCCACAAGGCATTAAAGGGAGAGCTTGTAATCCTGCCTCTGACCCTCATGTGTTGGGTCGGTGTCCATTGGGCTAGCGAAGGCGTGTATGGGGGTTATCCCATATGAGGATACAGATCGGTTTGGTATCGACCGGTCCACAAGACTTCCAGCAATGAGCTCGAATGTAGAGAAAAGGCTAACGAGTTAGAAATCGAGGTTGACTGCCCAACCGGTCCACTTTTTTTGTCACTTAAATTAATGAATTAGTATATGAAAGGAAGGTTGATGTAATTTTAGTGAACCTACGAGAGGTCAATGATAATTTTATAAAATAAAAAGGTATCAAGTGCAATTATACTAAACCTTAAGAGAGTTGAGTGTAAATTACTTTAAAAAATATAATTGGTTCGATTTGGGTCGAATTTATTTTTTTTAATCTAAACCAAATTAGATCAATTAAAATTGATTGATTTAAATTCATTTTAACTTCATCTAAATCTGAATAAATTAAGTCCAACTCGGACACATCCTTTGATTAAATATATTTAGAAGTGTGGCTAAGGGTGCGTTTGGCATGCTATATTAGGCATAATGGGATAAACTAATACTATATGATATATTATTATCTATTATTTGATGCAAATAATGTATTGTAAAAGCTTATCTACCATGACCCCCTTATACATTAAAATGCCATATAAATTAATCATAATGTCTAGGAAGGCTGTATTAGGCCTAATTAGTCTCTAACGTATAAATACTCTTTTATTTTTTTAAATTTAAATAATAATAATAATAATAAATAAAATAAAATAATAAATAATTAAATAATTAATTATTATTAATAAAAATAAATATCTAAATATATAATATATAGTGTAAAAGTCAATTATAAATTATTAACTAGTAAAGTAAATTATAAATAAGTAATAAATTATATGTAATATGTAAAAATAAGGATTTGTAATTAAAATATTTCAATTTAATATTAATTTTAAATTAAAATAAAAGATTATAATTAAAAATTTTAAAATATTAAAATATATAATAGAGAGTATTTTATATTTTATACTTAATGAGATAATAAATAGTCATAAAATATTGAAATAGATAATAAAATTTAATATAAATTAAAATTTTAATTAATAATATTTCAATAATTAATAAAAATTTATTTATTATTATTTTTATTTATTATTTCCTTATAATTAAAATCATTGGTAAATAAATGATAATATTATATAATATAAAATATAATATTTTATACAATGCTACACTCACTACAAGAAAATTGTCATATAGTGACGGCAAAAAACCGTAGGTAAAGGTATAAAAACCGTCAGTAAAGCCTTAAAAAACTTATACCCATGGATGCATACTTCCGTCATTTTTACTATGCCTTTACCCACGGTTTTTTTGCCATCAGTACAACATATAGTGACGGTACCCATTACTGTCAGAAAATGTGTTGACCTATACCTATAGATTTCATTCTGCACTATAGATTACAAAACTAAACCATCACAAATAATCACCAAATAATTACCCACAGAAACGATTCCGTCACTATATACTTTAGAGCAAAAGTCTTTTTTTTGTGGGTATAGCATATAGCCACACTTTTATTGATTTTAAATTTTGTAGGTATATATTACAGCTACACTTTTGTTGAATTTAACTTTTCCGTATGTATAGGATTTAGCAACATTTTTATTGATTTTATATTTTCCATTGGTATAACTTATAATAAATTTTTTCCCGAAAACAATTACGCTTATTTTCCAAGCACAGAAAGCTAGAAACCCAAAATATATTTTAGGTAAAATAGAATTTCATGAAATGCTTAGAAGTAAAATTATATAAAACTTCACCAGACCATGCACAAGTTAACAAAAAGATTCAATTCAAAGAAATGAACTAGCATTTTGGCATTTTGAATTGGCCCACTTTTATGCCAAATAACCACTAAGCTGTATAGAAACACAAGAACAGGAATAACCTTAACTTCCTTATCTTTTGTACAATATTTGCCTTTACATAACTCTATCACTGAAATCCTTAGCTATCTATATCTTCATCTCCATTCTTCATTAAGCCTGCTAAGACTGCTGCAGCATGCTCTCTTACCTAGACCAAAGATCAAGCCTTCCAAAATGATATAATTTAAGATGTGATAATAAAAATTGTATAATAATAAATGCAAATAGCACTATAGCAACAATCAAGAAGTGATGTTATGTAAGCTCAAGAAGAACACAGCACAAGTTAGCACATGGTTTCCCTATAGTAAGCGTTCAATTCAACTTTTGCCTGTGTCAGAAACCACAACCACTTGTAGCTACTAACAAACATTCTAAAGTACAACATGCTCTCTTTTACTATAATAGTGGAACCAATTCAAGGAAAACAATGAGCAAAGAAGGACAGTGAGAACTAGGTCCAACCATTGTGATGAAACACAGAAGACTAGAGTCAATTCTTAAATCAAATAATTATCTCAACTCACTATTTGCTTCTTCCAAGTCCTAAAGCTTTATTACACCTGATGATGCTTTGCCAAGAACCAACACTATTGGGAAGCAATTACAATGTAAAAGCCAACTAAATGCAAGTGGTTAGGTGAATACAGATTTTGGTTGACATTTTAAATCTGAGTTATCCAATATACAGCAGAAATTCTATGTATTGTTCTCAAAAACCAAAACTTGCTAAAAGAAGATAAGAACAATGGAGATGTGAACTCCCCTAATAATCTCTGATTTAATATAAATATCATGATTGTGAATTATTGACATCAAAAGTATAATATATATATATAAATTGCGAAACAGCTAATGACAAAAGTATTTGGCTATTTCATGATTAACAAGCAAATAAGTGGTCCAAATTATTGCAAAACAACATTAACCTCTTCTGTTTCCTTCAACAAGTGCCTTAGTTAATATTAGAGGATGTACATCTACTAAAAGCTGTATTGCAAAATCCTTGCAAGAAAAATTAGAGAATGTACAAGAAACAATGCATCAGGGCATCTTAATCATAAACAGAGATATCTTCTCCAATGCTTTCGAACCATAAGATCCATTTACATCATAGAAATATTAAAACTTAAACATGCTCACTAAAGGATCTAAGCAAGGTTAACTATATAATACGTATGAAAAAATCTAATCCATTTCCAAAGTGCATTTTTATAACTTCAATTGGATATCCAAAGTGCAGAACACATGCAGCTCCTGAATGTTCCAGCTTCAGAATTGCTCATATTAGAAGTTGGAACTCAGGAATTATAGCTGTCACTGATACAGGCTAATGCTAATCTATACCACTATCAATTGGCTAAAAGTAATTCAAATTGTTATGAAAAGAGATTATTTATCTTCTTAGTTCTTTCATGTCGTGATATACAATAAACAGTGCAGAACTATAAAATCACCAGTTCAACAGAACAGTCTGTAACTCAAGTGTGTTATTCACGGAACTCAATTCCTCAAATTCAACAAAGCTGAAAAGGAAACGATGCTGCCAGAAGCCAAAAGTACAAATTAGCTCATAAGCTTAATTAAATATACATAGCTCATTATCTCAAACCGAGCTGAAATTGTGACTTAACCCGGTTGAGAATCCACTGCCCGTGGCAGAGCTGTTCAGTGGGGAACATGCCGAGTCGACTCAGTTGCTCTTTGAAAACTGCCTCTGCTTCAACATCGCTCCAATGGCTGCCGCTAACCACGCGATCTTCGAAGCCGTATTCGAGGACAAAGCGGAAAACGGCGTCAAGATCTGCGTTTCAGATTTTGACGTCAGGAATGGGAAGCAACACGCGAGCCTCCTTCATACGCCCTTCACACGTTTCGGAACAGATCCACAACTTTTGATCTTCGTTGGAATCTGAATCGAACCGGAACACGCTCTTTACCAGCGATTGTACAAGATGAAGAAGAATCGGAGGCGGATTTGGCGGCGACGGTGGCGTCAGATTCACCGTTGACGGCTTCGATTCAATGAACCTTCGCGAGCAAACGAACGAACCTTAACCGAGGTGACGGCGATGAATGGAGCTGGTTGCGCTCCAGATATGGCAGCGGGAAGAAGGTGCCTTGGCCAAGAGTGAGTGGTGGTATGGGCATAGAGAATGGAAGCATTTTCTCTGTGAAGATTGTGAACAGAGATGTGTTTTCAAGCCTCTCTCTTCTTTGTGTGGAGTCACGAAAAAAATGAAAAACAAAAAACGAGGGAAAAAAAGTTTAGAGGGATTTCATTTTTTAGATTGGCGCCAATGATAGAAGAAAAAAAAATTTATAGCTAAAAAAAATAACTATAGTGACAATAGAATGAGTGTAGGTATAGTTTTATAGTGACAATGAAATATGAGTGTGGGAATATATTCTTTATACCCACGGTAAAAAAAAGTTATAGTGACAGCAAATTATGAGTGTAGTATATGCTAATTATACCCACGGTAAAAACAATTTATAATGACAGTAAAATATAAGTGTAGGTATAAATGTTCAATACCCACAGTATTAATGTCTGTCTCTAAAATTTATAGTGACGGTACCAAATATCTATGGCCATATCCTATCTATACCTACAATTTCTATATGTGTAGCTAAAAATTACCGTGGGTATATGGTAATTTTCTTATAGTGACTAAACACTGTATAATCTTAAAAGTTTATTAGAAATTATACTATTAGGTCTTTATTATATCAAGTGTGCCAAATTAATGAGCCCTAAATGATAATTGCATTTGACCATATTAGCAAAGTGCACCCATAGGGTACATTTCAATCAATTACTACTTATCACAATATCACATAGAAGGTGAAGGTAAGTGTCATGATGGACCTCTTATCTTTTGCTCCATCATACATTCTCTATTATTAGTCATTAGATCAAATTATCTAATAAAAATGATAATCATCCAATGATTAATAATGCGAGGTTCATGACAGACTCACAAATTTAAGGTCAACTTTATAATTTGCCAAAAGCGAAGGATATATATTTAGTAGTTGTGAAGCAGCCCATCTCATGCACACTTCTTTACCGGTCGTGACCATTAATTGAGTTTGTCTCCTCATTTTGTTTTTCTTTGGAGGCAAATTATAAGGTGGACCTTAAATTTTGAGGTCCATTATGGATCCCATATTATTAATAATTGGATGATTATCAATTTTTTTATATGATTTGATTTAATGACTAATAATAGAGGGTCCATGATAGACCTAAAGATAAGAGATCCACCATAAAACCCACTTTTCTTTGGTTCGTGATCGTACGGCTAGGCTCCTTACATTCGACCTTGCAACAAAGGAAGCAATAGGCTATTTTCTATGAAGTACGGACACACCAATGACACATCAGTGATACAAGTTTGTATATATTTAATTTAAATATACATTTTTCCTACTCAAATATAGAAAAATACAATATAAATAGAGTTATGAAAAGGAAATAATATATAACTTTTTGAGTTTATAAGAAAATAAAATATAAGTGAATCTTATATAAATGATATTTTGATTAATATATCATTTTCACTAAATTTTTATTTATATATATGTTATGTCTATGTTATATAATTTTTTAATTTTAGTGTGTCCCTCATATCCATATAGTGTCATATCATGTGTTTGTGCTTCAAAGGTCAATTTTTTTTCCTTTCCATTATGGCTTGCTTGAGTTGCACCACGAAAAAGTTGCCAAAACCAAACATGAATGCATTGTAGCACAAGAAAATGCTCTTCAAGTAAGAAACTTTGAAGGCCAATTATATTCTATGCTTTAACATTTTCAATACGAATTATTTTTAGATGACTCAAGATTAAAACAAAATATTTATTCAGTTTTATTAATTAATTATTGGCATATTAATTTTATAAGTCATTATTATTTGTCATTTGTCTAATATTTTTAACACAATGACTAATATATCAATTAATAAATAGAATAAAATAAATATTTTATCTTACTTTCAGAATTTAAATATGGTTTGCGGCAATCAAGTGAAAGAGACCTATTACTTCTTTATTCCACGCTTATTTAAGCTGTTGATTTTAGAGATGGATGTTATAGAGCACCAATTCAACTATTTTAGAAGTGATTAATTTTATGTTTATGATATAAAAATTCAATTAATTATAGAATCACGTAATAAAATTAAATCACTTCTGAAATTTAAAAATGTGGTTCAATGTTTTAAAAGTGACTAAATTTATCTACGTGGTTCTAGAATTAATTGAAACTTCTAAGATATTAAATAGGTAAAATATAATTAGTTCTAAAATAGTTCTATAGGTGACCCATTCATCCAACGGTGATTAAGTGGGTGTTTGGATAGGACACCTAAAAATGGGCGTTGAAATAGCATTACTCTTTAATTTTAACCATTAATAAAGACTCAACAATTAATTAGATCAATATAGACCATTAAAGTGATCCTAATTTTTTTTCCTGTGCACCGCACACACACCCAACAGAAATGTTATGAAACAATAAAATTACATAATTAATATATAAATATATATATCATATAGATGAATGAGTGATATTTTTCTTCCATAATATTTTTGAGACTTAAAATAGCCCAACGCATAATTTACCACCTTTAGATACCCAGCAAAAAGATGATGAATAACGTGGAGCCGCCCTTTACCATTCAATGGGGAGTGGTGGGGGCCAACAAAAACAGTTTTGCATTATTTCGTCCTTAAAACGCTTCGAGTGACTCAGGCAAGAAACTAAGATGGCGCAAGTGAGGAACAAGCAAGTGATCCTGAGAGACTATGTCAGTGGTTTTCCTAAGGAATCCGACATGAGCATTGTTGAAAGTACCATAACTTTGAAGGTCCCAGAAGGTTCTAGGGAAGTCCTGCTCAGGAACCTCTACTTGTCTTGTGATCCGTACATGCGATTCCTCATGAGCAAGGGAGTTTCTCTGGGAGATGACATCACTTCTTTTACTCCTGGTTCTGTAAGTCATATGCTCTCTTTTCTGTTACTTATATGGCCTCGGAAACTATGTTTGTTTTGAAGTTCGATGGACTGTTAGGTTAGTCCTTGTTTGTCTTAACATTTTGAGAGTGTCAAATGTACTTTTCTTCCTGGTAAAATGCATACGGATAGTTTCTCAGACAAATTATAAGATGGACCTTAAATTTTGAGGTCTATCATGAACCCTTTATTATTAACCATTAGATGATTATAATTTTTGTTGAATGATTTAATTTAATGGCTAATAATAAAGAGTCTATAATAAACTTAAAAATAAGAGGTCCACTATAAAACCCACCCCCTCTCTCAAATTAAATATGGTTCATCTTAAACATTTTGATTGTTTGAGAAGGTAATCTAATCGAATATGGGTGTTAGGTTAGTAGAAGTAAATTTAGGCCTGGGCAAACTTTATCTATAATTTTAGGGATCGAAAACTTGGCAAGCTCTCTTGATCTCTTAGGGAGGATTGTACCATTTAGTACTTAAAAATTATATGATTGATTAAAAAACAGGGGAAGAAGTTATTAGAGAAAAAAAAAACAGAGAGAGCTGGAAAAAGATTACATAAGATAATAAATTAATTAAAGTTTAATTTTAATATACTAATTAACAGTTTAAAATATTTTACACTATCATCTATTCACATACTTTTATTTGTAAATTTTTTTCAAGTGTGTGATTGAGTCCAATACTCTAGCTTCTTATTTGACTATGTTTAAATGGAAATGGATTGTCTGTGTAAAAAATTTTTACATTGATAATATATCAAAATTAAATTCAATTAATTAGTATTTTGTTAAAATTCTAAAGTGACAGTCATTTTTTAAAAATTAAAAGCTCGAAAATGATTTTATTTTTAGTGTAAACTCTAAAACGATAATTAATTTGAAATTAAAGGAGTATATTGTTTGGGTGCCTGTTTTACTAGTTGTCGAAGTACGTTTGAACGAGTGAAATTACTCTTATCTTACAGAATTTGAAAGATGCTTTTCCTTTTACACTATCCAACTGAAAAGCGATTTTTACAATGCCCATATTTCTGTTTCTTTACTCTCTAATTTTTCCTCTAAAATTATACTACATCCTTTTTGATAATTTTATCTCTAAAAATAATTAAACTTCATTTTATACAAACAAGAATAATTTCTTTAAACCTGACTTTGAATTTTTATTTTCAAATACAAAGTAATTCTTTTAACCTCAATTTTATTAAAATTATTTCTTTCACTTTATTTTTCAAGATGAATTCCTGAAACGTAAACTAAACGGGTTCTTATTTTGTCATGACAAAAATAACAATTGTTTACTGATGAGGATTTTTTCAAAAAAAAAAAAAAACAATTATGAAGTAGAACATCTTAACACATAGAATTCATATATTAATGTAAAGCGTTTGAGTACCCAGATACATGAATGTTATCAGGGTGGGATGGATGTATTGTATACTTATGTGAGAGTGGCATTGTACGCTGGGACGTCATTTGGTTCATTCACCAATCACGGCGAGTTTTGAATAAAAGAAAAATGCTTGGAGGAAAACAGGAATAAGCATAGAACTTAATTCACCCCAAAATTCTCATACAAAGGGTATTTATAGTAGTGGAAGGGGGCAATCATTCTATGCAATGTGGGACTTTTTAGTGCTTAGGACAATTAGACATTCTTTTGATGACATAACAATCCTCTATCCAACTACATTCTATAATCTGATTGTACCTATTAAATTTGCTTACGCATCATTCTCTGAGTTGGAAGAAGCTCGGCCTCACCATCCAACGGTTCCTTATCTTCTCCATGATATGGTGACAAGTCTGCTACATTAGAAGTAGCAGAAACATCATAGTTTCCATGAAGTTCTATTTTGCAAGTATTCCCATCAATGCCCCCATGTCTCTAAGGTAGCGTTTGTTTTTTGTTTTAGGGATAAAAATATGAAAACACTAGAGATACAAATTTGTTTGGTGATGGAAATATGGCATGGGGACAGAAAATTTTTTTGTTCCCAGAACATAAATACACAAAAAATTTCAGTTTCTCTAAAAAGTGAGAACAGGATACAGAGATAGAAATTTAATATATTTTCTTCTAATAATATTCCTATACATATTTATTATTTCCTAACATGTCCAACCTCCAGCTACCTTCAACGTACCTAAATGATCCTCCACTCAAGGAGACAACTAATTGCAAGATCTACAAATGAAAGTATTCCCTCAAGTGTACCCATACTAAATCTCCTTCATTGAAATTTAATGGTCTTCTATGCTTATTGGTTTGTTCTCGTGCTACCAAACTGCTTGATGGAAATTCTTGTGGAAATTCTTCCCTGTGGGAATTCTTGATTTGTTTAGCACGTTCTTCTACATCATAAGCGCTATACTCTCGAGTACGTAGTTGGCGACGGAGAAAGGTCCAAAGGACTAAGAGGATGCTTGCAATGTACCACTTCAGATGGGCATTTTCCTTTTGTTTGATTAATATAATTGTTCAGCTTGTCATAGCACACGATCCCGTTAGCGAATGATTTTGCCTACAAAACTCTAGCGAATTCTCTTATATAAGTACATGACAATTTGAGGCTTTCTATCCTAAGCAATGTGAGGCTTTTTAGTCCTTGGAACAATTTGTCATTCTTTTATGGTGACATAACAATTCTATAATCCAACTATTCTATGATATAATTATTCTTATTAAATTTGCTCCTCCATCATTCTCCCTGGGTTGAAAGAGACATCACATTGCAATTGGTGTCCCATCGTGGTGTCAATTTACGCTACTCTTTATGGTTATCCATAGAGTTTCTTTTATAAAAAATTTATTATTTTCAAAAGAAGAAAAAATAAATCAAATCCAAACATGCCTTTTTGTGTTGTCCTTAAGATTTCAGTATCACTTACTTGGGTTGATTAGAAATTATGTATTCTTCTTTAGGTGAAGTACCATGTGTATCAAGCAGTGAGACAATTATATATATTATAGCCATATTTTAAAGGCTCTCACAAGTAAAAGTCATGTACACCATATCATCAAGCTGCTGCTTCTCAAATAGAATAAGAAAGGACCAGCTTATTATATGAATCGAGTTTTTCACTTTCCTATACAAATATGAGAGAATGCGAAGGTTCATAGGTGCTGGTATTTTGTGAATCTCTAAAGATTTGCAAAACTCTAAAGGTTGGTGTAACAGTTAAATCAAAGTAAAGTGCAATTAGTTGCGAATCCATGCTATTAAAGAAAAATACATTTTAATAAAAGAAAATTAACTAGGTAGCTACTAACTCTTGAGTAAATGTAGCCATTAGCAGGAAATGGTGTGGCTGAAGTCTTAGAATCTGGACATCGAGATTACAAGAAAGGTGATTTAGTATCGAGTTTAACTCAGTGGGAAGAGTACAGCTTGGTCTCCTCAACTCAAATACATTTCAAAATTGAGCACACCAATGTCCCACTTTCCTATTATACTGGAATTCTTGGTACGTATTCACTATTTTCAATCCATACTAATTCTTAATGACTAATGAATTTGGTATCAAAATGATCTGCATACCTTAACTTTTGAATTTGTCTTGTGATAAATGGATCCTTTGTTTATCTAGTGTCATTAAGATGATGGGTTAACCATCTAGATGAAACCTTTTGTTTAGAAGGTTTGTATGCCTATGCCTGTTGATTCCTCGTGTTTCATGAAGATCATATGGCTCGCATTAATCATTTATTAAAATGAGTGTTTTCAATGTTAATTTCTTTTCTGATATTTTTGTGTAACTTTTGGGTAAAAGCAGAACTTCTATATATATATATATATATATATATATATATATAATTTCTTCTTTTAGGAAAAGATCTTTATTATAATATAACAAATATATTTTAAAATAATAAAGATCTTTTAATATTACTTTCAAACATAAATTGATTTAACATTCAAATATAAAATAATTTTTACTTCAAAAGATTTTTTTTACAAAAATCATTTAGAAAAAAAGAAAGTTTTTGTAGAAGCTTATCCTGATCCCACCCAATAAATTTCAAATGTCCTTTCTTAGCATTTGGAACCGAGTGCTCACTTGTATTGCATATATCTTTTAAATCCAAATTTCTGTGATAAACATTTCTCAGTTTGTATATATAGTATATTCATATTGTACTTCTTTTGAAAAAAAAAAACCATCTTTAAATTCATTTTGCTTCTTCTTCATAATGAATCTCAGGCTCAGCAAGTATGATAACAGGCTTATGGAAATTAGTTGCATAGTTTCCTCTCATTTTATTAGTGCCATATTTAATCAATGTTGGTTTCCTCTTTGAACACAGGCATGCCAGGAATAACTGCTTATGCTGGTTTCTTTGAATTAGGCTGTCCAAAGAAAGGAGAGAAGGTTTTTGTCTCTGCAGCTTCTGGTGCAGTTGGTCAACTTGTAGGGCAATTTGCTAAATTGACTGGTTGTTATGTTGTTGGAAGTGCAGGAAGTAAAGATAAGGTATTAGTCTTATAATTGTTATTACACATGCCTGCATAATAAACCAACACCACCTTTTCCTTACCTATTTTGTTGTTAAAATTATTACTATCTAGCACTCTGTATTGTGTTTTGTACATCCAAATCGTGTTATGTGGTCCTATGCTATAGTTATTTTGTTTGCATTTTGCTAATGTACCTTATGCATAATCCTCCTTTCACTTGAAAGCTTGTTTGCTCACAACTAGGTGGATCTATTGAAGAATAAACTAGGATTTGATGAAGCTTTCAACTATAAAGAAGAGCTTGACCTCAATGTAGCCTTGAAAAGGTAAGTATTTGGTAGCTTTATGATTGAGAAATTCTACTTCTAGTCTATTACATAAAAACAAGTTGGGGGTGCCATTTGTTAATTCGTTTTACCGACTTAAAAAAATATTTTTTTTTTGTAGAATTTACTTATTATTTAACAGCTAGTAAAAACTATATTTTTTTTATAACTTCTAAGAATTATTTGGGAAAATTGTAAGACTAAAGTTATTTCTGTAGTTGCTGATTTGTATAGATAATCATTTTCTATATAATTGCTTATCTGAGAATCGATTTATATTTAAATATTCTAGCTAAAAAGTGATTTTAATATTATAAATTTTTGTTTTAATCATAAGAAAAACATTGTTTTTGTTTAGTAAATTTCTAAAAGAGGGTATGAAAAAATTTGTTTTGTATCATAAGATATTGATACTCGGGTTAGTTTGGTGAAAGTATTATGATTCTAAAATAACCAGCATCTTCTTATAATCAAAAGCTTCAAAAAAGTTGCTTATGATTATAAGTGTATTTTTTTTTCCAGCTTAAAAAATATTAACTTTTGTTTATAACATATTTCCAGCATGAGTTTACAAATCATGATTGATTTTCTAATTTTTTTTAAAAACAAAAAAAAAACTATTTCCTATAGATTACCAAATATGCACTTGGTGTCTGTTTGGGAAAGATGAAAGATTAAAATTATTTAGGTAATTTGTCTAATCACCTTTTAATATAATATAATCGATTATGTGAAAATTAATCGCTTTGTGTTTGCATGCATCAACTAAAATTTGGTTTTAAGATATTTAGTTTTATTTGGATTGTAAGACTGCTTTTATATGGTAAATTACTCAAAAAATGTATGAAATGATTAGTTTATAATATATAATATTTGATACTAAGAGTTAATTTGGTAATAGTATTATAATTCCAAAATAATTAGCTTTTACTTACAATCAAAAGCTTCAAAAAGTTACTTATGATTATAAGCTAGTTTCAACTTAAAATTATAGTGTGCGTTTATTTCATCTTTTTTTTTTAAAAAAAAGTTATTATCAAACTTTAATTTTATATATAACCGGAAAGGTTGAAAACAATTTAAAAAAAATCATTATTTTTTAAAAATTATCCAAATATATGAAAAATGATTTTTTTAAAAAAATTGATTTCAGTTAAAAGAAATCGTATCCAAACACACACAATTTTTAGATTATAATCTATTTCGATTTTGATTAGTTACCCATACACATTTGAATTTTTCAAAACAACTTTCATTCTTTCCCCCCCCCCCCCACACACACACACACACACACACACACACACACACACAAAAGCTTAAAAAGTTGAGACAAGTAGTTTTTATGAATAGCGATTTTTAATTAAAAATTATTTTTATTAAAAATTAAAACAAACAAACCTTCAAACTCATTATAGCTTCTGACATGATGCATACAAGTGACCAGTGGATATCAATTTACTAATTAGGTACTTTCCGGAAGGTATTGACATATACTTTGAGAATGTTGGTGGCAAGACACTTGATGCTGCTCTCTTGAATATGAGAGCTCGTGGCCGCATACCTGTCTGTGGAATGATCTCACAGTATAATCTTATTCAACCAGAAGGTGTTACAAATTTGGTAAACCTCATATTCAAGCAGGTTAAAATGCAAGGTTTTATGGTTACTGATTTCTTTCACCTTTATCCCAAACTCTTGGAGTTTGTCATGCCTCTTATCAAAGATGGGAAGATTGTGTATGTGGAAGACATAGCTGAGGGCCTTGAGAATGGTCCTGGGGCCTTGGTTGGCCTTTATAGTGGTCGCAATGTTGGTAAACAAGTTATTGCCGTTGCTCATTATTGATTGGAAGGGCTTTACCATTGTTTGTGATTGTCTTGTGTTATGCAGATATCATCTTCCTCTATGTTGCTTGTGATTGTCGTATGTGAAACTCCTATGTGAATAACATTTTATAATTATCAAAATCTTTAGACAAAATAAACAATCTTCTATTTTTATTTCTTTCTTCAATTTGGTCTTTGTCTTTTATTCTTCAATTTATTGCATTATTTTTCAAATTGTCTTTCCTATTAATCTTTTGTCACTATTTGATGTTTGGTTTAAATATTTTTTTTATATCCCCAACAAATATAGGTTATTCTAGTTATAGTCCCTCTATTTTTTTTCTCTCTTTTTTCAATATTATGTTTTTGATTCATATGCTCTAAATTTATTAGGTCCTTTATAGGTAGTTCAGAATATATATTAATTCTTTACAAATATTGGAAATTTTATTTCTTAACCTAATAAATATCTTAAAAATCTGCTTTGTTATTTATAAATATCAAAACTTAATATTCAAACTAACAGTAGGAGATGAAAATATAATATTCAAAAAATAAGAGACTAAAAGCCAATTTTTTTTAGAGGACTTAAAATCGAAACAATCCATATTTATAGAGACTAAAATCATTTCTAAGCAACAGAAATAATAATATGTCATTAGCTTATGTTGTCATTTCACTACTTTTTATGATAGATCAGTGTTATTGTTAGAGTTTATAAATATGTTGTTGAGAACTAAATAAATAAACAACTGAAAGGGAAAGAGAGTAAATTGATTAAAAAATAAAAAAAATTTGTGGTTATTTTTTCAAAAAAATATTTTTTATAGTTATTATCGTAAAAAATGCATGGAAATGGACGAAAAAGTTTTTTCTCTTTTCTTTCTATGAAAGAAAAAGCATGTAGTGATGCCAATTAGTTATCATGAATGAGATGAATAATCTAGGATGAGATTTTTTTTTCTTTCTTATATGTGTCATGCGATGAGAAGATATGCATGAATGAGAGATAAGGGTGAGTTGTGTGTGGCATGCCTGTTGAGAGAAAGAGAAGAAAGGGGAACCCTGCTTTGTGTCCTAGTAAGGTGGGACCTAGTTGTCGGGTACCTCTAAGGTCAAGACCCCAATTTGGATAGCCGTTAGGCTCGATGTATTCGTGCATGATCTTTGGGTTGGATCTATGTCACTAAAAGTCAAGGTCTTAGATTGCCCTCATCGATAGCATAAGGACCCAACTGTATGAATCAAACCATAGGGACACGAAAGTCACAATATGATTTATAGATTCGATAACAATATGAGTGGAAGGACCAATGGCGGTTAGAGAAGTATAAGCCTCATAGTAGCAATGACGAAACCCTTTTTGGGCCTATAGTTTTCCAAGGCTCGGGTGTGCTATAGAGCCCAAATTGTGTGTGATGTATGTGATAGTGAAATGTGTGCAAGGGGCGTATAAATCTTAAAACCCTAGAAACTACACAATAAAGCCACAAAAAAAAAACTATCCTAATAAAATGAGTCCACTGCCCTAGGGTTTAAGTGGCAAAGAAATAAAAAAAATAATCAATTATTTACAAATAAAAATGTAATGTAAGGCAGTTATTTAAAACAAAATAAAAGGGGATATAAAGGGGAAAAATAAATATTATAAGTTATAAATATTTTCATAATTTACTCAATAGGCTAGACTCTCTAACCATTCCTAGTGGAGTCGTCAAACTGTCTCAATGTCCGTGGAGGACGCTGCGATGAAAATGACAACCAAAATCGTTTGATTAACAAAATTGATCTTTTGAAAAAGATTCAAGTTCGAGAGTTTAATTATAATTATAGAATGATGGAAACTTAATCCCACTGCAACCTTAATGCAGCCGTATAAATACAATTACCTTAGAGGTCGTTATGTAAATTAATTTATAACTTTAATAACATTTATTTTCCCCCAAAAATATAACAATAATATATTTACAAAAATAAAAAGCAAAGAGGATTAAATAAAAATCAAAGGAAAAATTTTAGAAAAAAATAATTTTAACTTAATAGTTGTTGCTATGTCAATGTATCCTCTACTGAAATGTGAAACTTAAAGTTACATCGTTCTTGTAGAAAATATTTGTGTGTTAGGTTAGTTTAAATTAATTAAAATGAAATTTGTTAAATGGACAAATCCACTTTTACATAGGTTTAGGGTAGTGTAAATTATATAATAAATTCTTACAATTCTATGAAACTTTGTGGATGATGAAACATATGATATATCAATATCACAAATTATTGTGTGGATTGAAAAAGGTTTTGGAACCCATTAAAATTGTAAGACACTACGAAAAAGGATAACGCCAAAAAAATACACCTAGCCCACAGGAATTCTGATACTAAAAAAAGAAAGCCAGAACCCTAAAACGAAAAACCAAGGCCCAACAAAAGCTACCGACCCCAAAAAGAGAAGAACACATGACTTTGAAGAAAACAAATAACCCTTAAAGCCTAAGACCCCCTAATCAATCTAATGCTATGCAGAAAAGGAAAATGAGAGAGAAGCCATGGGAGAGAGGCAGCGACACAATGCCAGGGCAGCAGACGGCGGCGTGGCTGGCTTCGCGTGCTCATGGTGGCGGAGGCGCTCGTCGGGGACGTAGCGAGCGGCGGGTGACGCGGAAGGCACGGTGTTGAGGCGCCATTCGTAGTGGTTTTGACTTCTGCGGCTGCTGCCGTGCTTTCTCGGTGGTGGATGGCTGGATTCGCAGAGGACGACGCGATTGTTGCTAGTGGGTTTCTGGGGAGCCTCACGGTGGCGGCGGTGGCTGGTGACAACGAGGCAGAAGCTGTGGCGGTGCTTCAGGTGTAGGCCGGGTGTGCTTCGCGGTGCCTTTGCTGGTTCAGGGAGGAGGTTCCGGTGGTGGTTGTTATATGGTGACGGTTGATGGTGTAGGTTGTTCTGGTGTGGCTTCGCTGGTGGTTGGGATTTACGGCGACTATGGCTGGTTCGGTGATGAGCGGTTGTCGGCGTGGTGGAGGTGCTTCACAAACAGATGGAGACGGCCTCGCGGCTGGTATGGTTGGAATGGTAGCCACGGGGCGGAGTTAGGAATTTTGATCGAGGGTCCTAATTAATTAACATATATAATATAAACTAAAGTTAATATTAATTGTCACGCAGAAATATATATATAAAATATGAAATCACTAGCAAATTATAAGTTATCCATAAATATTTAAGAACAACAAAAATAATCATATACACAAGAGGTCAAGTATGTACCTAATATATTTAGCTTTTTTAATTGTGCTCGGCGATGCTTTATGGTATAAAAATCGTCAATTATAACATATGAACTTAATTTTGCGATAAACTCCTTTTCATGTAAATAGGCATGTAATATGCAAGAAAATCATCTCTTGTCCTATTTCGAAACCTTGTTTTAATAATTTCCATAACTAAAATTGTCTGTTTTGTTGTTACTGTGGATACAAGAAGAGTCAAAATGAGTCGCATTAATCTATCAATTAAACGATATATATCCAATTTGCCGATCTCCATTAATTTCTAACACAATTCGACAATAGTAGACGAATTCTAAAATTTGGGAGCATTAAGCACATCAAGTTCATAATGTTGTAATTCGTATACCAATTGGATCTTCTCTTGCTCAAAAAAATCCGAAGAATAAAATTTCTCAACTAGCTTACAAATGTTACGAGCACTAAATCTTTTGTAACCATCTTTAGGATCTAAAACGATGCTCAATATGAGAAGCTCAATTGTCTTTTCACTAAATCTATTATTCAACTCTTTCAACTGATAATCTATTACAACAATAAATATATCAATGTGATAGTGGTGCTCAACCGTGACAACACATTTTCAACTATGCGATCAAATTATGTTAGAGAAAAAAGCACTCATATAAAAAACTTCAATTGCTTGTTTGCCACAAAATATGCTAACTTCCTCAAAAAGTGTTTCTCAACCACAATGTCTTAACTTCTGAATTAATGATTTTGTGCTAGAAACCAAATGCATAGCATTCAAAATATCTTGAGATTTTTGCTGCACTACTTGACAAAGCTTGTCAGTGATTCCCATAATATTTTCATCACATGTAAATGAAAACAAAATCAATTGACATCAAAGATTTAAGACCATAAGTAGCATTACCTCATTGAGAATATGTAGATATTTTAATAGTTAAATCTTCAAGAACTGAATTTGTTGCACCAAACTGCGTAAAAGGCTACATATTGAATTGAAGTGAGAACTCCATCTAGTGTTCCCAGGCCTTTGCAATGTGCCAATTTGATTAGTACCCCTCCATGTCTCAATCTCATTGTTTGCAGCTAAATGAACTATTTCATTTGCACAAGCAGCTTGTAACTCATCATTGTGTTTGTAAGAAGAACACACAACATTGACAATATTAATCAAGTTTTGAAGAAAAGATGAACATCTAAAGCTTCTTTAACTGCAACAACAAGAGCTAACTGTAGTTGATGAGCAAAACAATGCACATAATATGCATAAGGGCATTCTTGAATAATTAAAACTTGTAACCTCTTCCACTTTCCACATATATATTACTAGCACCATCATATCCTTGGCCTCAAACATTTTGAATGCTGAGATTATGATGAGACAATACAGAACAAATCTCTTGTTTAAGAATGACTACAGTAGTTTCTCTTATATGTACTACATCTATTAGGTGCTTCTTTACATATCTTTGTTTAGCAACAAATCTAATAACAAGAGTCATTTGTTCTCTTTTAGATTCATCTCGAGTCTCATCAACAATCAAACAAAATTTTGCATTATCAATCTCATTACGAATTTCATTTTCAACCTTTATGGCAAAGAGGTGTAAATTTTCCTTTTGAATAGTAGGTGATATGTATCTTACATTTTAAGGGGCATTATCCAAAACAAGTACATTCAGTACTTCTTTATTGTAATAAGCCAAAAGTTTTAACATTTCAAGAAAATTGCCTTGATTCTTAGATTCCAAAATTTCATGATGTCCTCTAATAGCACAAGATTGAAATGTTAATCACTTGACAAGATGAATAGGAACTTTAAGACGCAATTGATTAGTTAAAAGTTGTAGTGAAGTTTACTTAGATAGCACTTTGTCAATATCACATGATTGGTTCTTCAAGTCGTCGTAGCATTTAACAACAACATTGTGAGGAGAAATTGGAGTTTTTCCCATATGAGATAAAAATGTACAATCTTTCCTATTCACTTTTTTCTAGTTTCTAAATCCTCTCAAAGTGAATGGACTAGATTTTCTGAAAAATAAATGGCATAGAAGATGAATATAGCATCTGCTTTTGGTGAATACTCTAACCAAGGAAAACTTTTGAACCAATTAACTTGAAATCAATGAGGATGACTGTCTACACCAAAAAAGGGATATACATCTATAAAAAAAATGATATGGTCCAAACTTCATATATGACCTATCAATTTCATCTTGTTGATTGATAGGATAATCCCAATTTTGTGGACTCCTTCCTGAATCACATATCAAAGTACCAATATCAATTTTTTTCTTGTTCAATCATCATAATTTGGAAGGATGTAGCTGAATAGGTTGCTTAGTGGTTCGTATTGTAGGTTGCTTAACAACATTTTAACATTACTCATTTAATTTGAATTTGATAGACTAGAGTTTCTTTCATTATCTACCCTCTCATTTCTCTTAAAAAGCAAGTCCACAGTTTTTTTTTTTAGACATATCTAAAGCTCAACCTAAAAAAAAAATAGTATATTTTAAAAATCAAAATAGAGCACCATAAAAGAACTAACTAATTGATAGCAAATAAAAAAAAAATTATCTATATTTCATATTTATATACTACATATGCTATAGTTGTTGTTCAACTATTGGATTAATAGTTCATATTTCATCTAAACTTTGTTTAATTGAAATCTAAACATAATATATTTAATTTAAGGGAATACTCTGTCAAAATGTTTCCAATTAATTTGTTTTCTTGAAATCTATCTTTAAACATAAGTTCGAATTTAATAAGGGGTTACTCATTTATTAGCGAAAGCTTTGTCAAAATTTGTTCAATTAATTTGTTTGCTTGAATTCTCTAAACATAATTGGGAGCTTAAGGGATACTCCTATATTAGCAGAGACTCTACCAAATTTTTTTCAAGTAATATGATAATTAATGGGGGACAAGGAGGTTAGAAAAGACTATTTTCATTTAGTTTTGATTGATAAAATGTCCTGTTTAATTTTTAGGTTAATCAAGTATTGATCATCAGCAATTCATGGATATATGATAGGTTGCATGCACGTTTGGGGGGAGGGGGTTTAAACTAGAACTCCATGAGGATGTTGAGAACTGTGTTCATGTTGCTTATACATGTAGGCAATGCACTCCTTCTTCCAATGTTCAGAGCCAGTGTATCCTCTCAGCTATCACAAATCGACCTAGGCTCGTGAGAAATCTGGTTCTCACTAAGCCTTATGACCTGGATTTTTCTGTATGCACAACTAGTAATAAAAATTATTCAAAACACATTCTCATTTTCTATATACAAATCACTTGTTTATTGAATCATACCAGTCTATATTGAAATTTCATAATTTAAACTCTATAGTCTGTGAATCATATTACAAAACATATATATATGAAGCTTCTCTGATTTGAAATATTCATAAGTGCTAAACTATTCGATACAATACCATAATGATATTATAATATGTAGTAACATAAATATGCTCTATTGTCCGGGATCCTGCCTGCAATAATACTGGAGCACACTAGACAAAATTATAAATACTTTACCCAAGTGAAACTCACCACTGAAACTCTGATGCTGCTGGGACAATGGTGGCTGGGAAGGACCCGTAGCTGCTTCTGTATCTATAAATAGAGGAAGGAAGAGAGGGGTGAGTTTTGTGGAAAAACTCAATGAGTGAATTCCTACCTGAAACCCCCTTTCATGGGACACAAAGAAAACAATGCATAAAAATCATAATAATAGTAATAATACTCAAAAGACTTACATAATAAAGCGCGTGTGTATATATATATATATATCATCATTTTTCAAACTCAAACAATTCTTGAAATCATACAAGCTTATAGTGTAGTAGCTGCTAGAGAAACAGTAATCTCTGTTATGATAATGGTGCTTAGTTCCTCATGAACAAGAGCCCCTAACTAAAATTGTAATGGATCCTCGTGAGCCACGTCCCTCGTGGACTAAGTTTAATGGTTCATTGTGAATTGTGTCCCTTGTGGACTAAATTATTATATGGATAGATTGCCCCTTGTGGGCCTTGGTACTAAGGTCGATTAATACTAGCTATTAACTCACTGGCTGTTTCTCTATAGCTACTGTTTAAACCAACTAAATAAATCTACGTAAATCTGAATACCTTTAAAACTTTTTATTTCTCTGTGAGCTTTGAATCTATCTGATTCTAATAGTCTGATCTTAGCATAACTGTGGCTATGAAATCATGTCCAAGGGATAACCAATTTGAAGGCATCATGATTTCAAAAGTCATAGAATATGTAGCTGTCAGTTGTTATGAGTATATAACTCTAACAATCTGACTTTAGCTTAACTATGGCTATAAAATCATGCCTAAGGGATGACTCTTTGCAGATATTTATGATTTGATATATCCTCAGACTATGTAGTCATCAATTGTTCTGAATCTTATGAAGATTCAAGCTCTAAAACCTTTTGATTAACCATCTAAATATAATTTAACCCGTCAAGCTTTTCGTAACTAGAACTCTCAATATCATATTTCAAAACAGTCAAGTTCAGAATTACAATTCCATCATCTTCTCTAAATAGAACTTCTAGGTATACAACTATGTTATATTCATAAACAATATCTAGAATCAATTTAACCTTCATAAAAGCTTTCCATAATCACAACTATTATCAAATACACTTGAAATCAGTTTAACAAACATGGTCTCATGAGTTTTATGAAAAACATATTTCATGCTCCAAAATCAGCAGTTCTAAAACATATAAACCAACAGTAATTTCAAACTTCTTTGCCGAAATCTCTAAACTCAAACAATAAGTTGTATTTTTATGAAAATAATGTCTAATGCACAACATAGAGAACACATATGCGAACCCACTCACCTGGAGGGATGAACAATGAAGAACCAACACCGATAGGGCACTTGGAGATAGAATTGACAGTAGTATCTAATATAGAAGCAATGAAACTCTAAATCAACCTCTAAAATCTCTAAGAAACACAGATCTAACTCTAACAATGGTAATAGTACATCATGGCATGAAAACCATGAAGAACACAAGTGTTACCCCGAATCATGAAACATTGAAAGAGAAAGGAAGTAAAATACTGATCTAAACATACCTTAAACCTTTTAGAAGGAAGAAAATGGAGAAAGGTGAAGAAATGGTGGTTGGAAGTGAGGGAGTCGCATTTATATGTAGAGGAGGGGTGAAGTTTGTGTTTTTGGGTGTCTAAATGTTCTGGACCCTGAAATAGGGTTTTTATAAAATTGTTGACTGCTTGGGTGGTCAATGACCGCTGAGGTAGTCCCTACTATTGTTGCAACACTGCCTTACAGGCGGTCCTATGACCGCTGTTGTAACACCTTTCCTACTCTAAAGCTATGCTTAAGTGATAACCCTATAGTAAGTAGTTGTTATTTGTTATCTTTGCTCATTCTTTGAGGTTTGTATACAATATTTAAATATGAGCTTGCATTTGTGACAAACATAAAACTCTTTCTCTTTGAGTTGCTAAATTTGAAAATAAATAATATAGCAAAAATACATAATTGTAATTCCTGATAAAAAGTTAGCAATCTCTATAACTATGTCAAACCTTTACCCTAGGTCACACAGGAACCCTCTAGTTCATGTAGGATATAACTCAAAATTCACTAAAAGAAAATAAAAATACTGATCAAATTCTCTATCATCGGTTCATCAAAAGGTTTTGCCGTGACTACCAACACCAACTAGGGATTTCCACAAAATAATCACCATTATCGTAATCTATGAAAAAAAATGATGACAATAGGAATGAGAAGAAGAGATTCCTAGTAGGAAAAATACCAGTCTATTACTTAATGATATTCAACTTAATGCAAAATAAGCAATATGTCTTCAAATGTTTATATAAGGGTCTCATCAGTTGTGTAATCTCATAATTGATTATTAGAATCTCTTCTTAATAGTTCTATTTCTCATACTTTTGATTTGTGATTTCCTTGAGATTTCCTTAAATCTTATAAGATATTCTTTTCTAAGTCTCCTAAAGTGTTATGAGACTCTTCTCTTGAAAATATCTTGAAACTCTTTTGAGATTTTCTCTATTAAGACTTCTAAATTTCTGTGAGACTCTTCTCTTGAAAATTTCCTGAGACTCTTTTGAGATTTTCGCTGTTAAGTCTCCTGAATTTCTCATGAGATATTCTCTTTAGAATCATTTTAATTCTTATGAGAGATTTCTGTTTAAAATCTCTTAACTTCGTATGAAATTCCTCTGCTGAATTTCTCTTTGATTTTATGAGATTTATTAGAAAGTTTAACCTTAATGGTAAAACTCATAGGATTCTTTTGATATACTTCTCTCAGGATCATACTGTTAACTATGTAACGCCGTCGGGATTACATTATGATATAGTTCACTAGATGGAGTACGTCTATTACATCTCATCTAGATAGCCTCGCTATCCTCAGTACATCCCTTTTTTCATAAACGATGTAACGCCGTCGCGTTTACACCCTAATATAGTTCTAAGGGCATAGCACGTCTACTATTACCCGTGAATCCATGAGCTTACCGCTAAGCAATTGATTATTACATAAAGCTTATTTTCTTGAATTCTCTCTCTTTGTGTGAGACTTATTTTCTTACGTTCCCTCTCTTCTTAAAGTTCGATTTTCTTATACTCTTCTTTGAGATTTCCTTGAAATCTTCTTAAAGTCTTATGAGATATTCCATTCAACATCGCTTAAAAATCTTCTGAAGTCTCGTGAAGTTTTATGAGATATTCTCTTTAAAATCTCTTAACTTCTTATGAAACATTTCGTTCAAAATCTCTTGAATTCTTATAAAATTTCTCTACAAAAATTCTCTTTAATTCTTTTGTAATAATTATTGTAAGCGGACCTTGAATTTCTAGTCTCGGACCTCGAATCTCGCACCCTAAACCATTCCATAACTTGGTTTGTTAGTCTCGAACCTCGGAGCTCGCATCCTAAACTACTGACCTTGGAACTTGCTCCCTAAACCACTCCATAACATGGTTTCTTATCTTGGATCTCGGAGCTCACATTCTAAACTACTGACCTCGAAACTCGAACCCTAAACTATTCCATAACATGGGTTTTAATTTCGGACCTCGCATCTCGCACCATAACACCACTGACCTTGATTCTCACACCCTAATAACACTGACCTCGGATATCGCACCCTAATACCACTGAACTCGGATATCGCACCCTAACACATTTGACCTCGAATAACATTAATAATATTCAAAAGTCTTACATACTCAGTATACATATATATAATTGTATATGTTCAAGCCATCATTTTTCAGACTCAAAGGGTAGTAGCTCTTAGAGAAACAGTGATATTTGCTTTGTGGGTGCTCAATTCCTCATGAACAAGGGCCCCTAACTAATATTTTAATGATTCCTCATGAACCATGTCCCTCGTGGATTTATTTATTGTGTGGACTAGGTCCATTCTCTACTCTGCTCTGTGAAATTGCCCTCAGGCAACTTGATACCAAGGTTAACGATTAATGCCAAGGAAGTCAACACCCTCCTTCTGAGTATAACCCTTTGCTACTAGTCTCGCCTTGAACCTTGGAGCCTCAATGCCAAGAATTCCTTCTTTCCTCTTGTAAACCCATTTGCAGCCAACAATTATTTCCCCCTTTTGAAATTATACCAACTATCATGTCTGATTTTTCTGAAGAGATTCAATATCTTCATTCATTATTGTTATCCACTACTTTGACTCCTTACTTTCTATTGCATCAAGATATGTACATGGTCCATCTCTAATTACAGCATCTACCATAGCCAAGGCAAAGGCTATAGAATCTGCATCTAATGAGGTAAGTGCACAGGTAGCAAAATCCAGATATCTTTTTGGTTTTTGAATTTCTCACCTTTGCCTATCAATAGCAATATTGTATGGCTCTACTTCTCTGGTTGGTTCACGATTATCCTGATAGTCAGGTTCATCTTCTTGTTCTACATTAGGTTGAGTAATCCCTGAAGTGTTTGGCTGATCTTCTTGCTTTATCTTCCCACAGTCAATCGCCAGCTCCACCTACTTCATAGCACCATAATCTGTTTATGCCTCATCTAAGTTAGAATCCTTTTTCTGATTTAGCACTGCTGTCTCATCAAAAGTGACATTTCTCTTGACAATGATTTTGGGTGAACTTGACTTTTCTATACACCACAATACATAGCCTTTCACCTCTAATGTATACTCAAGAAGTATACACCTTCTTGCCATCACCTCAAGTTTATCATCACTCACATGGCATACGTAGGACAACTAAATATCTTCAAATCAGAATAGTCTATGATCTATAGGACCATACCTTTTGTGGAATCTTCAGATCAATAGCAATTAATGGAGATCTGTTTACCAGTTATACAGCTGTATTGAATACCTCAGCCTAAACTGTTTGGGAAGTGCAACATTGCTTCGCATGCATCTTGCATTCTCTAGAAGTGTTTTGTTCATTAGTTCTGCAACTCCATTTTGTTGTGGTGATCTTGGTATAGTATGCTACCTCACTATACCAACATTTCTATAGAACTGCACAATTTTTTTATTGCAAAATTCTCCACCATTGTCAATTCTCAGTCTCTTCACTGAGATTTGCTTCTTGACTATGGCCTTCCATTGCTTCAATTTGTCGAGCACCTTTTCTTTTTTCTTCAAGAAATAAATCTAGACTTTCTCACAATAATCATCTATCAAAGTAAGAAAATAGCGAGCTCCACCTAAGGAGTTAACCGGGTGTGAACACCCAATTTTGTCTGATCCTTTAAATAAAATTCCGAATTTTGGATATTTACTTGGCAGACTCATTGTGCATTTCTTTGAAAAAAAAAATTCAAAAGTAGCAGACACCAACCCGTGATGCAACACAACAAACAAAGCAAAAGGAAAAAAGGAAAAAAAAGAAGTCAAGTAACAGGATGGCAACATCATGATCATGTCCTTCCTCACTCATTGCAAGAAGATAAATTTTCTTTTGGTTGTGATGAGTTGGGAGCCTCACAGCCAACCTGTAAAGGTGGAAGAGTCAATGATTTTGAAGGTCCATTTATACCCATCAGTGACAACAAAAGAAAAGACTAGAGGAGACTCCTCCGGGATCATTGCACAGAACCTACGCTCCTCCACCTTCATCCCGAACCAAAAATTATCATCATCATCCGTGCATAAACCATCCTTCTACATCATTAAAAAAAAAAAAAAAAAAACCTTCATCCTCTCACATTGCTAAACCAATATAATCCTTCAACCTTTGCTATCACAGGGGTCACCTGGAGTCACCACGTAACCCGTATCATCAGTGATAATACATGCCTTTCATCATTATCATTTTCTCAACAAACACAGCCACAACACCACATTCCATCACTATCATCACATACCCTCACTCATGAATAATCTCAAACGATAAAAATCACAGAAAGAAACCATCCTCATTCAGTAAAAAACCAGTCACAACCATTATTACTTCAACACATCAAAAGAAAAAAGAAGAGAAGGGAAGAACCCCTGGCAGACTCACTCATCACCGCTGGGAATGCCGTCGTCGTGAACTGCCTCTTAGCTCACCATCGAGCTATGTTCCTTCCTTGTCACCACGACATCCAAGACTACGTAACCAAGGCTGATCTGGAGCTCTCTTCTTCCTTCCTTGCTCGCACAGTTGTGGACTAGCCCAGGTGCGAAAACCGCGCCTCCTTCTCTGCTAAGACCATCGCGCACTTCCCCCTCCTTCGCGCTAGAAAACGCACCCTTCCCAGTTGTGCAAGTCGCTGCGCCACTACGTCAGCCGGCCACCCAGCAGCGCCGTGGTATCAGCCGCTTCCTTCCTCTGCCAGCCTTCACCAGCCTTGGCTTCCCCTTTTTCTCTCCTTCGTGGTTCCCCTCGGTCTCCTCCCCTATCGCAGTAGTGTCCCCTTCCCTTCTCCATCATCACTTTCGTAGATCCGAAACTCACCCATCACCAGAAAAGCCATGAGAACCCAGCCGTTTGAGTCGTGATCTTCCCCTCCGCCTCGCGGTCTTCCTCCCTCCACCCTCCTGCATGTATCTTTCTCACTCCCTCTCTCTAACTCTCTCCCTTTCTCTTGATCTCTCTGTAAGCGATAGTACTAGTGTACAAATAAGAAATGAAACCTACCCACTCTCGAGACCCTTCTGCCAGCTTCATTTAGTTCCCTTTTTTTTATTTTTCATTTAAGATTAATTGTATGTGGGTTGGTTGAATGGCTTAGGAGTTTATTTGGGCCTTAATGTTTGGCCTAGTTATTAGGTTTGATTTGGGTTGGGGCTATTTATTTGCTTTGTTTATTTTGAGGGGAATTGGGTTTAGTCTTTAGTTTGATTTAGGATCAGATCATAGTCTTTGGTTTAGTCTTTTGGGTTGTTTGATTTTTTTTATTTGTGACGTTTTTTTAGTGAACGATTTAATTATTTACTTGGTTTAATGATTTTTATGTTAAAAGTTTTTTTTAAAAAAAAAAGAAAAAAAGAAAAGAGAAAAATAGTATTCAGGATCATTTTTTTTGTATGGTTACTTTATTTGTTGTGATATTTTATGCAGTTTAATTTGAAGATGTTTTAGTTATTAATGATGTCAATGTTAAAATTAATGTAAAAAAATAATAATAACAAATATGTCTCTTTTCTGTAAATAAATTTTGTTCTTCAAAATATGTTCTTATGCAATGATGAATAATGGTGATTGAGTAGCAAATGTTATCTTCACTATTGTTGAATCATAAGGGTTTACTGAGTAGCTAAATGCTAACTTAAATCCTATACAATGATGGATTTTATTTTCAAGAAATAATCCTCTATAAATTTTTTTATTAATTAAAATCAACCAACACATAAGTATTTTCTATAGAACTACGTGACTTTGAGTTTCCCATTGCACCAGAGGATACGTAGGAGCAAGTGATCCCTGTCAAGTTCAAAATTAAATTTTATTATATTACTTTATTTTGTTTTAGCCTGTAAATATTTATTACTATTGCTGTTTGTAAATATTTATTGTCCTATATTATTATTAGTATTATTTTTAACTTCAACTAATAATCAAATTGTTTTAAATAAGAATGTTAGTTTAGCCGTGACGGCTTGTTAACATAGTTAAACATCTGAGTTGTGACAGCTTGTTAACTCAATATTACGGATATCTGAGCTGTGACAGTTTGGTACTTCGAAATTTTTTCTTTTATAATTTTCTAAAATAAAAGTGTAAATAAATATTTTGAAAGGTTATTAATAATTTGCACAATTCAATTAAGGTAACCGTAGTAATACGGATGTATCAAGGGTGCTGCGAAATGAACTTTTGCCTTTCCCTGTGCATAATGGACTCCCGAATTCAAATCTGGTTTCAAAGATCATTTTCTTTAAATTAAATGGGTTTTCCATTTTTTTCCCAATCAAATAAAATTTGGTGACGACTCCAATCTTAAATAAAACTCATTTTCCGCTGTCCCGTCGTGATCCCGGTTGTGACAAATGGCGACTCCACTGGGGACTGTGAGAGTCAGGCCTATAATAATTGATTGTGCTTATTATTATTATAACCTCATTTTTTTTCTTTTCATTTTATTGTTAGTTGTCCATTATTCTCTTTCTTTTAAATTCTGCTACCATCGTATTTGTATATATTTTTGTATTTAATTCTTTGTGACTACCCTAGGATAGAAGATTTTTATTCTGTTTATTTTTGTTTCTTTCCACTCTAGGATAGAAGACTTTTGTTCTATTGTCTATTTTGCAGATGTTGTCATGGGTAGTTTTAGGATTCCAGGTTTGTATGCTCTCTTCACACACAACACTCACACCTTAATCACACACGAGTGGGGCCCTATACCCGGGTCTGAGTGCAACTTGAGATAGGTAAGAGATTGTGTAGTGGTAGCCATTTTGGATGTTCATCCTGTTTGGTTATCGCAAAAATCTCGTCTAGAGTGTGACTCTTTTGTGAATATTCCACACCTAGCAGTTTACCTGCTGTTGTGGATAATATTCTGAAATGAGCCTTAACTCTAGAGGCCGTAGAACCCTGAGTATAGATCCACCTATTGCAAGATCCCTAGGTCAACTATTGAGCATGCCACAACGTCTTTCTCTCGCAAGGAAGTATGGAAAAATTTTGAATCTGTTAGAGGTGGAAGAACAGGTAGAGGCAATCACAGCATTGGCACAGTACTATGTTCCTCCTCTCCGATGTTTTACTTTTCAAGACTTCCAGTTGGCACCAACTCTTGAAGAATTTGAGCGAATCTTGGGGTTACCACTAGAAGGGGAAAAACCTTATCACTACCAAGGTCATTATCCTTCTTTACATACCGTAGCAAATTGTCTTAAAGGTCAATGTAAGGGATTTGCAGGAAGCTCAAAAGTGTAGAAATGGGACCAATGGATTCTCAAAGGATTACTTGGAAGGACATATGCACCGCTTGGCTGAAGCTGAGGATTGGAACACTTTTTCAGATACACTAGCACTCACTATTTATGGCATTGTCTTGTTTCCAAATATTGAAGGCTTTGTAGACTATGCAGCTATTGATGTATTTCTGGCTCGAAAATTTCATGGTCGTAATCCTGTTCCAGCCCTTTTGGCAGATGTTTATTGTACCTTAAATTTTTGTTATGAGAGGAATGGCAAAAGAATTTTATGCTGTCTACCAATGTTGTATGTATGGGCCACTGCACACATATTCCAAAGAAATTACAAGGCACCTTGTCCGATTGAAGATCTAAAAATGCATTGTATTAAGAAGAAAAGCAGACAAGAATGGGCTCAAGACCTGGCCAAATTAAATGAAAAGGTGATCCGATGGTACCCTTGGTGGGAAGATGAGCAGATTTTGATTTATCAGTGCGGAAGCTTCCCAAATGTACCCCTCATAGGCGCCCGAGGATGTATAAATTACAACCCGGTATTGGTGTTGCGTCAACTTGGTTATCCCATGATGGGACCACCTTTGGAAGCTGTAATCACTCCATTTGTCTTATATTACTTGGACTCTGATGATCTTGGCTTGCTACAGAAAGTTCGATCTGCTTGGAATAATGTTGTCAGGAAAGGAAAAGAATTGGGAGTTAGAAGCTATGCAGTGAAAGAAAGCTACCGTCAATGGGTGAAAAACAGGGCTCAAGAGATTAAGCTGCCATTCAGAACTTTGATAACCGCTCCTCCTACCAAAGAATCATCCTCATATTCTGATGAAAATAAGGGGATCAGAGAAATGAAGGAGAGGCTAGATAAGATCGGGCAAGAAAAGATGCAAATTGAGGTAGAATTGAAAAATGTTCACCACAATTATGCAGTTTTGAAACGAGAAAGTTCCGAAAGAGATCAAATTTTGGAAGGAACAAGTAAGAAGTTGAAGATTGGGCACGACCACATGATGAAGACCAAGGAATGCCTCCAAGCTGCTAATAAAGAGCTAGGGCTTCGAAGGCAAGAGCGTGATCGAGCATTAGCTGAAAACCAACAATTAAAGAAGCTACTTCAAAATGCCAAAATAGCTGAGGAAGCCGCACTAGCAGGAGGGGAACAAATGAAGCAAGAAATGAGAGAGATAAGAAAGGAATACCAGAGGAAGATTGGGGAACTAAAACAATACATGAAAGATGAGACCATGAAATTTCAGGCTGCCTTAGGAGAAGAAAAGAAGAGAGTTACAAATTTCGAATTTGAGGTGCAATGCCAAAGTCATGTCATTCATGAGTTGAAGATTTGTTTTTCAAATTTGGCAGGGCTAGCTAACACAGCAATAGAAGATGTTCCAAGATACTTGGAAATAGCCGAGCAAGAAATTATACCTTTCAAGACCCCAACTGAACTTCGCAACTTTGTCAACTACTGCAAAGATTTGGTTGGAAGGATGAAACAAATAATTGCCAAAAGAAGTTGAAGAGGCATTATCTTTTAGTGATGATGTTTTTAGGGATCGATATCTGGCTTTATGGTGTATCTTTTTTGTCATTTTTGGGAATGGATGTAAAAAAAAAAAATGATCATGATTGTAATATACTCCTATGATGAATGGATGGTTATTTCATTGTTTTGGTCTTATGGCAATATCCATTAAAGATAACTTAGTACCTTTGAACGAGACGCTTTGGGGAGAAGTTGTAACGGAAGATACTCACATCAAGACTCAGCACGATTGACAATCTCTAACAAATTGCAATATTTGTATCTTTTTACTTAAACTATTTTTGAATGCAGGTAAAACATCGCAACCATTAGGTGCCTAAGGAAAGAAGATACCGATCTAACTCGTGTTCATAACACCAGAGCTCGGACCAAGATGGTGGGTGGTAATGGTGACCCAGCTGTAAATACTTCCGAATCGGGAAGAAATTTAAGCCTAGAAGTTAATGCAGTAAGGGGAAGGCTGAATGAAATGTCAATTAATCAAATAAAATTGGAGGAGATGATAAGAGCTATGAAGGAGTCAATTGACTTATTAGGAGCTAATCAAAACCGAGACATTGTGAATACGTCGGTCGATGTACAACCAAATGCTGCAATAATAACTATACCGGGGGCATCAAACGCGACTATAAATGTCACTCAAGGGATGAATGATGGGGATGGGATTCCGAATAACTCTCATGGGCAACCACCACCTACAATGCCATTAGTGATCCCTATTGGAGAAGGCTATCATCCCTTAGAGAATGGTCATACTGATGGACACGGGCATGCTACCTCTATTTGGGAGCCACCTCGTGTTGTCATCCAAAAGCAACCATTTTCCTTGGAGAATAGCCGTGCAGAGGCAGAAAAGGACAAGTTCAAAGAAGAATGGATGAAGAAGATTCAGGATCAAATTAAAGCCATTCAAGGGCCTAGCACTTATGGCTATATGGAGATTGAGCAGCTTTGCCCTCCCATCGACGCAGTGGTGTCGAAGGACTTCAAGATTCCTGACTTCTCAAAGTATGATGGAACGGGTAACCCTCTGTTCCATTTGAAGAGTTATTGCACCAAGATGTCAATCTGGTCTAAAGATGAAAAGTTTCTCATTAGCTTTTTCCGTGAAAGTTTAACCGGACCTGCTCTAGAATGGTATATTCAATTAGACCATTCAAAGATTTCTAGCTGGAGAGAACTGGTGGACCAATTCATGAATCAATACAAGTTTAACATGGAAATATCACCAACTAGAGAACAGTTGAGCACGATGCAGAAAAAGAAGGATGAATCTTTTAAGCAATATGCTCAAAGGTGGAGAGCTTTGGCTACTCAAGTGCAACCACCACTTATCCCATCCGAAATGTGTTCATACTTTTTGGGAACCTTGGGATCTCCTTATATCGGAGCAATGGCAGGAGCAGCATATAAAGATTTCTCTGAGTTGATCACTGCTGGAGAAAGAATTGAGAATCTAGCTAAAATTGGTAAACTTCCCATGAGCAAAAGGTTTCCCACCCAAGAAGAAGGAGACTGATGTGAATTATGTGCAGAGTCAGTAACCCTTTAATTCAAAACATGCACTACTGTACCCAAGACCCCAAACACCACCATACCAAGCCTCAACCACTCCTAACCCATTTTACCAAACCGCACAAACCACAAATACCATCCCATACCCCCAACCACAAGTCAATAACATCCACATACGACCATATCAACCAGTTCGACTAACATATGCTATAACCCAACCATGCATCCTCAAAACTATCTAAACACCATACCACCACGACCAAATGGCCAAAACCAAAGTCGTTCTCGATTCCAAAATTTGCCACCTTTCCATAAACTATCCATTTCAAACGCTGATCTCTTTCAACGATTAGTTGATGCCCACCTGATCTCGGCTTATCCTGTACGCCCATTAGAACCACCATACCCAGCTTGGTATAACCCGAACGTTACTTGCAAATACCACATGGACATAGCAGGGCATTCAATCGAAGATTGTGAAGGCTTCAAGACGGCAGTAAGAAGACTGATTGCTTGTGGTAGACTAGACTTTCAAGAGGAGTCAAAACCAGATATTGTCCATAACCCAATGCCAAATCATGAAGGAGGGGGCTAGGTAAATGCTGTAGAGAAAGAAGAACTCCTAATAAAGAAGGTTTTGAATCTCAGAATACTCATGGAGGAAATTTTGTCGGTCTGAATGAGTCTGGTTACAGTATAACGGCATCTGCTCTAACAATAAGTGAGAATGAGAAATATGATATGAATTCAAGTTGCCTGTATCACCGTGGGGCACTTGGCCATGACATAGAAAATTGGTGGGATTTCAAGGCTCGGGTACAGGGATTACTCAACTTAGGAGTAATACAAGCAAAAAAGGGCCTGAATACCCCTGATGAGGCGAATGTAATTGAACCCTTTATACTTCGAGTACCACCACTTAATGTAGCTCTCAAGCCAGAAAAAGTGGTCATTACTGTCAAGAAACCTATACCATTTGAGTACAAGAGTACACATGCTGTGCCCTGGAATTATGAGACTCAGGTCAAGACGAGTGGAGACATAGGGGAAACCTCGAAGGCTCGAGAAAATGAAGAAGTGATTGGTGTCATGGAGGTAAAAGGAATAACAAGAAGTGGGAGAGTTTATGGGCCCGAAGAGTTGGAAAAAGGGAAGTTTATCAATGGAGGGTATGCTGGAAAATGTTCAGATTCAGAAATGAAGGAAAAAGAAGATGAAGAAGAAGAGTTCCTAAAGATAATGAGGCAAAGCGAGTATGATATTCTAGAGCAATTAAAGAAAACTCTCACCAGAATATCTCTTTTATCATTAATCATGTCGTCAGAACCTCATCGAAAGGCAGTAATAAAAGTTTTGAAGGAAGCTTATGTCAAGCCTGACGTCTCATCGGAAAATGTGGTGAATATGATGGATCTAATGAAACGTGTTAACATGATTACGTTTTCAGATGAAGAAATTGTTTCACAAGTCAACCCACAAGCACTATACATAACCCTCAAATGTAAAGGATACATAGTGCCCAGAGTTCTCATTGATGGAGGGTCGGGATTGAATGTCCACTTTAAGCTATTTATCGATGAGTAAGGATGATATACTGTCACAAATGATGGTAGTGAAAGCTTTTGACGGAGCGAAGAAGAGCATCCTTGGGGAGATGGTGTTACTATTAGAGATTGGCCCGAGCAAATTTGAAGTGTTATTCCAAGTAATGGAAATTGAGTCCGACTACAATATGCTGCTAGGAAGACCATGGATTAACAATGTCGGTGTTGTCCCTTCAACCTTGCATCAAAAGGTTAAATATGTTTAAAATGGTTCGGTCATCACAATCCATGGAGAGAAAGAGATCATAGTATCCAAACCAATGGTATTGCCATATGTTGAAAATGTAGAGCTAGTGGAGAGCAGTTTATGGCATAACCTGGAAGCAGTAGGGCTGAGACAAGAGCAGGATAAGGCCCCAATACAAAATCAAGTAGTGGCTCACATCATGGCCAAGAATGGATATCTGGAAGGAAAAAGACTAGGACCACAGTTGCAAGGCACCCAAACTCTAGTATCGGTGCCAGAGAAGTCTAACCGATTTGGTCTAGGATATAAGACCACTCTGGATGACAAGATGAGTGCCTTGGCTTTGGAACAGGATAGACAAAAAGGGAAAATGAAGCTGATTCCTCACTTGAAGGAGACATTCCCTGGTCCAGCTGAAGTGATTATGGCCGGTGAAGTTTGCTCCCTTTGTTATTTCTCCACCATCAACACCTTGGATGCTGAGAAAATGGAGGAAAACAACAAGATTCATGCTGCCAGCAATAATGAGACGCTGATGAACTGGACAGCTGAACCAATGCTTGATGTTATTGCTGAAAAGTAATTAGTTGGGTTGTGTTATTCAAGAATTATTTATGCTTTTGTTTATGCTATTCAGAGACATCATTTGAATGAATTTGCAAGAATTTCAATAATCTTTCTATATGTTTTCCATTTGCCTCGTGTCTGTTTCTATTCCTTTTGTTTTATCTTTTTCCGTTATGTTTTTCCCTTACCACTTCTAGCTCGGTAATTTGCGTTTCCCATGCTGTTTTATAATCCACCATTTGATTTAGCATTTCAATCCACTGCAATTACTTTCCAGGAATTTGAATGTCATAGAAATTTTGCCACATGAAAAGGAATTTGGGAGCTTATCAATTGATTCTCTTGCTGCAATTTACTGTAATAACCATGAGTCCGAAGATGACGAAGAAGTTGTTGAGCAGTTTTCAAACCTACTGGAATACTCAGAAAAAGGATTTGGTTTAGACAATGAGGTGATCGAGGTGATTAACATGGGCACTGAAGAAGAAAAGAAAGAGCTGAAAATAGTGGGAAATCCCGAACGCTCAGAAATGATTGCATTGTTTAAAGACTTCCTTGATATGTTTGCATGGTCTTATCGTGATATGCCAGGATTAGACCCGGAGATTTCTTCACATAAGATCCCTTTGTATTCAGAAACTGAGCCGAAAAAGCAAAAGTTGAGAAGAATGCGACCTGACATGTCATTGAAAATAAAAGAAGAAGTGACTAAATAGCTGGAGGCTGGATTTTTGGAGGTATCAAGACACACTGATTGGGTGGCCAACATTGTACCTGTGCCTAAGAAGGATGGAAAAGTCAGAATGTGTGTTGATTATTGGGATTTAAATAAGGCTAGTCCAAAAGATGATTTTCCTCTCCCACACATTGATGTCCTTGTTGATAATACAGCTGGAAATCACCGATTTTCGTTTATGGATGGATATTCTGGGTATAATCAGATTCCCATGGATAATCATGATAAAGGAAAAACTACTTTCATAACTCCGTGGGGAACATTTTGTTATACTCTCATGCCATTCGGATTGAAGAATGCCGGTGCCACCTACCAATGTGCTATGGTCGCATTATTCCATGACATGATGCATAAAGAGATTGAAGTGTACGTAGATGATATGGTCGCCAAATCTAAGGAGGGAGAAAGTCATGTGACAAGCTCACAAAGCTGTTCGAGAGGCTCAGAAAATATAAGTTACGATTAAACCCTAATAAATGCATTTGTGGAGCTTCTACAGGGAAATTACTAGGATTCATTGTTAGCAGAGAAGGGATAAAAGTGGACCCTAACAAGGTGAAGGCGATACAAGAAATGTCTCCCCCCCGAACTGAACGAGAAGTGAGAAGTTTTCTTGGAAGGCTCAATTACATTGCTAGATTTATTGCCAAATTGACTAGTACTTGTGAGCCTATACTCAAGCTGCTGCAAAAACATCAACCTGGGGAGTGGAATGAAGAATGCCAAGAAGCTTTTGATAAAATAAAAGCTTATTTAATGACGCCTCCAATTCTAGCCCCACCTGTACCAGGCCGTCCTTTAATATTGTACCTCACAGTGTTGCCCACATCTCTTGGGGCAATGTTAGGACAATATGATGAGTCTGGAAAGAAAGAGCAGGCAATTTATTATCTGAGCAACAAGTTTAATGACTGTGAATCCCGTTATCTGGCGATTGAAAAGACTCGTTGTGCATTAGTGTGGGCATCCAAGAGGTTGAGGCAGTACATGCTATACTATACTACCTGGTTAATTTCTCGAATGGATCCATTGAAATACATATTTGATAGTCCTCATGTTTCGTTGAGAATGTCAAAATGGCAAGTAATGCTGTCTGAATTTGATATCAAATATGTGACTCAGAAGTCCATCAAGGGAAGTGCAATTGCTGATCATCTAGCTGAATATCCTCTTGAGGATATACAGCCTATCATGCCGGAATTCCCCGATGGTGGGGTGTTAACAGTGGAAAAAGATGAGATAGAAGAGGAGAATGTATGGAAAATGTATTTTGATGGGGCTGTCAATATGAATGGATGTGGAATAGGAGTGGCAGTGGTATCACCAGCTGGAAAGCAGTACCTATTCTCCATCAAACTAGACTTTGAATACACCAACAACATTGCAGAGTATGAAGCACGTGCAAATGGTTTGCAAGTTGCAATTGACTTGGGAATCAAGGAACTAAAAGTCTTTGGGGACTCTGCACTCATAATCTACCAAGTTAATGGGGAATGGCGTACAAAGGATCCGAAATTGATATCGTATCAGAAGTACTTGTCTCGATTAATTGAGCACTTTGACGATATATCATTCCCCCACTTGACTCGAGACAATAATCAATTTGCAGATGCTTTGGCGACCTTGGCTGTGATGACTAAATTGGAGGTCCACGCAAATGTACAACCTATTCATGTAGAGGTGCAAGATGAACCGGTGTACTATGACAACGTGGAGATTGAGCCAGATGGTCGACCATGGTATCATGACATCAAACAGTACATTCAAAAAGGAGAATATCCGACTGGAGCAAATGAAGTGTAAAGAAAAACAATTCGACGATTGGCCATGGCCTTTTTCCTAAATAGTGAAGTCCTTTACAAGCGGAATCATGACACTACTCTCCTTAGATGTGTAGATGCTCATGAAGCTCGAATGATTATGACTGAGATCCACGAAGGAATCTGTGGAACCCATGCTAATGGGCATATGATGGCACGCAAGATACTAAGAAGTGGATATTATTGGTCTACCATGGAGAACGATTGCATCAGTTATGTTCGAAAGTGTCACAAATGTCAAACATATGCAGATCGAGTCAATGCTCCTCCAGTTCCATTACACAACATGGTATCTCCTTGGCCTTTCTCAATGTGGGGTATGGATGTCATCGGCCCAATTAATCCCAAGACATCTAATGGCCATCGTTTCATTTTGGTTGCAATTGACTATTTCACAAAGTGGGTGGAGGCTGCTTCATACGCCAATATCACACAGAAGGTGTTCATCAGATTTATCAAAAAAGACATCATATGCAGATATGGGATTCCAGAAAGAATTATGCCGAAGTTCAAAAGTTCTTTGAGACTTTCAAGATCAAGCATCACAACTCAGCTCCTTATAGGCCTCAAATGAATGGTGCAGTTGAAGCTGCAAATAAGAATATCAAGAAAATCATCGCCAAGATGGTGGTGAATTACAAAGACTGGCACGAAATGCTACCATATGCTTTGCACGCATATCGAACCAATATACGGTCAAACACAGGAACAACGCCTTTCTCATTGGTATATGGAATGGAAGTTGTATCTCCTATAGAAGTGGAAATCCCATCATTAAGGGTTCTAATGGAGGCTGAGTTGGGAGAATCTGAATGGGTAAAGACTCGATATGAACAGCTGAACATGATAGAAGAAAAAAGGTTGGCAGCTATTTGTCATGGCCAGTTGTACCAAAGCAGAATAGCTAAGGCTTTTAACAAGAAAGTCCATTCTAGAGATTTTTATCCAGGAGATTTGGTTCTGAAGAAAATTCTCTGTAATCAAGAAGATGCACGGGGAAAATGGGCTCCAAGTTATGAAGGTCCTTACATTGTCAAGCAAGCGTTCTTAGATGGAGCATTGATTTTGCAAAACATGGATGGACAAGAATTGTCTAAACCAATTAACACTGATGCAGTCAAAAGGTTTTATGCTTGAAGGATGTTGAAAAAGCCCGTTAGATTGAAAACTCGAAAGAGCGACCTAGGCAAAAGTTAGGGCAAAAAGGTAAGCATCATCTCAAGCAACCTACACTGGGGCAGTTTTTAGTGTTGAATTTGTCCATTGAATCAAGCTGACCAAGACTAAAACTGGGGCAATTTTTGGAAAGAAAAGGTTTGAAGATATCATCAAAGATCATGGCTATGGTGTTCAACTTGCTGTAAGAAATTGATTGAATGAGCCACAAAGAACCGAAACTAGGGCAAAATTTCATGTCTTTCATAATCTTGTCTTTCAGTTTTGTGTTGTTACTTTTTCTTTTTTTTTCAAACATCTTGTCATCCAATACACCAAGCAATAAAGATGTCTATTCAGCCAATCTTTTCATTTCCTCTTTAAATGCATATTCATTTATGATGTCTCGAGTAAGCATAAATTTAAGTTTAAAGTTATACAACCTAACAATGCTTACAACAATGCATCCATGGCTAGCATCACACCAAGAAAATTCAGAAGTTTCAGTCAAACTTGGCGGAAAAGCAAAAAAGGAGAAGGGAAAGAAGTAAGCAAAGTTATAGAAGAAAAGAAAGTTTATGCCAGAAAGTCCAGCGCGTGAATTACTAGTTTGATCGGTTATAGTCTTCCTTGAGGTTTGCTTGATTTGGTTACGATTAGTTTTTCTGAAATAAACTAAAAATTGATGACTTGTGCATATAACCTGGAAAAAAGATAATGTGAAAATCGTTGTTTTCCATGATTCATTTTCATGTCAGTCTCAGATTGCCAATTTACATTTCAGTCGGCCTCAGATTGCCACCATTTAATTTTCTAGCCGGCCTTAGATTGCCAATTTACGTTTCATGTCGGCCTTAGATTGCCATTTACATTTTCAGTAGGCCTCAAATTGCCAATTTACATTTCATGTCGGCCTCAGATTGCCAATTTAATTTTCTTGTCAGCCTCAGATTGCCACCATTTAGTTTTCCTGTTGGCGTCAGATTGCCAATTTACTTTCATGTTGGCCTCAGATTGCCACCATTTAATTTTCCAGTCGGCCTCAGATTGCCACTTTTATTTTCATGTCGGCCTTAGATTGCCAATTTACATTTCCTATCGGCCTCAGATTGCCAATTTACATTTCATGTCGGCCTCAGGTTGCCATTTATTTTTCAGTTGGCCTCAGATTGCCAATTTACATTTCATGTCGCCCTCAGATTGCCAATTCACTTTACTTTCCTGTTGGCCTCAGATGCCAATTTACATTTCAGTCATCCTCAGATTGGCTTTGCTTTTAATTTCCTGTCATTGTTGACCTGTACCCAATTGGTCACAAGACTTCTTAATTTCATGTCACATGTTGACCTGTATTCAATTGGTCACAACATTTTTAATTTCCCATCAGCTTTTGCTTATACAGATGAATTTAATATTTCTTGCCACTCATACATCTTGGTTTTTTATTTGCATCATTGCATTACATATGCCTCTTATGAGCATTTAGTTTCTTTCACCATTTGACTTTAGTTTTTCTTGCTGTTTGCATTTCATGCATTGTCGACCAAAATTGATGTTCATGTCTTTACTCATCCCTTATAAAGACAATACTTAAAACTTAGGTTTTTCATATTCTTCTTATAAGGAATAAGTAAAGAGGGGCAACTGTGAACACCCAATTTTGTCCGATCCTTTAAATAAAATTCCGAATTTTGGATATTTACTTGGCAGACTCATTGTGCATTTCTTTGAAAAAAAAAATTCAAAAGTACCAGACACTAACCCGTGATGCAACACAACAAACAAAGCAAAAGGAAAAAAGGAAAAAAAAGAAGTCAAGTAACAGGATGGCAACATCATGATCATGTCCTTCCTCACTCATTGCAAGAAGATAAATTTTCTTTCGGTTGTGATGAGTTGGGAGCCTCACAGCCAACCTGTAAAGGTGGAAAAGTCAATGATTTTGAAGGTCCATTTATACCCATTAGTGACAACAAAAGAAAAGACTAGAGGAGACTCCTTCGGGATCATTGCACAGAACCTACGCTCCTCCACCTTCATCCCGAACCAAAAATTATCATCATCATCTGTGCATAAACCATCCCTCTACATCATTAAAAAAAAAAACCTTCATCCTCTCATATTGCTAAACCAATATAATCCTTCAACCTTTGCTATCACAGGGGTCACCTGGAGTCACCACATAACCCGTATCATCATGCCTTTCATCATTATCATTTTCTCAACAAACACAGCCACAACACCACATTCCATCACTATCATCACATACCCTCACTCATGAACAATCTCAAACGATAAAAATCACAGAAAGAAACCATCCTCATTCAGTAAAAAACTAGTCACAACCATTATTACTTCAACACATCAAAAGAAAGAAGAAGAGAAGGGAAGAACCCGCGGCAGACTCACTCATCACCGCTGGGAATGCCGCCGTCGTGAACTGCCTCTTAGCTTGCCATCGAGCTACGTTCCTTCCTTGTCGCCACGACATCCAAGACTACGGAACCAAGGCTGATTTGGAGCTCTCTTCTTCCTCCCTTGCTCGCACAGTCGCGGACTAGCCTAGGCGCGAAAACCTCCTTCTCTGCTAAGACCATCGCGCACTTCCCCCTCCTTTGTGCCAGAAAATGCACCCTTCCCAGTTGTGCAAGTCGCTGCGCCACTAAGTCAGCCGGCCACCCAGCAGCGCCGTGGTATCAGCCGCTTCCTTCCCCTGCCAGCCTTCACCAGCCGTGGCTTCCCCTTTTTCTCTCCTTCGCGGTTCCCCTCGGTCTCCTCCCCTATCGCAGCGGTGTCCCCTTCCCTTCTCCATCATCACTTTCGTAGATCTGAAACTCACCCATCACCAGAAAGCCATGAGAACCCAGCCGTTTGAGTAGTGATCTTCCCCTCCGCCGCGCGGTCTTCCTCCCTCCACCCTCCTGCATGTATCTTTCTCACTCCCTCTCTCTAACTCTCTCCCTTTCTCTTGATCTCTCTGTAGGCGATAGTACTAGTGTACAAATAAGAAATGAAACCTACCCACTCTCGAGACCCTTCTGCCAGCTTCATTTAGTTCCCTTTTTTTTATTTTTCATTTAAGATTAATTGCATGTGGGTTGGTTGAGTGGCTTAGGAGTTTATTTGGGCCTTAATGTTTGGCCTAGTTATTAGGTTTGATTTGGGTTGGGGCTGTTTATTTGCTTTGTTTATTTTGAGGGGAATTGGGTTTAGTCTTTAGTTTGATTTAGGATCAGATCATAGTCTTTGGTTTAGTCTTTTGGGTTGTTTGATTTTTTTTATTTGTGACATTTTTTTAGTGAACTTAAATCCTATACAATGATAGATTTTATTTTCAAGAAATAATCCTCTATAATTTTTTTATTAATTAAAATCGACCAACACACAAGTATTTTCTATAGAACTACGTGACTTTGAGTTCCCTATTGCACCAGAGGATACGTAGGAGCAGGTGATCCCTGTCAAGTTCAAAATTAAATTTTATTATATTACTTTATTTTGTTTTAGCCTGTAAATATTTATTACTATTGCTGTTTGTAAATATTTATTGTCCTATATTATTATTAGTATTATTTTTAACTTCAACTAATAATCAAATTGTTTTAAATAAGAATGTTAGTTTAGCCGTGACGGCTTGTTAACATAGTTAAACATCTGAGCTGTGACAGTTTGATGTTTAAAATTTTCAAGCCAAAATTAAATTTTCATAATTTGCATTACTTAATTTTTTTTTAAACGCATTTTTATTCTTTAAAATTTAAGTTAGTCATTTACTTGTTAAATATTTTATTATGAATAAAATATTAATTTAGCCGAGACGGCTTGTTAACTGAATAATTTGGACATCTAAGTTGTGACAGCTTGATGTTTCAAATTTTCAAGTTAAAATTAAGTTTTATGATATTATTTTATTCTATTTTGCATGAAAATATTCTTGTTCTTCATTATTATTATTGTAAATATTTAATTATTTAATTATTTATTTATTTGTTATTATTATTATTATCCTCATTTTTCTTTATTATCTTAATTTAAGTTAATCATTGAAATGTATATATTGTATTTCAAATAAAGATGTTAATTTAGCTGTGACAGCTTGTTAACTCAATATTACGGATATCTGAGCTGTGACAGTTTGGTACTTCGAAATTTTTTCTTTTATAATTTTCTAAAATAAAAGTGTAAATAAATATTTTGAAAGGTTATTAATAATTTGCACAATTCAGTTAAGGTAACCGTAGTAATACGGATGTATCAGGGGTGCTGCGAAATGAACTTTTGCCCTTCCCTGTGCATAATCGACTCCCGAATTCAAATATGGTTTCAAAGATCATTTTCTTTAAATTAAATGGGTTTTCCATTTTTTTTCCCAATCAAATAAAATTTGGTGGCGACTCCAATCTTAAATAAAACTCATTTTCCGCTGTCCCATCGCGATCCCGGTTGCGACACCGGGGTTGACCCCAAACATCCAAGTGGACTTATTCCAATATCCCCTTACCATTGTGTTTGCAATAATTGAATTTCACCCATTTATGCTTTCCAAATACACAGTTTTCACATAAACAAAGTTTACAATTCTTCAGTCCTTTCAGCAAGCCTCTGCCATCAAGTATGATAATTCCTTTCTCACTTATATGACCAAGCCGCATGTGCCATAACCGTGTAGCATTATCATTTCTTTTAGAGGATAGAACAACAACAGGTCCATCAACTGTGCTTCCTAGTAATTGATAGATCCCACCCTGCAGCTTTCCTTTCAATACCACCATTGAGCATTTGATCACCTTCAAGAAACCACCTTCTCTAGTGAACTTTTACCTCGATTGTCAAGGGCACTTAATGAGATCCAGTTTCTACTCAGTTGTAGAACATGCCATGCCTGAAATGTCTTTTTAGTACCATCATCCAAATTTAGGATCCAATCATTTCTCATGTCACCAGTGAATACTGTCAAGGCCGAACCAGCATCATCATCACTATCATCAAAACTTTCAATTGTTATGTTGGTAAAATCCCCTGATTTTCTTTTCTCTCTAGGCAAATTCTTTTGATATGTCTCGTCTGATGACAATAAAATCACTTTACAGACTTGTTCTTTTTGGAATTTGATCTTCTCTTGTTTTGGTTTCCCGATCCTCTTTCTTGACTACAACATCTCGTCATGAACAACCCATCTGCAGGACCTTCAGCACTGGGTGCGGATTCAAACTTCTAATATTCCTTTATCATCAATGATTCTTTGATATTTTTATTGAAGATATCGAACCTACCATAAAGTATGGTATCATAGAAGTTATCATAAGACAAAGGTAGTGAAGTTAACAAGATCATGATTTGATCAACATCTTCAACTTTAATTCCAACTACTCCAACATTAGAGATCATTCAATTGAAGTTGTCTTTATGCTATTGCATTGATTTTCCTCCTGAATATTTGAATGTGTACAACCGCTTCCTCTGATAAAGCTTGTTGGACAAGGTCTTTACAAAATATTTTTTTTTCCAAAGCTTCTATAGTGAATCAGTGATCTTGTCTTCCATGACTTCTCGCAGGACATTGTCTACAAGACTCAACTATATTGTACTCCATGCTTTGACCATCATCTCCTCCTTTTTGTCATCATATAATGACCCTGGCAATTTTCTATGCCCTCCAATGCCATTGCAATATCTTGTTGATCTAGCAATGCCTGAAGTATCAGTTTTCGTAGTACAAAGTCATTGAACCCGTCAAATTTCTTCACTTCAAATTTTGGCGCTGACATCTTGGATTTAAAATCAAGTGGCTTTGATACCACTTGTTAGGGAATATTAGAGTTGTGTACACCCCAGGTATAGTAAATACTTTATGGATGTGAAAAAAAATGAGCCCAAATTTTTGGAGATTAACGAATAAAATAAAGGATGTGAATAGTATTTCATAGTGGGACTCATTTGTCACTATTCACACTAACAAAAACATATTAAGAGAACTACGCACCAAATTTTAATATGGAAACCTCCTATAATTTTGAGGAAAAAACCACAGGCCAAATTTTGTAAGTATTCTACTATATTTGAAGAATAATTATAATATAGTGTATCCTCAATGAAACTCTATTATACTACAATTTATAGTATTATAGAGGTCTAGAGAATACTCAAACCCTAGTATATACTCACACTATACTCTTGAAATTTTTTTATATGTACTCTATGTTTTTCTCTCACTACAAGTAGCTTACTTTGTTTTTTTCTTAAAGCTAAAACTACTTTAACTTGGGACGCTTTTCACAATTGTAGTCTCACTTTATTTATAATGGTTTAGGAGTCATTGTGCGATCAACACACAATAACTCCACATGTATTTCGTGCTTTCGGTGGAAGGAGGAAAATTTTCTTCCTCTTCACTTTGGCGGTTGCTCACATGCCTACCTTGATCAATGCCTATGGTAGCCATATGTGATTGTGCAATAGCAACATGGCATTTGGCAAAAAAGGCCCCACAAGAGCTTTGTGAAATGGTGTTCCTCGCCTTGCTTCCTCCTCTGCCATCACTATTGCTATTGCCACCGCCATCTCTCCCGTTCATCTGCCGCCCCCTTCGCCGGCACAATGCCAATCTTCACCTCTAGCCATCGCATCTCACGAGCAAGGAATCTCCAGTGATATGCTCTGTCCTCAAATAGTTCTTAAGGTTTACTTCTCACTATATGTGCACCACCGTCCCCTCCACGCAATCACAACATCCCTCCTTCCCAGCTTCCTGCTTATTTCGTCATCCAAAATCGCGACGTATCCCGTTTAGTTGGCCCCCTCGCTCCACATCCTATGTCGCCATGTCGACCCTCTTGAAGAAGCTCGGGATGTTGATGTTTGCCATCACGTAGAAGTACATTGACCACCATGTACCCCAAGTGGCCCAAATCCAGGGCCTCAAATAACTCCTTAGGAGGGTACTTATAACTGTCGCAGTACTTGGAGTAAAGGTCATAGTAGAAGGAGTCGTAGCAGGCCTGCACCATCTCCCCATACCATTGAAAGGGAGGAGTACCTAGAAAAGAAAAGAAAGCCACAGGAGATAAACTCGTGTATCCCTTTACCCAAAGCTCCATTTTCCAAATTTCAATTTATTACCTCAATTCCATCACAACTCTTGAAACAATCACACCCACCCTTGGTAGCAACCCAATCCCTTTTGTGTAGTGGAGATAGATGTTTGATTCTTGATTTAGCAACTTGGAAAAATGATTTAGCAACTTGGAAAAATCAAAGTTTTAGCTTCCAAACTCATTGTTCACACATAGGGAAGACTAGAGAAGAAAGGATGTGAGGAGGAAGAACGAAAACCAACAAGGAAAAGGGGTAAAAAAAAATAGTTTTCTAAATAATGTGATTTGGCCATATTATATTTTGGCTTAGTAACATTTTTAAAATGTGGTTAAATGACAATACATGCTTTAGGCATTAACTGCAAAAGACACATGAGTAATTGCCTTAAACTTTGTGACAAAAGCAAGCTGCTATTTCTGACACAATCTGACGGAGTAGTACACCGAGGAAAAATTGCGACCCTGCATTCTTCCTCTGGAACGAAACGGGATAATGACTATTTTGTAACAAATCATCGTCCAAATTTTGTATTTTATATATTTTTATTTTATTTTATTTATTTATTTTTGTGAGAACCAATGTCCAAATTGAGCATACACACAACAAAATCTTACATTGCTAGTAACGCATGCAATAACTAACAACGCATCTCACCATTTCATTTTCCCATCTTATCCGTTGGCATTCTCTCCGCATAAGGTCGTTGTGCCTCTGTTTCCGAAACACATACACAACAACGCAGGATGGCCGAAGTGAGGAACAAGCAGGTGATTCTAAAGGATTATGTCACTGGCTACCCAAAGGAATCCGACATGGACATAGTCGACGGTACAATCACGTTGAAGGTTCCAGAAGGTTCCAGTGATGTCCTTCTCAAGAATCTCTATTTGTCCTGTGATCCATACATGCGATTCCTCATGAGCAACGCCAGTCCTAGTGGATCTCCTTCCTTTTCCCCTGGCTCTGTAAGTCATAAAATTTTATTCTTTTTTATTTTTTTTTTCCAATTTTGTTTTGCCTCGAAAGAGTTTTCTTTGCGTCCTGAAAATTTTGTTTGAGAATACGAAGGAATTGCTTCATATTGAAAATTGTGTTGCGTAGTTTAGATATGGGTGTGTTTGGTTGGCTAAATAATGGGGGAAATTTTTCATGCGTGAACATTTAAAGTTCATCCATAAAATTTTACTCTCATTCTTTTCGTCTAATTAAACCTACCGAGTTGTGATATTTGAATGTTAATCCACCACTGGGGAACTCAACCTATTAATGGTTGGGAATTTATCTTGATAAATGGGTAAATCATAAGTTATAATATTATCACCTCGATTTTTCAGTCATATGCGTTTAAAATTTCCAGCCATATACATAAATTCTCAAACATGACAAGCCACTAGGGCTATGTTTAGATTGGTTGAGTTGGGAGAAGTAGAATGAAGCAGAGTGATATTTTGATCTTTATTCATTGTTTGGATAGCAGATATAGATGGACTCTATTCCATTCATTCTTCTCAACTTTCTTCTATTCCACCCAACTCTACCAATCTAAACATAGCTTAAGATTGGTCTCGTAATGAGAGGTTTGGATAGTATATATGAGATCTTAGTTTCAAACCTTATTGTGATTGGTATAATTTTTGAAGTTTTTTTTAAAAAAAAAAACACTCACATGACACCATGTCGTTCTCAAATTCGATTCCCCACACATTAATATGTGTATTCCCCAGTGGTCGATGGACATATATTCTGAGCATAAAGAAATAACATTTATCTAGTTTCTTGTTATCCTGTTAAGATTCTGCTGTCACTCAATTGGCTAGCTAGGGGTGCATGTGGATAAACATTTGAAAAATTGCTGTAAGATTAATATTTAAAAGTATCTTTTGAAAAGGTTTTTTTTTTCCCCTAAGTAACTTGTATTGTGCTTCGTAAAAATACAACAATGGTTATTCTTAATTTTTTTAATAATCTTATGTAAATAATTTTCACAAATTTAAGAAAAAATTTCTTAAAAGTATATATATATTTTATCGAATAAGCACAAACAATGGCATTCTAGAATTTCAGTAATCGTAAATACATTTTACTGATATATTTATATAGGTACTAATTGTTGACTAATTGTTGTAGCCATTGAGAGGATATGGTGTGTCTAAAGTCATTGAATCTGGAAATACAGCTTATAAGAAAGGAGATTTGGTGTGGGGGATTACTAATTGGGAAGAGTACAGCTTGGTCCCTGCAGATCAAGTACATTTCAAAATTGAGCACAGTGATGTTCCACTTTCTTACTACACTGGAATTCTTGGTATGTTTTCAATCATTTCATTTCATTACCAATTCTTAGTGAAAATGATGCTCTTGATGTCAGAATGATCTGCTAGCCTCAACTTATGAAGTTTTCAATGCAATAAAAGGGTGTATTAAGTGTCTAGCATCATTAAGATAACAGGTAACTATCAAGGTCTGTTTGACCGGAGGATAAAAATGAGGATTAAAATGTTATGAATGAGATATATGTATAATTTTATAAGTTTATCCATGGAGTTTTTATTCTCATTTATACTCATTAACCAAACACATTATAAGAAAACTACTGCCTAGGAAATGGTTGTCTGGATGTTTGCTTCCCCTCTTCTTCTTCTTTTTTTATTTGTCGTTCAATGAAGTCTATATGGCTGAAATTGTTCCTTTATGCACCATTGTATATGCCTAACCTGCATTGTTTCGGAGGAGACAAAATATTTTATTCCCTTTATACTCATTTTGTAACCAATAGCTCACTACTTTTGTTTTTCAGACTGTCACATCCATATCTCTGTAATACTTCTCAGACTATATTTGTAATACTGCATCTTTTTTTGTTGTATTCTCAAGGCATGCATTCTGCTTCTTGGGAATGAATGTTAGTTGTATAATTTTCCCTCATTTTATTCTGCCATTTCATCCATGTTTTTCTTCTTTGAACACAGGTATGCCAGGAATGACTGCTTATGCTGGTTTCTTTGAAGTAGGCACTCCCAAGAAAGGAGAGAAAGATTTTGTTTCACCGCTTACAGTGCAGTTGGTCAACTTGTAGGCCAGTTTGCTAAATTGACTGGTTGTTATGTCGTTGGAAGTGCTGGAAGTAAGGATAAGGTAATTTCTCTAATTATTTGTGTCATAGGTGGAAGCATAAATGATAAATCAGTGTCATACTCTTCCATATTTCTTGTGCTCTTCAAAGTATTACTAATTTCTAAGCTGTATTCAGTCACGACTAGATATCCATTCTCAATTGAAACTCAGACATTTGGCATACTTGTAGGTTTTTCCATCATTGTAAATGGAATGAAAATACATGAAGTTTAAAAGTCAAAAATTACCATTCTGTGATGTGTTTCATACCTCACAAAAGCTTAATACTATGTGTTTCAATGCTCAAGTATGTTTGTAAATGTATCCTATTATATTATATTGTATATCCAACCCCCAGGCTCTAGCTTCATTCAAAAAAGGAAGAACATGAAACCTATGAAGAGAATTGTGGTATAAACCGGTGGTAGTCCGTGTGTTAATCTCAAATTTTTAATGCAATGTGTTGTAAGGGAGTACTACAATTGCCAAGGAATGAAATCCACTCAATTCACTTTTTGTCACCGGCAAAAGTACTTGGTCCTCATCTCACTTGAATGTATTTAACCACAACCAGGTGGATCTATTGAAGAATAAATTAGGATTTGACGAAGCTTTCAACTACAAAGAAGAGCCGGACCTTGATGCGACTTTGAAAAGGTCAGTATTTAAACTTCTGTGATGCAGAAGTTTTAGTTTAATTTGTTAATGGATTTAATTTTGTTGCACTACATGCAATCAAATCTTCTCATGTGCATGATTTCTGAAGAAGTGGGGCGAGAATTAAACTTGTTTTGTTGATATGTCATATATGATTGTATAATTGTAAAAAATTTATACTACTGGTGCATGAAAATTAATCTTTTCTTTGTGGCAACAAAAAAGTTAAGTTACTGCACTTAGTAACACCGTACATAGCAGTGACTTAGGTCCTGTTTGGATACAGGGGCTGTGACTTTTTATAACTTCTAGAAAGTCAAAAGTTACACTACTAGTGTTTACTTGTGACTTCCTGAGAAGTTATTCTACTAGCTTCTTAGAACTTAAAACAGGGGACTTCTACTTTCTGTCAAAGTTATTCTGTGTGTAATTTTACATCTGCACTAATTGCACATGTCGCTATCTCACATCATTTCGTCCCAGGTTTTTTTGTTTATTATCTTTTATTCATTTTATCAATTTCTTATTAATACTATGTGTTTATTATAAAGCATTTTTATTATAAAAGCGTAATACTATGTGTTTCATGTATTTTTTTATATGGAAGTAAGGATAAGGTAATTTCTCTAATTATTCGTGTCATACGTGGAAGCATAAATGATAAATCGGTGTCATCTCTTCCATATTTCTTGTGCTCTTCAAAGTACTACTAATTTCTAAGCTGCATTCAGTGACGATTAGATTTCCATTGTCAATTGAAACTCAGACATTTGGCATACTTCTAGGTTTTTCTAGCTTTGTAAATGGAATAAAAATACACTAAGCTTAAAAAGTCAAAGGAGCTTATATGTCAAAAATCAAAATTTACCATTCTGTGATGTGTTTCATGCCTCATAAAAGCGTAATACTATGTTTATTACAAGAGTAATAAAATGTGTACAACAAGATTATATAATAAATATATATCATACATCTTATCACCATTAGATATAATTAGTGAGTGGAATGAGTGGGGATCACTCATCACATCTAATGATTGTAAGGTGTGTGGTATATATTTGTTGTAAATATAACATTATTCTTATTATAAAGCATCTTTGACTTTATCAATTGGAGGCAAAAATGACATTTGACATAAAGAATTTTGACGCTATTTTTAGTGATGTTTCAATTTCGTCTTAGGAGTTTCTTTTGTTTCAATTTCACTCCTACTGTTTTGATAATATTTCTATATTGTCTTTTTTGATAACACCGTAAATTTTACTAACAAATACTAGTTATTTGGTTTTAAAATATTCATTATTATCTTAAGTGGAGCCTTATTAAACAAATTGAAACTCTATTTTTGTCTTATCTTCCTTATTGAAATGAATTTGATCTTATTTATAGACAAATTTTAACTACAATAACTAAAGTTTAATGGATTGAGGATGAAAATAAAGTTTAAATTTTGTATATACAACAAGACATCTGTATAAGATAAAATTGTATACGTTTGAGTTAGATCAACAATTTTCATTAAAAAAAAATTGATATTATTATCAAATAGGACAACATCAAGACTTTATCAAAACATTAGGGAAGAAAGTGAAACAAAAAAAAATTGTTTGGGACGAGATTGAAATATTACTAAAAGATGAGGGATAAAAATAGAGCTTTCACCTTCGATTTTTGTTTTATTTTTATTCTTAATGTCTAATGTTATTTTTGCCTCTAATTTGATAGTTATCCTGTAAATATAAAGTCAAAATTATTGTGCCAAAAAAATTAATACAATCACCATAGATTTAGTTAAGGAAGTTTGTATTATTCGATATAAACAAATAAATTAAAAAAATAAAAGTAATTAATAGAAATTCAATTATTAAATTATTAACGTGATAATAATTTTAAAATAAAAGTTATAAGTTAAATATTTGAACGATGTCAAGTCAAATAATCTTTTTAAAAAATAAAAAATTCAAAATTTTTTTAATAATCAACAAAAAGAAAATATGTTTCCTATAAATAAAAGCTTTTTTAGAGTTATGTAACCAAACACTACAAACTCAAAATAAACATTTTTATCATTGAATAACCAAACACAAAATAACTTAAAAGCTACTTCACATATAAGGTTTTTTACTAGAAGTACCTTTTACATAAGGCTTAATTAAATTTTTGGCAAAAAGGACCCTAATGGTTGTCATCAATTTACAAATCAGGTGCTTTCCTGAAGGCATTGACATCTATTTTGAGAATGTTGGTGGCAAGACACTTGATGCTGTACTCTTGAATATGAGAATTCATGGGCGCATTCCTGTCTGTGGGATGATCTCACAGTATAATCTTACTCAACCAGAAGGGGTAACAAATTTGGCAAGTATGATATACAAGCGGGTTCGGATGCAAGCTTTTGTAGTTACCGATTTCTATCATCTTTATCCCAAGTTCTTGGAGTTTCTTATGCCTCATATCAGAGAAGGGAAGGTTGTGTATGTGGAAGACATAGCTGAGGGCCTTGAGAATGGCCCTGCAGCCTTGATTGGCCTTTATAGTGGTCGCAATTTCGGTAAACAAGTGGTGGTTGTTGCTCGTGAGTGAAAAGCTTAAGCTCTTTTCGTATGTTGTTATCCTTTTGATCTCAGACTTTGTATGGAAAATTAGGCCTTCTTTGTATGGTCTGCCTAGTCATGTCCCTGGAGCATGTTGCTTATGGTTGTCCTGCAAGTATCACTTAAGTGACTTGTTAGAATGAAAAAATATTTCATATTGCAGTTTGTTTGCCTATGATTTTCATATATCGATGGTGAAAGTGAAAGTTTATTTTTGATGTTTTTCATTGTTCTTAAAACGAAGATAATTATTGGAGAAATAGAATTTTTATTTAAATTTATTTGTTAGAATGATGTAGCTAATTAGATATCTAAATGGCCAAGTTAGTCATATTATTTTTTTTATCTAATGATCACTGTTGAGAGGATCAGTCTAGGGGCAATAGTAAGGTTGCTCTCTTATGACCTAAGGCCAAGATGTATCCTCGTCATTTGCATGATTTTCTCATTTGGTTAATTAGTATGTTAATCATATTGTTAGGAATTTTAAGTTTTTGAATTCACAATTATCCAATAAGATTCGGTTGTAATAGCTCTTAGAGCTCTTAGCTTTTCGTTATTACTTTTATGTAACAAATTCAGCTACTTAATATAGTTACAATCTCTTGCTCGTATTTTGAACTGTGTATGCTGCTTCACTACATTTATATGGTATCAATTAAGGCTTAGGAAAGCAGAGATAAGATTGTATATATCTTCCCTCTTCAAACTCCACTATGTGAAAGTTTCATTCACTGAGCTGCCTTTTTTCTTAATGACCATTCTTATCTCTTGCAAAATTTTCTGACAAATTTTATTGGTATTGCTCTAAAACCGATTTGTGGTTACTGTTGAACTGTATTGCCTTCTAGTGTATTACGAAGACGACAAATAACATTGTTCAGGTTGGTATGGAGGAAAACATGAGGAAGAAAGTTTCATATATTAAATTCACAAATTAAATTCAATTTCTGAAATGTGTTTACCTTTGGCTTAAATATTTTGTGTAAAAAATTTTTACATTGAAATAAATTAAAACTAATGTTCTTAATGAGGTAGTCATGTTAAAAAACAAATGATTCGCCAATTATTATGAAATTCTTCATAATAATGTGACTTCGATCCAAAAACTGTTTTTGATTTTTAAAATGAGAAAATTGAAAAAAAAAACTTGTTTGATAAACTATTTTCTTAAGACTGATTTTAAAAACACAAAGCAAAGAACATCTTTAAGTTGTTTTTGAGAATTTGTTTTGAAAAACTTGGGAAAAGGACTGTGGCAATATTGTATTATCATTTTTAATTAGTTTTAGCACGCGGTTTAAATCTCACCTCTCTCACAAAATAAAAGGCTTTTGTTACGCTCTATGAAAGGGGATTCAAGTTACATTGATCCACGTGGAAAGAAAATGAGTTAATCTTTTCCCACTCTATAAACTATTTACCAATTTTAAAACTTATTTTAAAAAATAGCAATCCAAACAGATATTTTTCATTTTTCATGTTTAAAAACCTGTTTTGGGAACAAAGTTGTCAAACAATTTCTTTTGTTCTTTTATTTCTTAAAATTGAATTTAAATTTGTTTTTCAAAACTGTTTTTAAAAACAACAAGCTAAAAAACACTTCCTGACAAGTCCAAAATGATCTTTTTATATTTCTCAACTTTGCCACTTGTCAAAGACACCGTAAGCAATGACATCTTTTTTATTTTTTATACGGTCGGCAATTACATCTTTGTTTGCAGCCATAGAAGTGCAATGAATAAAGAAACTAAATATTAATATAACAGAACACATTCATTGTTATCAGAACATAAGAGTTCAAAATCCAAAGGCTATCTAGACCTAGAGCAATTGAAAGAGGGTATGTTGTGTTTTCACCTTGAAAAATGGCAGAGAAAGATGTGAGAAACAGGCAGTTGATGCTAAGGGACTATGTTTATGGCTTCCCCAAAGAATCGGACATGTATGTGAATTCTAGTGCTACTATCAAACTGAAGCTGGATGATGAATCCGAAGGGGTTTTGGTCAAAAACCTCTTCTTGGCTGCTGATCCCCATCTCAGACCCTTGATGCAAAAAGCTGATAATTTTAGTGTTTTGCAGTCCTTCACCCCGGGCTCAGTATGTATATGATCAAAATTTGTCTTTTTATGTTTGGTTTCTGAGAAAATGTTAAAAGATAATAAAAGGGATGCAATTATGCAATAGGAAATTTTGTTGGCTTCTTAATTTTAGCTTTGTGATGAATTGCAACCAGGCCAGACAATGAAAAAAAATCCTGTATCCTTTGTTGTCTGGCTCCATAGACACTGGAGAGTTCTAAATTTGTTTTGGTGTTGGCAATAGCAAGCACAATTTCAGGGTGACTCTGGTGGATTGGTAGAGCCCTTTAAAAGTGACGACTCTATATGATTCGAACTCCTGATATTACAGATAAAGTTTGTCTAGAGTGTCCAAGTCTAGCATGACCATTGACCAATCACTTTTAAATATTTTTTCTTTCCTTTTTTTCTTCACTCAATTTCGTGTTTCATTGATGATTTGAAGCTGCTTATACATGGGACATGAAAATTTGCAGCCAATATATGGATATGGAGTGGCTAAAGTTGTGGATTCTAGGCACCCAAATTTTGAACAAGATGACTTTGTTTGGGGAATAACTGGATGGGAAGAGTACACAATCATCACATCACCTGAAAACTTGATCAAAATCCAGCACACTGATGTGCCTCTGTCCTATTACACAGGGATCCTTGGTAACCATCTTTTGCTCTGTGATTTGCCAGTTCTTAAATGCAATTTGCTAAATTTCGCGCTATGGTCTGATTTTATTTATTTATTTATTTTCATGCCCCATAGGTATGCCTGGTTTAACTGCTTATGCTGGATTTTTTGAGGTTTGTGCTCCAAAGAAGGGAGAATATGTCTTCATTTCAGCAGCAGCAGGTGCCGTTGGTCAACTAGTGGGGCAGTTTGCAAAATTCATTGGTTGTTATGTTGTTGGAAGTGCTGCAAGCAAAGAGAAGGTAATTTTAAATTGAAAAATATTATTTCAACAATCCACTATCCAATTTTGGAACACCCACTCAACCTTCAAATGTAATGCTCCCCAATGGTGATAGATTCGACACTAACTTCTGAATGTTGAAATAATAGTGCTCTTTTAATTTTGGATTCGACAGAGAACTTCGGGGTGGTCATGGCTCGCCATACATGCCATGAGACAATGGCCCACTAGTAAAGATTAAATTTTGAGTTTTAATTTATAATAAACTCTCGGATCTATCGGAAAGTGTGGTAGTTGCCTTGGCCTGGACCGATTTATGGTTAATTTTTTCTTTTAATTATTTCTGTAAAACAAAAACAGTGGGCCTACCACTTTAATGGAAGCCAGAAACCAAACAGCCTTTGGTGAGAAAGTTTGACGCTTTTTTCTTATGCTGAAGTTTAAAGTATTTTTCGGGCTGTTTTTTTTTTAATGGAACCCAGAAAGATAAAAAATGTCAGAGAGTTGTTTTCTGTAATGGAACCCAGAAACAAAACAATCTTGGAAGCAAAGGTTTTAAGTTTTTTCTTTTCCGAAGCATCTATTACCACTCCTTTTTATTATTTTTACTCTCATTTTAATGCTTCTAATTTAATATTCATAAAATGTCCTTAGTTAAATATCGTGTTTAATTTTTATCTACTATCACTCTTATATTTTAAATTATATTTAATAATTGCACTAATTAATATTACACATAGAAATTAACTCTTTTTTATTTATTAATTTGAATATAAAATCAACATATTATTCTTTATGTGCTTTAATATTTTGGACAAAAAGGATAATATGTCCCTTTCACAATTTGATGCAAGCAAGAAAAGAGATAAAAACACATATTTTGTAATACTTTGAGAACTCTTTTTTAAAAACTTTTTGGGATAGATTAAGTTCAATGTAAAGATAAATTTCAATTTATAACTAAATTATTCATTTTTCTAAAAACAAACGAAAGAGGAAAATCTAATAAATTTAAATATTTTAAATATAATACGCTCACTTTACTGTTATCCTGTACCATAATTATTTACAATTTACATTTTGTTAACTAAGTTTTGATAAAAAAAATTTTACGGTATTATGAATTTAGGGTATTATGATAAACTATATTTTTATGATGCTGAAAAACAACTATAGTTTTACACATTTATTTCTCTATTTTGTTTTATTTTTATTTCAAATATAAATATGGTCAATTTTTTAATTTCATAATTAATAAATTTAAATATTTTTTATTAAAACTTAATTTACTATTATATTTTTTTAATTTACTATTATATTTTGTCATTGAATTGCTCAGTTTTACAAATTTGAAAAATTGAAAAGTTACCATCTTATGTGTGTTAAGGGATAAAAGAAGCATTGTTTTTCTATTTTTTTTAAACAAAAATTTCAAAACACTCAAAGAATAATAGATTGATCTTATTTTAAAATTGAAAATTAAAATTAGCTAAATCAGATATTTAATATTAATTAGTATAATTATTAAATTTAAAATATGAAAATAGTTGAAAAAGAATTTAACAAAACATTTAAGTAAGGGTATTTTAAGAATACTAAAATAAAAGTATTAAAAAAGGAATGACAATAGCGGCTCTTTTTTTTTTTCAGGTGCTTTTTTTTGTGCTAAAGTTTTTAATGCCTTGCTGGGAGAGAACATTATTGTGGATGTGGTTGCTGGTTATGTTAAGGAAAAAGAAAGGTCCTTTTTTTTTTTTTTAATTCTCGGGACTTTGTTGTTGTTGTCATTTCAAATGGTGGGTCCCACTGTTTTATTTTTATTTTTTAAAAAAGGTAACCATGGTTAATGTATTATAATTAATATTTAAAATTTGATCTTTAATAGTGGGCCTTATTATCACATAATTTGTGTGGAAGAAGAATAATCATGATCATGACCACACAAGAATTTCTCAACTGACTCATTTTCTCTGTGTCATTTTAGTAGTGTATGTGAACACCACATTTTATCTAAACATTTTTAATGCCATTCTAAACCCACATTTTTGTTAGCCCCCAAAAAAAAAAATCCATTCTAAACCCATTTTTTTAGCCCATTAAACCAAAATACAAAAAAAAAAGGTTCTTCAATCTCTCCGTGCCTATCACCAAATCAAAAGAAAAAAAAAACTAAATAAGCATGGAAAAAGAAAAGAGTGCACGCGTCCATGTATTGCGGGGCATTTAATGATCAATTGACGATTACATCCCAAAAAGCTGCAATTCAATGTTCTAACAAAGAATGAGGACCAAAGACATTTAATTTTCCAGCTACTGTTGTCAGTGCATTTAATGCTTCAATCACAATCAAGTTGACAAATATATCTCAGAAAATCAATCAAGGATCTACGTTGGTCAGTACATTTAATGCCTCAAGCATTTAATTCCTCAGAGGTATAAAATAAGCAAGATCACAGAAAAAAAGGGGGCACAGAGAGATTGAGAAGAGGCACACACGAAGAGATGGAGAAGGGGGCCAATTTTCAGCAAGAGCACAGACAGAGAGGGCTAATTTCAGCAAGAGATATGGGGAGATCGGAACCATAAATCATCATCCATAATATCTAATCACAACCCATCATCATCCCCAAATTCCTCACATCCTTTGTAACAAACCAGCATCAGAATAATCTTTGGCGTTCATCATTCTAAAACCACAAACAAAAAAAGGGGAAGAAGAAAATAGCCATCGGAGCTCGCCCACCACCGGTCCTCCCCTCTAAATTGCGCTGCCTCTTTCCGCCGCACTTCTCTACCTGCCCAGCTCTACCGCCAATAGCACTTCCCACGTTTGCTTTTTTTATTCCGTAGCAACAAGACAAATATTGACTTGTGGTCTAAGAGGTAACTTTAAAAAATTCATATGTAATCAAATTCCTGCACTAACTTGTTATTCTTTTTTAATTTTTTTTAGTGGTTGGCATTTTTTAATAATTATTTGAATGATGCACTACACTTGTTGACTACTTTTCATGTTACTTTATGGATGCTCCATTACTTCATGTCGGGAGATTCATTGCATAAATCAATTAATATGATTGTAATATTTATTTATTTTTGTTTTATATTATTGTTTGTTATCAGGTTCTATTTTTTTTGGTTTAGGACTTTAGGTTCTACTTTTTTTATTTAGTCTCTTGCGGTATGAATTGAATGTTGGCAGGACTTATTCTTTTGTATGGGTGGGGGTCTATTTATTTTTTCCTCTTTGGGCTTTGAGTTGTCATTGTTGTTATTTTCTTTTTTCAGGTTTTGTTCTTATTTCTGTTTGAGCTTTGGGCCTTGTGTTAATTATAACCGTTTTGGACTAGAATTGTTTTTAGTTTGGAATTGTTGTGAAAAATAAAAATAATGTTCAAAGTATTTTAATTTTTAGGTCTTTCTTTAAAAAAAATAAAATAAAATAACTTTAATGAGTCAAGAAAAGCCATTTTCAACCAACATAATTAAAATTAATCAAAACACATTTTTACTTTTAAAATTAAAATCCTTCAACACAGATTCATTTGCTATAGAACGACGTGGCTTTGAGTTCCTCATTGCACCAGAGGATACGTCGGCGTAGTCATACTATCAAGCCAAAATATCTTTTTCATAAAATTAGTTCCTTAATTTCTGTTTTAAGATAAGCTTTATTTCTGTAAATATATAATTTTTAACTTTAGCTTTATTTTTATAAATATATGACTACTAATCTTAGCTTTATTTTTATAAATATATAATTATTAATTTTATCTTTATTTTTGTAAATATATAATTATCAATTTCATCTTTATTTTTGTAGATATATAATTACTAATTTTAGTTTCATTTTTGTAAATATATAATTACATTTTTGGGGAAAAATAAATATATTAAAATTATAATTAATTTACATAATAAACTCTAAGATAACCATATTTATACGGATGTATTAAGGGTGCAGTGGGATTAAGTTTCCACCCTTCCTTAATTGTAATCAGACTCCCAAACCTCAAACTCTTACAAGACCAGTTTTACAAATCAAAAGGTTTTCCAATTTTTCCAGAATTAAAATTGGTGACGACTCCCACATTTATTTTTAAATCAATTGTCATCCTCGTCGCAATAACCTCCGGGTACGTTGTGACAGTTTGGCGACTCCACTGGGGATAATTTAGAGAGTCAAGCTTATTAGAGTTGATTATGCAAATAATTATAACTTTATTATATTTATTCTTCCCTTCATAATATATTTGTTTTACTTTCCTTTTTGTAAATATTGGTTCATTTACATTTGTTTTGCTTTTGTAAATATTTTATTTTATTTATTTATTTTTAAATAATTTTTTTATTTTATTTGTAAATATTGTTATTTAAACATTAGGATAGAAGACTTTTATTTCTGTATATATTTGGAACCTTAGGATAGATGACTTTTGTATATATATGCAGTTTTGGTTTTATTTTGCAAGGCTGTGTATAGTATATAGGGTTTAAAAGGTTGATATGCTCCCTACACACACTCTCACTAACATTGTCCTCACACACTATTTGGACTCTATACCCGAGCCTTGGAAAACCATAGGGCAAGAAGGGGTTTTGGCATTGTTATTATGAGGCTTATGCTTCCCTGACAGTCATTGACTCATCGCTTAGGTTGTTACTAGAACTATGGGTTGCCATATTGTGACTTTTACGTCCCTGTGGTCTGACTTATAAAACTAGGTTTTTATCTTATTGGTAAGGGCAACCTGGGGACCATAATCCTTTAGGGGTCTAGATCCATCCAAAAGCTGTGCACTACTAGAGACCTTAGTTGGCTAACCTCAAATAAGGTCGACCATAGAACCATCAAACATTAAGTACCACCCTGTTAGGACACAAGGGAGCATATATATATATATATATTCTCTTTTTTCCCTTCTTTTATCATGCATCATGCATTGTAGGTATCTTGCAACTTTCAACATAGACATTATAACATGCATAATTTTTTTTTCTCTTTTTTTTTCTTTTTTTTGCATAAATAATGCATATTATAATCATGCATAGCACATGCATTTTTCTCATCAAGCATATTTACTTTTCAAACATGAAAAATAACAATCACATTTTAATTGCACTTATTCATGTCACATGCATTCTCTTCATCCAACATGCATATTTATTTTTATTCATGACATGCATCTCATTCATTTTTCTTCTTTCTTTTTTATAAAAAAAAAAAATCTGTTGGTGGCAGAGGAATAACATCATATTTGACAATAGATGATGGAAGGAGCACAACACACTAGCAATGTATCCAGCTCAAAGAAGCACTTCAATATGATGGGAAATACCAGCTCTCTGGAGAAGTTGTATCAGTTGTGTCAATTGTTATCTAATGAAGATAGAAGAGCTTTCTGAAATAAGTATGGGTCTATTCTAGATCTGTTACTCATATCAGTGGAAACTTCTGCCCTCAATATTCTAGCTCAATATTGGAGTCCCGCCTTGAGATGTTTTGAATTGCCAAACATTGATATCACTCCTACTATTGAAGAGTATGTCTGCTTGCTAAAATTACCAACGAAGAAAAGCACTTCTATTTATTTTTATCTGGAACAACCCTATTTAGATGTAAAGATAGTAGAGCAATTTGGAGAATTACTAGGGGTATCGACGACTCGAGTGAAGCTAACGGGGCACGCAGATTCAAAAGGGATGACTAAAACATTCATGGAAGATCATTTAAAAGACTTGGGGCATAAAAAAGAATGGACTGCTTTTTCAAGAGTACTGGCATTTGCTATCTATGGGCCGGTACTATTTCCTTCTGCTCTAGATATAATTGATCAAGCTACTATGGATGTTTTCTTTGCTGTAGAAAATAAACGAAGAAATCCAGTTCCTGCCGTGTTAGCTGAAACATTATTGACCTTAAACTTCTACCAACAGAAACAAAAAGGGAAGCTTCGATGTTGTCTACATCTCTTATATGTGTGGATTATTACACACATGTATGCAAGGAATCACATCAGAAATATCTCAGACCCACTAAGAAGCTTTCATCATATCCCAACCAAGCCAAGAGGAGCCCATGAACGGAAGGAGAAATTTGATAGCATAAAGGAACAATCATTTAAATGGGTTTGTCCATGGTATGAACATGAAAGAGGTGACATCATTCTTAGCTGTGAAAAATTTCTTAATGTACCATTGATGGGTCCTAGAGGTTGCATATCATACACACCGGCAATAATACTCAGACAACTTTGTTGGACACAAAAGAAACCACAGGAAGAGCAACTTGGAGGTCTCTATTTCTGGTATAAGGAAGGCGAACACACTAAGATGTTATCACAAGAAGTCAAAGAAGCATGGAGAAATTTTCACATGGTAGGAAGAAATGAGTTAGGAAAATCACTTGTGATTAGTACTCATGAGTATGTCACATGGAGAGAAGCAAGAAAGGTACATCAAAGTGGTCTTAGCTTTCCTATTGAAAAAGGGAATGATCTTCAGTTGACCGAATAGATAGAAGTCATGAAAGCACAGATGAAGCTCCTAGAACAGCAAAAACAAGCAGCAGAACTAGAAGTTGTTATTACACGAAGTCAATGTGAGAAGAAAGAAAAGTTGATTGAGCAATTGAAAGATGAACTTGCTGATGTCCCTAGTCAAGAAAGGGAAAGACAGATGGTCCATGATCTTGAAAAGGAGGTCCGAATGATGGCTATTGAGAAGAATAGGTTTTTGAAGCATATTAGCCAATTGAATAAAGCAAACGAAGGATTGAAGACAAAGCTTAGCCAACAAAGACAAATGAATGAAGAATTGGAATGAAATGCAAGAACAAAAAGAAGAATTGGAGCTAAAGATAGGAAAGTTAAATGCAAGTCTAGCACAGGCTAGAGATGAATGTGACCAGGAATGGCCCTGTTTCATGCAATGCCAAAATCGACTTCTCCATACAAAAGATGCAGGTAGATTCTGGAAGAAACAAGCTGGTGACTGGACAATGAAGGCTGAAATGTGGAAAGAAAAACATGCAAGATTAACTGAGGAATTGGGTCATCATATTCCAAAATTTATCTATCATTTTGAAAGGGCAGAGAATTAAGTTCTACGCAATCTCAAGCTTCATTGACCTAGGGAAATGAATGACTTCGTGGATATGAGTAGGGGTATAGCTAGGGGTTTTAAGAGAAAGAAATTGTCCATTCTTGACTCAACTATGATGTAATTGTACCCTTTGAATGAATGAATGAAATGAATTCGTCCTTTGACTTTCCTCCACTTCTCTTCAAATAAATGCGCAAGACTATATCTATTGTGAAGTAAAATCTCCTTTGGATATTTGTCAATTACATTTCTACCTTATAGGAAAATTTTCCTTCTGTGTAGAATGTAAAAAAGAAGATCAAGCTTTACATTGCTAGTATGCTCCTAACAAAGTATATTGTGGACTAATAACCCCCTGTACTTTGGTCCTTCACATACCCTGTCTTATGGACAAAAACGTCCTCTGAACAGGATATGAGTCAAGTCTGTTACCATCAAATATAGATTTTATTCCTTGCTATCAAAGAATTTTTAAGTTTTACTTTTCATTTACTCACCATCTATTTTTGTGAGCCAGGTTATCAAATATTGCTCCTTCAAAGAAAGCTTTGTCTGATAGTAATGCATCGGCTAGAGAGCCGTACGAACTTTGATCCAGGGTTGAGAAGAAAAAGGCCAAAGATAAGGAATAGACCATGGCTGCAGAAGATAATAACCAAGGAAGGAATCTGAGTCAAGAAATTGATGAGCTTAAGGCCATGATGAAATCCATGTTCGGACAAGAATTCAAAAAGTTCATTGTGGACACTGTGATAAAGGCCAAAGAAAACGAGGAAAATGTTGAGCGACCAGGATATGATTCGGATGGGAATGACAACAATGGAACCCCGTACAACGATGCCAACAATGCAGCCTCCCATAACAATGTGGATAAAGAAGCAGAACGATTGAAACTCAAACAGGAACTGCAAGAAAGCATGCAAGAGCAGCTCCGAATGCTATGTAGACCTAGCCCATATGGTTCAATGAGTATCAGCGATCTGTGTTTAGCGCCAAGCGTGATTATTCCTAAAGACTTCAAGATGCCCGAGCTCATTAAGTTTGATGGAAGCACCAATCCCTTTGTGCATTTACGAATGTACTGTACAAAGATGGGATTGTGGTCCAAGGATGAGAACTTCCTGATTAGCTTTTTCCCTGAGAGCTTGGAAGGTGCTGCATGGGAGTGGTATATGCAGATGGACCGAACATAGATTCGGTGTTGGGAAGATTTAGCTCAAGCTTTCACTAACCAATATAAGTTTAATCTGAATACTGCACCTACCAGAGATCAGCTGAAGGGAATGAGGAAGAAGGAGAACGAGTCTTTCAAGGAATATGCTCAAAGATGGAGGGCTATGGCTCGAAGGGTTGTTCCACCGATGTTAGAGCAAGAAATGTGCTCTTACTTCATCCGTACATTGGAAGGTCCCTTTTTCAAGAACATGCTTGGGACTCATGTGAAAGAGTTCGTGGATTTGGTCGAGATAGGAGAAAGAATCGAAACCAATATCCAAGAAGGGAAAGTGGAGCTAGCAACAGGAGAAACAAGTGAATCAAAAAAAGGCTCCCATTTTAAGAAGAAAGAAAATGCTGTCAATTACATTCATCCCCAATCTTATCAATCCGCTCCTCGGCCAAACCATTACCCATCTTACTCACATCAACAATACCCACCTCCAAAAATCATCCCAACTCAGGCCCAAGCACCATATACACTTCAACTGCACCAGATTAACCATGTCTCCTAACCACGACCTTATACACCAACAACACCTAGACCCCACCAAATAGTAACCTTGACCCACCTTAAAACCAACTCTTCCACAACAACCCCATTATTCAACACCAATAATAGACCCCCAATGGAAAATCAACCATTACCTGATTTCCACATGAGCAATGCTGAGTTGTTCAAGCATTTGTGTGGAGACAACTTGCTAGCTCCACGTCCTGGAAAAACCTTGGTGCCACCATATCCTCGGTGGTACAATCCAAATCAAACATGCGATTACCATTCCAACTCTCCTGGACATTCTGTTGAAGATTGTTATGGTTTCAGGAGTGCAGTATGGCGCTTAACTGATCGCGGTGCCATTAAGCTGGAAGAAGAACCAAGACCACACATAAGGAATAATCCATTCCCTAATCATGGTGGAGGACAGGTAAATTCCATTTGCAATAGGAATCGTGCAAATCAGGGAGTAGAGAATGTTAAACTCTCAATGAATGAGATCTTGGAAGCCCTGAGGAAAGCGGGCTATGAGATGGAAGTCGAAGGAAGGAAAGGAAAAAGAACAGTGAAGGTAGATGAAAGTGATTTATTTTGTGAGTGTTCCAGAAAGAAGCATAACATAGAAGATTGTCCAGAGCTGAAGCTCTTTATTGAAAGAATGGTTAAACTAGGGGTGCTCGAGATACCAAAAGACATCAAACAGAGCATCAACATGGTTCACCAAGCGCCCCCTATTTTTAAAGTTTATAAACCTGAGTCGACACTTATTTTCAAAGTACCTAAGCCATTTTCCTATGAGAGCAATCACATGGTTCCGTGGAAATATGAAACTGTCATAGAGCCTTGTTCTGTGATGTCCGGAGAAATAACCCCTAAACAAGGGGCAGTACCTGTCTTCAAAGTATCTAGATTGCCTTCTCATCTCACAATTCATGCAAAGCCTGATCAACCAGAAGCAATTGAAGAACCAGATCATGAAGTATGCTCAAAACTCCTTGCATCAGAACCCATAACAAATGTCATAGGAATAGGAGGGATCACTCGGAGTGGTAGGTGTTATACTCTAGGGAAACTATTAAAAGACCCTCAAGTGATACCTGAAAGCAAAGGAAAAGGCCACGAAGACGAAGAAGAAGAATTTTTGAAAATAATGAAACAAAGTGAGTATGATGTGGTGGATCAGCTGAAGAAAACACCAGCAAAGATCTCACTTTATTCATTGATTTTATCTTCAGAGGCTCATTGCAACGCGATCAAGAGAGTATTGGATCAGGCATATGTACCTAAAGATGTGACCCCAGATAAGATTGAAAGGATTGTGAGTGCAATCAGAACTGTAAATACCATCATCTTCAAGGAAGATGAAGTTTTTCCATATGCAGTAGGACGTCCGAAGGCGCTCCACATTACCCTAAAATGCCAGGGTTGCAACATTGCGAAAGTATTAATTGATGGGGGGGTCAGCTTTCAATGTGCTTCCTTACTCCATTCTGTAGCAATTACTGATCGATCTTTCTACAATTGCACCAAGCGAGACAATCGTCAAGGCATTTGATGGATCATTACGGGAAATCACGGGTACCATTGACCTTCAGTTGGAAATTGGGCCAACCACATTCTTGACTAGATTTCAGGTGATGGACATTGAACCAGGGTATACAATGTTGTTAGGAAGACCCTAGATTCATGAGGCAGGTGCAGTTCCCTCTACTCTTCATCAGATGGTGAAATTCATAGATTGTGGAAAGCTCATTACAGTAAAAGGAGAAGAAGAGTTGTTGATGAACAAACCAGTGGCAGTGCCATATATCGATTGTGCTGAAGACGCTCTCGAGGTTTAATTTCAGAATCTCAAAATAGCTGAACCGGAGAAACAAAAAGGTGACATACTTCCAGTGGCCGCTCGAATCATGCAAAAGAGCGGATTCAAAGAAGGAAAAGGACTAGGAAGCCAATTACAAGGAATCAAGGATCCAATTTTCCTCCCTAACAATCTTGGGAAGTTCGGCCTTGGATATGAAGCTACAGGAGAACTCCAATATGTTGAATCTTCAAGAAGAAAATTCCACATATCAGGGACACATTTCCCGCACTTGCAGTAGTGGTAATGATAGAAGGATCTGAAACCATTAACACCCTCGAAGGAGCCAAGGAGATGCCTCGGCTAGTCTACCCAAGTTGTGAACCATTGAACAATTGAGATTCTGATCCCTTAGATGATTTGTTGTATCTTGAGTAATGAACATTTTAGTCACCTTTGTTGTACTTCAATTTTAATTAAATAATTATGCATGGGTTTTTCTTTTCCATTCTCTTTTCGTAATTTTCTTCTTTTCGTTTATTGTTGTCCTCTTATTTATTTTGAGCCTCATCTCAATTCCAGGGACTTATCTCTTTCAGAATCTCTATCTTGTGCAAATGATTGCGAAAATCCATTAACTGATTATTGTGTTACAACGGACTTGAATGAAAATGAACAAGATGAAGATCTTGAGTTGTGCCAACAATTTGCCTAAATCATAGATTCAGTGGAAAAAAGGATAAATCCAGATGACGAGATTGTTGAAACTGTGAATCTAGGTACTGATGAGGATAAGAAAGAGGTGAAAATAGTTGATAACCCAAAAAGAGAAGAGATGATTGCACTATTCCATGAATTCCTAGATGTTTTTGCTTGGTCTTACAAAGATATGCCTGGTTTGGACCCAGAGATAGTGGCTCATAAAATCCCGTTGATTGAGGGGATAGAACCTAAGCGACAGAACTTGTGAAGGATGAGTCCAGAAATGTCATTGAAGATCAAGGAGGAAGTCAAAAAGCAACTTGATGCAGGCTTTTTAGAGGTCCCGTTATATCCAAAATGGATAGCCAATATAGTACTGGTGCCGAAGAAAGATGGAAAAGTCAGAATGTGTGTGGACTATCGGGATTTGAACAAAGCTAACCCAAAAGACAATTTTCCGCTTCCCCATATAGATGTCCTAGTTGATAGCACAGCCAAAAGTCATCAATTCTCCTTCATGGATGGTTATTCAGGCTACAATCAGATCTTGATGGCAGAAGAAGACAAAGAGAAGACATCATTCATCACTCAGTGGGGAGTATTCTGCTATCGAGTGATGCCGTTCGGACTGAAGAATGCTGGAGAAACATATCAGCGAGCAATAGTGACCCTTTTCCATGACATGATCCACAAGGAACTACAGGTGTATGTGGATGATATGGTAGCAAAGTCACAAGAAGGAGAAAGTCATGTTGCTGTGCTAAGAAAATTGTTCGAGAGATTGAGGATTTACAAGCTTCGATTGAATCTAGCAAAATGCACATTCGGAGCATCAACTGGAAAGTTGTTGGGGTTCTTCGTTAGCAAGAAAGGTATTAAGGTTGACCTAGACAAGATTAAAGCCATTCAAGGCATGCCAGTGCCCAAGACAGAAAAGGAAGTTCGAGGTTTCTTAGGTCGTTTGAATTACGTAGCAAGATTCATCTCCAATTTGACCAATACCTGTGACCCGATATTCAAACTATTGAGGAAGGATAATCCGAGTAGATGGGATGACAGATGTCAAGAAGCCTTTGACAAAATCAAGAACTACTTGACAAATCCACCTCTCCTGGTTCCACCCACACCAGGATGACCATTGATACTCTATCTCACGGTGTTGCATGAGTCGATGGGAGTGGTGTTAGGACAGCATGATGAGTCCGGTCAGAAAGAGCAAGCCATTTACTACTTGAGCAAGAAGTTCAACAATTGCGAATCCAAGTATTTGGTTATTGAAAAGACTTGTTGAGCACTAGTATGGACGGCGAAGAGGTTACGACAATACATGCTCCATTATACAACTTTGCTTATGTCACGGATGGACCCCATAAAGTACATTTTTGAAAGCCCACATATCTCCATAAGAATGTCCAAATGGCAAGTGGCTCTAGCAGAATTTGACATCAAGTATGTGACCAGAAAGTCCATAAAAGGAAGCGTGATAGCAGACCACCTAGCCGAGAATCCACTTGAAGAATATCAGCCAATGGAGTTCGAGTTTCCTGATGAAGAAGTTCTAGCAGCTGTAGAAGAGGATAATGAAAACAGGGAAGAAAGAGACTTAATGTAGAAAATGTTCTTTGATAGTGCCGTGAACATTCATGGGAATGGAGTTGGAGCAATCTTAGTGTCCCCCAATGGAAAGCAATTCTCAGTCGCTGTTAAATTGGCATTTGATTGTACTAACAACACAGCTGAATATGAAGCATATATAACAGGCCTAAAGGTAGCAATATCCTTAGGGGTGGAATACCTGGAGGTCTATGGGGATTCAGCCTTAATCATTTTTCAGGTCAATGGAGAATGGCGAGTTAAGAAGCACAGGTTGCTGTCATATTATGAACATCTCATGAGCTTAAAAGATGAATTTAAGGATGTAAGTTTCCATTACCTGCCCCGTGAACAGAATCAATTTGCAGATGCTTTAGCTACCTTGGCTGTAATGACCAAGCTCAATCTGGAAGTAGAAATGCGGCCTTTGCAAGTGGTTGTCAGAAAAGAACCAGCATACTGTTCTAACATTGAAGAAGAGCCTGATGGCCGACCATGGTTCTACGACATCAAAAGGTTCATTAAGGAGAAAGAATATCCAGTATCAACAAATGAGAATGACAGAAAGACACTCAGACGACTGTCAATATCCTTCTTCCTTTCAAGTAATGTGTTGTATAAAAGAAACTATGACGGAGTCTTATTAAGGTGTGTTGACGCTGTGGAAGCTAACTCCATCATATCAGAAGTCCATGAGGGTGTTTGTGGAACCCATGCTAATGGACACACATTATCCCGACAAATCCTCAGACAAGGATACTATTGGCTCACTATGGAGAAAGATTGCATAGATTTCGTCAGAAAGTGCCACAAATGTCAAATCTATGCTGATCAAATCCATTCTCTTCCTGTGCCACTGCATACTCTGACATCGCCTTGGCCATTTGCAATGTGGGGCATGGATGTCATAGGACCAATTAGTCCTAAAGCTTCTAATGGGCATCGATTTATTTTGGTCGCCATCGATTACTTCACTAAATGGATAGAGGCTGCATCTTACGCCAATGTAACGTGGAAAGTGGTGGTGAAGTTCCTGAAGAACAACATCATTTGTAGATATGGGTTGCCAGAAAGGCTCATCACAAATAATGCAACTAATTTCAACAATGCAGAAGTACAAAAATTATGTGGGCAATTCAAGATCAAGCATCACAACTCAGCTCCTTATCGACCAAAGATGAACGGGGCTGTGGAAGCAGCAAATAAAAACATCAAGAAGATCTTGGGAAAAATGGTGGTCACGTATAAGGATTGGAGTGATATGCTGCTTTATGCATTACACGCCTACCGTACTTTTATTAGATCCTCAACTGGGGAAACTTCGTATTCACTGGTGTATGGAATGGAAGCAGTCACACCTATAGAAGTAGAAATACCATCTTTAAGGGTCTTGGTGGAAGCAGAATTTGATGAAGCTGAGTGGGTCAAGATGAGATACGAACAATTGAACATGCTTGAAGAAAAATGGTTAACTGCAGTTTGCCATGGTCAGTTATACCATAAAAGGATAGCAAAAGCATTTAATAAGAATGTTCGCCCTCGAACATTTCAACCAGGCGATCTAGTTCTGAAGAAGATTTTGCCAAATCAAGAAGATAATAGAGGCAAATGGGCACCCACACATGAAGGACCTTACATTGTCAAAGATGCTTTTTCTGGAGGAGCTTTGATCTTGATGGATATGGAAGGCCAAGTACTTGCTAAGGCGGTCAATTCAGATGCTGTGAAGAAATACTTTGCCTGAAGATTAAAAATGCTCGCTAGGTTGAAAACCCGGAAGGGTGACCTAGGCAAAAATTAGAGCACACAAAAAAAAAAGAAAGAAAGAAGAGAAAGAAAATGCTCGCTAGGTTGAAAATCTAGAAGGACAATCTAGGCAAAAGTTAGAGCAACTCTTAATTGCTAGGTTGAAAACCCGAAAAGGCGACCTATCGCAATAGTGAAATCAGACCAATGACCAAGAAGTTATGTGGGACACCGAAATTGGGGCAATTCAAGATTAGTTTTTGTTGAACACAATGAAGGATTACACTCACGATCATGGATTTTAAGTTTGATATGGCCAATGAATCAGTAAAATGGGTCGATCACATGAAAACAGCACTGCCATTCTTTTCTTTATTCCTTCCATATCTCTTGACAATTGTTGAAATACTATAAATACTCTCCAGTTTCAAGTCCAATAAAATTATTTTTTTCTCTTCCTCTATGTCTCTGTTTATCTCATATTTTCTTTTATTACCATGCATAATCATGATATTATAATTGAAGTACAATCAAGGGACTAGTCTGCTAACAAAACTCATGATTGATAAGTCAAATAAGGAGCTTGAGGATTAAGATGGGCTCACAAAGGAAAAGAAATGGGGGTCAAAATAGCAGATGGAGTAATGAAGAAGACTGGGGCAATAAGGAGAGGTCAGAACAACAGATGGAGTAATAAAAAACTAGGGCAATAAGGAGTCGTTGAACTGTCATCAAGTGAAGATGTTTGAAAACTACAATGAAGAGGTTCACCAAACAACCTATCTTAGTAGATGACTTATTCTGAGAGACAAAAGCTTTCTTGAAGGATAATGTGAACACATGTCAAACTGGGGCAATTTTAGTTTTAAGGAATATTTTCATCTTTAGATCAATTTTACAGCAATTCCATTATCATTCATCATTATACCAATCTGGTGTCATTCATCATACCATCATTACATCATTTTTACAGCAATTCCTTTACCATCTAGGCATCATTCATCTTTCATCACATCAGCTTTACATCACAGAATTATCACATCAATCTTGCACTATCAATCATTGGCATTATTCACTCTCACAAGTCTTTTAAATTTTACAATTTTACAAGCTGTCGATTTTACAAGTTTTCACTTTTACTTGCTTTCACAAACTTTTATTTGCTTTCATAAATTTTTACATGCTTTCACAGACATTTACAGCTTTCACAGACATTTACTCGCTTCCACAGATATTTAATGCTTTCACAGACTTTTATATGCTTTCACATACATTTACTTGCTTTCACAGATATTTACTTGCTTTCACAGACATTTACAGCTTTCACAGATATTTACTTGCTTTCACAGATATTTTCTTGCTTTCACAGACATTTACTCGCTTTCACAGACATTTATAGCTTTCACAGACATTTACTGCTTTCACAGACATTTACACCTTTCACAGACTTTTACATGCTTTCACAGATTTTTACTTGCTTTCACATTTACTGCTTTCACACTTACAGCTTTCACATTTATATGCTTTCACATTTACATGCTTTCATATTTACAAGCTTTCACATTTACAGGTTTTCACATATTTTAAATTTTCACATTTTACAGGCTATCATTGCTTTCACGCTCACTTTCGCTGCCTTTACATTCACTTTCTCATTTTCACGTACTTCACATCTCACATGCATTCCACGTTCACAAGTTTTCAAATTCCTCACTTTCTTCAAATTTCTATCAGATTTTTGCATGTATTTAATCTTTCACATAGATCTCATTCCTCACTTGACATTAGCATTGTATATTCATCATGAAATCATCTAACACCATTCATTTAGAGCATTGTCATCATTTAGCATCATCCAATTAGAACATCTTATATTGTTCATGTCATCAATACATTCATAATTAACATGCATTCGGACAAAATATATGTTCATATCTTTACTTGTTTCTTACAACAAAATGTCAAAGCCATAGTCTTTTATTTTTAATAAGAAATAAGTAAAGAGGGGGAACTGTGAACACCACATTTTGTCCAAACATTTTTAATATCATTTCATTATTATTTTTTTTCTTCCATTTTTTTTGTCATGCATACTATTTTGCTTTATTTTGTTTATTGTTTTTAGCCCATTTATAACTAATTTAAAAAAAAAAAGCCAACCAGCCTGTTGTAGTTTCCCAGCCCATGTGAGTGTTAGCCCATTCTAAACCCACATTTTTGTTAGCCCAAAAAAAAAAAATCCATTCTAAACCCATTTTTTTAGCCCATTAAACCAAAATACAAAAAAAAAAAGGTTCTTCAATCTCTCTGTGCCTATCACCAAATCAAAAGAAAAAAAACTAAATAAGCAAGGAAAAAGAAAAGAGTGCACGCGTTTATGTATTGCAGGGCATTTAATGATCAATTGACGATTACATCCAAAAAAGTTGCAATTCAATGTTCTAACAGTAACAGGGACCAGCACATTTAATTTTCCAGCTACCATTGTCAGTGCATTTAATGCTTCAATCACAATCAAGTTGACAAATGTATCTCAGAAAATCGATCAAGGATCTACGCTGGTCAGTGCATTTAATGCCTCAGGCATTTAATTCCTCAGAGGTATAAAATAAGCAAGATCACAGAAAAAAGGGGGCACAGAGAGATTGAGAAGAGGCACACACGAAGAGATGGAGAAGGGGGCCAATTTTCAGCAAGAGCACAGACAGAGAGGGCTAATTTCAGCCAGAGATATGGGGAGATCGGAACCATAAATCATCATCCATAATATCTAATCACAACCCATCATCATCCCCAAATTCCCTGTCACTGTAACAAACCAGCATCAGAATAATCTTTGGTGTTCATCATTCTAAAACCACAAACAAAAAAAGGGGAAGAAGAAAATAGCCATCGAAGCTCGCCCACCACCGGTCCTCCCCTCTAAACTGCGCTACCTCTTCCCGTCGCACATCTCTGCCTGCCCAGCTCTACCGCCAATAGCACTTCCCACGTTTGCTTTTTTTATTCCGTAGCAACAAGACAAATATTGACTTGTGGTCTAAAGAGGTAGCTTTAAAAAATTCATATGTAATCAAATTCCTGCACTAACTTGTTATTCTTTTTTAATTTTTTTTAGTGGTTGGCATTTTTTAATAATTATTTGAATGATGCACTACACTTGTTGACTACTTTTCTTGTTACTTTATGGATGCTCCATTATTTCATGTTGGGAGATTCATTGCGTAAACCAATTAATATGATTGTAATATTTATTTATTTTTGTTTTATATTATTGTTTGTTATCAGGTTCTATTTTTTTTGGTTTAGGACTTTAGGTTCTACTTTTTTTATTTAGTCTCTTGCGGTATGAATTGAATGTTGGCAGGACTTATTCTTTTGTATGGGTGGGGGTCTATTTATTTTTTCCTCTTTCGGCTTTGAGTTGTCATTGTTGTTATTTTCTTTTTTCGGGTTTTGTTCTTATTTCTGTTTGAGGTTTGGGCCTTGTGTTAATTATAACCGTTTTGGATTAGAATTGTTTTTAGTTTGGAATTGCTGTGAAAAATAAAAATAATGTTCAAATTATTTTAATTTTTAGGTCTTTCTTTAAAAAAAATAGAAAAAAATTTAATGAGTCAAGAAAAGCCATTTTCAACCAACATAATTAAAATCAATCAAAACACATTTTTAATTTTAAAATTAAAATCCTTCAACACAGATTCATTTGCTATAGAACGACGTGGCTTTGAGTTCCTCATTGCACCAGAGGATACGTCGGCGTAGTTATACTATCAAGCCAAAATCTCTTTTTCATAAAATTAGTTCCTTAATTTCTGTTTTAAGTTTAGCTTTATTTCTGTAAATATATAATTTTTAACTTTAGCTTTATTTTTATAAATATATGACTACTAATCTTAGCATTATTTTTATAAATATATCATTATTAATCTTAGCTTTATTTTTATAAATATATAATTATTAATTTTATCTTTATTTTTGTAAATATATAATTATCAATTTCATCTTTATTTTTGTAGATATATAATTACTAATTTTAGTTTCATTTTTGTAAATATATAATTACATTTTTGGGGAAAAATAAATATATTAAAATTATAATTAATTTATAATAAACTCTAAGGTAACCGTGTAACATCCCCTACTGCTTTATGGATTGACGACTGTCCCCACAAACCAACACGGGTCTTTTCAGCATGCTTTGTCCTCACTCGCACGCTTCCTAGGAAAACTTCCCAGGAGGTCACCCATCCCAAAATTACCCCAGGTCAAGCACGCTTAACTGTGGAGTTTTTTTCAGTTTAGGCTACCGAAAAGAAGATGCATCTTGTTGATATAGGTAGTACAAATCAATTCATATAAGCCCTCCTCAACTGTATAGTCCCATACCTATACAGTCTTAGGATCCCTCTCATTCGGGTGTGTAATCGGTTCATTCATGTACCCCTCCGCTTAGAGGACCTTGCGAGGAGCCGCTCCTTGTCCGTGCCCTCTTTGCACCGGCGATCACTCCTCGTCCTCGTCCCCGGGCGTTACATGCCCACCAGCTTCCGCCTGGTTCGTCCCTGAACCACACCGTAATGGGAGAGGTGCAGCCTCTGATACCATTTGTAACATCCCCTACTGCTTTATGGATTGACGACTGTCCCCACAAACCAACACGGGTCTTTTCAGCATGCTTTGTCCTCACTCGCACGCTTCCTAGGAAAACTTCCCAGGAGGTCACCCATCCCAAAATTACCCCAGGTCAAGCACGCTTAACTGTGGAGTTTTTTTCAGTTTAGGCTACCGAAAAGAAGATGCATCTTGTTGATATAGGTAGTACAAATCAATTCATATAAGCCCTCCTCAACTGTATAGTCCCATACCTATACAGTCTTAGGATCCCTCTCATTCGGGTGTGTAATCGGTTCATTCATGTACCCCTCCGCTTAGAGGACCTTGCGAGGAGCCGCTCCTTGTCCGTGCCCTCTTTGCACCGGCGATCACTCCTCGTCCTCGTCCCCGGGCGTTACAAACCGTATTTATACGGACGTATTAAGGGTGCAGTGGGATTAAGTTTCCACCCTTCCTTAATTGTAATCAGACTCCCGAACCTCAAAACTCTTACAAGACCAGTTTTACAAATCAAAAGGTTTTCCAATTTTTCCAGAATTAAAATTGGTGGCGACTCCCACATTTATTTTTAAATCGATTGTCATCCTCGTCGCAATAACCTCCGGGTACGTTGTGACTGTGTAATTATCGCAATATGATGTTATGCAAGAAAGACTCAAAATATATGCTTTATAAATAGAAGTCAATAAATACTACTTTCAATTATTATAAAATAAGTAAACAACATAAGCTGTCACAGGTGGATTCTAGTGGAGAATCCATAATTGATGGATTCTCGAAACACAATATTTTAGTAAATTATCTCATAATTCTATGTATAAGTAAACCATCATTCTAAATATTATATATAGGGTTTGAAGTTGAGGTTTTTTTATTTTATTTATTTAAGGATAAAACTCTTTACTTTACTCTCTAAAGTAAGATCATATAGAAATGGTGTTTTGTCATAAGCACATTTTTTACTCAAGAACAAACATTCAATTACATCACGGGTAGTTCAGCAAATTTACATAGATATTTTAACTATAAAGTATTTTAGAGTAAAGTATAGATAGGACTGTTATGTTGTAAGAGTATTTTTTAAGAGCGGAGAATGTAATTTTTTTTTTATTATTTACAAGAGAAGAGTGTAATATATGACATTATGTGAGATGTATTTCGAAAGTCAAAGGATTTCTCGACTTTTCACATCCGAGATTATTGTTGTGATTGTGTATTAAGCAGCTGTAATTATGTCTCATACAATTAGACGCTTCAGTTTGGCATTAAACTTGTTGGATTAGGTTGATTTACTGAAGAACAAATTTGGGTTTGACCTAGCTTTCAATTACAAGGAAGAAAATGACTTTGATGCAGCCTTGAAAAGGTGAGTCTCTAAAACACTACGGTTAAAGTTTAGCCTATGTTTAAGTGCTAAACAATGCGACAAGGACAAGCTGGCCTCCCTATTAGAAATATAGATAAAATAGACCTGCTTCCCAATACCCATTATTCTATTACCTATTGTGCTTACTAATTAAGAAATGACTTGATTATCCAAACCTTTGCGGCTATTTACTATATATATATATATATATATAGACACACACGCACATACGACATTTTAAAGTTGACATCAATTATATTTTATCTTGATTTTTTATATCAATTCAGTCCTAATACTTTGAAATTTATCAATTTCATTATTCTTTGATTTCTTTCAAATCACCATTAACTTTTGTTACGATTCATCCTAGCTGATTGGATTATATTTCTTATATATCTTCCTTGACAAATGAAAGGAAACAATTTTCACCTCATCAATTTGAAAATTAAAAAATTATAAAATAAATAAAATATCTAGAATACTTAGAAATTTTGTCAGATAAGATTTTAATGGCTATAATTTATTTATTATATTTTTATTTTCAAGTTAATAAAATATAGAAATTCCCCTTAATTCATCAAAAAAGACAGATAAGTGATATTGCTCAGTCTATTAAGATGAATAATTATAGAGATATCCCTATTAGCTTCATATCCTCATCCTCATTCTTGTCGCAGGTCCCTATTGCCTATTTCAGAAATTTGAATCCCTACGGGGTATTCGGGAGTTTATTAAAATAATTCCAAAAAGAGAAAAACTTGAAAAGTATTTCGATATTTGAAACATAAATATACATAATATTACTAATGCAACTTAATCCAAATTAAAAATAAAAATACACACATAATACAAATTCAATAAAAATAATAAAAAAAATGAACATGTGCTAAGATTCTCTTTGTGTGTGTGTGTATATATATATAAATGAATATTTAAATAATTGATATAAATAGAGAATTGTAGGTCTCCGTGGGACAGGAAACTTATTCCTTGTCCCTATCTCGTTTAGCAAACGGCGACTCCACCCCGTCCTTGGGAAGATTAAATGAGTTTCTATTCTCGTTCTTTTTTTTTAAGGTAATCCCATTGAGTACCACTTCAACTTTTTTAATCATCCTTAATCATTTACATATTTATAGTAAATTAGAATATTTAATTTATATTATTTTAATTACACATCATTTCCTTTTACATCATTTTAATAAATATTCTCTAAATGAATATTTTTTTTATTCCTCCATAATCGTATACAAAATAAAAATTCTCATTTCTCAGTGGTTGTTACGTTGAGTCCATTATATTATCATAAATTATTCTCTGAACTTGTTCATTAAAGGTAAGTACCCTTTAAGAGCATTAGATTGTTTCTCTCTGTTATATTCTAACTCTTCAACCAAGAGATGACTTTGAAATTAATTGAGTGGAGAATCATTTTGGTATGACATGAACTTAAACTTTTTCAAATATATTCCATTTGAACTAAGTAATTTTTCAATTTCAATTAAAGATAAATTTTTTAGCTATGAACCTAGGATAGCAAGATATACAAAAAATATTTCTTGTGACAATATGAAACTCTTAACTTATTCTAAAAAATACAATAATTGTCTTTAAAATTTAGAAATATAATAATAAAATCATTGATAAAAAATTTAAATTACAATTTAAAGTAGACTTTAATTCCTTAATATTCTACTTCGGTCATATAAGATTTCATCTTTTAAAAATTCCCAAATATGCTCCCATACAAATAGCAACATGCTCACTATATTTGTCACTAATAATGGAACAAAGAGTTTCCTTAACTGATTTCTATATGTTAACTCAATAATTTCCTTTATACCTTCAATAAATTCATTGTTTAAGAAATATGTGAGAAAATTTTGATAAATTCTATCCATATATTAAACTTCCAAATTGATGAAAGAAAGTAGTTTCCAATAACCTTAACACATAGATTTATCATTTTTTTAGGATAATTTGAAAATACTTAAAATCACATTAGCTTGATACTTAAGGCTTAATTTTATATTAAATAAAGAAATTATAATTTCATAAACTGCTTGGTCTCTGTCATTTTGAATTTAAGCCCTATATAACTATCTTATAATATGTATTTGACTTTCATGAATATTTAAAATTTTATTTCTATCTTTATAAATATTTTTAAAATTCTCTTTTAATTTTTATAAATATCATTATGTAAAAGTGATAACTAATCGTGATACCATAAATATAATACTAAAAAAATACTAAAATAAAAAAATATAAAAGAAAAATAAACAATAAAGATAGTAAAAGAGTTATGAGATAAAATTAATAAACAATTATAATGAATACTTTTATTATATAATGAGCCATTTACCTTATTCTAATAAATCAAGGCTGAATTTATAATTTATAGCAAATATATATATATTTAAATATAATGGATTATATTTATTATATACTGAATCTTGAAATAACATATAAAATCTATTATATACTGAATATTGAAATGATGTATAAAATAAAAAAAATAGTACATAAAATGATTACTTTTGATATCAATATTTATTATAAAAAAAAGACATGGAATTCATTTATTTATTGTTTTATTTTCTTGATTTTAGTAAATTCAGACTAAATTAACATTATTGATATGATATTATTACCATGTATGCGTGTATGTGTGTGTGTAGTAATTAATCAATATTGTATATTAATTAATTAATTCATAATTAGGAGTATCTAAGTAAAGTAACATAATTTATATGATTTAAAACATTTTCAAACACATATTTTAAAAAATAAAAAATAAAATTACTTTTTCATTATTTATTTATAACTAATTATTTAAAAAAAAAACTCCAATATATAACCTTAATGTACACTATTTTTTGCTATATAGATTTCAGCATAAATTGCACAGATATTAAAAATGATTATTATGAATGTTGAAATTGTATAAATTAACGATAGTAAACTAATAAATTAATATTGTAAATATAATTAACATATATAAATTGTTATGTTAACTTATTTAGACATGTTTGATTTGATTTATTAAATCACAATAAATTGAATTATTGGAATTTTAAATTTCTATTAAATTGTGCTCAATTCAATATAAAATGATCTGATTTAAAACTTAAATACAAAGAAAGTAAAATTAATTTATATTTTTAATCTTAATCACCAACTGATCGATTTTAAATATAATAATAAATTTTCTAATCAATTCAAATCTCAATTTCTAAAGTTGATTCCAGGTATATAACAGTTCAAATCTTTGTTGCTTCAATTTTCCATTATTAATAGACCCGATAATACAATTAATTACAAAAATTTGAATTTTCTACTTTAGTGAACAAAAATATATAAACTTGCTAAAAAACTTTTAGTTTACGTAGTCGATTACCTTAGACAAATCAAATACCAAAGTCATTTGTTAAACTTTAAATATTTAAGGTTTATAGTAGCGAAAAATCGTGTCGTTGTAACAAAGGAGCATGACTCATAGTATCAATTTTAAACTCTCCAATATCTTTTTATGTTTCCTATTTTTCTTTCATTTACACAAATGTTGTATCAAATCTTTTTTGCTTCATAGCCTTGTCAATTTGCTACGTTAATATAATCCAAATCCTTGTAACCATATTCAAAATATCATTTGAATCCGATTTGAAACTTATTTATTTCAAATGAAGAAATTGATTCATATAATAAATGCATTTCATTTCTTTTATGTTTCATTTTAATTTTTTATTTTTAAAAAACACATTTAATATAGAATTAACGTGGTTGTAACGTGAACCACCAATCAATGATAAAAATCATTTAATGCAATTGCATGCATCTTGGACTATTTTTATTATTATATGCGATAAAATTAAAATAAATGTCTCATTCCTAATCAAGTAATCATAAGTAATGAAAGTGGTAACTGCTCCCATAATATTCACTTTTTGCTTCTGATTTGCTACAATAATGTAGGAATATCATAACCCCTATGCAATTGACTTCTTAATGACTAATATTGTATATTTTTCTCCATATTAATTCCTACATATTGAGTTGTGACTCATCCATTTGTTCAGTCGACAAAACCTAGTTTTAAAAATCCTCTTGTTTCTGTCAGCATTTATTTTCTCTTTCAGGTGTCCATTGAACATTACTTCCATCCAAGACTAAAAATCTCCTACATATCATTGCCAAAATCTCGTAGATATAAAAATCTTATAAATATACGTATCCTATATAACACAAAAAATGTAATTATTGAAGAACGAAATATCTAACATGGAAATAAACTTAGTGTGCGTTTGGATGGAGTATTTTTAAAATATAAGAGAATTTAAAATGCTAGAAAATTAAAATGCTTCAATTAAGTTTCCTTCAATTTTTAAATTTTTTGTTTGGATAGATAATTACACTTCCTTTGTTTCCCCTCGCAATGGGAAAATCGCATATGCACCCGATACTGGCTCTGATACCATCTGTAACATTCCAGACACATGGTAATGCAGATATTGTCTGCTTTGGCAGGCTCGATGTCCATACCCTAACGGATTTGCTCTTGCCCTCTCTATGGGAAAAACACATCTACATGGGGGAGGTATCCACACCGTTATAAGGCATGTTTTGTTCCCCTCCCCAACCGATGTGGGACTAAAATTATCAAATTATAATGAGTTCATATTTTATAAATTATCTTAAATTTTATTCAAAGAATATTTTAAATTTGAATTATCAAATTTAATTTTTATATAAAGAAAATGGAAAGATACATAAATATAACATCATATAATATAAACGGAATATTTAAAAAATTTAAAATATAACAAAATGAATTAAAAATAACATTAAACAAAAATCTCACAAATATAAAGAAATTGTAATAGAATATAATAAAAATAAGACTTACCAAAATAAGAAAATCTTATACTTGTACATGTAGGGATTTTCAAAATTCCCTCTCTATAAGTGAAAATTAAAATCCTCTATTTTAGGTAGATAAAATCCTTCTTTAAAATCTCTTTAATTTTGTAATTTTTTCTAAGTGAATATCCTAACAGGATATTTTATCATGATGAATTTTAAATCTTTTGAAAAGATTACATTCCTCCTATAATTGTTCCATCCAAATGTATACTTAGGAAATTTTAGGATCTTGTAGAGATTGAAAGTTGCATTGCATAAAAATAACACCAAAATGAGTTAAAAAATACTTTGATTCACCTATGCTTTCTTAAGCTTAAAAATTTATAATAATTATTGAATATATAAAATAAATCATTTATGTATATACATAAATTATAGACAGAATAAAAGTACAGTAAAGTATCAGTTTTTCAACCAAAAGACCATATAAATAAAAGCAATTGATAAGCTACTATGGTGAAATGTCCTAAACATAACAAATATAGAGATCAAATGCAAAGATTAATTAAATAAATAAAAGTAGGAAACCAAAAGAGATAAATAAGAATGATAAATCAACAACACAAAACCTTTGACCAAATAATGCTATAATCTACTTCAAACCTAAATAGCAATTCGGAAAAACAAAAAATCAATAATAAAAAAGGCTCTACATAAAAAATAAAAAATGCATAACAAAGGAAAAATTCATGACAAAGAAAAAATAAAATTGAAGCAATTAGAAAGAAAATTAAATGAAAACAATAAGAATTTAACATAAAAAAATATTGATGATTGTCAATAATATTATAATAATATGTAATAATTGTAGTTTGAATTTTTCAAAAAAAAAATTAATGATTAACTTCTTAAAAACTATGAGTCCTCAATCATTCTAGTTGCGATGCTTGAAGACTTTCCCTTATAGAAGTCTGGAATATTAGTATTATGGATTATAGATTATAGATTCTATATTTTTTTTCATTCTTAATGATTCTTAATTTTAATTGTAGATCATAATTTTAATTATTCTTAATCCCATAAATATATTTTAATGATTCTAATTTTATTGATTCATTTAATATTTAATTATTGTAATATTTGATTTTCTTAATAATTAATAATTAAATTGTAAATTAAGTTAAAAAATCTATAGACATAAATGTTGAGAAAGTGGGCCCTAAATCACTATATGAATGACACGTGTACCCTAAAGCTCTATATAAAAAACACGTGTAATAGTTTTTATGAAACTATTAAAGAAAGTTGTTTGACCCGTGCATTGCACAGAGTGATAATAAAAAATAGTTTGTTGACTATTAAAGAAAATAAATAATAATTTATTTAAATATATCTTGTAAAAAATTAAATATATAAATTTATTTTGAAAATAAGTTAATAATTAAATAATTAAACAAATGAAAAAATATAAATGCGTCATTCTATTTTATATCTCATTTCAAATATTATGTTTATAAAGCTACAAAAAAATCGGTATATGATTAAATAACTAATAATAAAGAGCCTGTTTTATGATATTTTGCATATTTTGAAAGTTGAAATTGTTAGAAAAATGAAAGAGAATAAGTGGATACTCTAACTATATCATGAGCCATTTATAAAAATGACAATAGATATCTATGAGAAATGGGACATGTCTCACGCCTTCGTTTTGATTTGGAATTTTGCTCCGATCCCCATGCCCATTCTTGTCATGGGTCCCTATTCCCCATCTCCGTGGGGATTTGAATCCCTATAGATACTCATGGGTTTGTTAAAAATTTTCAAAAAGATAAAAATAAAAAATATTTTGAAATTCAAAACATAAATATCTATAGTAACAAATATTACTAATGCAACATAATTCAAATTAAAATTTAAAATGGATAGATAATGCAAATCTAACTAACATAATTGAAACAAATGAGAGTGTATTATCCCTGTCTGTGCTCTGTTTAACAAATGGAAACTTCTTCCCTATCAGTCGTGACAAAATCTGTCGTTATTCTCATCCCATTTTTGTGGATAATCCCTGTGTGAATTCACTTTCATTATTTTTTTCGTTATCTCTTGTCGTTTACATCTTTTTAGAAAGTATTTAATTTATAAAAACATAAAATATATTTTCTGATTAATAAAAAATTAATAAATAAATTTAATTTATGTGATTTCAATTGCACATCCTCTCCTTGTACATCCTTTTAGTAAATTAAAATATCAATTTTAAAATAGATGTTATAATTAATATGTTATGATTACTAAAAAAATCATATATAATCCTAATTTATGTCATCTCAATTATTGAAGTAGTATATCAATTACATAATTATTTTCAATTTAAAAAGTATTGTAATTATTTAATTTTTAAAAATTAATAAATAATTAGTCATTATCAAAGAAGTGCAAATTGTGAAATTGATAAATTGAAATGTTTAAATTTCAAAAAATTAAATATGGCATAGTGAGACACACACACACACACACGTGTATATATATATATATATATATGATTTTATTTTTCTCCTAAAACCATCCTCATTTAAAATTTTTCTCTCATCTACATCATGAATTCTCATTCCTAATTTTTTGTTGAGATTTGAATCCCTGCGTGTATTCATGGATTTATTTTAAAAAAATTCAAAAAAAGAACATTTTTAAATTGGTAACAAAAAGGATAATAATACTATTAGTATGTATATGTTATTGATTGATATGGATATCAGTATCAATTAAAGGTTATAATATTAGGCTTATAAAAAAATGTAATGATATTATTTATTATTAATTTTTGTCGTGTTTCTATTTTTTTGTGTTTGTGTAATATTAGCTTTTATAAATTAAAAAATGAAATTTGTCACTTAAATAGTTAGGTGGGGATTTGGAAAATAAAATCATCAATCTATCAATAATTATATTTTTCTAAATAAAATAATATACTAATAATGATTATACCTTAAAAAAGCAAACACAAATAAATATGGATTGCATATAAATACAAAAATGATATTTTAAACTTTATCAATTAATTAAAAGTTTTAGTATGAGAAAAGAAAAGGGAACAATAAATGCATATATTGGAAGAAAAATCAATCAATAACTATATATATATTAGTATATTTGATTCACATCAAAATAAAAAAGAATAATAGTTAACAATTAATTTGTACTACATTAATGCACAATGGAAATTTTGAATAAAAAAATATAATTTTATTCCAAAATATTATTCATTCTCCATAATTAGTGTTTGTAAATGGAATTGCAATTATAATTTGACTGAGTGTAAGTTCTGCCAAGACCCTAGATTTAAACCCAAGAGGTGTGGAAGTGGGAGGTATAAGGATGTCCCTTAGAAAAGGATGCACTATCTACCCTTAATCTCTAGACTCATGAGACTCTATGCGTCAATGAGCTCGGCTTCTTATATGATGTGGCACAGTGAAAACCAAAGAGATGATGGTGTGATGACACATCCATCGCATGGTAAAGCGTGGAAAAAGTTCGATTAACAATATCCTGATTTTTGTTGTGACCCCTGAAATGTTAGATTGGGACTCTGTTCAGATGGATTTACTTCGAATAACCAATTTAGCAAACCTGATACCTGTTGGCCCGTAATTGTTACACCCTATAATCTCCCTCCTGAAATGTGCACGAAAGATCGTTACCTGTTCTTAACATGTATAATTCCTGGCCTTGATAATCCAAAAGCTAAGATTGATGTGTATCTTCAACCCCTAGTTGATGAACTGAATGAGTTGTAGGGCCGAGGTGTTCTTACTTATGACATTTCAACAAAGCAGAATTTCATGATGAGAGCTGTATTGATGTGGACCATCAATGATTTTCGAATTTATAAAATGCTATCTGGATGGATGACCCAAGGAAAATTAGCATGCCTGATTTGTACTGAAGATGCTAAAGCATTCACCTTGAAACATGGAGGAAAAAACTCTTGGTTTGATTGTCATAGAAGGTTCTTAGATTCTGATTATCCATATAGGGGAAGTAGATATGGCTTTAAAAGTAATTGTGTTGAGCATGATGAGCCTCCAATTAGACTAAGTGGCCTCGAAATATGGGATTGAGTTAAGAATTTCCCAAAAATAATAGAAGTCAAGAAGGTAGTGTGAATGTCAAGGTATGGGGTATACCATAATTAGACCAAACAAAGTATTTTTTGGGAGTTGCCATATTGGAAGGATAATTTGGTACATCATTGTTTAGATGTCATGCATATTGAGAAAAATGTGTTTGACAACATTATGAATATTGTATTGGATACAGATCGAACCAAAGACAATGATAAGGCAAGGCATGATCTGCCTGAGTATTGCACGCGGCTTGATTTGCATTTACAAGAATTAAGATATTGTCATTTCTATAAACCAAAGGCCAAATATGCTCTGAGTTCCAATAAAAAAAAAACAAGCTATTTGTCAGTGGTTGAAGGAGTTGAGAATGCCCGATGGTTATACTTCTAATTTAAGTAGGTGTGTGAATGTTGCACAGGGTAAGCTTGTTGGCATGAAAAGTCATGATTATCACGTCTTCATGGAGTGTTTACTTCTAATTGCATTCAGAGTGCTACCTGATGTTGTCTAGAAGCCCCTAACTGAGCTAAGTTAGTATTTTAGGGATATATGTTCTTCTACCCTTAGGGTTGATGATATGTTTGTCATGGAAAAAAACTATTCCCATAATTCTCTGCAAATTAGAGAGAATTTTTCCTCCTGGGTTCTTTGACTCAATGGACCACTTGCCCATACATTTGGCATATGAAGCATGGGTGTGTGGACTAGTTCAATACAGGTGGATGTATCCATGTGAAAGGGAAATAGGAGGATTTAAAACAATCGTGAAGAATAGGTCTCAAGTGAAGAAGGATCAATATGTCAAGCTTATTTAGCAAAAGAGACTTCAAATTTCTACTCGTTTTACTTTTAGCCACATGTTCAATTTAGGAGAACTTGGGTTGGTCGTAATGATGATGGAGGGGAGTGTTCTACTTCACCAACTTTGTCTATATTCAATCAACCTGGTCGAGGAGCTGCAAAGAGCGTGGCTCGATGGCTTACTTCCCAGTAAAGGAATTCTGCACACTTACATATTTTGATAAATTGTGATGAGGTGCAACCATTAAGATTGTAAGTCAACAATCCTTTTTTTTTTTTTAATGTGAAAGTGTGATATTACTTTTTAATGTGAAAGTGTGATATTATGCATCTTTGAAATAACATAAAATAGATTTTCAACAACAGATACTTTGAGTAACTGCATGGTCAAGATTCTCTTCAACAATTTCTGGATTGGGGTGTGGGGTCAAAAAGCAGGTGTTTGTGTTAAAGGAGATACTGGGTACGTGGGTGAGCTCGCAAATAAATGTGTCCTATTCAAATGTGAATGATATGATCCTACCCGACTTACTGGGACACGATAACACAACAATTACAAAATCATTGAAATCAATCACACCAAAAGATACAGAAGTTATGATCCATTTATTATAGCCCAAAATGCTAGACAAATATATTATATGTCTTATCCTGAGAAAAGTAGGTCAGACGGGATCATTGTGAACTAGATAAAACCAAGAGGTAGGATTGAAATTGAGGAAGCTACTGTTAAAGATGCTTATCAAGTGGATGATCCACCCCCTTCAAGGGCAGTAATCGATGCATACAACCTTGAAAACCCTCTTTTATTGACTACCAGGGAAGTTGACATCATTGAATGAATGAGTAACCGCCTAATCAGAGATTACGAAGATGAAATAGGTGCTAGTAATGCTGATAATTCACCTAGTAATCAACAACAGAGTGATGATGAAAACAGCCCTACACTTTCAGATTAATTGAGGGGTTTAATACTATATGCAATATTATTATGCAATTATTTAGAATTTCTTGATTTATTAATTTTTTTATGAACTGCTTTTTAATTGTTTCAATCTGACTTGTAAAGGCAGACGCCGACCTCAGAAGATTAGTTTACCCACCTTGACCCACCTCAGATGATGATGATGGTGATGCCGCTAACGATGCCGATGCCCGAGAGTTCAGCTAGTTTTTATCTAGCTTCTAGATACTTTTTTTCATTCTAGATATTTTTTACATTTATTGTAGTTTGTATAACTTTATTGTCATAATTTGCTATTTTATTTAATTACTTTAATTTATTCATTTTAATATTTTCTTATTTAATATCAACTTAATTTATGATTAGGTTATTATATAAATAAACAACTAATAGATAACATATTATCAATCACATAAAGTTCTAAAGGGAATAATTAAAAAAAAATTATTTATTACTGATGGGTAACACCATCGGTAATTTGCAATTTTTATTTTAACTTTAATTTTCACATGAAAAAAAACCATCAGTAAATTATTTGAACACCCGTCGGTAAATATAAATAAAACCATCGGTATAAATTTGCCCCTGACGACAAAGGTGATGCCTTTCATTTAATTATACCGATGGCTAATTATCATTAAACCCGTCGATAAAAGCATTGAAATTAACCGACAGGTTTTTTTTTGCTGTCAGTAATATTCATCAACGGCCGTGTCACCGATGCCCCCGTAGCTGTCGGTAATGTCATCGGTAGAAAAAAGAACTGTCGATAAACCCATCGGTAACTATGTTGGTTTCCTGCCCCTTTCTTGTAGGCACGACCCTTTTTGTTGATATGTAGAAGATTTGCTAAATATGATATGTATAAAATAATTATATGTTTTGGGGAGAATCTCTGACAGGATCTGTTGCTAACGACAGTAGGTGTTAGCCTTGGTGCCCCTTGACTATACTTGATTAGGACCACACAGTGGATCCTTCTGTTCTACAACTAATCGTATGGGTAGGACCGTTCTATTTTAGGATCACATGAAGGAATGGCCGTCTGAGTGTGAATCCTTCTGTTTATCATGGATTTGACAATTCCCTAGTATTTTATATAAAAACTTGGTGTTTTCAAAAATCTTTTCTATAGATAAAGGAAGTTGTTGAATGTATATGGGCTATAAAGTTATTATTGTTTTACTTATGGATTATATATTGCCTCATGTGGGTTATAAACATCTGTCTACCACTGAGTTGCAAAACTCACTCAGTTGTTTCCCTCTCTTTCCAGGTACAGCTTCAGGTTCCAATCCCGCGACTCCTCAATAGCTAAGCTCTGAGTTGGTGAGCCTTCTTGAGAAGGCCTATTTTGTATTTTGGAACTTATCTTTTTTAAGTTTTAGCCTGTTAGAACTATTTTAATACTCCATATGTCGCAAGCAGAGTCCTTGGCTTAGTTTTGTGATTATGTTTATATTTATGCTTAAACATTTGTAGTTAAGACTTATATATATAGACTATATTATGGAAGGAATTTGTAAACTAAATTTAGAATTATATTTTGAACTATAGTCCTGGTTATGGTTGGACATATACTTTGTGGTTATGAATTTTCATTTGAAACTAGGTTGAGAATTTACTTAACTTTCTTTTGATTTTTGGATAATGTTGGATTTAAATTACATATTAGAATTGGGTTGAAATATATATTTTGAGTTGGTTATTTTGTTGCTGGGGCGTATTTTGAGAATGTTTGAAGCCCAAACTCTGTATTTTGACCTTATTTTCATATAGGTTGTATTTCTAAAATTAGAAATGTCCAAAAAATAAAGGAAACTCTGTTCGTTTTTTTTGTAAAATCTTGCATGTCAAGACTTGCAAGGGAATCAGTTCCTTATGTGCCGATTATGGCCTGAGTTAGGTCGTGACAATAATTTTTCTGCAATTACAGTAAATGTTCTTCCAAAACCTTTACTACATGTGAATATTTCACCTAAAGACTCTCTCGCCCAAATGCTTACGGCACAAAAACAAATAACACACCTATTACCGAAAAAGGCTATCAAAGAGAATACTGTCCAAGAAATCACTTGTTAATAATAAGAATAAGACAATTCCGAGAGCGATGCTTTTCAAAAACTTCTTGGGATATCAGTTTGTGCACTTTTTCTGTACTGAGGAAGGCTGTATGTTTTCCTTTTTAAAGAGATTGATTGCTTCCCTTGATTGAGAGAAACTTTCCACAAATATTTGATGCTCCTTAATAATTGTATAGCAACAATTCTGGTTTAGTAATGATGATCCAAATCTTCTTTCCATTTGTTCTTGAATCATGCTTGATCATGGTTTGCTTCAATGTTCCCACTGATATGCTTTCTAAATATCCTCAATAATCATGCTTAATATGCTTGGTCATGATTTCCAATTGATTCTGACACACAGAATAATATGCGGATTTCTTTCCCTTTTATTTTATTTGAACGTGCAGTAACAAAGTAAAAGGGGAAACCAATTATTTTGTTATTATTACACCAAAATCACAATGTTGTGCTGTAATTGTGCCAAGCAAATATTTAATTCCAAACCCACTATATTCTTTCCTTTTATTCTTTATTTATTTGAAAAACAAATCCAGCTTTTGTGTGCTATATCTTGTATTTTGTCATCAACATTATTAAAATTTATTGAGTCAACAAGTGGTAGTAGAGTTCAATTGAAACTCTTCTGCTGACTAGTCAACTATGACGTAGATGAATATAAATTCAATTTGCATTCTACTTTTATCTTATAATCTTCTAGAATTTAGAAGTAAAGTTTAACTTGAATTTTTCAATCAAGATGATAGTATAAATAAGCTTAGTTTATCTCTTTACATACAGTGTTGGTAACGCATGCAATAATTAACTAACCCATTTCACCATTTCATTTTCCAATCTTCTCCATTGGCATTCTCTCCGCATAAGCTCGTTGTGCCTCTGTTCCCGAAACACATACACAACAACGCAGGATGGCTGAAGTGAGGAACAAGCAGGTGATTCTAAAGGACTATATCACTGGTTACCCAAAGGAATCCGACATGGACATAGTTGAGGGTACAATCACGTTGAAGGTTCCAGAAGGTTCCAGTGATGTCCTTCTCAAGAATCTCTATTTGTCATGTGATCCATACATGCGATTCCTCATGCTCAATGCCAATCCTAGTGGATCTCCTTCCTTTTCCCCTGGCTCTGTAAGTCATAAAATTTTATTCTTTTTTTTTCTTTTTTTTTTTTTTTGGCGTCCTAAAAATTTGTTTGAGAATACGAAGGAATTGCTTCATACTGAAAATTGTGTTGCGTAGTTTAGATATGGATGTGTTTGGTTGGATAACAAATAGGAGAAATTTTTCATGTGTGAACATTTAAAGTTCATCCATAAAATTTTACTTGTATTTTTATCGTCTAATTAAACCTACCGAGTTGTGATATTTGAATGTTAATCCACCATTAGGGAATACAACCTATTAATGGTTGGGAATTTATCTTGATAAATTGGTTAATCATAAGTTACAATATTATCACCTCGATTTTTTAGTCATATGCGTTTAAATTTCCAGCCATATACATAAATTCTGACACATGACAAGCCACAGGGGCTATGTTTAGATTGGTGAAGTTGGGTGAAGCAAAGCGGAGCATAGTGGTATTTTGATTTTATTAATTGTTTAAATTTGTCAAACTTGAATGGAATAATAGAACAAAGATAGATGAACTCTATTTTATTCATTCTTCTCAACTTTCTTCTGTTCCACCAATATATCTTAGGATTGGTCTCATAAGAAGGGGTTTGGATAGTATATATAAGATCTTATATTTAAATCTCATTGTGATCAGTTTAATATTCGAAGTAAAAAAAAAAACTTATATGACACCACATCAGTTCTCAAAGTCGATTCCCCACACATTAATATGTGTATTCCCCAATGTTCGATCGACATATATTCTGAGCATAAAGAAATAATATTTATCTAGTTTCTTGTTATCCTGTTAAGATTTTGCTGTCACTCAATTAGCTAGTTAGGGGTGCATGTGGATAAACATTTGAAAAATTGCAGTAAAATTAATAATTAAAAATATCTTTTGAATAGGTTTTTTTCTTTTTTTCCTTAAGGGTATGTTTGTGAGTTTGAATTTTGAGGGAGAAAAGGGTAGAAGGAAAGACTTGTAGTGTAAAATTATATTACAAGTCCTCCTTTCTCCTCTCTTCTCCTCCAAAATTCATACTCACAAACTAATTCTAAGTAACTTGTATTTTGCTCCTTAAAAATACAACAGTAGTTATTCTTATTTTTTTTAATAATCTTATGTAAATAATTTTCACAAATTTAAGAAAAAACTCTTAAAAGTATATATATATATATATATTATCGAATAAGCACAAACAAAGGCATTCTAGAATTTTAGTAATCGTAAATACATTTTACTGATATATTTCTGTAGGTACTAATTGTTGACTAATTGTTGTAGCCATTGAGAGGACTTGGTGTGTCTAAAGTCATTGAATCTGGAAATCCAGCTTATAAGAAAGATGATTTGGTGTGGGGGATTACTAATTGGGAAGAGTACAGCTTGGTCCCTGCAGATCAAGTACATTTCAAAATTGAGCACAGTGATGTTCCACTTTCTTACTACATTGGAATTCTTGGTATGTTTTCAATCATTTCATTTCATTACCAATTCTTAGTGAAAATGATGCTCTTGATGTCAGAATGATCTGCTAGCCTCAACTTATGAAGTTTTCAATGCAATAAGAGGGTGTATTAAGTGTCTAGCATCATTAAGATAACAGGTAACTCTATCAAGGTCTGTTTGACCAGGGGGATAAAAATGAGGATTAAAATGTTATGAATGAGATATATGTATAATTTTATAAGTTTATCCATGGAGTTTTTATTCTCATTTATACTCATTAACCAAACACATGATAAGAAAACTACTGCCTAGGAAATGGTTGTCTGGATGTTTGCTTCCCCTCTTCTTCTTCTTCTTTTTTTTTATTTTTATTTGTCGTTCAACGAAGTCTATATGGCTGAAATTGTTCCTTTATGCACCATTGTATATGCCTAACCTGCATTATTTTGGAGGAGATAAAATATTTTATTCCCTTCATACTCATTTTGTAACCAATAGCTCACTACTTTTGTTTTTCAGACTGTCACATCCATATCTCTGTAATACTTCTCAGACTATATTTGCCATATTGCATCTTTTTTTGTTGTATTCTCAGGGTATGCATTCTGCTTCATGGGAATGAATGTTAATTGTATAGTTTCCCTCATTTTATTCTGCAATTTCATCAATGTTTTTCTTCTCTGAGCACAGGTATGCCAGGAATGACTGCTTATGCTGGTTTCTTTGAAGTAGGCGCTCCCAAGAAAGGAGAGAGAGTTTTTGTTTCAGCTGCTTCTGGTGCAGTTGGTCAACTTGTAGGCCAGTTTGCTAAATTGACTGGTTGTTATGTCGTTGGAAGTGCTGGAAGTAAGGATAAGGTAATTTCTCTAGTTATTTGTGTCATACGTGGAAGCATATATGATAAATCATTGTCATCTCGTCCATATTTCTTGAGCTCTTCAAAGTACTACTAATTTCTAAGCTGCATTCAGTCATGACTAGATATCCATTGTCAATTGAAACTCAGACATTTAGCATACTTCTAGGTTTTTCCAGCATTGCAAGTGGAATGAAAATACATAAAGTTTAAAAGTCAAAAGCTACCATTCTGTAATGTGTTTCATACCTCATAAAAGCATAATACTATGTGTTTCAATGCAAGTATGTTTGTAAATGTATCCTATTATATTAAATTGTATATCCAACCGCCACCCTCTAGCTTCATTCAAAAAGGGAAGAACATGAAGAGAATTGTGGCATAAACCGATGGTAGTCCGTCTGTTAATCTCAAATTTTTAATGCAATATGTTGTAAGGGAGTACTACAATTGCCAAGGAATGAAATCCACTTAATTCACTTTTTGTCTCCAGCAAAAGTACTTGGTCCTCATCTCACTTGAATGTATGTTAACCACAACCAGGTGGATCTATTGAAGAATAAATTAGGATTTGATGAGGCTTTCAACTACAAAGAAGAGCCGGACCTTGATGCTACTTTGAAAAGGTCAGTATTTAAAGTTTTGTGATGAAGAAGTTTAAATTTAATTTGTTAATGGATTTAATTTTGTTGCACTACATGCAATCAAATCTTCTCATGTGCATGATTTCTGATGTAGTGGGTGAGAATTAAACTTGTTTTGCTGATATGTCAATATATGATTGTATAATTATAAAAAATTTGTACTATTGTTACATGAGAATTAATCTCTTCTTTGTGGCCATAAAAAAGTTAAGTTATTGCACTTAGTAACACCATACACAGCAATGACTAAGTTCCTGTTTGGATAAAAGGCTTGTGACTTTTTATAACTTCTAGAAAGTTAAAAGTTACACTACTAGTGTTTGCTTGTGACTTTCCACAAAATTATTCTACTAGCTTATTAAAAAGTTAAAATAGAGGACTTCCACTTTCTACTTTCTATAAAAGTTATTCTCTCTATAATTTTACATCTACACTACTTGCATATGTCACTATCTCACATAATTTCATCCTAGGTTTTTTTGTTTATTATCTTTTATTCATTTTTATCAATTTCTTATTAATACTATGTGTTTATTATAAAGCATTTTTATTATAAAAGCGTAATATTATGTGTTTCATGTATTTTTTTATATGGAAGTAAGGATAAGGTAATTTCTTTAATTATCGGTGTCATACGTGGAAGCATAAATGATAAATCGGTGTCATCTCTTCCATATTTCTTGTGCTCTTCAAAGTACTACTAATTTATAAGCTGCGTTCAGTCACGATTAGATGTCCATTGTCAATTAAAACTCAGACATTTGGCATACTTCTAGGTTTTCCCAGCATTGTAAATGGAATAAAAATACATTAAGCTTAAAAAGTCAAAGGAGCTTATGCTTCTTATATATGTCAAAAATCAAAAGTTACCATTCTGAGATGTATTTCATGCCTCATAAAAGCGCAATACTATGTTTATTATAAGAGTAATGAAATTATACAACAAGATTAGGTAATAAATGTGCATTATATACCTTATTACATCTAATGATCATAAGGTGCATGGTGTATATTTGTTGTACACATAACATTATTTTTATTATAAAGCATCCTTGACTTTATCAAGTAGAGGCAAAAATGACATTTGACATAAAGAATTTTGACGTTATTTTTAGTGATGTTTCAATCTCGTCTTAAAAGCTTCTTTTGTTTCAATTTCATCCCTAATATTTTGATAATATTTCTATATTGTCTTTTTTGATAACACTGTAAATTTTACCAAGAAATACTAGTTAGTTGGCTTTCAAATATTTATTATTATCTTAAGTGGATGCCTTATTATACAAATTGAAACTCTATTTTTGTCTTATCTTCCTTATTGAAAAGAATTTGATCTTATTTTTAGACAAATTTTAACTACAATAACTAAAGTTTAATTGATTGAGGATGAAAATGAAGTTTTAATTTGTATATATAACAAGATAGCTGCATTAAGATGAAATGGATACCTTTGAGTCAGATCAAGAATTTTCATTAAAAAAAATTGATATTATTATCAAATAGGACAACATTGAGACATTATCAAAATGTTAGGGAGGAAAGTGAAATAAAAAAATTGTTTGGGATGAAATTGAAATATTACTAAAAGATGAGGGACAAAAATAGAGCTTTCACCCTCGATTTTTTATATTTTTTTATTCTTTATGTCTAATGTCATTTTTGGCCTCTGATTGATAGTTATCCTGTAAATATAAAGTCAAACGTATTGTTCCAAAAGTTAATACAATCACAATAGACGTATTCAAGGAAGTTTGAATTATTCGATATAAATAAATAAATTACAAAAAATAAAGGTAATTAATAGAAATTCAATTATTCAATGATTAACGTGATAATAATTTTAAAATAAGAATTATAAGTTAAATATTTTAACGATGTCAAGTCAAATAATCTTTTTTTAAAAATAAAAAAATTCAAAATTTTTTGAATAATCAACAAAAAGAAAATATGTTTCCTATAAATAAAAGCCTTTTTAGAGTTACGTAATTAAACAGTACAGACTCAAAATAAATATTTTTATCATTGAATAACCAAACATAAAATAACTTACTTAAAAGCTACTAAGGCCTTTTACTAGAAGTACCCTTTACATGAGGCATGATTAAGTTTTTGGCAAAAAGGTCCCTAATGGTTGTTGCAATTTACCAATCAGGTGTTTTCCTGAAGGCATAGACATCTACTTTGAGAATGTTGGTGGCAAGACACTTGATGCTGTACTCTTGAATATGAGAATTCATGGGCGCATTCCTGTCTGTGGGATGATCTCACAGTATAATCTTACTCAACCAGAAGGGGTAACAAATTTGGCAAGTATGATATACAAGCGGGTTCGGATGCAAGCTTTTATAGTTGGTGATTTCTATCATCTTTATCCAAAGTTCTTGGAGTTTCTTATGCCTCATATCAGAGAAGGGAAGGTTGTGTACGTGGAAGACATGGCTGAGGGCCTTGAGAATGGCCCTGCAGCCTTGATTGGCCTTTATAGTGGTCGCAATTTCGGTAAACAAGTGGTGGTTGTTGCTCGTGAATGAAAAGCTTAAGCTCTTTTCATATGTTGTTATCTTTTTGGTCTCAGACTTCGTATGGAATATTAAGCTCTAAGCTTTCCGTTAATACTTTTGTGTAACAAATTCTGATACTTAATAAAGTTATAGCCTCCTGCTCGTATTTTGAGCAGGGTAGGTTGATTCACTACATTTATAGATGTCACAAATTCAAATCCTGAAAATAGTGATCTCTTTACAAATTTGGGATAAAACTACATACATCTATCTTTTTCAAACCTCAATAAGTAGGAGTTTCATCCACTAGGCTGTCCTTTTCTTAATGATCATTCCTGTCTCTTGCAAAATTTTATTAGTATTTCTCTAAAACCGATTTGCGGTTACTTTGAGCTCTATTGCCTTCTAGTGTATTACGAAGACGATAAATAACATTGTTTCAGGTTGTTATGGAGGAAACATGAGGAATGAAGTTTCTTGTCTGAAAATTCAATTTCTAAGACTTTCATATTTATGTTTACCTTTAGCTTAAATATTTTGTGTCAAAAAAATTTGCATTGAAAATAAATTAAAATTAATTTTTTTAATTAGGTATTCATGTTAAAAAAAGCAAATGATTCCCTAATTGTTATGAAATTCTTCATAATAATGTGACTTCGATCCAAAACGAAACAAACTAAATGATATTTTTATATTTCTCAACTTTGCCACTTGTCATAGACAACGTAAGCAGTTACATCTTTGTAAGGGATAAAAGGAGCATTGTTTTTCCGTTTTTTTTTTTTTAACACAAATTTGAAAACACTCAAAGAATAATAGGTTGATATTATTTTAAAATTGAAAATTAAAATTAGCTAAATCAGATATTTAATACTAATTAGTGTAATTATTAAATTTAAAATATGAAAGTAGTTGAAAAAGAATTTAACAAAACATTTAATTAAGAGTATTTTAGGAAAAATAAAATAACAGTATTAAAAGGAAAGTGACAATAGCAAAAAAGGGAGTAATATTAGCCACTCCCTTTCTTTCTTGGTGCTTTTTTTTTTATGCTAAAGTTTTTAGTGCTTTGCTGGGAGAGAACATTACTGTGGTTGTGGTTACTGGTTATGTAAAGGAAAAAGAAAGGTCTTTTTTTTTTTTTTAATTCTCGGGGCTTTGTTGTTGTCGTCGTTTCAAATGGTGGGTCCCACTGTTTTTATTTTTATTTTTTAAAAAAGGTAACGATGCTTAATGTATTATAATTAATATTTAAAATTTAATCTTTAATAGTGGACCTCATTATCACATAATTTGTGCGGAAGAAGAATAATCGTGACTATGACCACACAAGAATTTCTCAACTGACTCTTTTTTTCTATATGTCATTTTAGTAGTGCAATTATCGCAATATGATGTTATGGAAGAATGACTCAAAATATATGCTTTATAAATAGAAGTCATTAAATACTACTTTCAATTATTATAAAATAAGTAAACAACATAAGCTGTCAAAGGTGGATTCTAGTCTATAATCCACAATTGATGGATTCTCTAAAGACAGTATTTAGTAAATTATCTCATAATTCTATATATTAGTAAATCATCCTTCTAAATATCATATGTAGGGTTTGAAATTGAAGTTTTTCTACTTTATTTATTTAAGAGTAAAACTCTTCACTTTACTCTCTAAAATAAAATCATATAGAAACGATGTTATGTCATAAGCACATTTTTTACTCAAGAACAAACATTCAATTACAAAACGGGTAGTTCAGCAAATTTACAAAGATATTTTAACTATAAGGTATTTTAGAGTAAAGTATAGATGGGACTGTTATGTTGTAATTAAGAGTATTTTTTAAGAGAGGAGAACGTAATTTTTTTTATTATTATTTACAAGATGAGAGGGTAATATATGATATTATGTGAGATGTTTCGAAAGTCATAGGATTTCTCGACTTTTCACGTCCGAGATTATTGTTGTGATTGTGTATTAAGAAGCTGTAATTGTGTCTTACACAATTAGACGCTTCAGTTTGGCATTAAACTTGTTGGCTTAGGTTGATTTACTGAAGAACAAATTTGGGTTTGACCTAGCTTTCAATTACAAGGAAGAAAATGACTTTGATGCAGCCTTGAAAAGGTGAGTCTCTAAAACACTACGGTTAAAGTTTAGCCTATGTTTAAGCGCTAAAAAATGTGACAAGGACAAGCTGGCCTCCCTGTTAGAAATATAGTTAAATAGAGCTATTGTGCTTACTAATTAGCAAATGACTTTATTATCCAAACCTTTGCGGCTATATATATATATACACACACACACACACGCACACACGACATTTTAAAGTTGACATCAATTATATTTTATCTTGATTTTTGTTATATCAATTCAGTTCTAATACTTTGAAAGTTATCAATTTCATTATTCTTTGATTTTTTTCAAATCAGCATTAACTTTTGTTACGATTCATCCTAGCTGATTAGATTATATTTCTTATATATCTTCCTTGACAAATGAGAGGAAACAATTTTCACCTCATCAATTTGAAAATTAAAAAATTACAAAATAAATAAAATATCTAGGATACTTAGAAATTTTGTCAGATAAGATTTTAATAGCTATAATTTATTTATTATATTTTTTATTTTCAAGTTAATAAAATATAGAAATTCCCCCTAATTCATTAAAAAAGACAGATAAGTAATATTGCTCAGTCTATTAAGATGAATAATTATAGAGATAGCTCATAATTTGTCAATATGATAAAATTAATGTTATATTTCAAAATATTAAAATTAAATTGAGGTCAAAATATTTTTAAGATCAATGTTATGCTAACTTAAAAATAGTAGGGTTAAAAATGATATATTTACTTACTTTATAAGGTTTGGCATTCTTAGCCTATTTTCATTTGCTTCAATGTCGCATTCTTTATGTATGTTGTCACTATAGGTATTTTCCTCAAGGTATTGATATATATTTCGAGCTTGTTGGGGGCAAAATGCTAGATGCAGCTTTTCTATGTGGTACACCTGAGGGGAACATGAAGAAATTAAAAATAGAATGTGTCTTATTATTTATAAAAGGATTCGCATGCAAGGGTTCAATGTGGTTGACTATTATCTCCTATATCCCAAATTCTTAGACTTTTTGCTGCCTCAAATCAGAAATTGTAATATATCATGCATGGAAGATATAGTTAAGGGACTTGGGAATGGGGCAGGTGCCCTGATTAGGGTTTTCGGTGGCCACAACATTGAAAAACAAGTAGTTTCACTTGCCAATGAATACTGACTCTTCTTGTGTGTTTTCTTTGTGTACTTCAAAAGTTCCTTACAATAAAATGTAGAGTCTTGTTTACGTGGGATTTTCATTGAAAGTGAGTTTGATATTTTGATTCCGGGTTCTCAATTTGAAGAAATGAATCACTTCTTATGATATGATGCAATGTTTATATATGTAATGTGCACGTTCGACACAAACAAATGCTTTTGTTGTCGAAATAATAATTGTAAGTAAAGGAAATAAGAATAGGAAATGTAAAGTAGTGCTTAATTAAAATGAATCAAAGAACAAAATACAAACTAAAGAGTAAATAAGAACATTGATTGAAATGAGAAAAGGAAAAAAAAAAAAAAGGCGATGGTATTACTCTGAGTTACCTTGTGGCCCTATGATTTCTTGATTGTTGTGTAAAAGATATATATTTTTGAGAGAGGTTAATCATTCTATTCTAAATTAGATGAAACTAAACGGAGGTTCCTATGAGAATGGCAAGTAGTGGCATTGTTGCACCACCCCTATCCCTAAAACAAATCAATTTAAGTTCATTGGACCAAAGTTGACATTTAAGAGAATCACTCCTCTCATATGAATCTAAACTTTAGAATAAAAAGAAAAATCATTTGTCCATCTGCTTGAACAATGGTGAAAATCATTAGGCCAGCAATCATGGCCAGTAAGTTGGAAGTTCCACAAGAGAAAAAGCATTTGGGAAATCCTAACTATTATTAGGGCTGGGCAATTAGGAAATGGAATTGAATCTTTTTTCTTGTCTATTATGGAATTGCAACGGTGTTAAGATTAGAATTCAGCTTTCGCCAACCAGTTCTTCCCATCCCCATGGCAATATGACAAAGCAATAGGAATAAATAATGTTCAGTAAAAAATGAAAGCATGCTATCTTGAGTTGGTAATTGGTGGAGACTTATTATTGATGCCAATTTGCAGAAATGGCCACACATCAAACTGAACGAACCCAACATGATAACCCCTTCTTCAAACCCCTTATTAAGATGGTAGTTTGGGGACTCTCATCCAAACAAATTCCCAACCATAATTATAAAATACTAAAAGAAAAATGTTATAGGAAAAACACAACTGCACAATAAATGCACACTACACATCTTATCACTATTGGATATGATGAGTGGTCCCCACTCATCCCACTCACTTATCGTATCTAATGGTGATAAAATATGTAGCATGCATTTGTGCAATTTTATTATTTCCATAATATTACTCATAATAAAAATAGTAATGCATGAGATGAATATCACAATTCAATATAATTCAATGCAGTCACAAAAATTCCTCACCGGCTGCTTTTACGACAGCATTCTGAACAAAAGCAGTTGGCACATAAGAAACTTCTGCCTTCGGCAATAGAAGTACACAAACTAGAAGGTTTAGGCAATTCTGTGCTCTCCACGCACGTTGCACAAATCCAGTAAACCAAAAGCGATAAACCTATGCTTAGAGAATAGGAAAGCTAAGTACCTTATGGACAAGGATCAATACAAGCATATACTCAATCGACATGAAGCCACGTTTTATGAGTAGGCAATAAGCATACATGCTAAAGGAAAATCTTCCAGTGCAATTGCAGAAATTATTTATACCATCTTTTCAACCAATTTAATTGCCACTTCGACTAGCTAACTGCATACCAACAAAAGATTAAAGATAAAACATCAGGGTAACAACCAAACTGAGGGACACGAAAATTTCACTTTTGATAATAGTCTATTGATATATCTATCTTCCACGTTGAAGATGCCGGTATCTTGATATTCGGTAGTGGCAGGATCATGAAATCTCGTCAGATTCTCTGCGTAGTATATATATGATTCCACTTGCCATCTGGAACAGTGTGAGCCAACATCCGAACCGAAGAACTGTATCCGATCATTAACGTGCAATTACCCAAACTATGGATTTTTGGCCATTCCTTTTCATCTTCATCCAATGTAAAGATATCAAATGTAGAGGTCTTACCGTCACCGTTGGAACCAAAATAGCTCACCAACAATAACAAATTGCCATCTTCACACCCAATCAGATATTTATTCATGCAAGCATAATAAAATTGGCGGCAAAAATCAGGTGGAGAAACATCTTCACAGATTCCTCTCACGGCCAATGGCTTTGTCTTCGTATCAAACTCATACAAACTGATCATCCCAATCTATGGCATATATCTGATCGTTGGGAAAAATATGACATTTTGAAAATCTGTATATTTTTTTGCTGTTGGAATATCTACCCATCTTCTATCATTGTGCTTCTAAAAGGCCAATCTACGATATTCTCCAAATATAGCCACTGCCATAAAATCATCATGATCAAAATGAGCTTTGTTAAGTGGATTCAACATTCGCAACACTCCGTCAGACATCATAACACAAATCAACCATCCGTAACAAGATCCACGAAAAAGGTTGTTTTGCATCTCGGGCAGAATACGGTGGTGAATTCCCTTCTCTTTGAGACTATGAGTCTCGAGAGTGTCAACTACACCAGGTGAAACCAGCCACACGTTCCTTTTGTGATTTGGGATCTTCGGAAGCTTTGTGTTCCATGTCTTACAAACCAATCGGAATCGAAAGTAATCACTGTACTCGTTCGAATAGAATTGCTTCGCAATTTCGTTCAGGTGGTCGGGATGGATGTTTGCCCATAGATCAATCTCACCCATATCTCAGACTCAGACTTAGGCACAAGACGCAAGCTTGGCAAAATAAAGATATATATGTTAGCTGTATTATTATAAAAATATTTCAGTGAATTTCGAATGTTTGTTGTTAAACATATCTGGAATGTTTGGAATAAATAGATTGTTGAAATACAATCTTCGTATGTCTATCAAAAAAAAAAAAAAAAAGAAATATAATCTTCGTATCGTCATCCACCGAGATAAGGGGGATCGTGATTTTAATTGTTTGTAGTCAAAAGATACAGATAATGGTTACGGTTTCTCTAATATCTGAACAATATCCGGTCTCTCTCTTTTGCATAAAAAGTATGGTAACCGGTGCGATATACAAGGGGGAAAAAAAATAAGGACATATAAAATTGAATAAATTTTAATTCTAACTTGCAGAATGATTATATGATAAAGACATTTTATAAAAATAACAAAGATTTTAGTAACATTACAATATAATAATAAAATTAATTCATCTAATAAAGAAAGAAAATATTATATGATTAATGGCATAAAAAATTTATCATGCACAACGTAACATTATTAATGGGACGTTTGTTTTGGGGTATATTTAATTATTCTCGAGAATATGTAGTTGAAAATAATATATTCCTATATTTAAAGTTTTACAAAATTTTTCTCAAGTATTAATTATTTCGTAGAAAAATATTTTCATATGATTTAGTAAAAACTCATTCCAAGTTGAAGAGTGCAGAAAAAAATCTTATGATTAAGAATCACAATTATTAAATTATCTCTTAATTATTTGACTTTTTCCTCACAATTATTTGACTTAAGGGTATTTTAAAAATTATGACATATTCTCAAAAATATAGATTATAAAACAAAGAAATTTTGAATTTACTCCCGAAAATTTTAATAAATAATTCTAGAAATGTTTAATGCTAAATAAATAATTTTTTAAAAATACCAAGGAATCATATACCCAGGAATGCAATTCCCGAAAACATAATTTTAAACATTAAAACAAACGTCCCCTAAAGTCTTGTATTCTTCTTTGGAAGCTGCGTTAAAGTAAAAAAAAAAAATTAATAATTTTAAAATAATTGATTGATTCCATTAATAAATTATAATAATCCATCTCAAAATGGAATTTGGGAGTATATAAATAACATAATTTACTTTATTCCAAATCTTTTCAAACACTTCTTGGTAAATAACATTTTTTGATGTGTTGGATGAATTTTCGTTTTCATCCAAAATTAGTATCTTCAAATTACTTTTAGACTTCACTTTTGAAATAACAACATAGAATAATCCATGTGTGAAAAAGAGTTTCGAAAAAAAAAATTCAACATATGATCGTGATTGGCTTTAACTCTTGTTAATTGTCATAGCCAAAGTAAAGAGTATTTGGAAATTGTCTATTTTGAAATTTTAGAGGAGTTCTAGGATTCGATAGAATTAAAATCATCATATATTTGATTTATCATTTTTTTTATTTGTAATTGGTTTTCAATTCTTTAGATCAATTTATTTGCTTGGTTTTTTTTTAATTTGATTCGATTCGAAGTATTCCTAGGAAATTTTACTTTTAAATTGATTTCAAACATATTTTTGGTAGATAATTTCAAACTAAAATTAATTTAAATAAAAAAAAAGTAATTTTAAAAGAATTGGTTAGTTATAAAACAATGTATAAATAATGTATTTCAAATTCAGTATGCATATTTGGCCTTTTTATGATTATCAAATACTCTTTTAATTATCGAATAGGTATCTTTGAACTCCATCGTGTCTATAGAGAAGGCAATCAGTGTGCAGATACCCTCGCAAAACATGGTCAATATCAAAATGTGATTTTTGAAGAGTTCTCCTCCGCGCCTAGTTTCCTGTCTCTTTCTTTAATGCTAATCTAAAGGGTACTAGCTTCTCGAGGATTCTTCTATTTAGTTTATGAGATATGTCGTTAGAGGAACAACAATTCCTCAACACATTTGCACACCGTATAGTATTTAGGCACAAAAGACAAAAAGTTCATAGGAAGAAAAAAGAGGATACACATTGGTGGAAAAGAGGACACACAAAAAGTGTATTTTCCCTTATTTCTTATCATTTTTGTTCTCTGAAACAGAACTCCAGTTCTTTCCTCTCTCACATTCACTTTCATTTCCACCACCTTCTTCTGAAACACTATTCTCACCCATCTCTCAAACTCACTTTCTCACTACCTCACTCCCTAACCTGCCCCACTTGGTTGTTCTTCCTTTGTCCTTCTGCATCCATAGCCTTATTGATGGCATTCGCGCGACAACAACATAAGCTCCTCGCCTTCAAAGCACGGGCTTCCTTTGGTGCATATATATATATGCTACGTCCATTGAATTATCCATCTTTATTCAGCCCTCTCATTCTTCTCTCACAAAATGAGTTTTTCTTGGAGTCCAAATCTTCCATCGGCATTGAATTCACATTCTTTGCTTTGCTTATCATATTCTTATTATATTCTGCTTTGCTACTGGAGAGTTCTCTTAAGGTAAAAGGTCCACCTTTATTCCTTGGTACATCATCCATGGGAGTATAGTCACCTTGAATAATTTCCCACAAGACAAGGCTTGTGTATGTAATGAACAACTCTATTCTATCTGTCCAATAAGTGTAGTCACCACTATCAAAGAATGTGGATCTGTTTATGATGTGTCCATCATCATCAATGTGTACATTATTGTGTGTCATGTTCTCTCAAGGTGTGTGTTTGTGAGTTTGGAACTTTAGTAGTTCCTTTACTCATCCTTTGAGTTAGTTGGAACTTTAACAACTTTATATGATTGTGGTACTAACTGGAGAATATATGCTGCGCTATTCACAGGCATACTATTAAAAAAGTGAAAGTGTAAGGATATTTTTGGTTTTCAGCTTTTCTCTCGAGGAAGAGGTTCATAAATAAAAAGGCAATGTTTAAGGGCTAAAGTTGACATCAATCAACCAATGAGCAATATTGAAAATACATGTTTCAAATGATATATTTTAACTGCTGGGTAATTGCAGCCAATAACAGGTTATGGTGTGGCCAAAGTGCTTGAATCAGGACACTTATATTATAAGAAAGGTGATTTAATATGGGGGCTGACCAGATGGGAAGAGTATAACCTGGTCCCATCAGCTCAAGTACTCGTCAAAATTGAGCATACCAATGTCCCACTTTCTTACTACACTGGAATTCTTGGTATGTATTCAGTAATTTCATGTTAACTTTGAGTAAATAATAGTGTACTTGTTACCAACATGATCAGCAAATCTCAACTTAAGGAGTTTTTATGAAATTACATGTCCTCTGCTTGTCTAATAGTACAAATTTGATAATGGCCTAAAATCAATTGTCACAAAATTAAGGAAGCCTCTTGTGTAGGAGATGGTTGTCTGGCTGGCTTTTGTTCCTATATTCCTGTTTCCTTTTTCTTGCTTAATTCAGCGGTAGGTATATATACCCAAACGTAGTTGGTTGTACTTGTAATGGAAGTGGATTGTGACGCAAGCGAATTTTTATCTGGTAATGATTCGAATCTTGAAGTCGCTATTTTAGAGTGTCCGACTCAAAATTGGGTGAGCAATTAATACTGAAAAAACAAATTGTAGTGTCATTTGGGACTTGAATTGAACTTAATTATTTGGATGACTAACTTCTCTTTGGCGAACGATAATTCCAGCTGCGCTTATTTGGAACTTCTTGTTAACTGCTTTTGTATATCTGTTATGTGTTATGACTATATCTTTGTGATTAACTCCTTTTAATTTGCATCATACTTTTTCTTTTTATCTTTTCTAACTCCAAGTTGTTTTCCAATTGTGGTTTGATTTGATATTATTATGCCGTTGGCAATTTAGAGCTACTGAGTTCTTTGACTTTTCAAAAGCTACTCTTAAAAGATTGTGATAGTATTGTCTTGTAAAATAACGTAAAATTAGTTTTAAATTAATTAGAAGAGTCCATGATAGAATCCATGATATATTATAACATCTGGAGCATAATCTAAAAGTTGTAATTAGAAGGGCTTGGATTCTTCGGTATATATAAATATACAGTAATTTTATATTTATTGTCATTATATAAAGTAAGGTTATAAGTATTGTAAGTTTTAGAAAGCATAAATTAACTCTAAAAAATATTTCATAAACATGCTGCATCCATGGCTTTTAAGAGCAGGGAGCAAAATCACTTCAAGTTTTTTATTTATCATTTATCAAACAAAAAAAAAGTGACTTTCTTTTCATAAATAGGAATACCTCTCTGGAGAATATTATCAAACCATGCCCGAATCTGTGCAAATATTGATTATCAAGCAAGCATTGATTACTCAAGGAAGCTTATGCTTATTAGCTGCATAGTTTTGTCTCATTTTATTGTCTCTCGAGACTAATGGGATTATTCTCTTCTCTGAATGTATAGGCATGCCTGGAATGATGGCTTATGTCGGTTTCTATGAAGTAGGGTTGCCTAAGAAGGGAGAGTATGTTTTTGTTTCAGCTGCATCTGGTGCAGTTGGTCAACTTATTGGCCAATTTGCTAAATTGGCTGGTTGTTATGTTGTCGGAAGTGCTGCAAGTAAAGAGATGGTATTATTCTTCTGCTAATTTTGTAGTTATATATGCCTGTAGAAATCAGCATCACTGGTTCCTTATTTATTATGATGTTCAAAATACTACTTAACTTTCTTTTTTCCATAGAGAAAAACTAACCTTAGCTCAGTAAGTAACTTTTTATAAAACAATTTGTTTTCACCAATCTATTAGTTGAATTACAATTAGCTATCATAAAAATAATTTATATCAAATTTCATAAAATGTGAACATCAATAATAGTATAATCATGAAATTCTTATTTTTATTTATTTCAAGCAGATATATTATGTTAGTTTTGATATACATGAAAAATAGACCAAACAATTTTAGATTACTCTAAAATTTTATAGATATGATCTACATAACATGGCCTTTTAATATAATGGTGTGTTTTGTTAAAACTTAATTTAAAAAAAATTATTCAATAGTGTAACTTTTACTTAAAGTTATATTAATATAATTTGATCATAACTCCTAGAAAGATATTTGGGACCTTTCCCAAGCTATATGGCCAAGATATGATATTATGCATTTTGTTGGTACATATCATATTTCTAACAAAAGAAACTTACAAAAAAAGAAAAAGTAGCATACAACTTTACTAGTTTTTTTTTTTCTCCTTCATAAAATAATATTCTCTTTGTTATGAGTTCACAAATAAAAAGGACTTGGTCTTTCTTTCACTTGAATTTATGACTTGAACAATCAATTAGGTGGATTTGTTGAAAAAAAAATTTGGATTTAACGAAGCTTTCAACTCCAAGGAAGGACCAGATCTCAAAGCAGCTTTGAAAAGGTAAGTAAACAAACAGTTCAGTGATAGAGAAATTAAATTCTGATAGCCATAAAGAAAATGAATTATTGTGCTTGATACAAACTACTAGCAACTATAAATATCTTTCTATTTATATATCAGGTACTTTTCAAATGGCATTGATATTTGTGTTAGAAACGTTGGAGGGAAGACACTTGATGTAGTACTCCCAAATATGAGAGTCAATGGCCGGATACCCATTTGTGGAATGGTCTCTCAGCGTAGTCTTTCTCAACCTGAAGGCATCAAAATTTGGCGCCTCTCATATATAAGCGAGTCCGTATGCAAGGATTTAGTGTTAGAGATTTCTATCATTTATATCCCAAATTCTTGGAATTCACCTTGCCTCATATTAGAGAAGGGAAGATTGTGTATATGGAAGACTTTGTTAAGCGGCTTGAGAATGGTCCTGCAGCCTTGGTTTGCCATTTTAGTGCTCGCAATGTTAGAAAGCAAGTACTTGCTGTTGCTCATGAATGAAAAAAAAAAAATTTCAATGCATTGTTTCCTTTTTTTTTTTTTTTGAAATTACACTCACCTTCTATAAAAGTTAGTATAGGTCAGATAATTAGAAAGGAATCAGGTTCAATTTTAACAAATATTAGATAAGGTGAAAGTAATTTACCTTTTTTGTATGAATATAACTCCTCTAAAGTGAGAGGAGGTCAATAAAGTGAGAACGCGAGGGATATTGCCCTTAAATTATCTTATGGAGTCCATACGAAATGGTAATTATTGATCTAATGGTGATCAAGCTCTCATTTTTTTTCACTTTACTATTTTCTTACTTTAAAAGAGCTTAATCCTTTTTATTTATATAGGTTTTAGTTTTGATTTTGTGTCAATAATTTGCCTTTTTTTTATATGGATATAATTCTTCTAAAGCGAAGGGTTAGTAAAGTAAAAAAGTGAAAGGGTTGATAAAGTGAGAAAGTGAAGAGTTAATCACCTTTAAAACATTTAATGGAGTCCATATACAACGGAAAATGCTAATCTAGTAGTGACAAAACTCTCATTTTCTCGCTTTACAAAGTTCTCCACTTTAGAGGAGCTCAATCATGGGATGATTTTATTTATGCCTATCTTAATGCAATATCTACTCTATTTTTTGTGACAACTAAGCTTAAATTTTTTTTTTTGGTAACTTCTACTGTTCATTTCTTAAAGTTTTTTGAAAATTAATTATACAAAATATAATTAAAATAAAATACTTTGAGATGGAGAAAAATATGTTAGTTTTCTTAAAAAAATAAAATAAAATTCGATTAACTAACACGTTGTAAATTAAATTAACCTAATTAAATTTTATTCACTTTTTTCAAAAATAATATATTTTATGTATATCTTTTGTACTTTATTTTCATTATATTTTATCTAAATTTTTAAATTTTATAAATTATAATATTATAGTTTTAAATTGATATATATTTTATGAGTTAATGTTCATTTTAGTCTCTGACTTTTCTCTTATAAGTCGTTTTACTCCTTGATTTCTAAAATGAGTTAAATTAGTTCATAACATTACAAAATGTGAGTCAATTTAGTACCTTATTCTATTTTTATTTAACATTTTAGCAATTAAATGATAATGTGTAATGTTAAATGATACATTATCATCTATATGTCATCTGAAGTAGAAAGAAGTTTAAAATAACTTATTTTGGTATCTAAAATTGTATAAAATAAGTCATTTTTTAACTTAAAATGAATATTTAAATGACTCATCTTATATAATTTCAGATATCAAAATAAATCATTTGAAACTTTATTCTACTTCAGATGACATATAGTATGTCAAGATATTACTTAAGGTTACCTTCATCACTTAATTGATGGAATATTAAATAAGAGTGGGGTAAGAGATTAATAACATGACTCACATTTTGTAATATCGGGGACTAATTTAACTAATTTTAAAAATCAGAGATTAAAATGACTCACGAATATAAAATAAAGGATTAAAATGAATATTAACTCATATTTTATAGAGATATAATCATTTAAAATATATTTAAATATGCCAATAATAACTCCCAACTTAGACAAGAGAGCTTTGAAGGGAGCTGTAGACAAGGCTTTGGTAAGTATGGAAGGTAGGATTGCTTGCAATATGCATAGCAACCTGGCTATCACAGAGGAGCTTGACAAATGGTACTTGCAATTGGAAAATCTTGCAACAATTTCACAATTCATAGGATCTCACTTGTGGCATTAGCTGTGGCTCTATATTCTGCCTCAGCTGAAGAACAAGAAATGATTGATTGTTTCTTAGATTTCCAAAACACAAGAAAGTCACAAAGATACATGGGATAACCAAAAGTTGATTTCTTGGTATTATGAGAACTTCCCTAATCAGCATTAGTGAAGGCTGAAAGGAGAACATTATGATGGAAAGAAAAATCCAAGGCCAGGAGTTGATATGATGATATTAGCAGCAGGTTTGCAAACTTCCAAAATTTGTTTGTGGATTAAAACAAGCCAAGTCTTAAGATAGTGGTTTGCTAAATTCTCTGCTTCACAAAAAAAATATGCTAATTTAATTTTGCGATCAATTTTTATTTAATGTGCATAAATGTAATATGTTTTCTATAAAATATTATGATTTTTGTTTTGTTTTGTTCCTTTAAATACCACAATATTTTTCATTTGGATCATCTATGTTTATCTTTTAATCCACGTCAACACGCACATAAGTTAAATGGATATTAACACTTAATGGGATAAAAACTAATACAATATTAATGAAGGGAGAAACAATTTTTAAAAAATTGATGGGCTAAAGCAAAAAATTAAAACAAGAGGAGTTAAATTAAAAAAAAAATTGTTATAAAATAAGAGCAATAGAGAGCAAAAAATGATAGAGAAGAAGATGTAATCCTCAATCATAATCTCAAATGGAGCAACCAAATGGCTATATTATAGCAAAGGGTGCAAGGTATAATATGATATCAAATTATTATAGAATCTGTTAAAGATATAGACATCCATAATCAAATATTTTATAACACTCTCCCTTAGATGTCCATAAGGGATATTATGCCTCATTAAAACCTTACTAAAAAGAAAAAACCAGCAAGAAGAAATTTTAGTAAAGGAAAAAGAGTACAATATCCTTATTGTGAGAACTTAGAACTATCTCATTAAAAACATTTTCAAGAAAAAATCCAATCGGATAAAAACCTTGTTTAAGGAAAAAAAAAAAAGAGTACAATATTTCTCTATCTATTTGCAGTATCACATGGAATCTCATAATCAATGCATTTTGATTTTGTGCACAACTTTTATAAAGAAGAAATAGGTAGCAATTTGATCACTTGAACAAATTGGACATTAGTTCCTCTCTTTAGTGAATTATCTAAGCCATGTTGTCCTCATGTAAAATTGTGCAAGTTTCTTTTAAGACAATCCATATGATATTTTGAATGTGTTGATCCATTGCCCTTAGCCAGAAAGATTTACAAGCTTCGTGTATTGCACTAATTTCTCCTTAATTTGAAGAAGTAACAGATATAGAGTTTATCTTGTGTATCTTCAAGATATAATCATGTGTCCATAAATAAAAGAAACCTGTTTGAATCTATCTTTTATGCAAATTTGATAAATATCCTGCATGCTAATATACTTAACAAAAAACTACATGTGATTTATCCATATAAAACTTCATAAGAATTTTTCCTTGTGTAAATTGATTTATAAATAACATGTTGTTTGTTAACAGATCGAGGAAAAACTTTATCCTTTTGAGATTTTTCATCCCAAATTCTATCTTTAGAACTTATATTGATATGGGAACTTCTTCAAGAGTTCAACTAATCAATTTATGCATCAACTATAATGAATATAGTTGTAAACTTTTTCATAAACACAATGTAAAATAGTATAATGGATCAAACAAGGAACATGATACATACAACATAGAACAAGACCAAAACATATATAATATGCATTCAAGAATTCAAGAATATAGAAATATATCACGTCATGGATAAACCATCATTCATAACTTTATTTTCCAATATAGATACTTATTTGTATACCATGTGGTTTACACCTTTCAAGTGTCCGAACTACAGGTCCAAAGACTTCAGATTTTACAAGTGAGTCAAGTTCAGCCTACAAGGCTTTTAATTTCCATTTTGACCAATCATTTATATGTTGATATTTGTCAACGATTTTTCGTTCAAGATCCTCATTTTCATGCATAATATGTATTGCTACATTCTTTGCAAATATAATATCGACACTAATTACTTGTCGCCTCCATCATTTTCCTATAGAGACATAGTCTACTGAGATCTCATCATTTTCACTAACTATTTTTAGGTACCTGAACAATTTTTTGCATTTCAACTACATCAAAATTTTGGAATACAACAAATGTATCCTTACTATGTCTCTATCCTCTTCAATAGAAAGAGTATTATTCGTCTTCATAACATCATTTGGCCTCTTAATTAGCCTCTCTTCTTTTTCAAGGATTTTCATTTTTGGAACCAACTAGTCTACTAAGCTTTTGGTGTGTAAGTTTTGAATTGATCAATTGTCCAACAGGGACATCAATTCGTATTGGATCATTTTCAGTTGGTATATAGGAATTTGATATCCTTTTGTATCATAAAATAATGCATCTAACAAGTCATTTGCTCTCAAAAGTATAACCGTTTGAATTTCTACTTCATACTGCTCTGTATGATGATCTAAATTCAGTAATATTGATGCATTCCAATTTCTTTTCTTGTTGCCTATTACCTCACCTTAATGTTGGAAACATTATCTGGCAATATATAAATTGAGCCTTAAAGCATATTCCATTTTGTATTTCAACATATTGGACTGTAAAGGGAAAATCATATTCAATATATATCCCCAATTTTCTTTAGGGTCCCATTTGGAGAGATAAGATAGACAATTAGAACATATATTGCACCTCATATTAATACAATAGACCAAAACAAAGTGCAGGCAAAATTTTCTAATTCAACTTCATTATCTGAAACATAAGTTGTGATATGGAGGAACTCACTCCTTTACTCACTCCCATAATATAATATCAATTCTAGTGAATATCTTTGAGACTTACTAAGTCTCTTTATTACTTGCATAGCTAGTAAGGTTGATCAAATAAATCGGTTTGAATAAAAATTGGACTATATCTAAACCAAACCAAATTGAAAAACACTAGGGCCTGGTTGGTTTGAGTTTCCAGTTTTTAGTTTTCCAGAATTTTAGAATTTGTGAAGGAAAAACTGAAAATTTTGAAAACTGGAATTTGTAGTTTTCAAAATTTTCAGTTTTCCTTCACAAATTCTAAAAAATTGAAAAACTGGAAAACTAAAAACTGAAAACTTAAACCAAAAAGACCCCTACTTTTTCAAAAAGAGTTTTGAACTTAAACCGTTTTTTTTAATTCAATTCGGTTCATCTAACCACCACCAACAACTAAATTAGTTCCCAGCTAAAACCAAACCAAACCAAACCCTTTCCAATTTTCCCAAATCACCAGTGACATGACACGAGACACAATGTAATAACCGGTGTACACATATCAGTAGATAAGTTCCAGATAGTCCTAGTGTCCCCCGGGACCCACTAGTGTTGCCCGGTTCGGGTATTTTCCTTAATTACAGTTATATTTTAAAATTAATAAGAAGTAAAATAAATTATTTAAATTTGAGTAAAGAAATGTAAATAAGTGAGTGAGTATAGAGATGCGCTAATACCATGATAGCAAAATGTCTTATGATGAGTTATATATGATGAGACTTATTCATGGCCATGGAGGCAACAATATTAAACAGCCATGGAGGCAATAATATTAAATAGCAAATGAGGCAATAGTACTAAACAACCATGGAGGCAATAGTGTTAAACGGCCTAGCGTTAGACAGCCATGGAGGCAGAACTTACAAAGAATATAGTGGATTGGGACCTAGTAAGGTGCCCATAGAGAATAGAGATATTTACAAATGGTTATTATTATTATTATTATAATCCTTATGCGTGTTTATCAGAGTATTATTGACTATGACTCAGAGGAGTTTTGAGCTTTATTTATTATGTTTATATATATGATTACTAGAAACAGTTTTAGAATTTATTTTATTATTGTTATTGTTATTGTTATTGATTATTAGTAATAGTATGGTTTTTATGCATCTTGGTTGTTGTCCCATGAAACGGGGTCATGGGTGAAAATTCACTCACTGAGTTTTAAATGAAACTTTCCTCTCTTCCATTATAGATACTTTAGCTACTACGGGTCCTTCTCATCCACTTCATCCCTAGCAGTAGAGGATCCAGTGGTGAGCTTCACTTCAGAGTGAAGTGTCTTTTGCATTTTGATTTTAGATAGAGTGCTCCAATGTACATTGCGAGCAAGGTCCCAGACCATAGAGATAGAATTGCATTGATTTATTATGGACATTTTGTATAGAGAACAACTCATATATATTTTGTATTACAGAAATAAATTCAGAGTTTAATTTTAATATGTTATTGATGATGAGCTCGATTTCAAAAGAGCTAAGGATTTATTAGAGAGGAAATGGTGTTTTATAAATGGATTTGTTATTATTATATGCAAATGGAGAGCACTCAGAGGTCATAAGGCTAATGTGGGGATGAGATTCCTCACGTGCTAGTCACGTTCCCAAGTTGGGATATGATAAAGTGGTATCAGAGCAATAGGTTTCCCTGCATTGTCACTGGAGCAAGTGCCACAAGTAGCACGACATTTATGTAAATGGAGGCGTTCCCATTTGCACTAACGAAGTGTTACTTGAGGCCTTTAGGATAGTCAGTCATGTCTAGGTTAAGAGGAAGAGTCTTGTCTTTTCTTTCATGATTAGTAGCTTATCCTATGTGTTCATGTTTCCAAGGATTCAGTATACCTCTTTTCATCATCCTTCTTCGATGACGGCGGTTTTTCCAGTTTAGATGCCCGCTTCAGAGTTCTGGAGTAGGCTTTGGCCACACTCACAGGCGTGTTGGCCAAACAGGCTGAGGGTAGGTTGCAACAACCCCCAGTCCAGTAGCCTGTGAGAGATCCAGACGACTCAGCCTAGAGCGCTTTAGGAGAATGGATCCACCTATCTTTCATGGACAGCATACGACGGAGGATCCACAAGAGTTCCTCCTATAGATAGAGAAGATTACCACAGTCATCCACTGCTTTTCTGGGAGGTCCACAGAGTTGGCTGGCTTCCAGCTGGGAGGCCAGACTGGAATATGGTACGAAGAGTTTCTCCAGAGGCGCGGCAACTCAGAGCCACCTTCTTGGGAGGAGTTTAGAGCAGCATTCATGAGGAGATTCCTCTCGGAGAACAGGCGAGCACAGATGGTAGAGGAGTTTCTGAGGCTCCGCATGACTCTAGGCATGATGGTAGTGGAGTATGATGAGAGGTTCTCTTACTTAGCTTAGGCATGTTTTAGTTTGAGACCAAAAGGGTGAGACGATTTGTCCAGGGTCTACCCAAGGACATGTTTATGAGCCTACAGCCTCATGTAGGGGCCATGGACTACGCTCAAATTGTGAATACCGCAATTGAGCTTGAGAGCGGCTTAGCAAAGCGCAAGGTTATGTCAGAGACCAACAAGAGGGCCAAGCTTCATAGCTCTTTCCCGAGTGGAGTAGGTTTGACCAGGAGTTCCCATTACCAGGGATGGCAGTAAGGTCGGGTAGGTAGGGTCGCCTTCTTAGAGCCCACCCCATCCAGCCCAGCTCTGTCATAGACTCATAGCAAGGGAGGTAGCTAGTCAGGAGGACAGGTTTCAGTGCAGACTAGTTGGTCACATATGGCCTATCAGACATGCGGGAAACGCCATGGAGGCCATTGTTTGCTTAGTACATTCATATGCTTTGGTTGTGGATAGCAAGTCACAAGTTGAGGGATTGTCTAGTTGTTCTGGCAGCCTCCAGCCAGGGGTTGGCAACTAAGGGTGGTGTAGTTCGTCAAGTTAGCAGAGGTAGTGGCCCATACAACAGAGCCTGGGCAACGGAGTCGACCAGCCCCATTTCTACGTCTTGATCAATAAGGACACACCAACACCATACACGCCGTTACCAAGTAGAGTTGTTGATCATATCTTCGTATGGTAATTCACATCTTTTAGTATGCCACAAGCACAATTAGAATAGCCTAGAGAGGATAGTTTTGAAACCAAAACGTAGATGTTCTTGAGTCAGCGGGATTGAGGAATAAGGAGATTTTAGGCCGAGGACTAGGAATCCCCGTAATAATCAGTTACTATCACACATAAGAGAAATAGAACCAGAGCAAGGACACAAGTGATGTTTAGCCCTTATCTTTGAGAGCTCACGCGCATATGAGGCGGTGGAGCATAGATGCTCATCCAAGATTTGCATTGTGGAAAGGGCTACCCTTGGAGGTGGACTCGCTAGTGTAAATGTTATGATAGGAGCCTTTGTTACCTTTGTGGGAAAGGGCTGTCCTTGGAGGTAGAGCCGCCCCGGGTGTGACAATTTGCATCCTCAACTAGAGTAGTGGAGCAGTGGCCTATAGGATGGCATTGTCTCCCAGAGAATCAGTAATACAATTAGAGTATCATCTCAAAGTGTTCCGGGCATTCAGACTCATCCTTGACGCCCTATGTGGGTTAAGTATTCCGATTCCTTGAATCTCTAGTAACCTCAGTTTAGATTAGGCGACCAAATTTTTTAAGGGGGAATATTGTAATAATCGGTGTACACGTGTCAGTAGATAAGTTTCATATAGTCCTAGGGTCTCCCAGGACCCACTGGTGTTGCCGGGTTCGAGTATTTTCCTTAATTACAGTTACGTTTTAAAATTAGTAGGAAGTAAAATAAATTATTTAACTTTGAGTAAAGAAATATAAATAAGTGAGTGGGTATAGAGATAAGCTAATACCATGATAGCAAAATGTCTTATGACAGCAAAATGTTCCTATTGGATTTTGTTGTCCATGGTTGGGAGTTTCATAGAGGTAATGCTGTTGGACTTTGCTGTCCATGGCTAGGAATTTTACTGTCCACGGCTAAGAATTTCAGAGAGGTAGTGCTATTGGACCTTGTTGTCCACGGTTGAGAATTTTCATAGAAGTAGTGCAAGTGTTTGATGATAGCAAAATGACAGAAAAGTGTTTGATGACAGCAAAATGTTGCTGTCATAGAGGTCTATCCATGGCTGGGGGTGAGTTTCCATAGCTGGGGATGAGTTTTCACAGCTGGGGGGGGGGTAATTCCACAGCTGGGGGGGGGGGTAATTCCACAGCTGGGGATGAGCTTCCACAGCTGGGGATGTAATTCCATGGCTGGGGCATAAGTGCATAGTACTTGGGTGGAATGCCCCTGAATGTGAGAAACTTTTCCCTCTCATTCCTTTCCACGGCTGGGTTATAAGTGCATAGTGCCAAGGATGGAATGCGGCTGACCCCTATAGCGCTCCTCCAAGAGCCCAACAGTGCCAAAAACGACACGTTTCAGTTTTCCCCTTTTTAAACCCATTGGGGTCTGTCTTCCTCCCCAAATCAGAAGGGAAACCAAAGTTCCTCCCGTCTCCCCAAACTCTCATTTTCTCTCTTCCTTTTATCCTACTCCAATCCTCATCATCCAAGCTTCAAAGGTATGTAATGTTGTTACATTTTGTTCCTATTCTCTCCATTCTTTCATAACCTTGAGTTGGGTTGGTTATTTCTTTCATTGTTGTCAAGTGGAGGTGCTCCCCCAATATTGTTAAAGCTAGATTAGAGTTATTTAGAGGTTGATAGAGTTTGATTTTTGAGTTTTATGATTGTTATAGTTGACGTTGGTGCCCTCTCGACTCCTCGGAGCTCAATTAGTATTTTCGTCACCTCTTCCTCCTCTCCAAGTGAGTGACTTCAATCTCGTGACCTTTATTTTTTGTCATTAGAGTTATTTTCCGCATATTGTGGCATAACTTATAATGTTAGAGCATATTTCAAAGAGATTTTAGATAGGTATTAATTATGTTAAGTTAATGAAATTATGATTTTTCGAATATCATGAAATGTATGATTTGAGGCGACTTTAGAAAAGATTAGAGATTGGTAACGATTCTTTTAAGTTGATGAGATTGTGGTTTTCAAAGAGCATGAAATTATATTTTTAGAAACTCATGGGATCATTGTTGCAAAAAAAAAAAAATTGATTTTCCTTATAAGTAGCCAAAGCAAGCTTATGATTTATATATGTTAGAGAGTGTAAATTGGAGAAGAGCCTAACACAGAGTATTTAGAGAAAATAAATATATAGAGAAAGTATGATTAATTTTTTATTAAATATGATTTATATATATATATATATATAAATTTATGTTAGCTTGAGAGTTAAATTGAGAACTATAGTTTATGGTACCTAGAGCTAAAGAATTTAGTATAATTCATAGCAGCTGCCAGATACATATTTTGTGCACTTGAAATCGGAATGCCCACAAGTGGTGAACCATTGAGCTCAATTTTTATAGCCACAGTTATGCTATAGTCAAATTTTTATAGTTACGTGAGTCCAGAACTCTCAGAGTACGAAGATTTAGGGAAGCCCCACTTTTAAAAATGTTGAATTTATTTAATTATGATGAGTTATATATGATGAGAATTATTCATGACTATGGACGCAACAATATTAAATAGCCAATGAGACAATAGTACTAAATAGCCATGGAGGCAATAGTGTTAAACGGCCAGGGAGGCAATAGCGTTAGACAGCTATGGAGGCAGAACTTATAGAGAATATAGTGGATTAGGACCTAGTGAGGTACCCATAGATAATATAGATATTTACAAATGGTTATTATTATTATTATCCTTATGCGTGTTTATCAGAGTATTATTGACTATGACTCAGAGGAGTTTAGAGCTTTATTTATTATGTTTATATATATATGATTACTAGAAACAATTTTAGAATTTATTTTATTATTGTTATTATTATTGATTATTAGTAATAGTATGGTTTTTATGCATCTTGGTTGTTGTCCCATGAAAGGGGTCATGGGTGTCACTCACTGAGTTTTAGATGAAACTCACCCCTCTCCCTTTTTCCATTATAGATACTTTAGCTGCTGTGGGTCCTTCTCATCCACCTCTTCCCCAACAGTAGAGGTTCTAGTTGGTGAGCTTCACTTCAGAATGAAGTTTCTTTTGCGTTTTGATTTGAGATAGAGTGCTCCAGTGTACATGGCGAACAGAGTCCCAAACCATAGAGACAGAATTGCATTGATTTATTATGGATATTTTGTATAGAGAATAACCCATATATATTTTGTATTACAGAGATAGATTCAGAGTTTAATTATAATATGTTATTGATGATGAGCTCGATCTCAGAAGACCTAAGGATTTATTAGAGAGGAAATGATGTTTTATAAATGGAGTTATTATTATTATATGCAAATAGAGAGCACTCAGAGGTCACGAGGCTTACGTGGGGATGAGATTCCTCCCATGCTGGTCATGTTCTCAAGTAGGGTTGTGACACACAAGCATGACCATGGATAGCTGACATGTGGTGCCTGGTATGATGACCGATGATGACAGAGCGAGGATTCATGGTGCCAGTGTAGTGAACTAATAGAGAAGAGAATAGTCATGCCGTTCGCAAACCGAGACACAACTATGACGATGGTGACCTCTTGGAAGATTGGCGGCAGTGGCATTGGTGGAACATATTATGTAACACTCGAGAAATTATTTAAAAATTAATTTAGGGCCTATTTGGAAACAATTTTATAAAACACTTTTTGGTTTTAAAAAATAAAAGATCAGAAAAACCTGAGTGGGAAGTTGTTTTCTCTATATTGGTTTTAAAAACTAAAAAACACATAATGCATTACACCAAAAAAGGTGCTTTGCGGTGGTCGATTTGCTGTAGTTCAAGAAAATCGCTGCAAAATATATACTTCCCAGTGGTTTTTGCGGCTTTGCGGCGTTCTCCAACCGCCCCCAATCGCTTGAGTACAGTGGCGGATTCGTGGGAACCGCCACAGAATCATGACAATGTAACGACAATCAATGTGGCGGTCCTAGGTTACTCAACATATTGCGGCAGTTTTTAGAAACCGCCGCAAATGACTATTTCTTAGTGGCAGTTAAGGTGGCAGTTTTAGTTCAAATTACCATATGGTGGCAGTTTTGTAACTGCTGCAAATTGTAACCCAAAAAAGACTTGTTCATGGCCGTGGTTGTGGCGGTGGTAGTAAGTTAAAATTACTATATTAGGGTGGTTTTGTAACTGTTGCAAATTGAAAGTTTGTTTTTTTTTTGTGAAGAAAATTACATTAAACACAATGATATTTATTGATTAAATCTAGAATCTCATACATACTAACTAAACTCCTCACCATTATTTCAATTATATTAACTTCAATATTTTAAATTTTAGATATAAATATGTAAAACTTTAAATATTATATTTTTATTATTATAACTAGCATCATGCCTATATTGATTGCATTTTTTATTTTTATTTTTGCTATTTAAGTGATTAAATTTGCTATAAATATGTTGTCACAATGTCCCAGTCCACGCCACAACAATAAACAATTTGTTTTAAAAGATTTGGTTGGCACTGAATAAAAAAAAATCTAAAGAAGATTTGATTAAAAAATAAAAAATAATGAAGAAATATTTGATCTAAAAAACAATTAAAAATAATTTGATTGATAAAAATGAGATCATCATTTTTGTTTTCTTTGTATTCCCTTTTTTTATTTTTTATTTTTTACATTAACGGAGTCACATAAGTTATGAATCACAAACAATAAAAGAATTATTTTTTTAAAAATTCAAACAGGGAAATGAATTTCTTCTTCTTTTTATTCCAAATAAGACAAATTAAATTGGGATTTTTATTTTTGATACTAAGGGTTAGATTTAAATAACCACTTTTTTTTACCCTTTTCTAATATTGCAAAAACATTCTTTAACCAATTTGAGTGAAGTTCTAGTGTCCCACCCACTCGCGACATACTCTTCATTCTTTGATCGCTAGAAAAACATTCATTGTGAAGCCCCTCCATGACGCCACAACCGGTATGATGACTAGCCCTTTCTGTGAACTCACAATTGGCATGAGCAGCCTTCTCTGCAACCTCTCAACTAGCCATGAATAGTCCCCCATGCCATAATATTATATATCCCTGTGCCCTCTCTTGATTTGTTCTCTACACAATATTACGAGAAATAAAATTAATATATTTTAAAACTAATTTGACTTTTATATTTAAAATAAATAAGGAAGTTAATTTCATCTTTCTCTATTTAGAAATATTAATTAAGTTATTATACATATAAAAAAATTTACTAATATTATTAATGATTAATATTCAATAAACTATTAAAATACTTAAATGATTAAATAATTAATTTTTCCGCTCATTAATTTGATTACTTAGAAATGTTTTTTTTTTGTTGGCAAGTTGGATTTTTTTTATTTTTTAACATAACATTGAAATTTAAATTACAATTCTTTATGTTCACCCTTATTTTTTAAAATGACAAAAAAAAAAAAATTTAAAAAGTCTATTGCAGTGGCGCAAAGGGAAACTCACAAAAACCCGAGACCCTCACTCACTCATAAAACCAAAGAGAGACCCTCTGATCAAGAAAACCACTCTCTGCTCTCACCAAAACCTCCCTCTTTGCTCATTTTCTTCTCTATCTACACTCACCCTCATCACCGTTTTTTCCTTCATTGTCAAAACCCGAAAACCACTATCTACGTTCACCGCCATCTCGGTATCCTCGATCTCCGCCGGTACCCACCGGCACCGTCACGCCTCAAGCTCCTCCTCGCCGTCTCGGCGTTGCTGTTCCTCTGCTGTTCAGCGTTGTCGCCAATTCACAGGCATCTCTCTCTCTCTCTTTCGTTCAGTGACTGCGATGATGTTTTGAATTTGTTCAACGATGGGTTGCGTTGCGTATCATACCCAAAGCTAAGCTAAACGTAAGGTAAATCTAATCTATACCTCACTTTCCACATTGCATTTTATTTGTTTCTCTTTATAATTCACATTGTCATGAATTCTATCAATGATGAATTTGGGTCTTCAGCATACCGAGATTGATTACGCAAATCCCATCTTGCGGTTGATTTTGTAGTGTGGTATCACGGGGACGACATTTTGATTTGTTTGTGTCTCTATCTCTCTGTTGCATTTACAGGTATGTGCATTAAGAACTTATGCATACCATTCGATACTGTAGCATATGATGTTGAATAGTGATAGTGATAGTGATATTCCTAGTGTTTAAATGTTAATAATGTATGTATCAGAGATGAAGCCTGTTTTCTATGACTGCAATGAATGCATTTGAGTTCTTTATAAAGCAAGGAAAACCCCATGAAACACATGATTTTAGTTGCACCATCAATGTTGCTTTAGCTATTTGAAAGTAGTCTTTGAATTGTTTCTTGAGGTGGTTGCTGTTCAATGGTTTGTTGCTTTTCCAAGGGCCATAGTTGGTTTTCTGCTGTTACAGTTTTGGGTTACTTATCAGGATAAACAAACAGCAAATTGAACTTTTTTTTAGTCAAGGTGAAGGTCAAGGTCAAGCCCAATGGTTTCTGCTGAAAGTGTTGCTACTTGCTGGGTAAATTATATCTCAGTACAAAATATAGCTTCCAAGTTTGTCTTTGGATTCTTGTTTGGATAATCTTAATATATATCATTACCTTTTTCAACTTTGTTTAGAGATTAATAGCTTAAATCGTAGCTTATAGATTAATAGCTTAAGCCAGGGGATGCAGTTTTGGTATGTGGACTTTTCTTCATTTCATACGAAAGTTGCGTCATGGAGATAAAGTGAAGGAAGTGTGTATATCTATGTATATAGAAAATATGAGTAACAAAAAATGAAAGGAAAGCTGGTGCTAAAACTGAGGATTAGAAAACTTATTTGTCTCGTATAGCTTTCATATTGGTCATCATTTAAAACACAGCTTTAAATTTACATCTCATTTATGTCCTCTTTCTTTTTTATTAATCTGAAAGCTGTCTTCATTGCACTTTTAATACTCATATGTATTTAATTATTACCCTTGTCATTAGCTAATCAAATTCTCTAGTACAGTAAAGATTAGCTAGTCAAATTTAATTTAAACAAAACAAATATTTCTTTAATTAGTTGAAACTAAAATTGAGATGCGTAAATTTCTAAGTCTTATATGACAATTTTTTTTTTTGGATTCTGCATTAATAATACTGCATTAAAATATACTTTCTGTTCTCCTTTTTTATTTAGCATTCTAAGTCTGATTCCCAGTGAGACAGAACAAATTCTTGCAAGGGGATTCTTCTTTGCTAAGCTAAGTGAAGACTTGTGAATGCTAGCTTGGAAGTTTTAGAGTACTTCTCTAGCTTCATTATTTCAAGGATGGTATTTCTTCAATGGTTGGGTTGTTAATGTATCATAGTAATTGGTTTTGTTGGCCACATGAAGTTGCAGCCCTCTTTGTGGAGCCTTGTGAAGGTGAAACCATTACAGTCACTGTTTTTAAGATCACGAAAACAGAGGTATTGTGTTAGAAACCAATAGAATTAGGCCAAGCACAATGGGCCTTAATTGTAGTTACTGTTTGTGTGCTTTGTACGTGAAGTGTGAGTGTGCTGTGAGAGGATTGTAACAGAGTACTAGTGGGGTAAGGGTTGTAATAGCATATGCACATGCTGATGTGAATAATATATAAGGGAAAAGATTAGGGAAAAGGAGGTAGGCAAATTCTGTTTGGATTTTGGATTGGGAGCTGTGAGCTGCTATAGTGCTCAAGGCCTCTCTCTCTCTTGTTTGTTCTATTCTATCTTCTTCTTCATTAGTTCAATATACAGCTTTTACCTGTGTCTTGTGGGTTCTGTGTGTGTGTGCTTCTATTAATTGGTATCAGTCCTCTCAATCTCTGGGAGTGGGTGTGCTCATTTCGTGGAAGCTGTGCCATGGAAGACCAAGTTGCTAAACTGGGGAGGAGGATCGAGAGGGTAGTGCAGTTGCTTGAGAAGAAGGACGACCACCGACAAAGGTCACGTGGTCAATCACCGCCACCACATCGGAAGTCGTTTCGGGTTGGCTCGGATGATTGCTGGATTGGGGGTTCTAGAAGGGATCAAGGTAGACACCACTCACCTTCATCCCCTCGCCGTGAGCACCGTGAGTTTTGCCACTTTCCCCCTTCGCGAGATGGTTCTTCACGTTGCTGGGATGTACGCCCATGGGGTAGTCGCTCACCTGATTTGCATAACGACAGAACAAAGCACCACAATGATCATCGAGGTGCCCAATGCTATGATTGGCACGATAAACGACGCCATGAACTGCGAGAGGAGCAGCGGGAACGAATTTGGGTATTGACATGGGAATCCGAGAAGGATGAAAATTGGAGGTGTAGCCGGAGGATAGAGCAAGAAAGACGACGGTGAGAGTATTATAATGGCAATGAAGGGAAGGAAATGCGACCTTGTATTCCCCTTGGGAGAGATAGAGCAACAGAGAATCAAAGGGAAACGGAGAACGTCTCGACAGAGGTGGTGCCGAAGACAGAAGTTACGAAGCATACTCACGACAGTGGCTGCATGAAACTTGGTCGTGCACCACTGAACTCATGGCCTCATGTAGCGAACGACGAACCACCGCTAGAGGAGGTCAAAGCCAAATTGCAGCAGTCATACGGAGTCAAGGTTGGCAGCAAGCGGGAGAAGCAAATGGGAGGAGAGCTCACGGATGCAAAAGAGCTCCGATCGACGAGAAAGCTGACCGGTGCGTAACCTCTGGTGGCTAACCAAACGGAAGTGTGGAAAATGAAAGCAGAAGCATCGTCTCTTTCCTTTGGAAGCTTCACGAACGTGATAGGAGCTGAAGTGTGGGCAGCACATAGAGCAACCTAATTTTCGGATCAGATTTTTAACCTAATGGGTCAAGGGCCCAATTTGGGTAACCCAAAATTAATTCCAGAACTGTGCATTTGAAATTTCTGAAGACAATGGAGGAAATATAGCAACCCTGTGTCTTTGATCTGATGGGCCAAAGCCTGATATGTGGAGAGGCCCTGGTTGTCTTTAAGATCCATATAAAAACATTTGGGCCTTTACACAATGGGCATCCTAATGTGGGAATTACCAAGCTAGTAGCTTCAACGATTAATCCCAACCTACAGTTCAAGGGCAAACCTGCCGAGAACAACTCGCAGAGGGAGGAGACCAAAAAGCATAGGGAAAAGAGTGATGTACAGGGGAAACCATTTAAGAATTGGTGCAAATTGTTCTGTTTTGGAACACTGTTGCTTGTGGAGGGGAAGTTGCTACTCTCGAATTTAGATAAAGGTATCGTTCATGTCCCAGCATGCTTAACATCTATAAATGATTCATTGGGTTTCGTATTTTCCCAAGTCACTGAACTTGTTCGTAGAAGATGCATAAATGAGGAGTTCATTGCAAGCTCTCTTGGCCTGCATCATGAACTAGTAGTAGATGATCTTGGCAGAGGAGTAGAGAGTTTTGTTTCACGGTGTTGTTTGAGGGACCTACTTCTGCATGCCCATATGAATGGTATTCTAGAGTCTCCAATTGCATCATCCAATAAAGGGGTTGGACCACCTTGCGACCAAGGTGCTCCACCGAATCAGTATTTTGGTCTCATGAGAGCCTCCAAGTATGTCACATATCACTTAAATCAGGATAGTGTTGCTTCCTGGGAAGGTTATGGTTATTTGAATGAAGACCTTCGACAAATTGCTGCAATTGAAGGGAAGGAAATGGTCACTGCTCTTGCTTGTGTTGAAGAAGCTAGGGTGAGGCTGAAGGTTATTATGGAACTTCCAGATTGCACTATGAAAAACGACCAGAAAGAGGAGGGGGAGCGGTCTAACCTCAAAGTAGAAAATCAGGGAATCATTAGTGGTGAAATCAACAGGAGGAAATATGTGCTTGTTGGCAATGAACAAGATGGAGATAGACTGCAGGACTACAGCATCTTGGTTGGCTATGAGGACAAACGTATGAAGAAGTCTTTAGAAGAAGAGATGACTAAGACCATTGTGTGGAATTGTCCAGATCAGATTAACACTATTTTTGCTGCTCCATTAGCAAATAATTTCATGCTTCTGCATCTGGGTGTTGCAAAGAGAGATGCTGTCCAAGGTACTATTTCACAGCAGGTGGAATATGTCTACAATTCCTTTGCAAAAAGAGTCCCACTTGCTGATGCGATTAAGAATGAAATTGCAGCCACCAATGCTTCTGATGCTTCATGGGACCCGGGAGGACATCACTTATCAGCAAGTGTGCATTCCTCCATCTACTTCACAAATTGGGACCCAGGAGGAAAACACTACCGTGCAAGCATATTTCACTCCTTCTGTTGCAAGATTTGGGACCCAAGAGGGAGCCTTTACTGTCCAAAGCATCACCTTGAGGACAAGGTGATTCTTTAAAGGGGGGAGTATTGTTAGAAACCAATAGAATTGGGCCAAGCACAATGGGCCTTAATTGTAATTACTGTTTGTGTGCTTTGTGCGTGAAGTGTGAGTGTGCTGTGAGAGGATTGCAACAGAATACTAGTGGGGTAAGGGTTGTAACAGCATATGCACATGCTGATGTGAATAATATATAAGGGAAAAGATTAGGGAAAAGGAGGTAGGCAAATTCTGTTTGGATTTTGGATTGGGAGCTGTGAGCTGCTATAGTGCTCAAGGCCTCTCTCTCTCTTGTTTGTTCTATTCTATCTTCTTCTTCATTAGTTCAATATACAGCTTTTACCTATGTCTTGTGGGTTCTGTGTGTGTGTGCTTCTATTATATTGCCTATTCAGTGCTTTCAATTATTCCATTCCATATTAATAGTCGTTCTTGGGAAACCATATAATTTTATGAACTTTCATTCCTTTGTTTTAATCTTATTTTAATTATTTTACTATTATGTTATATGATGTAAGATTCATCATTGCCCCATTCTTTGTTAAAATAGTAATAGTTTATACAAGTATCCCACTGAATAATTTTTTCTTTGAATTAAATAGGATGATTCTAATATTGATAAAATGGATAAGTGATGGATTACAAAGCCATGGAATTCAGTTGAGTATGAACAAGGGGTTAGGGGTTTGATTGCTTTTGCCTTTGAATGTAGTTCAATTGATGGCAAAACAATATTCCCCTGTGCACGGTGTGGTTTTAAAAAATGGCAATCTAAAGAAGTAGTGTACAATCACTTAATATGTACTCTATTTCAAAAAGGGTACACAATTTGGTTTTGCCACAGGGAGTTAGGCATTGGGGAAACTAGTAATGTATCAAATAGTGATGCTTTGGATCTCATTCAAGATGCCATGCTTGATGAAGATCCAATTCGCAACATGATAGAAGATGCTTTTGAGGTTACTAGGCAACACACAAGTGAAGTACCATTGGCATCAAATGAAGACAATGATGGAGTTGAAAGACAGACATCAAACATATCTCACAAACAACATCAAGTTGTAGAGTTTGAAGAGCTAGCAAAAGATGGAGAACAACCCTTGTATGTAGGGTGTACAAAGTATTCGAAACTCTCTATTTTAGTTAAGTGGTACCATATTAAAAGCTTGTGTAGGATGAGTGACATAGCAATGACAATGATATTGGAGCGCTTACATAATGCATTGGATCATGCCAAGATTCCGAGTTCATTTTATGAGGCAAAGAAGACTATCTCCAAACTCAGTTTGAACTATGAAAAGATACATGCATGCCCAAATAATTGTGGGTTATATTGGGGTGAAGATGAAGATAAGGAAATATGTAAAGTTTGTAACAAGTGTAGATGAAAATCAAGAACAAAAGGAAGTGAGACTCAAGCATCTAGTGATGGCAATACAAGGAAAAAAGTGCCTGCAAAGTTCTTCATTACTTTCCACTGAAACCTTGTCTGGAAAGATTGTTTTTGTCTTCAAAAACTACTGAGGATATGATATGGCATTCCATGGATACTAAGTAGGATGGCATGATGAGGCATCCTAGGGATTCAGAAGCTTGGAAGATGTTTGATTTAACAAACACTTCATTCGCAAAGGATCCATGAAATGTTCATCTTGGATTAGCTACTGATGGTTTTAATCCCTTAGGTAGTATGAATGTAAATTACAGCACTTGGCCAGTTATTCTCATTCCTTATAACACCCCTCCATAGGTATGTATGAAGTAGACTTCTTTTATTCTTTCAATGATAATTCCTGGTAAAAGGATGCTAGGAAATGAAAGCGGCAAACAATCCCTTAGACACTTGGGTCAAAGACACTCACTAGAAAGCAATATGAACTGGTACATATATTTTATCCTTTTAATGTTTATGTTGTTAATTGTAGAACATGAATTAGTGGGTTTTAAATCTAATTAATTTTGTGGGAAAATGTCAGGAAACTCAAACAAAAAGAAAATACAGTAGAGGAGAAATGTATTTTGTTGCTCACACGAGGAAAGATGGATCTTTTGTCAATGAGGAGGCCCAAAAGAAATGTAAGTCTTAAATATGTTTTGGAGCTTTGTGCATTTATATTGTTTCTAACTATGTAATTTATGCTTAAAATTCTTGATTTTTGTTGTTTAATGTCTATATATAGGAAGATTTAGAAAAGGAGATTGGTCAAGGATCCTTTGAAAATGAAGCCTATGTAAAAGTCTTTGTGAAAGAGAACCCGAGATATGTTCGGGGCATGGGGTTGGTGTTTGTCCATCACAACTTGGGTCATCATCTCGCTCAAGAGGTTTAGTTCAATCTGATGGTCCATCAAGAGCTGAACATAAGAGCTTGAAGCTACAGTTAAAATTGTTGCAGGATCAAATGACTTTTTTTTGTGAGTCAACAAGGAGGTCAATTTCCTACTGGTTTTCCTACTAATCAGGTATAGTTTTGAAAATGTTGATTGATATGTCTTGTGAGAGATTGCTGTTGTTATGGTTTGCTTAGAGATAAGACTGACACTATTCCTTATGGTTTTGTTGTTATGAATTGCTGTTATATGCTAGATATCAAACTTTCATATGACGGTATTCTAAACCACTAAATTAATTAACACTATCAACATTAATTAGAAAAAAAAACCAATAAAAATAAAATATGAAACACCTGGTAGCCTTTTTGGGTGTGTATAACAGATCCCATTCTCGCCTTCAAGAATTGGTATGAACTCATCAATAAGGGGATGAAGTTTGTGCACATCAGACACCACTTTTGCCTCTAAATGCTCTAGTATTTCTTGATCATTAGGGTCAAACTTCACTCCAGCTGGTAACCTCGGCAAGTCATGAATTCCACCCTATCAAAAAAATTGAAAGATAAAAAAACGTTAGTGCAAGAGCAAAACTAATTAAGCCACTAGTTAATTATAAATGACAAAAACACAAACACAGGTGAAAGAAGCAAATTAAATTAAATATATTACATACATGCAAATAATTAGAAAGAAAAACTTATTTAGTAGCTGATCTTGGAATTCAATATTATGGCCGCATGAAGGGCAAGTTATGTTTCGAATTTCTTCGTTGGGTTTTTTGTCAGTGTTGTTAGGTCTAGGAGTACTAACAGTGGGCCTGATTAATTCATTCCCCCTTTACCATCAGGTTCATTGCACCATGTCATCTTCCTATGTTTATTTTCCTATATATGCACATATATCACAAATCAAAGCCTTTTTCTTCCAATCCCTCTTGCAACTATAGATATATCAGCTCCCTGATAATAAAACAAAAAATAAAAAAGTAAAATCCCAAAAGAATAGAGAAGAAAAAAGGGTTTACTGAAGAAAGGTAAAGCTTCTAGTAGCTAGCTTGTGATCTCTTTAGCTATCTTATCCTTAATTATTTACCTTGGCAACACATGCTAAAATTTTTTATTTCAGCTTCCTCTAATCCAATGGTAGCAATAAGAAAGAATATGATGGTAAAAATTGTTGTGGTTTCATGGGTCTCCTGGTTCATGTTCTTTGCTATTTGTCGCACTCTTTGGAAGCAATGGAATAAAACCATTTTTGTTGCACTCTTCTATCGAATTGCTTTCCATTTTAACAAGGGCTCAAGGTTTCACTATATGAGGCTTTAATTTGGTCTCATGTTTTATTAGTGCTAATGTAGAGCCTTTTGTTTTTTTGTTTTTTGTTGTGTTATCGCTCATGCACACCCGAGATAATTGTTACCACTTGATGTTGCTGTACAAATTTTATTTGTATTTTCACTTAATTGGTGAAGATCATTTGACATGCTTATTTATATTTGTTTTCATTTGACATGCTGTACATATGATATTTGCATATCTAGTTTGTGGGTAATTTGTTATTCTTATGGAATATGTAAAATTAAAGCTTGTGAATCATGGGTCTAATATTGAGCTTTTTTCTAATTTCAAGCAACAGACTTAGGGTCATCATTAGAAGCAAGGCGCTCTTTAGAGGCTAGTTATGAACCCCAAAATGAAGGACCATCATCATCTTCTAATCCTTAGTTATTTTTCTTAAGATTAAAAGTCTGTTTATGTTTAAGAATTTTTTTATATTAAGGATTTATGGTTACTTAGCACTTTACTAAGATAAACTTGCATTTTATATGTTGGTTTATGCTTAATTTATTTTGAATTATAAACTTGGAACAATTTATTTGAATATTTTTTAGATACATTAAAGAATTTGATTTTTATTTATAAATCAAGGGATTCAAAGAAAGATTACATAAATAGAGGTAGTTTGAAAATGTTTCTGAGATTAAAAAAAAAAATCAGACATGCATTGGTATTTGTACTGCCAACAATTATATATATATATATATATATATATATATATATTGCAGTGGTTCCAAACTGCTGCAAAGTTAGTTCAATATAATATCAACCCACAGTGGCGGTTGCACAAAACGCCATGAAAATTGTAGCAAGTTTTTATTGATAAAAATTGCGGCGGTTAAAACCGCCTCAAAATAAACTGAAATAAACTGAAAAAAACAAATGGCATGAATTAGTGGCGTTACACTAGTGCTTTTAAAAAGTAATTCGCGGCTGTTACACTGAAAAGTAATTCGCGGCTGTTACACTGAAATCGCCGCAAGATAGCTGGCGACGCTTGGGATGGAGCTAGTGGTTAATAGTTTTTGGTGTAGTGATGAGTTTTTAAAACAAAAAAGAAAAAATAGTTTTTGGATGTTTTCAAAAACAGTTTCATGGATCTTCACTTCTTCACCCACACAACTCTTCCCACCTCCGACGCAACTCCTCCCACCTCCTCTGGCGCAACTCCTCCATCCACCCCATGCTCCCTTATTCACTAGCGAACTGGCGACCCAGCCCCAATGAGCTCCACAATAACCTATGCCTCCTCCTTCTCATTTCTACTTTAGTCACGAATCTGCCCTAGCCGCGGATTTGCCCCTACCACCACCACGAGCAGCCCCTTGTTCCTATTCTTTGCTATGTTGCAATGGTTTTGGGAAAATGAGATGAGTTTGTTTTTAAAAATGAGTATCCAAATAGATTTTTTTGTTGTGTTTTACTACTAAAAAGCTGTTTCTAAACTTGATTTTTAAAATAGTTTTAAAAAGCAAAAACAAAAAAACAGTTCCAAACAGCACTTTAAACTTTATTAGTGAGAATTTCAAAAATTTGACAGACTTAGCAATGATGAGGATAGCTCAATGGATGAGTTGAAAAATTTTGTTTAGGCAAGGTGTGAATAGTGATTTTTTAGCTCGGGTACGAATAGTAAATTTACGAACAGTAGACACTATAGTAACCCTAGAATTGGGACCCGGAGATCCCTGGGACCAAGGGAAGAGAGTATTAGGCCCAAGAATAACTTCGGGTAATATTTTAAGTTTCCAAGATACGGTGTTTTACTATTCAGTAAAGTTTTGATGTGCAGTTTTTAAAATCGTAAAAGTTACTTGGTGGCCAAGTAACCTTTACCAATCACATCTTGTCAAATGGATGGCAAGGATTGAAACAAAGCAAGTTTTAATCTTGACCATTCATTTATTATATTTTACCCAAGGGCCAATACCTCATTCATTCAGTGGAATTTTAGTGTGCAATTTTAACACCAAAAAGCTACTTGCTCCTCAAGTTAAAGTGAGTCACTTATCTTGAGTCAAATGGATGACTAAGAATTATTTTTTGACTAGCAAACCAAATCCTAGCCATCAATCTCATTACTTTCTTGTTTGAAAGAAAGAAATTCACAGTTTAGATATATAATTACCACATCTATACCAAGATAAGGTTAAATCACCAACCTTATCACTCCTTTCTCTTCTAATTTCAGCCAAGAAGCAGAAAACTCACCTCCCATGATGTTTTCTCTAAAAAACTAACTTCAAATGCCCAAAACCTTAGTTTTTACTCACTTAAATAAAAAGTCTTACACAAAATTTCAACTATTCATTACAATCTACTAAACCAACTGATTGGAATTTGAATCCATCACCATTTCCCAACTTGAGATATCATACCTCGTTGTTGAAGGAAGGTATTAGATCTGTTTGGAAGAGCTAGAAGTGAGAAAAATCATTTTTGGAAGATCATCTTGAGCTAGAAGCCCTAAAACTTCACAAGTAGGGCTTTTGTACCTTTTCTTGTTTCAAATTTGTTTCTACAATTTGGTTACTGATTTAACTAGATTTTTTTTTATTGTATTTGTTGATAATATATAGATATTGAAGTGTCTAATTGGCTGTAGTGATTGGATGATATTAGTACATCCTTTTTATCAAAATAAGTTTAACCTAGGTTGCTGGAATCTCTAGTTTTTCACAGGCAAAAGATGATTCATGATTTTTCATCAGTATTTGTAGATGGATTTTTGAGCTAAAATTTTTATATGATGAAGCTAACATTTTAAGGTATCTTCATTTTTTTTGAGTCATTTTGAAGGCTTTTACTATTTTTAAAAATAAAAAATCGAGATCATTGGGATTGTTGTCTAAATAACCAATTCTGAAGCACTGAATTTATCTAATTTTGTTACTATTGCAAATCATTGAATTTTGACTTGAAAATTTTTGAGTGTTGAGGACATCTTGAAGTCCAACCCTGAATTTTTGTAAGATTTTATATATTCATTTGATATGGTAATAAAATTGGGAATTTTGGATATTAGCTGTAATCAGGAGGTTTCTGACCTCTGAATTTGTATAGTTTTGTGAACATAGCTGGAGAGCTTGTTTTGCCTTGAAATTTTTAAAATAATTTGTGGACACATTGAAGTGTCATGGATAATTTTTGTAGCATTGAATTCGATTGTTTGATATGCCAAGGTGCTGGAATTGGACTAATGTCTTGAATTGATGATATAATGACATTTGGTTCTAGTCTGAAATGAATACTTGATTGCGAATATTTTAGTATATGACTTATGATATATAAATGCATGCTAGAGGAAGTAAAGATTGTTTTATGAAGTATGAATGCAATTACTGGTGAATGAATGCCTATATGTGCTTTATGCACGCATTTGGAAAAAGAAAAGTACATGATGCATATATGTGACAAAAAAGAATGTATCAGCTTTTTAATGCTTTGACAATTTTTCATATTACTCTTGAACAGTCCTTCTATGTGTATGATTTTCTCTTACTCAAATTCATTATAACTATTCAGTAATCTTGCTTATGCTATCGGTTTGGCTCTGATACATATCTATCTTAAGCTTTGTTTCTGTTTTAAGCTATGATACATATCGATACCTTTTATTGTGCTTGTTGATGAATGCTTCTGATCTCTTAAATGCTTACTCTGATCTACTTACTCATTGACATGCTAGAGCAGTTAGCTCACATCTGTATCTGTGATTAGCACTGAGAAGTATCTTTTAAAGCACAACATCTTTTTATTTTTCTTTAATACTTGTATCTATCTGATGTGCTTCAATATGTATACCATGCTTAAAATGTTGCTTTATAAAACATATTACGTTCTTCTCTAACGAACTTATGAGATATTGTTTAAGAACTCTATATAACTTGATCAAAATATAGTTGTGTATAGTTTTTGATGATCTTTAGAAACTCATTCATACATGTTCTTGATACAACTAACAGTTTGCGAGTTTCAAAGCTCTCTCTCTCAAGTATGTTGCGCTTATGTGACATATAATGTGTTATATTCTATTTCAAAAGTGTATTAGTGAGCAAGATTACATGAAAGTATGAACACATGTTTCAAATTTTATCTAATAACATTTCATAATCTGATACTTTTGAGAAAAGTTTCACAGATCATAACAATAAGCTCACTTATGCTTTACTTTGACAAAATTGGGATTGATCCCTGATACACTTCAGAAACCTTGAATAGTAATATGCTAATAACATTTGTATTAATGTTTTTTTTAGCATAAAAAACTACATAAGCATCAATATGTTTTTATATCTCAATCATACATGCTCCGTTACGTTTATCATACATATTCGAGCATTTGTTTTCAAAAAATTTGTTCCAATAAAGTTATGCTAAATACAGAAGTTAACCAAGATAAAATATTACAAGTATTACTTGTTTCATCATTCAAGCACATTTATCATAGAAAGTCTCTTTAAATAACAAAAAGTCAAGTTGTTTGTATAAAAGGACTTAAACGATGACATCAGATTTAGTATCACTCTGATTTGAGTTACTTAAGGCTGTAAAATATTTTTGAACCTATCCATACTAAGCCCAAAGAAAAGGACTTTCTGATATTTAAAAGCCGGTAACATTTTGAAAGATTAAATGCTTATCAAGATATATTCTATTATACTTTTTTCGAAATAACTTCAAAAAATTTTCTTCAAATTGGTTTGTCGTCGTCAAAAGGGTAGAGATTGTAAGTTCCAAAACCCTTTAGAAAGCATTAGGGCAACATGTTTTGAATGACAATAAAACTAATTTAAAGAAAATATTTTGAAGAATAACTAATGTCTACCTTGAGTTTCTTGACATAGCACATAAGGATTTCCAAATTGCATAAAACGAACTTGAAGCGAGAATAATTCCACTTTACATGTGCAAACATGATTTATCTCATGTTAAGAGATTGAGCCTAATAGAAGTGAATATTATATCGTGCAAATAACATTAACATGTACTATGGATTGAAGAAAATCAAGTTAAGAACAAGAAACCAAGGCACAACTCTTCAGAAAGTGGCATGGGACATTATAAAGTACACTTAAAATGAAGATATTAAGCAAACACTGAGAATAACGTGTTACACAATCTTCAATCATTATGATCACAAATCTTTCATTCTCATAAAGCTTAGATTTAAGACTAGATGACTGAAGATTCATCAAGGAACTGATAGCGTGCATCAGAAACCACACTTCATTGTGGAGCGCTGAAAATTACTGGAAAAATGGAAAATTTGACTTTTGAAATTCAAAAATCTCAAGTCAAACCTAGTTTCAAAACTGGCACATTATCTCTTCTGCCTTTTTGATCAGCAACTCCAGCTTCTAGAAGGAAAAGTTCATAAACCATGTTCAAAAAGTAAAAAGGTAGTTTCTAAAGGGACATCAGAAACCTCAACTCCAACAGCTTCTACAACAAAGATGTTAGTCTACTTTTCTAGATTGTGTTTCCAAGGCATAAACAGATGATCAACATGTATCACTTGGACAACAGATCAAGGGCAATGATTACAAGGGATACCATCAATAAATAGAGATGTTATACTCAAATGAAAGACAAGGATTGAATATATAAGAGTGGAAACTCTGAAAATCCCTCCACATATTTTGCAAGGTTCATCCCATCATGTAATCAATCTCCTTGAAGAGTGAAAAATCTTCCTTTTAGTTCCTAAATGGTTTATATACTCTTCCCTAGAAGAGACGTTAGAAAGGAGTCATTCAAGTTATCCCAGGTTATTCATGTATATTTGTAAGAAAACTTAAGTGTAGGTTAGTTTGAATGCTAACCCAAACACTTAACCTTTGTATCCTTGATCCAGTAGTGATCAGTGTGAGATAGCTTGGAGAGACTATTGAAAAACTACTTGCAATGTGATAGCAGGGGTTGTTTACTTATCACAGTTCAACTTAGAGAAACTGGTGAAAGACTACTTGGTTCAGATTGAAGAGGTGGGTGAATAACTACTCGATTCAGCTTGAGAAGCTGGTGAATAACTACTTGGTTTGTGACAGTAAGGGTTGTCTACTAGTCACAGGTGAGAGCTTAGAAAGGTTACTATAAAGACTATCCAGTTTTTCTTTCTCAAGTTGAGAAAATTATTTAGTAAATCCTCAACATGTGTTGAGTACTGGATGTAGGCAGGTTTAACTGAACCATTATAAAAATATTGGTATGATATCTTCTTCTCCCTGATCTCCTTTATTTTCTCTATCATGCTTTATAGTTTGATATCTGCTAAATTATCATTTTAGCTATTTTGTCACTCATTCTATGCTTCAAAGATTTACTTTCTAAAACACCTAATCTTATTTCTGTTGCACTTCAATATTAATATTTGATAGTATTTTGTTAAATGTTTTAGATGTGAAAAAGAAGCAAAACATGATTCAACCCATCCCTTCTTGTGCACTTTTATACCTACACTTTGCTCTTTACTTTCTTGAACAGAGTTAGCTTTCCTTTTTCATTTATTTGCTCTTCATATCCAAACTCGATTTTAAAAAATATGGTCGTTGACCTTCAAGCATCAGGTCAAGGTTCCTTGATCAATTCACTACCTTTTCAAGGTCAGATTTGAGAAGCTTTGAAGTTCTCTCTAGTTCAGAATGACTTTATGAGTGTTTTTACTTTTATTTGAGACTTCATATTCTAAGGCATTGAATTTAACATTTAAAACTTCATTTTCTTCTTTTAGTTCTTTTTATTTTTGGGCACAAACTTCTTCTCTGGGGCTTTGAGTTTAGGACATTCTGGCTTGAAGTGTACTTTCTCCCCACATTTGTTGCAGGTGACACTCTCCGGCTTTACTTTGCCTTTTCTGTCTTTTCTGAGGTTGATGTCCCTTCTTTTCTTTGTCTTGCCTTTCCAAGCTTTAGACATCTTCCTCACCAGCATGGAGAGCTCATCTCCATCTTCTTCTTCTGTCTCATCATTAGATTCTTCATGTTCATAAGAGATTTTAGTAACTTTCATTGGCTTGACTTTATGTAGCTTCTGATAAGACGACTTTAAGGCCATGAACTTGCTCCTCTTGATGGATTCACAATGCATTTCAAAGAGCACAACCTCATGAATTTTAAGTGACCTTACTACTACAATAAATCGGTCACAAAACCTTTTAGCGACCGATTTAGTGATTGATTTCTATGGTAGCTAGATTCAAGGTTGCTAAATTATTAGTGACCGATTTTTCAGTCACTAATATTTTGTGACCGAATTTCTCCCTTAACCAATTGGAAGAAGTTGGCATATTAGTGACTGATTTTTCGATCACTAATATTTTGTGACCGATTTTTAGCCACTAATATTTTGTGATTGATTTTGTAACCGAATTTCTACCTCAACCAATTGGAAGGCATTGGCTTTATAGTGGCCAATTTTTCGGCCACTAATGGTTGGTACAAAAAAAAAAGATTGAACTCCCATTTTTATACACCTGATTTGCATATACATAACACCAACAAGCAAACATGATTATACATGAATCACACTAAATATCATTCCACTACCTAGTATCAAATATTATTATTAAAATGGGATGAACAGATTTTCTAGATATGATGATCTAGACAGATGTTTGAAACAAACTCAACTCCTCTTTAATTTTCTACTTTCTCAAAATTCGGACATTCTAAAATTCAGTTTTTACTTCCGTCAAAAATCACTCTATAGTGATCTAGTTTATTTTTTCTTTTTCTTTTTTTCAAAATTGAGACATTTCAAATTCATTGGTGAAATTTTTCTTCTTCTTTTTTACGTAAATGCAGTTTTATTTTTTTTTATTTGAACACAAAGTTGGTTTTAATATTTTTATTACAATATTATTTTAGTCATCTCATTATAATGGACATTTAATAGAGGTTGTAGTAATATGAAAATTGAAAATACTAAAAATAACTTGATGAAATTTTTGTATTAAAATAAAAATGAGTAAAGTTAAAACTAGTGGGAGCAAAAATTAAAGCTAATGTAGATTAAATAATGTTTTATATATAAAATGAAATCACATTTTATATTAATTTTGTCAGGTCATTATAATGAGTGAATCAATATTAAAATTATATCGATGTAAAGAAATTTATTAAAATAAAAATGAAGTCAAATAAAAAATGTTAGGAACAAAAATGTTATTTAGTCTAGAATAAATAAATGTTTAATATATAAAATCCAAGCATATTTTTTATAATTATTATTTAAGCATGAGATTTAGTTTGTATCGATACAAGTAAGACAACATTTGTAAGAAAAAATTCGGAGATTCCGAATTCAGTGTAATCTTCCTTTTTCAAAATTTCGACATTCAAAAATTGTGTTTTTTTCTTCCTTTAAAAAAATCACTCTACAGTGATATAGTTTTTTTTTCTTTTTCTCTTTTTTTTCAAAATTGGGACATTTCTTATCACTACAAGAAAAACACAGGTTACCGACGGATTTTACCAACAAATTTTTTCGTTCGTAGTACCGACAGATTTGCCAATGGAAAATGGAAAATCCGACAAACAAAATATTTTTTTTTTGGTTTCGGTCATTATATGGATTTTGTGTTGGTAATTTGCAGGTAAAGTTCGCTCCATATTGCACGAGATATGGTCCGCCCTTTACAATGGAAAATCCGGGGGTAATTATTTTCCCAAAAGAATTTTAATGTGTTATTTATTACCAACGGAAAATCCGTCGGTAATATTCCTAAAAATTTAATTCAGAATTTTATTTATCGACGAATTTTCCGTTGATAATAAATTTTTTGAAATTTAATTTGAAATTTATTTTACCGATGGAAAATCCATCGCTAATTATTTTCCCAAAAAATTTTAATGTGTTATTTATTATCGACGGAAAATCTGTCAGTAATATTCTTTAAAAAATAATTAAAAAATTTGTTTTACCGATGGAAAATCCATCAGTAATAATGTTTTTGAAATTTAATTCGAAATTTAGTTTACCGATGGAAAATCCGTCAGTAATTATTTATGAAAAGAAATTTTAATGTGTTATTTATTACCGACAAAGAATCTATCAGTAATATTCTTAAAAATATAATTCGGAAATTTATTTTACTGACGGATTTTCCATCGGTGATAATTGGATTGAAATTTAATTCAAAATTTATTTTACCGAGGGAAAATTCGTCAGTAATGTTTTTTCAAAAAAAAAAATTAATGTGTTATTTATTACTGATGGAAAATCCATCGGTAATAATTTGAATATCCATCGGTAATCTATTTAGATAAGATCTTTTAACCTCTCTTTCTTTATTTATCTCTCATTTCTACTATCTTCTTCTTTCTTCTTGCTGCAGCACCTCCTGCACGATCCCCGCGACCAGCCACCGTCCTACTGCCGACGATTGGCCCTCCCCTCTCCCCACCTGCGGCCGCTGCTCGCAAAGACGCCCCCCCTGCCACTCACGGCCTTGCGCTCGCCTGCGCACCAACCCAAAGGTGCTCACTTGACCGCCTAGCCCAGCCCCACACCGCCTAGCCCAGCGCCCACCCGCCGCCCCCACGCTGCCCAGCCCCGCGCCTATGCACCCGCCCCACTTGAGCCTGGGGCCCCGCACCTCTCCTAACGCACCACCCCACAGCCCACCTTGTGCCTCGCTAGCATGCTGCCGCCCTCCTGAGCCACCCCCGCCACTGCTGCTATCTCTCTCCTCTGTTATCAGTGAGCATTTTTCCTTTTTCTTCTTTTTTAGTGTTAAATCTCCTATGGCATGGATGAGAGTCCTCCTCCTCCTTCCTTGTTTAATTTCAGTTATGTATTTTGAAATTTCACAATGTTTTACTCTCTTTTCCTTGTAAATAAGATAAAGAATTGTAGAAATGAAGTATATCAAACACAACTTAGAAGCACACTTAACCTTCAAGGAAGAGCCAACTCAACTCATTTGTATAATGTATGAGAAATGTAGGTTATATTTGATGCATTTTTTATTAATTGATTTAGTAGTTACATAATTGGTTTTGTTAGAAAACTTCAAATTCATTTGGAGCATTGCTTTGGTGGAGCCTATATTTCTTTAGTCGACATTAAGGTAAGTAATTGTTTCTTCTCCTTATTTAATTACATTTATGTTAAGATAGAGACTTATGATTTCTAAGATAGAGTTGTAGGAAATTGGGATTGCATGACTGGGGGAAGGGCGTAGAGGTCCTTCCCCAACTTGTTTGTATTGTTTGCTGTGGAGATTGATTATGTATGCGTAGATTGCAGGAAATGCATTTTGTGATGTTATAAAGGGGTGTGCTCTAGAACGGTTTTAGGATCTTTAAATGATTGTTTAATTGTTTATGAATTTTATTTAACTGAATTGATATATCTATGTATCGAAATAAATTTCTTGGGATGTCTTACTTTAAGGGGAGGTTTTGCCGATTTTTTTTTAATTTAAAGAGTGAAATTTTAATTTAAAGGGAGGTTTTGCTGAAATTTTGTTAAGTTAACGACCAAAATCTATTTACTTAAAAGATTTTTACTTTTAGAAGATATTTTGTTGAAAGATATTTATAATCAAAAAAATTTAATTTCTGAAATTTCAAATGAATTTATTATGTTAAATTACACATCCAAGAACTATGATTCTCATAAACAGACGGTGGATGTATGATAGGGTGTACCCTAGTCAAGGGGGAATCAAACCAAAATTTTACGCTGGAGTTGAACAATTTATAAGGGTGGCTTGTTAGACAGTTCAGTTTATGAATGAGTAGAAAGTTAGGTGTCCCTGTGCTAAGTGTAAATGTAGGAAATATTTTGATATGGACACCATTAGGTATCACCTGTATAAGGATGGTTTTATGACGGATTATTGGGTTTGGACTATGCATGGGGAAGTTGCGACACAAAATTTTGAATGTTGAAAATGCCTATGTTAGAGGTAGTTCAAGTAGAGTTCATATTGGTGAACATGTCACAGGAACTGTTAATTAGGAGGATAACTCTCAACGATATGAGGAAATGATTTATGATGTAGTTGGTCCTCAAATTCATACAGATTATGAATCTTCTGTCGAGGCTCCTAATGCTGAGGCTGAAATTTTTTTCTCTATATTGGAGCCTGTAAGGGCCCCTCTATAGGAATGGTGTGTACACTCAGAGTTGTCTTTAGCGGTTAGGATGTTAGCTACAAAGTCAGAAGCTAACCAAAGTCAAAATTCGTTTGACCAGTGGGTAACATTGATTAGTGAGATTAGTCCACAACCTAATTTTGTTCCAAAGAGTTTCTATCAAGCCAAGAAATTAGTTTCAAAACTCGGGCTAAAATCAGAAAAACTAGATTGTTGTATGAAGGGATGTATGTTGTACTACAAAGATGATGCAGACCTAACTGAATGCAAATTTTGTGAAAACCCTAGGTTTAAACCAAAAAGATCTCGAAATGGAAGATATAAAGATGTTCCATACAAAAGAATGCACTATTTGCCCTTAATTCCAAGGCTAAAGAGGTTGTATGCTTCAATGAGTTTGGCACTTCACATGAGATGGCACTTTGAGAATAAGAGAAACGATGGTGTCATAACCCACCCTTCTCATGGTGAAGCTTGGAAACACTTTGACCAAACTTATCCTGATTTTGCTACGGATCCTAGGAATGTTAGGTTGGGGCTTTGTGCAGACGGATTTCCTTAGAATAATTAGTTTAGCAAACCCTATTCATGCTAGCCTGTGGTTGTTACACTTTACAATCTCCTTCCTGAAATGTGCATGAAAGATCCTTACATGTTTCTAACTTATATAAACCCTAGCCCCGATAATCCCAAAGCAAACATTGATGTTTACCTCCAACCATTGATTGATGAACTTAAATAGTTGTGGTATTTGGGTGTACAAACTTATGATATTTCCATGAAACAAAATTTCTTACTGAGGGCAGTATTGATGTGGACTATCATTGATTTTCTAGCCTATGGAATGTTGTCAGGTTGGATGATGCAGGGAAAATTGGTATGTCCAATATGTATGGAGGATACAAAGGCATTCACATTGAAACATGGTAGGAAAAACTCATGGTTTGATTGTCATGGGAGGTTTTTGGACCTTGATCATAAATTTAGGGGTAAGGACACGTTTAAAAAGAGGACAATTGAATGTGATGAACCTCCTGTAAGGCTAAGTGGTAACCAGGTTTGGCATAGAGTTAGAGACTTTCCAAAGATAACAGAATTAGGTAAATCCATAGGATTGTCAGGATATGGGATAGATCATAATTGGACCAAACAAAGTATATTTTGGGAGCTACCTTATTGGGGAGATAATCTAGTTCGTCATTATATTGATTTAATGCATGTAGAAAAAAAATGTGTGTTATAATATCATAAATACTATGGTGGACACCGATAAGACTAAGGACAATGTAAAAGTAAGGGAAGATTTGACTGAGTATTGTAAGAGACCTGAGTTGAGTTTACAGAAATTGGCAAATGGTCGTATGTGTAAGCCGAAGGCCAATTACACATTAACTTCTGTGCAGAAACAAGCAGTGTATAGGTGGATGCAAGAGTGAAGGATGCCTGACAGTTATGCCTCAAACTTAGGTAGATGCGCCAATGTTGCACAAGGACAATTTTTGGCATGAGAGTCATGATTGTCATGTATTCATGGAGTGTTTACTTCCAATTGCATTTAGAGAATTACCTCTCCTTATTTGGAAGCCATTGACTGAGTTGAGTCAATATTTTAGAGACCTATGCTTGTCCACTTTGAGGGTTGAAGATCTCTTAATTATGGAGAGGAACATCCCTATAATTTTATGCAAGGTTTCTTTGATTCTGTGGAATACTTTCCCGTACACTTGGCATACGAAGCACGAGCGTGTGGGCCAGTTCAATACAGATAGATGTATTCATTTGAAAGAAATATTGGAAGTTTCAAGAGAACTATGAAAAATATGGCTCAAGCATAAGGTTCCATATATGAGGCATACATCTCTAAGGAGACATCTTTCTTGTGTTCCTATTACTTTGAGGCACATGTTCAATCTAGACGAACAAGGGTTGGTCGGAATAATGATGGGGGTGAAAGTTCAGTTCAATATATATTGTCTATATTCAATTAGCTAAGATATACTGCAAGAAAAGTCAAACCGCATTGGCTATCAGAGAGAGAGAAACATGCTGCGCATTTGCATATCTTAATCAACTGCGATAAAGTGCTGGAATCAAATCTTATTTTACCTACAATGTTTAATTTACAGGTATTTTGAGCAAGTTGATGAGCGACACACCCTTGAACAATTTCCAGCATGGTTTAGATCCTTTGTATGTGACCTAATTATATAGTAACTATTTTATCCAAAACTCACACACATGTTCTAGTTGTCATCTTTTGTGTTGATATTTGAAGTTCAATTATTCATGTAGGTGTTTGATAAAAACAATAATGTAACATGTCCTTATTTACAAAGTTTGGCCTGGGGTTCTACTAACAAAGCAAATAGTTGGCCAACGTATTATGTGAACGAATATAAGTTTCATATATTTGAATGGGGCCAAGGGAAAACAACAGACAATAGTGGAGTATGTGTCAGAGAGAATGCAAGCAGTGGGGAGGGTGATTAGTATGGAGTAATCAAACAAATACTGGAGATTGAATATGTGGGTGATGGACCTAAAAAAATTGGTAGTGTTGTTCAGTTGTGATTGGTACGACCCTAGACATCCTGACAGAACACGCATACACAATCAATATAAAATTATTGAGGTGAATCAAACTAGGAGATATGGTGAATATGATCCTTTCATTATTGCCTAGAATGCAAGACAGGTATATTATGCACCATACCCTAGAAAGTGCAGAAAGGAAGGTGGCCATGAAAACCAAACCCAGGGGTTGAGTTGAGGTCGACGAACTACCTAGCAATGCTTATCAAGTGAATGACCCAATTCCCTCTCAAGTAGTCGTTGATACAAGAACATTGCCAAGTTTATGTTCTGATTCAGGCGAGGTTCAGATAATTCATTCTTCTAGTGATCAATTAGTGAATGAAAGCAACGAAAGTGATGAGGAGGATGAGGAAGATGAGTTTGAGGATGATGTTAAGACTGAGAATGATGAAGATAGTCCTCAACTTTCAGATTAAATGTGATGTGTCTAGTCTTATATTTATTATATCTTTTTTATTTAAAATTATAATATTATTAATTGATTTTTCAGGTATTATCGTTTCTTTTTCAGATATGGCACCTAAAGGAAAAAATAAGGGGAAGGGGAAGGGTGTCCCAAATAATCAAAGAACCACCCCTCCTACTCAGGCATCCACCACAACCACTCACATATCCACGTCTATCCCTTCCATGCCACTACCCCGTGTCCATGGGTAGTTTACCATGATACCCACTCCTGGGCATGTGACTGGAGTAGTGCCTCCACCACCACCACCACCATTGGCAGAGCCTATACTCACCCCCATACACAACTCAGAAGGGGGTGCCGATAGTGAGGTAGTTGGTGGCTCATCGGATAAAAATTATACGTGTCAGCGACAAGTGAGTAAACTAATTTTTCAATTCCTCATGAATCGTGATGTAATAATTTGAACAATTTCTTGACATTGAGGAACATTGTTTTGTACATTGTGCTATGCAGTTGGGAGCCAAACACAACAACCATGCATGAGGTGACATACATTATCCAAAAATTATATGAACGGCCAATTGAGTCCTTTGGCAAGTTGTCGAAGGCTAAGAAGGAGTGTTGGTTTTTTTAATGGAAGGTAAAATAAAATAATTATTACGAAATTAGTGATTTACTTCAGAAAACACTTTCGATTACCTTTTTTTTCATGCGTAGAGTCCACTTTATCATCCATCCCAAAGATGAAGATTTCATGTTTAAATGCTTCAAATCCAAGGTAGCTCATAGGCTACAAGACATGTACATCGACATTCAGGAGCGACGGGACGAGAATCCAAGGTGGATGACTCAGGCCAGCCTGGACTATTTGTGGCAACACTAGAGAAGTGATAAGTTCAAAGTGAAATCTTTGAAGGCTAAGGAGAGCAGAGCGTCACATAAGGGGGGCTCTCTTCATTGTGGTGGTTCTGCTAGTATCGAGTCTACGTGTCGTCGAATGGTTTAGTCATTATTTCAAACATTTTTTAATTCTTTTTGGTAAATTTATATCTTATCAAATTAATGTTTTATGTGTTACACTCAAATGTAGGCCAATGAGCTGAAGAGACCACCCACACAGAGTGAGTTATTCAGAAAGACTCACACACGCAAGTTAGAGAAGACGTGGGTCGATCCTTGATCAGAGAATGTTTGGGTATATATATTCTGTACACTTATTATCTGTATATATATATATATATATATATATAATTGTTATTTCATATATTTGACCAAAGGTTTAAATTAATTTTATTTTTTTATAGCATAAATATGAGCAGCTTTATCAGGAGGCCACGACCCAGCGAGAGTAGAAGATCGCAGTTGGTAAGGATTATCCACCAATTGACGAGGACAAGTTATGGCAAGAGGCAGTTGGTGGTCCTTACAAAAACTGCATCTACGGCAAGGGGTCATTTTATGCGAGTGGTCTATCCTCTGCCTCTGTCACTGGGGCATCTACAGGCACTGGGTCCACTGCTGATGATGACGGGGTTCATGAGCAAGTTCACTTGCTCAACGTGGAACTTCCTCGTATGCAAGAGAAGGAGGCGGAGACTCAGCGAGAGATGCAGGAGGAGAAAAAGAATATGCAAGACAAGGAAAAAGCCATGGAGACGAGATTACGCAAGCAGATGAAAAAGGAGATGATGTCTTTGTAGAGGAAAATGCAAGCAGGTTCTTCCGCACCTCCAGACACTGATGATGATGGTGGTGGTGCTGGTGGCGATGGTGATGGTGATGGTGATCTTGTGATGATCTTTCTTGACTTTTCACGATCCGAGCTCTTGTTTTTTATTTGTCATATGTTGACTTATTTATGTTTATGCTTGTAGACTTTTTGAATTTGAATTTATAGCATTTATCATTTATTGAGTCTTTTTTATAATTTTTCATTATTAGATATATTTATAATTAGCATTAAATAAAAACTATTTATTATCATAACTACATCATTACCGACGAATTTTCTGTCGATAAATAAATAAAATTATTTCAGTTCCAGTAACTACCGATGGATTTTCTGTCAGTAAATTTCACGTATTTTTTTAAAATAAACCAAAACATAATTTTTCCGATGGATTTTTCATCAATAATTTAAAAATAGAAAATTGATAAATTTTTGATAGATTTTCAATCAATAAAGTTCGTGCCAAATCAAGAAATATGGCGCGCAAGTTACCGATAGAAAATCCGTCAGTAATTTTTGCACATTTTTGAATAAATAAATTACAGTAATACTTTACCGATGGAAAATCTGTCGGTAATATTTTAGGAAAAACCAATATTTATCGACGGATTTTTCATCGGTAAATTTTGCACATTTTCCAAAAAGAATAAAAGAAATTAATTAATATTTTACCGATAGAAAATCCATCGATAAAATATTTTATAAGAAAATTAAAAAATTTATGAATTATTGATGAAATATCCTTCAGTAAATATAACACTTTTTAAAAAAATATATCATAGTAAAACAATTACTGACTGATTTTTCATCAATAATGAAAAAAACCCGTCAGTAAAAATAAACTCCAATGATTTTCCAAACGATTTAATAGAAGCTAATTACCGACGGATTTTTTCCGTCGATAGGACTTTCCGACGATGTTATTACCGTAGGAAAAAATCTGTCGATAATATAATTTTTTCGGTAATTGTAAAAATCCATCAGTAACCCGTGTTTTTCTTGTAGTGTATTCATCGGTGAAATGTTCTATTTTTGATTAAATTTTTGTATTAAAATAAAAATGAGTAAAGTTAAAACTAGTGGGAGCAAAAATTAAAGCTAATGTAGAATACATAATGTTTTATATATAAAATGAAATCACATTTTATATTAATTTTTTCAGGTCATTATAATGAGTGAATCAATATTAAAATTAAACTGATGTAAAGAAATTTAATAAAATAAAAATGAAGTCAAATAAAAAATGTTAGGAACAAAAATGTTATTTAGTCTAGAATAAATAAATGTTTAATATATAAAATCAAAGCACATTTTTTATAATTATTATTTAAGCATGAGATTTAGTTCGTATCAATTCAAGTAAGACAATATTTGTAAGAAAAAATTCAGAGATCTTTGTAAGAAAAATTCGGAGATTCCGAATTCAGTGTAATCTTCATTTTCCAAAATTTTGACATTCCAAAATTGTGTTTTTTCTTCCCTAAAAAAAAATCACTCTATGGTGATATAGTTTTTTTTTTCTTGTTTTTTGAAAATTGGGACATTTCGTATTCATAGGTGAAATGTTCTATTTTTTAGAAATTTTTGTATTAAAATAAAAATGAGTAAAGTTAAAACTAGTGGGAGCAAAAATTAAAGCCTGTAGAATAAATAATGTTTTATATATAAAATGAAATCACATTTTATATTAATTTTCTTAGGTTATCATAATGAGTAAATCAATATCAAAATTAAACTGATGTAAAGAAATTTATTAAAATAAAAATGAAGTCAAATAAAAAATGTTTATTTAGTCTAGAATAAATAAATGTTTAATATATAAAATCAAAGCACATTTTTTATAATTATTATTTAAGAATGAGATTTAGTTAGTATCGATCTTTGAAAGGAAAATTAGGAGATTCCGAATTTAGTGTAATGCTCTTTGTAAGAAAAATTCAAAGATTCCGAATTCAGTGTAATCTTCCTTTTTCAAAATTTCAACATTCCAAAATTGTGTTTTTTCTTCCCTAAAAAAAAATCACTCTACAGTGATATAGTTTTTTTTTTCTTTTTCTCTTTTTTTGAAAATTGGGACATTTCTTATTCATCGGTGAAATGTTCTATTTTTTTATTTTTACATAAATGTAATTTTAATATTTTTTATTCGAGCACAAAGTTGGTTTTAATATTTTGTATTACAATATTAATTTAGTCATCTCATTATAATGGACATTTAATAGAGGTTGTAGTAATATGAAAATTGAAAATATTAAAAATAACTTGATGAAATTTTGGTATTAAAATAAAAATAAAGTAAAGTTAAAACTAGTGGGAGCAAAATTTAAATTTACTGTAGAATAAATAATATTTTATATATAAAATAAAATCACATTTTATATTAATTTTCTCAAGTCATTATACTTGACATTTAATAGAATTAATATAAAAATTAAACTGATGTAAAGAAATTTATTAAAAAAATGAAGCCAAATAAAAAATATTAGGAACAAAAATGTTATTTAGTCTAGAATAAATAAATTTTTAATATATAAAATCAAAGTACATTTTTTATAATTATTATTTAAGCATGAGATTTAGTTCGTATCGATGCAAGTAAGACAATATTTGTAAGAAAAAATTCGGAGATCTTTGTAGGAAAAATTCGAAGATTCCGAATTCAGTGTAATCTTCCTTTTTGAAAATTTCGACATACCAAAATTGAGTTTTTCCTTCCCTCAAAAAAATCACTCTATAGTGATATAGCTTTTTTTCTTTTTCTCTTTTTTTGAAAATTGGGACATTTCGTATTCATCGATGAAATGTTCTTTTTTCTTATTTTTCCATAAATACAATTTTAATATTTTTTATTCGAACACAAAGTTGGTTTTAATATTTTTGTATTACAATATTAATTTAGTCATCTCATTATAATGGACATTTAATAGAGGTTGTAGAAATATGAAAATTGAAAATATTAAAAACAACTTGATGAAATTTTTGTATTAAAATAAAAATGAAGTAAAGTTAAAACTAGTGGGAGCAAAAATTAAATTTACTATAGAATAAATAATGTTTTATATATAAAATGAAATCACATTTTATATTAATTTTCTCAAGTCATTATACTTGACATTCAATAGAATTGACATTTAATAGAATGACTGAATTAATATGAAAATTAAACTGCTGTAAAGAAATTTATAAAAAAATTATAAAAAAAAAGGAAGTCAAATAAAAAATATTAGGAACAAAATTGTTATTTAGTCTAGAATCAATAAATGTTTAATATATAAAATCAAAGCACATTTTTTATAATTATTATTTAAGGATAAGATTTAGTTCGTATCGATGTAACTAAGACAATATTTGTAAGAAAAAATTCGGAGATACCGAATTCAGTGTGTAGATTTCGAATTCAATGTAATGCTCTATGTAAGAAAATTCGGATATTCCAAATTCAGTGTAACCTTCCTTTTTCAAAATTCCAACATTCCAATATTGGGTTTTTTCTTCTTTAAAAAAAATCACTCTACAGTGATATAGTTTATTTTTTTTTCTCTTTTTTTGAAAATTGGGACATTTCAAACTCATTAGTGAATTCTTCTTCTTTTTTTTTTTTATGTAAATGGAGTTTTAATATTTTTTATTCGAACACAAAGTTGGTTTTAATATTTTGTATTGCAATATTAATTTAGTCATCTCATTATAATGGGTATTTAATAGAGGTTGTAGTAGTATGAAAATTGAAAATATTAAAAATAAGTCGATGAAATTTTTTTATTAAAATAAAAATGAAATAAAGTTAAAACTAGTGGGAGCAAAAATTAAATGTACTGTAGAATAAATAATGTTTTATATGTAAAATGATGTCAAATTTTATACGATTATTATTCCAAACATCAGATTTATTAGTAATAAAATAAAATAATATCATAATCTTAATTATACATAATTATTGAATAGGGATTTGTTTTTAAATGCACACAGAAAAAAATTAATATATTCTTAATCCTTTGTTGTTTTAATTTTGATCCCTAAAAAGGTGTATTAGTTTTTTATTTTTTTATTTTTTTGTTAAGTTTGGGTAAGGGCAGACGAGAATGAACAACTTTATTAGTCGTTTTTTATGTTTGATGTAATGTAAAGCAGTGAAAAACTTAATTACCAATGATAATTAATTTTAAAAAATAAATAAAATCCCCAAAGTTATAGACAAAGAAGAAAAGAAGGTAGTGAACATAGGCATGCGCGCTCTGGTTCCTTAGGGTTAGGGAGGGTTCACCCAACAACAAAAGCTTATGCAAACCTTACACACCACTGCTTCCTCCTTCTTACTTACATACCTGTTGGTTGATGTGTGAGTTTGTCTCCATCTCTGTCTCTCTTTGTCTGCCTCTTCCATTACAAAAAGAAGGAAAGAGAAAAGGAATAAAAAAAAAAAAGCAAAGCTTTGAATGAAATATTATGGTCTTTTAGAGCACATAAATCACAGGTAGTGTTAAGCATCCGAAGCTTCAAACAAAAGAAAGCAAAGGAGCAAAGGTCTCTTGTCCTGAATGCATCATGAGTGTTAGAGTTTGAGGAAAATGACAGTGTTTGTCGATTGGCTAAATAGAAGGATCGGATGCGATGGGGATACTCTTCCATTTGACATTAGATATCTACATAATGTTAGATATTTTTGTGTTTGAAGAATGGATTTGAGTAAATGGCGACTGGGGTGAAGGGATTTAGAATTTTAGGAATTTTATGCTCCACGTGTATGGCTTTATGAGGTGCTCTAGTCTGGTATTCTGGTATACCTAGTTTTGTAATTTTGTTCATAAAATTTCACATGTGTGGATAGTATTTGTCATCGTACTGTGCCCTTTTCAGTTTATGTTCTACTTGTGGTCTGCCTATGTGAATAGTGTGGTTATTATATTATGATTTATTGATTGATCTAATGTTGTTGCAACACTTGCTTAATCACTTGTTGCAAAAATAATAAGTAGTTTTGAAAATGGGGAGATATGATGTGTGTGACCCAGAGGATTACACCTCTACAGAATATGGAAGCACGAATGGTAGCAGTTCAGGGGAAGATGTTGAGGATTTGCAGATTGTTTCGTGTGATGATAGTGATGGAAGTTCAGGAAAGTGCATTGGTGTTAGTGGCATGCATGGTGATGTGCCAAGCACAGAAGATATCCAACATTCAGAGTTCTTAAGTGATGATGATGCATATGTTATGTACGTTCAATATGCCAAATGTGTTGGGTTTGGAGTTAGAAAAGCATATGTGGGTCGTGATGAGAACAAGAGAATCATTAGATGAACATTTGTATGCAACAGGGAGGGGTTGAGAGAAAGGAAACACTATTGTCGAGTTGATAGAAAGAAGGATCACAAACTAGAAACGAGGACTAATTGTTGAGCTAGGCTGATGTTGTTCCTTGATATAAACACAGGGAAATGGAAAGTTCGAAAGCTGGAGGAAGAACACAACCACACTCTGACAACGCAGACATTTGTCCATCTCATTCCAAATCACCATAGGATAACATATGCAGGTAAAGCTCAAATTGATAGCATGCGCCAACATGGGATGTGAACATATTGGATCATGGGGTTCATGACTGGGTAGGTAGGTGGGTACAAAGGTGTTGGATTCTCAAAGAAAGACCTATACAACTACATCGAACGTGGGAGATGTGCTCAAATAATTAAAGGTGATACTGTGGCAGCTATTAGCTATTTACAAGAGAAGGCTGATAGTGACGCAATGACAATTGCTAGTTACACATGCACAGATGATGGCTGTCTAGGGAATTTGCTTTGGGGCGATGCATTATGCCGAGCTGATTATCAATACTTTAGGGATGTGGTTGCCTTCGATTTAACATACAAAAAAAAAAGTACAAAAAGCCGCTTGTAATCTTCTCAGGTGCAAATCATCATTGGCAAACATGTATATTTGCTTTTGCACTGCTTGCTGATGAATGCATTGAGACCTATACATGGTTGGTTAAGGAATTCCTAGATGTAATGGGTGAAAAAGAACCAGTTGTGGTTGTGATAGATAGTGATGAGGCAATGCGAGAAGCGATTAGATGGGTGTTTCCTAGGGCCATGCATCGATTATGTGCATGCCACTTGCAGAAGAATGCTACAACTAACATCAAGGACCCTGCATTTTGCAAGGCATTCAAGAAGAATACCTATGCAAACTTTGACAAGGATAAATTTGAGCAATACTGGGAGGGAATTGTTGAGGAGTTTGGACTAGGTAATAACACTGGGGTCAGAAAAGCATATGAGAGGAAGGATATGTGGGCAATTACTTACCTGAGGGATAAATTTAGTGTTAGGTTTAGAACCACTTCAAGGTGTGAGGGTATAAACTCCTTTATCAAGACCTTCATAAAATCCCACTATAGCTTATTGGAATTGGTCCAAAGCCTTGAGCATGTGGTGATGGAATATAGGAATAATGAACTAGTTACCCAGTATCAATCTATGTACACTGAACCTGTGTGCACTACAGGGTTGGAAACTATTGAGCGTGCGGCTGGTGAAACTTACACCCATTAAATATTCAAGGGGCTGAAGAAGGAGATCGAGATGGTTGTATTATTGATTGTAGTTGAATGTGTTAGCATTTCAATAATGAAAAAGTATAGGATGGTAAAATATGGTGATCGCTCCCATTCATATGAGGTTTTGTATGATAGCACTACTGATTTTTTAGAGTGTGAGTGCCACTATTGGAACTCACATGGAATTCCATGTAGGCACATGTTTTGTGTGATGAAAGAAGAGCAAATAGTTGAGATTCCGAAGAGGTTAATCCTGAAGAAGTGGTTGAAAAATGCAAAGACCTATGAGGAACCTACTGAGAAAGAAGCAGATAGCGAGAAGGCATGTCTTCTCCAGTATAGTGCCCTCTGTTCTGCTAGTATGTGGATGGCCTACCTTGCATCAAGAAAGATAGTGTACTTTAAGAAGGCAATGGATGAAATAGGTAAGTTAAGTAGTTCATTTGAAGTCAGGTGCAATTTGGGGCAAGGTGGGTCTAGTGGTTGAAGTAGTAATAGGAAGGAAATTGGTGAGCTAACTGTTGTGAAAACAAAGGGTGCACCTCGTGGGCAAAATGATGATTCAAAGAAGCGGCGCTGCTCGACTTGTAGCCAGAGTGGTCACACAAAACGAAATTGTCCTGGTGGGAGGAATGATGCAACTGGAATAAATGCTATTGAGATATGCGTTGGCTCTTTTGACTAATCTGATCACGATGGAGGTGATGATCAGCAATCAAATGAAGAGGTGGGGAATGTTTAGGCAGACAATCTATTTGAATGGTTATAAATTTTGGTTATAATAATTGAGGTTTTTTCAGGTTTTACACTATAGGAGGTTGAATAGTATGAGAGTTACACAGGCCCTTGTGTGAGTCACGGGCGTGTTGATGGGGGTGACTCTGCAGCTCCTTCATGTGGGACGGTTGTGCCCCACTCATATCATGTGCCCCCTCCTTCTAGTCAAGTGTTTTTCGGTGGGTAGAATATTTATCAATACTATCACCCTAATATGCATCCAGGGCAGCTGACATTTCCTTGGGTCCAACCTCCATTGCAACCAGTCATATCCAATTCAGGTGCAGAGCAATATGGAGGAATATATCATGGCCACCAATAGCACCTACAGATGTGTGATATATGGCGCCAAATTATGCTGAGTATACTTTTTTTATTAGGTTTCTTGCTTTTGATATAAAAATATACCTCTTGTATTGGGTGCATTGTGCAGAATATTATGGGAATCTAGCGCAAGGAAAATTGAAGTAAGTGAGAATGAGAGTATGGGTAAGGGGAATAGTAAACTGATGTCTTTTTCATACTGGTGGTCCCTCAGGAGATGAGTTATGTGGTATATTGTCATTGAATATTCTATTATTATTGGTTGTGTTAATTTTTTTATCTTTATATTTTGCAGGTCTTGGTTATAATAGGCTGGGAATGTGTATGGCAATTGGATGTCTAAGGAACGGTAGTGGATTTTTTTATTAGGTTAATTTTTTAACTTATTTGTAGTTATTGAGTGGGTAGGTAGATACATTGTTCCATGAGCATTTGTCTGTGGTTTAAGAGAAAATATGAAGTTGAATACAAGTATTTTGTCAACGGTTGCTGGTACTCTGAATATATGGAAGCAAGGAAAATAGTTGACTTGGTTGATATCATTCCTGGATTAAACATGTTGTGTTAGCTATTTTGGGCAAAAGAATGGCTATATGATTATGTTAACATTCCATTTTTTCAACGGTGTTTGACTTGTTTGTTTGACAAAATGTAATGCTTTGAATGAGTTCCTGTGATGGTAAAATGTCATTTTGGCTAAGCACCCAATACATAGTAGCTTCAATTTTGTCAAAAATTATATTCCTCTAAATTATTGAAAAGTAAGAAGTCCATAGACATAAATAAGGGAAATAATGTCAACATACATTTTCTTTTGTATGTTTTGCAAATGAAATTGGTGTGTTGAATGTCAAGAAAGATAAAACAAGTAGCATATAAAATGAAAAAGAAATATAAAGTCCAAGGATGTCTTTTATATTGGGGTGTTTGATCTCATAGATCACATTTGTGTGGTGTTTCGTGTGAGCATTGTCCTCATTTGGGCCAATCAAATGTGTCAACAATGAACAGAGTTTGTAGAGTACCTAGCCACAATATCTTGTAAAGTTGGCAAATATGACTAGGCGAGTATAGGCAGAGGAGGGAGTAGATTTATGAAGAAAACAAAACCAAAGGTATCAAACAATGACGTGAAACAAGTTGGTCACAGTACCAGTTCCCAGATGTAAGATAATGAGTTTAGGAATTGAAAGATAAATATATAAAACCATAATGTCATAATTTTTAAATCAAGTTGTACATCTTCGGCATAACTAACGATCAACAGGCACACGAGGTGGCTTTAATTTCAAAAGAAACAAGGAGCTTAAAAAAAGGCATAATCATTTAGTTGAGAGGCTAATCCCAAAATAAAGAGTTTATAGTCCATAATAAACATTATAAACATCCTCAGTATTGCAAAGCTGTGGTCCTGAAGTGTGGTTCATGTGGTATTCTTCTTTGTAGGCAAGCAAAAGTCATCCCTCTTACACTCAGTTTTCGATGTGGGTACCCTGCAATAATTAAAATAAAAAATTTAGCAAATCTACAAACATCGGCCAATACTATCTAGATTCACCTTCTAACTTTTGTAACCTAAGTTTGTCAATAATAAGTTGAGTTCCCTTTTTATTTCAATATGCGAGAGCAATTAATAATAATGAAATTTTGAATATGTTTTTTTTTCTTTTTTTACGGAGAAGGGCCCAAAGGGCCAAGTAGAAGACTAACAGGAAACAACACGAGGCATGGAGGCCCTTGAAATATAAGGTTGAATTAAAGCAATTAAAGTGGTCTGCAATTGAGTCTATGTATTATTCTATGATTTCAATTACAAAATTAAAAGGAAAATGCATTTACCATTAACCAATTTGATTGTGCAGTGAAAATTAGAAATTTATTCACAAGTAAGGCTGTGTACAAAAATAAAGGAAATGCAAATTTAATCTTCAAATTGTGTTACGTATATAAGCACTTCTTATAGTTTGTATATGGAAAAAAGCCTAACCTGGTAACTGAATTAGCCTATACGGTGAATCTGCTTTTGCTTGGTGTTCCAAGCTTCAACTACCCACTCAACGATCAACTGTTGGTTGGGATTGTGATCCTTCATGACCAGATCAATAGCCAATCGCATCCTTGTACAGTGATTGACCTCCTGCATAGAAAACTGATTAACTGTGAAAAAAACAATGTTGACTATGAAAATGGATATTTGAATAAATTAGTAAGTTGTACCTGCACATGGTGGATAGTGCACAAATATGAGAAAATCATCCATTGTGCCACCCAAACACCACAGTCGTTCCTAAGTTTGTAATGTTAATGATTAGAATTTTTTGGTTAATGTGGGACTGTCAGATAATATTAATAGTCATGATGTGTCTTTGCACTTACGATTCTTTTTTTTCTGGTTGGGGACATGTGGGTTCAATGATAGTGTAGTCTGATATGGTAGGTCAGGGATAGCTTGGATCATCATACCAAGTCGCATCTTGTAGCATGTGCTCTAGGAACTATGCCTTCAAAATGTAATGAGTAAATAATAATTTGAAACTTACATGAGTATAATTTCATGAACATTAGTTAAAGGTAGTGAAAATATGCTAACCACTTATTTGATTGCTAGGAGGTGCTTGTTATGTTGTTGTGTGCATTTTTTGGAGTCTAGGTACAACAAGTCCCTCTTCAAGGGATCCACAACAAGGAGGAACCAGTGACTGTCCTCACAAATAGGTGCATATATCTTCAATAGAACCAAAATTCGAGCTTAGAAAAAAGTGAAAAGCCATTCATTATTTGGAGTATTAGTTACTTAGGAAACACATACCTGTATGACATTGTTGAATGTCCCCAAGTATGTCTCACAGATCCGAGCCAGCATAGCAGCGGATGGTTTAACCTCCCCAAGAGCATATTGCTTAATAGAAAAAAAAAATTAACACCAAAGTTTAAGTTGTGGATGTGAGAGAAATTTGTGTAAGCCTTTTTTCAAGCCAAATCATTAACCGTCAATGTACTAGGTAATAACCATTTGTGTCTTACAAAGTTGTACGATAGCATTGAGGCAACAAGAATTACGATTTGAAAATATGCCATTCACTAGTTTAAAGGTAGCCTATGTAGGTGAATGTTAACAAAAAATATTGGAGCAGCTTCATTTATTACATCATCGACAAGTGGTTTTTTGGGAACAAGGGTGGTTAGCTAGGCAATTCTGATTTGAGACTAGAAGCTCACTGCATAAAATATTTGCAAGTAAGGAAAACATTATAAAATGACATAAAATATTCTGAGTTGTACTTGTCAGTGATAATTGTAAAGAAGTTATACTTTTTGTCATATTCTGATCCAAATATGTATGCCGCCATAGCTAGTTCAGTCCCTATAAGCTCCATGTCTGGAGTCGACTTGAATTTGACTGACATCCACTGAACATAATTTGGTATATACATTAGCACTCCAATTGTTTTCCAGAGTTCCTATACACAATGGAACAATTACTCATGTCGTAATTTGTTGAAGAAAAATGCTTTCATTAGGGACCTCACATCCTCTTATATGCTCCACTCCCGGGATGTTAAAGCAAGGTGACCCACGCGGGGACTGCACAAATACCCATCTTTTTTGATTTGGTATCGTGCTCCCAGTGACAATGTCACCCTTGTCCTTTTGATGCCCACCTTTTGGTTTGGTGAATAATTTTTTCTACAAGGGATTGGCAATATTAGTGGTAATTGACAAATAATTATCCAATTTATGTGTTGTGAAAATTGTGCTTCTGACAATGATGTCCATTACCTTTATGTCCGGGCTATGGGATGGTCTATTTTCTGTGCACTTCTATACCTTTTTACTTGACCCCTTTCGACACTTCATTTTCCTGAATGCAAGGTGATCAGAGCTCAATGAAGAAATTCCTGCTGAAAAAGTGTAGTCCAGATCATGCACGTATGACAAAGGCATTTTGGTAGACGTTTTTCCCGTAACACGGTCCTTCTTGCGTGAGGTAATTGTTGCCATATAGTCAACCACACCCGCAATCCCTGGACTGGGCGTTGTGAATTAGTTCACCTGTTCTGTGCAACTTTGACGCGACTTGGTTGAGCTTACAATATCAGAAAGCATGGCTTTCATCTCGGCGAATTCCTTTCTTTGCTCATCCATGAAGCCATTAATATTATTCACCCGCGACAATAGGGAGTGAACTGTGGTTGCCAATGTGGTGACATCAAGCTCATCCACCTACATTAGCGAACATAAGATGTGCTTGATAGGGTATGGAAAGATCGATAACCCCATGCAGTTACATTAATGTTAATTATAATGGCATGAATTAATTAATATTGTAATAACAAATTTTATAAGTAACTTTGTGTTCAAGTGAAAAATATTTCTACTGAGTTACCAATCAATTCAGAACGTCTAAATTGTGTGGGAAAAAATAGAAAAAGAAAAAATAAAAAGGGATCTTTGTAGACTACTTTATGGAAGGAACAAAATATTGTCCGAATTTTGAAAAAGGATAAAAAAAAGCTGATTACACTGAATTTGGAATCTCTGACTTTTTCTAATATTTTGACAGAGGTCCTAGGGTGAAGTCAAAATGCCCAAATTTTGAGATAAATATAAGAAAAAGAAAAAACAAGAAAAGAAGATGCATTGTTTGGTCGCACATTCAATAATTAGATATAATTAAAATTATTGTCTAAATTATATTGATTTACTAACCAAATCTCATGATTTCAATAATAATTACATAAAATGTTGTCTGATTTTATATATAAAACATTTATTTATTCTAGACATGATAATGTTTTTGTATGTAATATTTTTTTATTTGATAGATTCTAATAAATTTCTTTATATCAATTTAATTTTGATATTGGCATTGTATTAAATATCAATTATAACGAGATGAGTAAATTAATATCAAAATACAAATATTAGAATTAAATTTGTGTTGGAATGAAAAATATTGCAGCTAAGTTAAGAGCAAAAAAGGTTACACCGAATTTGTGCGCTAATTGTACATGCAGTCATGGATTTTCATATCCCAGCTAAATTTAAATCATGATGACTTTGAAGACCAAGTAACAGAAACATATATAAATTATCTCGTCACATGATGCAATATATTATTCCAAGTATATACCTGACTCAAAACTTTGAACATATACAGTGACAACTTGGATCACCTCCCTTTAGAAAGATTATTTTATTAATAAATTTACGTTTCATTGAATTAGGACATTCTGAATTCTTCACTAAATGTTGCAAATTGTACACGAAACTTGAAATGTCCAGTTTTGTTGGTTTTTAAAAAATAATATTTTAAAAAAAGATATAAAAACATTATTTTATTCCTAAATTAATATTGAATTTCGATGGTCCGAATTCATTACAAAATTTATCTTCACTGCTCGATTATAATTTAAAAATTGTATAAATATAAATCAAAGTGATGCCGAGATCTTTTCCCTCTTTTTCTTTGTTTGTGTGTGACTCGGCTCGTAATCAAATTCAAATATACAAATTATGTTATTAAGTTTTACTATATACTATATTACATATATATGATACTTCTTTACAATATTCGGATCCCTCTTCCCTTTAAATTTGGGCTTTGAATAATTCAAATGTGAAAACATAGTCTATTAAAAAAGTTAAGCATATAAATTATTCAATCAGATCGAAAAAAATGATGTCATTGAAAAGCAAAAGAGAAATATTGTTATAAATTGTTCCCCTTAAAGAAAACATTGTGGTTTTTGGTGGCAATAGAGTTAAAGCTTGTGTATACTCGTTACTCTTTTAGTTTCAAATACACATGTATAACAATGAGTAAATGAAAGTATGGTATTGGACAGTTACAATAATATTTTAATATAGCAAACATTTAGGTTCATTATATTTTTAGGCAATGTATGAAATGCTTTATTTGATAGCACAATATGTAAAGTAATAAATGTCCTATGTCGACATAATGTTAGGATGTTTTAATTTAAATTCTATTTTGGCATATTGTATGGGTTTGAAAGTTAAACACTCTTTAATCTTCACATTATCATCCTAATTTACAGTGGTATACACTATTTTAAATCATTAATGTTGGCATTTGTGCAAAACATATAAGTAAATGCAACTATCAGTGATTTTATGAAAATAAAATAATTTTCTAGTCCTGTAGGGTTCATGTGGAAAAGGTTATTTCACCAAAAGTAGTTACATCAAATGATGAACGAACTACTTGGTACTAGAGATCACGTTTTTTTGGTATGGCAAATTTGCTAAGCACATTTTTTGTTCAAGTCAATAGCTTTTTTTGGTATGTCAAAAGGTCAATGCCACAAACCCACCCAATGCAAGGTCGGGGCTTTGGAGTACCCAAAACATAACTTTTATATCCACTTGACAGACTTAGTATCATTACCTGGTTCATATGTTAGTCGCCATTGACCGCTTTATCTTGTTGTCTGGCATTGTCACAAAGCATGTTTTTGGAGCTGCAGCAGCGTATAGTATACATAAAAAATATGCTACTGTTTGGATCATGAATTGAAATCTTTGACCATGTTTTCCATGAATGTAAGAAAAATTGTGGAAAAAAAATGCGGAGTCATACTATATATCTCAAAAACTCTAATGTGACTTACTTCAACATGGATACGAGTTAGAGCTGGGTATATGGACCACGGCCCGCGGACCAACCCGTTTAACTCGCAACCCGCATAGAAATGGACCAAAAATTTTTTAACCCGCTAACCCGTGGACTTTTTTGATCCACTCCGCCAAGCTCGCGGGCTAAACGGGCCTGGCCCGCGGGGTCCGCGGATCAACCCGCTTAACCCGCATACTGTAGACACAAAGACTAAGGTCCAAGTCCAGCCTCTAGTCCACAAAATTTTACTACTAGGCCACCAAAAAAAAAAAAAACACCTTAACTGAAGCCCACTACCTGTAGCCATCTGCCCGTCTCACTCACTCTCCTGTTTGAGTGTTAGGTTGTTCGTGTACCAAGGATTAAAGAAAGACTCAAAAGACTAGAGTCTGAAAAGTGAACAAATACAATCATACAAACTCAAAGAAAAGAAGCTAGGGTTCTCTACTTGTCTATTGAAGCAAAGCGGCGCCCCCCATCTCTCTCTCAAGCTCAGATTCAGGTGCTCAGTCACACAGCTAGACAGCCACCGCCGCTGCCACTCACGACCTCACAGGCAACTGCGCTCAAGTCAACCGCGCTGCACCTGGGCTCGCGATTTGCGTCAATCGCTCAGCCGCGCCTCTGCTCACGATTCGCTTCAACTGCTCAGCCGCGCCTCTGCTTGCGATTCGAGTCAACCGCTCCGCACCTGGGCTCGCAATTTCACGTCAACAGCTCAGCCGCACCTTTGCTTGCGATTTGTGTCAACCGCTCCGCACCTGGGCTCAAAATTCTTGTCAATCGTGCCTCTGCTCGCCGCTGTTCCTCTTCTCGCGGCTGTGCTCCTTCGTTCCTTTGGTCGCCGCTCGCCTCAGGTAGCTCTCAGCTCGCCGCCGTTCCTCTTCTCGTCTCTGGTCACTCTCAGCTCGCTACGCGCCTCTGCCTCTGCTACCACTTCCAGCCACCAGGTAAGGTTTTATGCTTTTAGCTACCTAACTCAAATGCCATTCCTGTATTTGTCATTTATGGTGTAGTGCTGATTACTGAAGCTAGGTTGATTTGGAATTTTGATTCATAAGCTTCAACGTACTAGATATGAATTAATTCACAAAAGCCTCATTTTGAACTTTACATGATGTGCAAAACAGTATTGTGCCTTCAAAATCTTTTCAAACAATTGTCTGATCGTACCCTTGCTGATCCCGTCCATTCAAGGTGTAATTGATGCAAGCTTGGAATATCAACTCTTGATTAATTCTTGTAGAATTGATCTCCTTAAGATTGCACCAAATTACTGGTTTTCTTTCTTATATAGCATTTTATGCAATCTTTAGCAGCACTTCTTTAGCTATTTCTGCTTTGTGAATCTTTCATTCCTTGTAGTCTAAGGCCTTTCAGTGGTACCCGACTCATTCTTAAGAATGCAGAACTGATTATTTTGTTTTTATTGATTTTGTACCTTATCTTCCTAAATTGCTTACCTTATCCTCATGTATTTCCATCATCAACAAGCCTCATTTTTTCTGTCATTATGTCCTTGTTTTCCTTAGATAATTAATGTGTCAATATAAAAATGCCACTATCTAATCAAAATTTGGTTTATTGATTTTGAAACTGATTTGTTGTTTAAAATGCCATTGCCCTTGTCTTCCTTAGTTATTTTGGGATGCTAGAAAAGTGGAAATGCTGGAAATTCATGCTGAAGATTTTTATTCTAAAATTTTATATGAGATGATGAGATTGATGATGTTGGAGAATTTGAGTTTTAAAGGAAATTTCTTATGTTATATCATTAGGATTTTATGTCTTGGTTTTATTTTACTTGAAATTTGCCTTTGTACTTTGTTATTTATTATTGTATATGGTTTAAGAGTTTAATTTAAAATGTTTTTATTATGATTATCTTGTGTGATTTAGATTGAAAGTTAAATATGAATGTGTCAAAGTCAACTGGGGGTTCTTCTACTGCTAAAGCAAGTCTTACAAATTATAATCAACATGTTGCTATTGGTGTTAGTAGTGATAGTGGGATGGGTGATGATAGTCAATCTTCACTCCCTGTTGACTCTGAAGCAACCAATCCAAGTAAGAGAGCTAGAAATGCTACTTCTAGATCTAGTGTTTGGCAACATTATGATAAAATTGGGGTTGGTGAGGATGGAAAAGGGAGAGCAAAGTGCAAAGCTTGTGGGAATGAGTATGTTTGTGGTGGTACTAGGTATGGAACTTCAACATTGTTGCGTTATTTGAATAAATGTGAGAAAATACCTAGGTTTCCAAATAGTGAGGTTGGAAAATTAATTCTTGATCAAGCTGGAAAACTAAGATCTAGAAAGGTTGATAACAAACTTGTGCGTGACATGGTTGCTATGTGTATCATAGAGCATGATCTTCCGTTTAATTTTGTTGAATATAGGAAGGTTAGGGAGTTGTTGAACTATCTAAATCCTGAAGCCAAGGTTTACTTTAGGCGTATGGTAACTTTGGATGTGATTAATATGTATGAAAGTGAGAAGAAAAAGTTGAAGGAAGTGTTGTCTCACATTCCAAGTAGGGTATGCTTGACTTCTGATGTTTGGACTTCTTGTACAACTGAGGGCTATATCACATGGACAGCTCATTTTGTTGATGAGAATTGGAAGCTTAATAGTAAAATTCTTAATTTCTCTCATATGCCTCCTCCTCACACTAGACGTGAATTATCTAAGGTTGTGTTAAATTTTTTGCAAGAGTGGGGTATTGATGGAAAAGTTTTTTCATTAACTTTGGATAATGCTAGCTCTAATGATAATATGCAAGAAGTGTTGAAAGATAGGCTTCGTGATATGCCTAATGGTTTGCTATGTGGTGGTGAGTTTTTTCACATCCGATGTTGTGCTCATATTTTAAACTTAATTGTTCAAGAGGGTTTGAAAGTTACTAGTGATGCTTTACACAAAATTAGAGAGAGCATCAAGTTTGTCAAGGGATCAGAGGCAAGAATGAATGCTTTCAATGACATTGTAAAAAAATATGGTGGTGCTAGTGTAGGCTTGCGTTTAGATGTATCTACTAGGTGGAACTCCACTTTTCTTATGCTTGAAAGTGCACTTCCTTATCGGCGTTCCTTTTGGCAATATGCTTTAAATGAACCAAACTATAAGCATTGCCCTTCTGAGGAAGAATGGATAAGAGCTGGAAAAATATGTGAATTTTTGCGTCCTTTTTATGTGATCACTAACTTGATATCTGGATCATCCTATTCAACATCAAATCTGTATTTCAAACAAGTGTGGAGGATTGAATGTTTGCTAATTCAAAATGTGAGTAATGAGGATGTAGTCAGTAGGGATATGGCTTCTAGGATGAAAGTGAAGTTTGACAAGTATTGGAGTGATTACAGTATCGTGCTTGCACTTGGATCTGTTCTTGATTCCCGCATGAAGTTCACATTTTTGGAGTTTTGCTACCGAAAGCTTGGTCTTGACCTGATAGCTTGTCAAGAAAGGTTGAGCTTTGTGAAAGCTAAATTGACTACTCTTTTTAATGAGTATGTGCAAATGTCTTCTGGAGAGTTGAATAATTCTCAAGTTCAAAGTAGCCAACCTCATACTAACCAAGCAACAAGTGGAAATGTTGTTGGAGGTTCATCTATTTCACCATGGATTGATATGGATGTAAGTTTCTATTTTTTACTTGTTATGTTTTCATTTTTTTTGTTTGCTTATTAGAATTCTAATTGTTATTATAATTTGAAAATGATATAGGAGTTTATTGAATATGAGAATCAAAATGTTACTAAAGTTGGAAAGTCACAATTGGATGTTTATTTGGATGAGCAAAAAATGGAGTTTCAATCTCATCAAAATCTTGATGTGTTGCTTTATTGGAAGGACAATAGACATCGATTACCAGATTTAGCATTGATGGCTTGTGATATTTTGAGCATTCCTATAACAGCTGTGGCATCCGAATCTGCTTTTAGTATTGGTTCTCGTGTTCTCAACAAATACAGCAGTTCTCTTCTTTCCAAAAATGTGCAAGCTTTCATATGTACTAGAAATTGGTTGCTTGGCTTTGATGTGCAAGGTAAATAATATATTTTCAATTCTTATTTTTTTTCCTATTGTAATATTTTGAATAATGTTATGGTAATTGCTTTGTATTGTTTGTGTTGTGAGTTGTAGAGCAAAAAGGAGATTCAAGTTCAGATGAAGAAGGCACTAATTCAAAAGCACCTAATAGTGGAGTTTCAGTGGAATAGAGAATAATAATTTGCAATAGTTTTAAATTTTTTGTGGACTTTGGAAGTATTTATGTTCTTTATCATTCCTTTTATGGATGGACTTTGGACTTTGTAAGGACATTATATTTTTATTTGTATTTTCATGGATGGACTTTATTTATGTGCTTGATGGTGATATATGGACTTTATAATAATTTAAATTTGATGTGTTAAGACATGAGACTTTTGTTTTGGTGAGTTGGTTTATTTTAAAATTTTTGGTATTTGATTTGATTATATTTTGTATTTGATAGTTAGGAGTTGTTAATTTATATTCTTTAGTATTTTCAATATTTTTTATGATTGGATGTGTTATACATATTTGATTGATTTGTAACTTGCATGTTATTTTGAAAAAATTAACAATTGAATTTTAACATTTGCAGTATTTAGTAATTAATATTGTTATTTATTTAAAATTTAAATTAAATTTTGTCAAAAAATGTGTATATATATTTTGTAAGGTAAAATATATAGTATAAATATAATTATATAAATATATAACATAGAGTACTAAAAAAAGTATAAAAAAAATATGAAAAGGGAAAAAAAAACTGGTCTGCGGGCTTGGTCCTCGGGCTGGTCCGCGAATTGGTGTGCGGGCTCCTTATTAGGCCAAAAATGCGGACCAGTCCGCGGACTTGCGGGTTTATGCGGACCGGGCCTGGACTAGGCAAAAAGCCAGTCCGTTCATAAAATGGACCTGTCCGGTCGGGCCCGTTTAAAATTGGTCCGTCGCGGACCGGGCCAAATGGATCGGGCCGGTCCGTTTACCCAGCTCTAATACGAGTGCACTAAATTCAAACTAGTCAAATTTTGAAAATAAATAAAGAAAAAATAAAAATAAAAGCAAAAAAACAATTACAAAAAATTGAAACAAGGAAAAAAAAAAAACCTTTTTTTGATCAATCAAGCAAGTACATAGCTAAGTAAAGCATAAAACACACAAGATTCATTCAAGCAACAAAACCCCATTTTTATCAAAGAAACTAATTTATTTCTAGTTAGTTTGTCAAAGGTGCTTGCCATTGAGTTATGTGTTACTGGTGGTGTTACATACTTGTAAACATAGGTGAGCTTACTCTTGGTATATTGTCTCAGGTTGTGCATTGTTGACAACCTGTGTGCAAGAAAACCCTGTATTGGAAGATTTTGATTTTTTAGATCCACTAGTTGAGTTCACCACAATGACATTTCGACTATGATGATTTTCCATTGATAGGATATATTCTGCACAAACATTTACCAATTGCATAAGTAGATATTTGAAATAAAATTTTTTTTGTTTACAATAATGGCCAAATCATGTAAGCAGCTTACAGTGTATATTGAGAATTGGTTTGATGTCCTACTATAGCCACTGCAATAAGATAGCTGCAAAGGAACAACATTTATCCGATTAATTTATTGCATGGTTACTATTTACTAATAAGACTAACAGTGAACACGGTTTTGTTGCTCACTCGATTAAGATACTTGTAAAACTTAAAGGGTGTTTTGCATATAATAGGACTGCCCATTGTAAAACAGGTTCTTATTGGATACTATTACCCTTTTTGTGTTACCCATGCAATTGTGTAACTATTCATACAATCCTAGTGTGTTTAGAAACAATTGCTATGATCGGTAACTCACTTTCATATCAGAATCAATAAACATGACATTAAAGATATGTTTTGTACTTTTGTTATGCTACTGCCATTCGCATCCCTCTCACGATGTACATGAACATGGTTTGGGCGTAAATGTTACATCAAATTTATTTCACTTTCCTTTGACAATATCATAGAATAAGTTTGTGTGTACGGTGCACTTTGGCTTAGAACAATAAATATAATGTGTTCTGTATTTTAGAAGAACTGACCCATTGTGTAGTAGACTAGGTTGGGAGGTTATTTATGGACATTTGTGGGTACTCTTCTCAGCCTTTTTCAGGGTTGAAATACTGATTTGGATTGTAAGCTTCTGAACTAGTAGAAGTAGAGTACAAATAATGGAATATTTTGAGCTTCACAAAAGAAATGGCACAGCCTAATCCCTAGATTCCCACTGCAACATTGACGTCGCATTCACCGTGGTACCAATGTCACGCCTGCAAGAAGACAAATGTGCAACAGTCAGCCTATGTGCCCAGATAAGGTGCATTATTGCATAAGAAGGATAATAAAAATGTCATTTTCTTATGCATACAACTCACTACTGCATATCATCAACACCACTTTTGATCCCATCCATTGAATAAGTGGCTACAAGTGTGTGGCAACCTTATTGAAAGTCCTGTCGAGGTTGGATAAGGGGAACCATGGTTGGGGGATAAGGTAAAAATTTCAATCTCCCATCAACGTGGTGGTAACCTTTGTGAAGTAAGGCCCTTGTGTCCTTGCAAATAGATCTAGTTACATAAGAAGTTAATTTATGGCCCCATGTAACATCCTAATTTTTAACCCAATACTCTAGAACATATTTAGGTAATCGTTAGGTTGTTACTTCTTAGTCTCATTCTTTAAAATCTTTCTTTAAAATACTTAGCGGAAAATACGGGTAAAATTTTTTTTGAAACATAAATCAAAGTGAGAGCCACGTACATCATAAGACAGGAAATTTAAATGACAAAATGACAAGGCATAAAGAACACGAAATAATCAGTAACACATCAAGGAAACATTCCATTCATATCATAATATGCCCACCCGAAGGCGAGGCTTGGTTTAGTACAAGATAATTTGAATACAAAGGAAAAGGAAATATAACAGAAACTGAAATACATAGAAAGCGTAAATAAAAACACCTCTACCCAAGTGCACCTAAGGTGGAGAACCTCGTAACAAAAAAAGGTTTATCCTATCTATACGTGTGCGCGTGTGCACTAGCTCTCTCCTAGAAACCTTACTGATAGCGGCGATCCTCGGACGGTAGGGATATGTACCCAGCGAACTGCTCGAGCTCCTCCTATGTAGGCCAGCAGATAGGAGAACGAATGCACATCGGCTGGACATGAGCTCCTCGGTGAGGGTGCATCTTGAATCTCCTCGCTAATCGCGGCTGCATCACCATAGCCTTACTCCCCTCGTGTACGAACCGAGGAGTAAGGGTAGAACTCTCACTGTACATATGCGTCAGTGGATCCTCCGAGGGGTCATCCTCCGAATGCTACGAGCGAGGCATGTAGTCGGGGTGACTGCGAGCAAACAATTTGGCAGTATACGTACGCATAACCCGCTCATTATGCATTTGCGTGGGCTTGAAGACCATGTCATTGCCATAAGGAGTGGTGGAAGAGAAGCAATAACTATGGACAAGGTGCGTGAAGGGATGTCGAATATACATGAAGACGCATACAGCATAGCGTCCCTCAAAATGGTATGATTCGTGCTCCGGATCATAGTGCACCTCCCATATCGGAGTGTCGATGAAAACCACGAACGTCGCTGTGCTCTGAAGATGTGACGGGAGAGAAAAGAGAGAAAGAGAAAGAAGTGAGAATCTTGCTAAAGAAACTCAGTAGGGAATCTCTTAACTAGGGTTACATCATTCACATCCTCAGGAACCTTGGGTTTATTATAAAAGGCAAACATGCATATAAAGTTTATTATTAAATTCATAAGCATAGTTATCCAAGGTTCGTTCCTTTTATCATGAATCTTAATGCATGAATGCAACATAGCAGATCATGAATGCATGAATATACCTTATGCAATCAAGTAAAACAGCATATCAGCAAAAAACATAATCAGTGGCATATAAACTTTCAGGTAGAGTTTTCTCTTTTCTCAACTTGTGACTTAAGAACTCATGCTTAAGCATCATGGGCCACCCTAAAACATCTAGGTTATGAGCTCATACCTTAACTAGTCATCACTGTTCTTACTTATCATCTGGATAAGCGAAAAACATAATAAAAAATTCCCGACTCCTTGAATACAGGTTAGAGGGCTTAAGGATCACCTCTCTTAGGATATACCTTCTTTAAAATGCTTTGCCGGCATCTAGTGCCTAGCAATTTGTCCGCTTTGGTAGGCTGCATCTACTCATATCCTCACGGATTTGTCTTTCCTGGGGGTGCTCGGCCGAACCGATGTCACCCAGGAAAGTGCGTTCAGGGCTTCGTCACATAAAAATCTCCTGGGGGTGTGCAGCTAAACTGGTGTCACCCAGGGTTTTCCTTTCTCATATACTTCTCAAAACATTCTCAAGTCATTTGGATTTCACGAAAATTCGATTGCATAACTGTTGTATACCGTATTTCCTTCAAATCTACTTTATGCCACGAAACTTATATCACATATACTTTAACCTCTCTAATCATAATGCCACATAAGACATTTATCAAACACATATGCATCAATACTTGCATTATCAAACTCAAAGCATCAAAATCTCTTAATGTCTTATGCTTTGACCTTTAAGGTCTTTTAACTTGAAATTTAAGTTGTCTATCATCACAACTTAAACTCTCGGGTATCTATAGATTCAAATCTAAGTATTCCTCACTCAATTCTATAATCATAACTAGTTCTAAACCTCAAGAGTACAGAATCTATATTTCACTAATTACGGGTAGCTAGGAGTCACAACTTTGACCCTTTTTAAGTTCGATCTTTTCCTAAAGCATCAAAATTAATTCCTAAACCAATTATGAGTAGTTCCTACACATTTAAACTAATTGTAAACCATCATTACTAATTTTTACTGTTGCTGGACAGAATCCAGAATTTGCATTTTCTAAGGGATCTAGAACTTGTAATTTAATTCTTTTCTAGTTACTAACTTGTCTTAACTTTCACAAATAAATTCCAACATCAAATATACATGAATATACTCATTTTATCATCATCCAAACAGCATCATATAGAGAGCAAAACACTCAAACAGAACTGAATTCATAATCATCATATAATGCACATAGTTTCATTTCTAACACACTTAAATTGCTAGTTTCTCTTGGAACCTTTTCAAAGTTTTAAAAACTCATTAGAATACATTTTATTTCATTAAAATCGCCATAAATAACATGAAGGTAGTAGCTAATTCAAAATAATTTCAAGAGGGACTTAAAACATAAAATCTTGCTCAAAACATTTCTTGAGATCATCTAAGTTTAGGAAAATCATGAAATATAAGTTTTAGCACTTGTAACTAGATGAATCCTAATCTAAGACTCAACATCATCACAAGGCCGAAATCAAAGGAGCAAAACACATTTATTTCCAACTTTGTTTGAGATAATAATGGGCAAGTCTTTGAACTTTAATTTATTTAGGTGATAGCAAGAATATAAACATGTTATACACTTTATTTTATCTTTGATAGAGAGTAAAGTGATGACTTAAAATAAATATGAGATGCAACTCATTTTTATCTTCAAGTTTAAGTGATGACATAAACATAAACATGCAATGCACTTTATTTTACTCTTTATTAAGAGGTACGAGCATAAAAATAAATATGCTATGCAAGTCCATTATTATCTTAGAGATTTAGTGAGAACATAAATATAAATATGAGGATGCAAGTTCATTTTTTAATCTTGAGAGTTTAGTGATGACATAAAGATAAATATGGATGTAAGTTCTTTTTATCTTAACTTAGAGCTCACACAAAACTTTTAGAGGAACATAGTCTCAACCCAACACTTATCTCAATCAAACAAAGTGAGCTTTAGAGTTCTTGAACCAAGCTTTCAAAGAAGCTTTATGGTTTATGAACATCATCATCAAGCTCAAGGAAATAAACTTCAAACAACTCGTTAAAGGAGAAGAAAATAAGGAAACTGAAACCAAACAAGAAAATGAGAAGGAAACTATGTCATATTCTTTATTAAGTACTCAAAACTCCTATCTAGAGTAAACTTTAGAACATGCCGGCCAACTTTAAGGTTGACAAGGGTAGGCTTGAGTTTTTAGAAATCCTTATAATTATTTTCTTATGTTGAAAACATTAGTGAGCTATGTATCATAAGTGCTACTTAAAGAAAAGGAAACTCAAGCTCTAGAGGTCTCATTGAGATGAACACAAGGTCATCATCTAGAGACACTCATCATCAAACTATCATGATGAATATTAGGCCTTGAGGCCGAAAAAGGAAAAAGGAAATTAGAAGGAAAACCAAAAAAAAAACCAAGAAAAACTTAAGGAAAATAGCATTTTTGAGTAAAACAAAAACTTTGAAACAACTCCTTACCAAGTGTGAAGACAAAGGCTTGGTTTTTGAGATGAGAATGAAAGGAAAAACTCCTCCTAAAATGATGAGGATGATTTAGCCTTGAGGTAAGAAAAGGAAAGGAGATGTGTTTTGGATGAGTTTGTGTTTAAGAATGAGAGTTTAGGTGCTTTGATGGTGATCTAAGATGGTGGGATGGTGTTTTGTGGTGGTGCTATGGTGGCTCCAGGTGGAGGATGAAAAAGATGAAGAAGAAGAAAAGCTCTTGGAAAGTTAGAGAGAAAAGGAAAGAACTTGCAAGAAAGCTTAAAACTAAAACTTAGCAAATGAACAAAAGTGATTCAAGTTGTTCCAAGCAATCTATTTATAGAAAAATAAGACAATGGAGGCTCATGGAGGGGGAGAGTAGCCGTGTGGCTTGCCTCATGTTCCATGAGGTGAGAGATTGAATTTTTTAGGCATGGAGGAGTATGGTTGAAAGCATGGAGAGTATGGTGCAAAGCATGGCTCCTTGAGTGCAAGAATTCAAACACATGGTAGATATTTTTAGGGGAGTGGCCATGAGGTTTAGGAAGAGAGATGAGAGGTTTCTTTTGTTTAATTGTGTGCTAATCATGTGTTTAGGTGTGTATTAGGTTAGGTTTGAGGTTAGGAGTCACTAAGCAAGTGTTTAGGTAACTAAGAATGTAATTAGGAATTTTATGACATGGTTAAGGAGTGCTCATACATCATTAGAGAGATTTAAATTCATTTCATGTATAAACAATGTAGACACAATTCATTAATTTAAGGAATTGAAGAGAGAAAACACTATTTAAGATTCCATGACTAGAAATCTTGAATTTAAAAAGAGATTTATGTTTAATTTAAGCAATTTTAGGTTCTAATTAAGTTTAATAAATTATTTTGACTCTAGATTAATTATGGAAATTAATTAATCTTCAATTAGAGCCTAATATTGCTTAGGTCTGCTTAATCACGCAATTAAGCTTAAAAACACTATACTAGGAGCAAAATCATAATTTTGCACAAAAATTGTCCTGGACCACCGGGACTAAAACTGAGGTCATAGAATACATAAAAATGTTGTTTAAAACTATCTGGAGAAGTTTCGGGCTCATCCGACACTCGTACCCGTGTCAAACACAATTGGGGTATTTTGGTCATTTTGACCCGAAACCTCAGAAAACGAGATTTTCAATCATGGAAAGATTCACAAGTCATCTAATCTCCTTCAAACATTGAGTTTGCCCTCCGAGGACTACCAAGACCAACTTTCCTCGAATTTTGGGCCCAAAATGACCTTAGGGGCATTTTGGTCATTTTTACTCAGACAGAAAATCAAGGCGTTACACCCCACATACATCTATGTGGGTCTCTGTTGGGTACAAAATAAGTGGGAGACAAGAAACTTCATTATATCCAAATTTTATACCTTTTTTCAGAATAATTAAAACGCAAACAACTGAATTGAGCACTACAAATTGATGAATAAATTGATTTCTGAGAGAAAATATACTATATATCTCCTAATTAATTTATTAATGGACAAATTTTTTTTTGATATATGTGTTTACCCCCCATCTTATACCTGTTAATCGTTATTAATTATTTGTATTTATTACGCCAGTAAGTGCCTAAAAACCTATCATCTTTTATATTTATATTTAATAATTGGAGTTATTACTACTAAGTGGGATACCTGTGCGAGTAGACCCAGGTTTGTAGCCACAAAATCAGACTACTTTTACAGTAAAAGTGTTGTCCTCTTTAAAAAAAAAAAGGGTTGACATTCCCATTATTCCATTAAAAAAGGTAATTAAAGTAATATTATTATACATAAAATTTACATGTTATAAGATGATCAACGGAATAGAATAAAAAAAATGCTTAGTAATAATTTTTGCTCCTTTTAACTAGAAATAAAATTCGTTAATATACTGAACCAAAAAGTAGCGTCAAGTTAGTTATGTTGAGGCATTGGTGCATTGAGGTTGTATACTTGGAGCCTCTCTTCTCTTCTGGTCTAGGGTTATTGTTTCTTTTTTTGCACAAAAAAGTATAAAATACCACAGTAGTAACACATTATAATTATAAATATAAAATAAGTTTTTATTGCAAAACTTAAAATTATGTAACAATAAAATAATATATAAGGATTGACCTAACAATGTCCACTGTTGGACATAACATTTAACTTGACATTATATTTTTTTTTTTATAAACAACAAGTATCCACTTTCGAAAGCAATGACTAATCCCTTCAAGGCGTAGAGCTCATATATGTGCGTTTTGCCTCTGATCATGAAACATTCTCTATACAAACCGTTAAGATTTGAATTCCTAACTAGATATTTAAGGAATCCAACTAACTACCAAGCCTAATGGTTAAACTCTACATCAGATTTATAAATTAACTAATAAATATAAAACAACTTGCGCGGGAACACATGTAAATTTAAATGCTTTTTCAAATTTGATTACTTTTTTAATTTTTTAAACACTTTAACTGGACATTGTGTTGTCCCACTGCATAGAAGGAGTAGGAGAACTTCTCCCTGTTGAGAAGATCTATGTTGACAAGAAATAAAATTTTTATAACCCAAAAACTGCTGCCTCGAAGACTGTTTCACCAAAGTACATTTATGATGTAGATAACACAAGGTTCAGTAAAGTGTCCATACCTTTAATACAATATATGGCTACGTGCATGGACAATTGAAAAAGTCAAGCTGGCCCTTCCACCTCTTACATATTCTAAACTAAGAAAACTAGAGTGTTTGTGAGTTTAGTTTGGAGAAGGTAGTAAAAGAATATTTAGGAGTGAAAGTAGGGTGAGGTACTAGTCACCCGATTGAAAGACATTTGACTTTTTTAAGGTTGATAAAGGGTTGATTTAGTGGAACTCAACAGATTATTGAGAATTGGACATGGGCAGATTGGCTAAATCAGTATAAAAACTCCCTATTCAGTATCTCTCTTCTACCTTAATCTCTTTTACATTCTGCTTTGTATTTTTATTCAATGCATTTATGCAAAATTGCTTTTACGATTATATATATAATTGTTTACTAATTATTATATATTAATTATAACATATATTTTAAAATTGATATTTTACTTTATTAAAAGGATACAAGGAAAGAAATTATAATTGAAATTCAGATAAACACACACACACACTCATTGTGAAGCCATCACACACAAACAAAGAAAAAGAGAGAAAGGATCTCACTATCACTTTATTTTATATTTATACAATTTTTAAATTATAAGTGAGCATTGAAGATAAATTTTGTTTCAATATTTAATTTAGCAATAAAATAATGTTTTTATATATTTTTATTAAAATAATATTTTTTAAAAACCAACAAAACTAGACATTCTAAGTTTTGTATAAAATTTGCAACATTTTGTGAACAATTCGAAATGTTCGAAGTCAATGACACGTTAATTTATTAATAAAATAATCCTTTTAAAGGGAGGTGATCCAATAGATGTGAGCAAACATATGCTATCGCGAGTCACAGATGTGGCTATGTAAATTTTGATTAGAACATTGAAACTAGTGTATTGCGGTTCACCATATTATTATTATTAATGGATTTAGATTCTAAGTGAGTGAGGAAGTGAGAAAGTTTTCACCCTTGAATAAAAAAATTGCATCATGTGTGGGTCCGTCAATTGATCTAATAGATCTCCTTACTTTCAAATTTTAGAGGGATTCTACCGGGTATCTATTTCCATTTGTAATTAGTTAATATAAGTTATTTTAGTTTTCAGCACTTTTAACTTTTTTTAGATTCTAATCTCATGTCTATATTATATTTATGGATCTTATAAAAATTTGTCAAATCATGTATAACAAATTCATACTATAAATGTATCAAAATCAAATTTTTATTTATAAAGGTCAAAACGAAAATTTTTAATATTCATAAAAATTAAATACAAATGTTAAAATATTTATAGACATAATTAAGATTGCAATGACAAAAAAAGCTATAAGAAAGGTAAAATTATGAGATACCTCTCATGAGGGTCACCAAACTTACATTGGATGACAAGCAAATTGTACATCATGCTTTAACTCTGTAAATTAAGTAACAATACAAATATTTTGTAACTACAAAATCTGTCCGTGCAACTTATTAGGAAATTCCAAAAACATGCGGGCAATGATGCCGATATTGCATACTCATAATTTTTTATTTACAAAAACTTCTAATTGTTACTTGAATCCATCAAAGGGGGCATTAAAAGGGCATATTAATTAAGCATCCGTTTTCATTAACTCAAGTTTCAAATATGGTTCAGGCAAGCGCATGACTTTGGGGGAAACAATTTATAACAATTAAATAATGATGAAATGTATTTGTGTGTATGTAAAAAAAAAAAATGGGCATTCATACCAAGTCTTTTTAGCAAAAAACGAAAAGGACTCTGTATTCACTAGAATAATAACATACAATTTGAAAAATCACCTCCACTGAATAACATACTGCATACCCACCCCAAACATTCACAGTTCAAAATATTAGATTTCTGGGCATGACATACATGTCATGTGTCCAAAATACCATAACATAAGTCCTAAACCGATTACAGTGGATATCCTCCACACATAAAGCACTGGACAACCTAAACATATAAACCATGACAGGGTGGCCCCTACATAACAGAAGGGATGATAACCCAAAGGATAAATATTCCTATTAAGGATAGCCCTAGCCAAAGGATGTATAATCCCCTATCGGCTGGTGCATGTGGTGGCAGAGCATGCGATTGGTGGATATGGGCAGCAAGTGCAAATGCTTCGGCGGCGAAAGCATTCTTTTCATCCACCACTACGACTGGGTGGTCAGGTGCTATAACTGCTTCGTGGTCGTCTTCAGGGCATTGGAATGAGGGGTTCTGGCTCCAGTATAACATCCATGCCGACTCAGCCTCTTCTCTAGTCCTAAATGCTCGGTGAAGGTTTTCACTATAGCCACTAACCCGAGCCTGACATTCCTCCCAACTGGCATATATACCAGGGTTTCTGCCCTTGAATACGACATACGTCTTACCCGATGGGGGCCTCTGCATTGGATGACGGATAGCCATACTTGGTCTGCAATGAAGTTAACCGGTGGATGAGGTTGAAAGCATACAATTCACCATTCGGTAATTGTGTGTAATGAGGAGTAAAACGTACTAATGCACACAATATATAATAAGCAGGTTGCCCACTTATGAATATTGTTATTACTAATATTATTTTGATTTTGTCATACCTAATCATTTATATCTTTTAATAAATTAAAATATTTAAATTGTTAAAACATAAAAATATATTTTTTAATTAATAAAAAGTTAATAATAAAATTTGATTTATGTGATTTCAATTATACATCGTCGTATTATACATCTTTTTAGTAAATTAAATTATTAATTTTAAAATATATATTATAAATAATTTGTTATAATTAATAAAAATATATTAAAAGTAATGTTACTATCTAATTTTTACAAAATAATAAATAATTAGTATCATGATTACAAAAGTGTAAATTGTCAAATTGATAAATTGAAATATTTAAGTTTCAAAAAATTAAATATGACATAGTGATATATATATATATATATATATATATATATATATATATATATATATATATATATGACTAGTCGTTTAACACGTGCAATACACAAAATAATAATAAAAACGGTGACTCCGCATCATCCTTATTTTCAAGTAATCTTCATGAGTATCCACTTCGATGATTTGTTAATTCATCTTAGCTATTTACATATTTTTAGTAAAGTAAAATAAAATTTATACAAATTCCTTAGCTATGAACATGGGACAAAATGATATACAAAAAATAAAAGCTTTTTAATGACAATATGGAACTCTTAACTTACTCTAAAAAATGCACCTTTTCTCTTTAAAATTTAGAAATATAATATTAAAATAATCAATAATTAATTTCAATTTCAATTTAAAACGTATGTTAATTCCTTAGTATACCTCTTCAATCATATTTATCTTTTATCTTCTTAAAGTTTTCAAACATACTTTCAAACAATTTGTAGCATGCTCATTGTGTTTGTCACTAATAATGTAACAAAATAATTTCCTTAACTGATTCCCATGCGATAACTCAACAATTTCCTTCATACCTTAAATAAAAACATTGTTTAGGAAATGTATGAGAAATTTTTTATAAATTATATTCGTATATTAACCTTCCAAAAATAAATTACTTTTCAATAACCTTAGCACATGAATTTATCACTTTTTAAGGATAATTTGCAAAAACTTAAAATTGTGTTTTCTTGATAAGTAAGGCTTTCAATTTTATATTAAATAAATAATTTATAATTTCATAAATTGTTTGATCTCATCCTATTCAAAAAAATTGGCTGATCAAACCTGATATTATGGCCTAGTAAGTGTAATTTTCTCCCAAATCTCATATTATGACTATTTAATCTTCTAAGCTCCATATTAAAATCAATTTCCCACTAAATTGATTCCTCACAATTAAAAAATATTAACTCAATCCCTGATAATGTTAAAAGTAAGATTAAATATTCAAAAATTGCAACACTTGTTGATAGTTATATTACAAATTAAATATGCCTATCAAGAAAATTTGCAATCTAAGTTATTGTAATAACAATATATTCACATATAACATAATAGTCCAAAGTATTAACAATATATATTCAAAGCTAACATAACCCACTACATAAATCTAAATAAAACATTTAGCTTACTACAACAAAGCAATAAGTGTTATATAAGATTCATATCATATGCTCATCAATCCTAAACAAGCTAAAGTCACCGAACGAACATATTATTCTAGAACCAACTGAGTCATCAAAAGGCTCAATAGTCAAGAACAAACTAGAATATATGATTCACCTAAAGGTTCACCAATCTAAAAAATAGAACAATGTCACCAATTATCACCGATGTTATCATCGTCATTATCATTAGCAGACTCACTAAGCTCATCGTACATAACTTAGTAAGTTGACATGATTCATTAGTTTATTTTATTCTGTATCTATTCTATGGCTTGCAAATTTTCTTTTAGTGTTAGGGATAATATAATGTAAGGGAATAAATTTTATGTCCCTTTTATTGATTTAATTTTCTATTGAAATCATTTGCACAATTTTTAGCATTATTAATGCTTTCTAAGAATTCAATACTCCTTTGAATGCTCTATGGTTTAAAATAAGTCAATCTAAAAATTGTGATAAATTAAAGTAGCTAGACATAGCAAAAGAACTTACTTGTGTGGTCATATGAATTCTTATTTTTTATTCTTAGGTAAATTTAGAATAACACTAAGACATTAGTTTATTCAATTTATCTTAGGAGAATTGCAATATCAATCCATTGAATTGCAATTACAAGTCATGCAAAATTCAGCAAGTAATTTAATTGGGACAAATTAAGACATTAATTTATGCAATTTATCTTAAGAGAATTGCAATATTAAGAAATTGAATTGGAATTATAAGTTATGCAAATTTTGACTAGTAATTGAATTGCGGAAAAAATTAAATTAATATTAGGTAACACAAAATCTTCTTATTACTTACGACCTAATATACTTGTGGAAGCTAGTTACCTAAATTGACTAATGATGTGCCACGTAAGCTTATTTCCTATTAATTACATGATGGAACTATTTCTACTAGCTTGAGGTAAACACCAAATGTTGAAAAATATTTATGAGTAAGTTTTATCTATAAGTTTTTATTTTCAATGAGAGTATTCAATTGAGTGGTAAAAATAAGATATATGTTTTTATGTATGAACGAGTTTCATGTGCAAAATGATAAAAGCTTAACCTCTAGTTGTACATTTAATTTAACCAAACACAAAGGAGAATAAACCAGATGATTATTATGAATATCTTATTAGCTAGCCTTTCGTTTTCACATGTTCATTGTTTTGTTGAACTCTCTTATTCATCTCCTGCACTTGTTTAGAGTCAAATTTTTTTAATTATAAAAAAATTCGTACAACAATATTGTTAGGATTCAGGATGTATCAATAATAATGAAATTCTTCCAATGGTGTTTCCATAATATGGGAAAGGCACAAATTAAAGCAGCTTCAGTTTTAGATGTAGTAGTTTCTTTGGGCTTTGTAAAAGGATTATGATGAAGTCACGTTCCTTAGAGCAACTCCAACGTGTCCCACTTGAAGTCCCAGTTTGCTTCGCATTTTTGAGATGGGACGGGCGTAGTAGCAGACCTTGCATTGGAGTGGAGCTGCAATTCTGCAGAGTGGGACTGGTCCTTCTAAGCTGGGACCTTGCCCACTTCAGTAAACAACTAATAATAGATAAGCAGTTGGCTAATGTCAGTTTCTTTATTAATAATAATAAAATATTCAAAACTTATGTATCAAAGTCGTGGAAGTGTTTTTCCACCAAAAGAAAAGTCGTTCGCCTTTACATTTTTAATTTTCCTATTTTTTCTCTTGATTTCGGATTGTCCGAATTCAACACTACAAACAGTGGTTTTCATTTTGGCCTTCACCCAAGCTTGGCATGTCTACGGTCCTTACGTCTCTACGGGAACTTTTCTCAATTCTTTATTTAATAATAATGATATAATAATAATTGGGGGCCATTTGTAGATTTTGATATGATTAGACTGCCCGTCACCTCCCATTCCATCACTTTTATTTTCTTTTTCACAGACGCGTGGACTGGAGGGGGCGCTGCATTGCAAGGGGGAGCTAACGCGTGGAAAGGATGCAGGAGGGAAGGGAAAAAAAGGGCACACTTGGGGAAACCTTTTGTCGGAGCAAAACTGCATGCTACTTTCATCATATCATATTATAGGCGCTACAAAACAACTACAGTCTTTGAAGGGACGAGTCTCTGCGTAGATGGAGGTGACCACTCACTCTAAAAATTCTCGGGAAGTGCAGGAATCTATGTCCCGCTGTATTAATTTGTTATTTGAAAACTCTATATTCACTGTGCCAGTAGGCAGGCGATAAAATCATTTCGCATTTACCCACCAGTATCTGTTCCTATCCTTATATTTAGATGTATAAATAAGTTGCATGCAACATTGTTTATAGAAGAGAGTTAACATGACGGGGTTATTTTAACGAAAAGTTTTATTGGTTTTTTTTTAGAAAGTGTTAAATTATACAAAATGTCTAGAAAACGTAATACCACAATGAATCCTCAAAATTACATTGCTGAGCAAATCATTGAGAAAAATGTAAGTTTTTTTCTTACTTGAATAGTATATTATAATATCTATTCTATTTACTATGCATCTTATTCTATTTAATTAAGATTATTAATATACAATAATTAGTTGCCATTACCTCCGCATAATTAGTTGGCAACTATGGTATCTTATAATTTTACTATGAATCATTTTTTTTGTTATGAGAATGAATAAAGTACAAGTGTTATTTTAAGTTCTTAGTTTGTTTAAATTTTTATTAAATTTAATATGATATTATTTAAGACCATCTCCAAATAATTTGATATTACTTTTATAATCATTAGAATACGAATTTTAATTAAGTGAATAATTATTTTTTTTAGTTACTACAAAAATTTCCCTTACGTTTTTTTTTTTCCATTGCTTGTTATCTTGAACGGAAATTGAGAAAACTACGCACGTGGTTTGACAATGGATCCACCGAAGAACGAAATTCATGGACTCTTAAATGGAGTTGGTTTCTATCATGTTGGTCATATTTGTAGGTTTGACATAAATAGCTCTTTGATATCCGCACTAGTAGAAGATGGAGACCAAAAACACATACTTTTCATTTCCCATGTGGAGAATGTACTATGACACTGGAAGATATCTTAATGCTGCTTGGCCTTCCTATCGAAGGTTTGCTCGTCATTGGAATTACTACTGGAGATTTAGCAAACATACAAGAAGCATGTTCTAGGTATCTTGTTGGTCGGCCTTATTCCTCTAGAAGAGGGGCAATTAATTTAAAGTGGTTGGATGAACATCTAAGACAGACTAACCTCAGTGAAGAAATGTATTTGCGAGGGTATATTCTCGCTCTCCTAGGCAATTGTGTAGTCCCTGACAACACTGAGGGATCAATACATGGAAAATTTCTGTCACTGATAATAGACACTACAAAAAAACAAGTAAATTGTGGCAATTAAATTAGGGCGGTTCCTTGAACCGCCATAATATATGTGAATAAAGGCGGTTTTCTTACCCGCCACAATTTGACTGAAAAAATGGCGGTTGAAAGGGGAAAAAGGGCGGTTGCCATTTCAGCCACAAAAAGAAAAGGAAAGCAATGAGTTAGGGTTCATAACCTTTCCCCTAATCCAACAACACAACACTCCCATTCACACCCACAAACACAGCCCTCCCTCCACCAAACCTCTCTCCCTCTCTGCCCAGTGCGCGGCTGCCGGCGACCTAGCCACCACCGTCGTTGCACGCCCCTCTGTTCTCCATTTCTTTTCGCACGCAACTCTCCATCGCAACCTTGTTAGTGGCGTAAAGCCACTTTAAAAGAAAAAAAAAAAAAAAAGGAGTCAAAGAAGGAAATCAAAAGCACATGCATAGGAGCAAAATTTTCAAAGTGCACAGTAGAATTTCTACTGTGCATACATGTGATTAGCGAAAATTTCAAACGTGCACAGTAAAAAAATTACTGTGCACATGTGAGAGGGTTCGGTGCACCTACCGAAACGCATGTAAAGTTACTGTGTATTGATTGCACAGTAACTTCCCGAGCATCTATAAATAGCGAGCAGCTGAGGCTCTCAATGCAATCACAAGCAGAGCGTAGAGAGAAAAATATATAGTGTCTTCTGAGAGATTCTCCTATTATAAGAGAGGGTGTTATTGTTCTCTCCTTATATTTAGAGAGAGTTGTAATTTTATCTTCCACATAGTGAAAATATTTCTCGGTCTTGCCCGTGGTTTTTCCCTCATCATTAGGGGGTTTTCCACGTAAATATTGTGTGTCAGTTTTATTACTCTCAGCTCTATTTTAGTTGGGTTGATCTGTTTCCATTACTCTGGTACCCCAACAGTGGTATTAGAGCTTTGGTTTGGTGGTATTTTTCTTAGTATGCTCTGTGGTTGCAGCTCAGGCTGATCTTCCACATCAGAAAATAATTTTTACCTGGAACTTATCAAAGCCATTGGTTATAGTTCACGCTGCGGGTTACTACTCTTGGTCACTGTTTATACGTGTAGTTGTATACTTTACTGATATTGTTAGCATTATCTTTGGATTTGTTCCATATCTGATCTTGTTCACGTATACGATACTATTCACGTATAAGGCACTATTCACGTATACGGCACTATTCACAGTAAAAAAAAAAAGTGACTAGTCTAGTAGAGAAACAGATTCCGGTAAACACCATGGCAACAAAATTTGAGTTTGAGAAGTTCAATGGGAATAATTTTTCCCTGTGGAAACTGAAGATAAAGGCAATCTTGAGGAAGGACAATTGCTTACCAAAGAATTGAAGGCGAATCACCGAAGTTACTGATGAAAAGTGGAAGGAGATGGATGATAATGCTATTGCCAATCTGCATCTTGCAATGGCAGATTCAGTATTGTCCAGTATTGCAGAAAAGAAGACAGCAAAGGAGATCTGGGATGCTCTTGTCAAATTGTACGAGGTCAAGTCACTTCACAATAGAATATTTCTAAAGAGGAGGCTGTATACTCTTCGGATGAGTGAGTCCACATCGGTAACGGATCACATCAACAATCTGAACACATTATTCTCCCAGCTTACAGCATCAGATTATAAAATAACGGAGAATGAACGTGCGGAACTTCTACTTCAAAGTCTACCTGACTCATATGATCAACTCATTATCAACATTACAAATAATAATGTTGCCAACTATCTATCCTTTGATGATGTCGCCGGTGCTATTCTTGAAGAAAAGTCCAGGCGCAGGAATAAGGAAGATAGATTGGAGAACTCAAAGCATGGAGAGGCATTGTTGGTGATGAGAGGGAGATCAATGGAGCGTGATTCCAGTGGGAGTCATGGTCGGAGTAGATCAAAGTCAAGAAGAAGGAAGAACTTCAAATGCTACCGTTGTGGCATGAGAGGGCACTTGAAGAAAGATTGTCGAAATAACAAGAAGAATGCAGATAAAGCCCCAGAAGCATCAACCTCTCAAGGATGTGTTGCAAGTACCTCTGAGGATGGAGAAATCCTATGTAGTGAGGCAGCAATTGGTTCTAGAGGCAATAAAAGGCTCATTGATGTTTGGATCATGGATACAGGAGCATCATGGCACATGACTCCACACCGTGACTGGTTTTACAGTTATGAACCTGTCTCGGAAGGATCTGTGTTCATGGGAGATGATCATGCCTTAGAAATTGCTGGTGTTGGTACTGTCAAAATAAAATTGTTTGATGGTTCCATTCGAACAATTCAAGGAGTGCGACACGTGAAGGGTTTGAGGAAGAATATATTGTCTATTGGGCAACTGGATGATCTCGGGTGCAAGACCTGTACTGAAGGGGGAATCTTGAAAGTTGTTAAAGGTGCTCTTGTGTTGATGAAAGCAGAAAAGACCACAACAAATCTATACAGACTTCAAGGAGATACGTTGCAGGAGGCAGATGCATCAGTTGCATCAGCAAATGAAGAAGAAATGACGATGATGTGGCATCGCAAACTAGGCCACATGTCGGAACGTGGTTTGAAGGTTCTTGCAGAACGTAATCTCATTCTTGGGCTCAAATCGGTGAACTTACCATTTTGTGAGCACTGTGTTACAAGCAAACAACATAGATTGAAGTTTGATAGATCAACTGCCCGAAGTAAGCACATTCTAGACTTGATTCATTCTGATGTGTGGGAGTCACCAGAAATGTCCTTGGGAGGTACAAAATATTTTGTATCATTCATTGATGATTACTCCAGGAGACTATGGGTGTATCCAATAAAGAAAAAGTCAGATGTGTTTCAAATATTCAAAGACTTCAAAGCAAGAGTAGAACTTGAATCCGGAAAGAGGATAAAGTGCTTGAGGACAGACAATGGAGGAGAATATACAGATGGAGATTTTCTAGCATTTTGCAAGCATGAAGGTATTCAAAGGCAATTTACAGTTGCACATACACCTCAGCAAAATGGTGTAGCAGAGCGGATGAACAGGACTCTTCTAGAAAGAACAAGAGCAATCCGAGAACAAAGAGTTTAGCCAAGTCTTTCTAGGCGAAGCGATCAAAGCGCACATTATGTGATCAATCGGTCGCCATCAACTGCAATTGGTTTAAAAACACCAATGGAGATGTGGAATGGCAAGCCGACAGATTATTCTTCCCTAAAGGTGTTTGGATGTCCAGCATATGTGATGTACAATTCCCAAGAAAGAACAAAGTTGGACCCGAAGTCCAGGAAATGTATATTCTTGGGCTATGCTGACGGTGTAAAGGGGTATCGCTTGTGGGATCCCACTTGCCCGCAAAGGTTATTGTCGGCGAGGATATTATATTTGCAGAAAATGAGCGCAAAGTGAAGAAAAAATGACAAAGATCATTAAGGAGACCACTACTATTCGGATAGATGAGAAAGCGAAGAAAGAGATTGCGAGCGTAACGAGCATGATGAACAAGTACCAGTAGAGGCTAATGATACAGAAGTTAGGCAATCATCACGCCAGATAAAGCCACCTTCATGGCATTCAGACTATGTTATGGCAAGCCACGATGCATTTTGTCTTCTAACAGAAGAAGGAGAGCCATCAAACTTTCAGGAGGGTTTGAATAGTCCAGATGCTTCTCTGTGGATGGCAGCAATGCAAGAAGAAATGGAGGCCTTGCATAGGAATAAAACATGGGAACTTGTTGCACTTCCAAAAGGTCGAAAAGCCATCGGTAACAAATGGGTCTATAAGATCAAACGAGATGGCAATGATCGAGTGGAACGATATCGTGCAAGACTGGTGGTAAAAGAATTTGCTCAGAAGGAAGGTATCGATTTCAACGAGATATTTTCCCCAGTTGTCAGACTTACCACTATCAGAGTAGTATTGGCTATGTGTGCTGCATTTGATTTACATCTTGAGCAGTTAGATGTGAAAACTGCTTTTCTTCACGGAGAACTTGAAGAGGAGATATATATGCTCCAACCAGAAGGCTTTGAGGAAAAAAGAAAAGAAAACTTGGTTTGTAGGTTGACCAAATCTCTGTACGGTCTAAAGTAGGCGCCAAGGTGTTGGTACAGGAGATTTGATTCCTTCATAATTGGCCTCGGATACAACAGACTGAGTTCAGACCATTGTACATACTACAAGAGGTTTGATAACAATGTTTTCATCATTCTGTTGTTGTATGTGGATGACATGTTGGTAGTAGGCCCCAACAAAGATCGAATCCAAGAATTGAAGGCACAATTGGCTAGGGAGTTTGATATGAAGGACTTGGGACCCACAAACAGGATTTTAGGGATGCAAATTCACCGAGATAGAAAGGACAGGAAGATCTGGCTTTCACAGAAGAATTACTTGATGAAAATCTTGCGACGCTTCAACATGCAAGATTGCAAGCCAGTATCAACCCCACTTCCTGTGAATTACAAATTATCCTCAAATATGTGTCCTAGCAGTGAAGCAGAGAGGATGGAAATGTCTCGAGTACCATATGCATCAGCGGTGGGAAGCCTTATGTACGCCATGATTTGTACCAGGCCAGATATTGCTCATGCAGTTGGATTAGTCAGTCGGTTTATGGCAGATCCAGGTACTGAGCATTGGAATGCTGTGAAGAGGATCCTGAGATATATTAGAGGAACCTCAGGTGTTGCACTATGTTTTGGAGGATTAGAGTTCGTTGTCAGAGGATATGTTGATTCAGATTTTGCAGGTGATCTTGATAAAAGAAAATCTACTACAGGCTATGTGTTTACACTTGCAGGCGGAGCTGTGAGCTGGTTATCTAAGTTACAGACTGTTGTAGCTCTATCTACTACAGAAGCTGAATATATGGCAGCTACACAAGCTTGCAAGGAAGCTATTTGGATTCAAAGGTTAATGGAGGAACTCGGGCACAAGCAGTCAAATATTACTGTGTATTGTGACAGTCAGAGTGCCTTGCACATTGCAAGGAATCCAGCTTTTCATTCCAGGACAAAGCACATAGGAGTTCAATATCACTTTGTTCGAGAAGTAGTGGAAGAAGGAAATGTGGACATGCAGAAGATTCATACGAAAGATAACCTAGCAGATGTCATGACAAAGCCGATCAACACTGACAAGTTTAAATGGTGTAGATCTTCCTATGGTCTATCAGAAACGTAGGTAGCATGGAACTGGCAAGATGAGAAAAGGTTTTGAAAGCTTACCAAAAGTGGCTTTAAGTGGGAGATTGTTAGTGGCGTAAAGCCACTTTAAAAGAAAAAAATGTTTTCATCATTCTGTTGTTGTATGTGGATGACATGTTGGTAGTAGGCCCCAACAAAGATCGAATCCAAGAATTGAAGGCACAATTGGCTAGGGAGTTTGATATGAAGGACTTGGGACCCGCAAACAAGATTTTAGGGATGCAAATTCACCGAGATAGAAAGGACAGGAAGATCTGGCTTTCACAGAAGAATTACTTGATGAAAATCTTGCGACACTTCAACATGCAAGATTGCAAGCCAGTATCAACCCCACTTCCTGTGAATTACAAATTATCCTCAAATATGTGTCCTAGCAGTGAAGCAGAGGGGATGGAAATGTCTCGAGTACCATATACATCAGCGGTGGGAAGCCTTATGTACGCCATGATTTGTACCAGGCCAGATATTGCTCATGCAGTTGGATTAGTCAGTCGGTTTATGGCAGATCCAGGTACTGAGCATTGGAATGCTGTGAAAAGGATCCTGAGATATATTAGAGGAACCTCAGGTGTTGCACTATGTTTTGGAGGATCAAAGTTCGTTGTCAGAGGATATGTTGATTCAGATTTTGCAGGTGATCTTGATAAAAGAAAATCTACTACAGGCTATGTGTTTACACTTGCAGGCGGAGCTGTGAGCTGGTTATCCAAGTTCTGTTGTTGTAGCTCTATCTATTACAGAAGCTGAATATATGGCAGCTACACAAGCTTGCAAGGAAGCTATTTGGATTCAAAGGTTAATGGAGGAACTCGGGCACAAGCAGTCAAATATTACTGTGTATTGTGATCGAGTGCCTTGCACATTGCAAGGAATCCAGCTTTTCATTCCAGGACAAAGCACATAGGAGTTCAATATCACTTTGTTCGAGAAGTAGTGGAAGAAGGAAATGTGGACATGCAGAAGATTCATACGAAAGATAACCTAGCAGATGTCATGACAAAGCCGATCAACACTGACAAGTTTAAATGGTGTAGATCTTCCTATGGTCTATCAGAAACGTAGGTAGCATGGAATTGGTAAGATGAGAAAAGGTTTTGAAAGCTTACCAAAAGTGGCTTTAAGTGGAAGATTGTTAGTGGCGTAAAGTCACTTTAAAAGAAAAAAAAAAAAAAGGAGTCAAAGAAGGAAATCAGAAGCACATGCATAGGAGCAAAATTTTCAAAGTGCACAGTAGAATTTCTACTGTGCATACATGTGATTAGCGAAAATTTCAAACGTGCACAGTAAAAAAGTTACTGTGCACATGTGAGAGGGTTCGGTGCACCTACCGAAACGCATGTAAAGTTACTGTGCATTGATTGCACAGTAACTTCCCGAGCATCTATAAATAGCGAGCAGCTGAGGCTCTCAATGCAATCACAAGCAGAGCGTAGAGAGAAAAATATATAGTGTCTTCTACGAGATTCTCCTATTATAAGAGAGGGTGTTATTGTTCTCTCCTTATATTTAGAGAGAGTTGTAATTTTATCTTCCACATAGTGAAAATATTTCTCGGTCTTGCCCGTGGTTTTTCCCTCATCATTAGGGGGTTTTCCACGTAAATATTGTGTGTCAGTTTTATTACTCTCAGCTCTATTTTAGTTGCGTTGATCTATTTCCATTACTCTGGTACCCAACAAACCTCCCTCCTTATCTCCTTCTGTCGCGTCACGTCGCAACCTCCCTCCTTAGCTCCACGTCGCGCTGCCGAATCCTCTGTGCCTTACCGCGCCGGCGAGCCTCCACCGCCACCAACCCTCTTCCTTCCACTTCGCGTCACACCCAACAGTCTTGCTTTCTCACAACTTCACCATCCGCGGCCACGGTTTTGGGCTCCACTGCTGCGCGCCCTTACCTCCACGAGGTCAGCCACTTGTTCCTCATCCACCCCCTTCGTTCATTTTCATATGGTTTTTGTTTATTTTATTTTCTTCCTTTTCTCTGTTTTGATTTTTCAAAAAAAAGAAAAAAAAAAGAGAAATTTTGCTTCATGCCATGGAATTGTGATTGAGATTTGTCAATTTTGTTTTGGTTGCTTCTATACTTTGGTTTCCTATTGATTGTTCATTTCTTCCTAAATCCTTATCTTTCCAAGTTCTTAGTCTTGGTTGCACTTGGTCCAGAATCGGACCTCGTTTTGTCACTTAGGTGAGTTTTTTGCCCAAGTTATTGTTTTTATTAACTACCTGCAATGACTAAGTGATTTTTTATTTTAACCAAAAAAAAATTTAGAAAATTATTCAATTGTTGTCTATGTTGCAGTTAATCATTTTGTTTAGGTATCGTGTCTAAATGTTCTTGATGTTTCAGGTTTGGCAGAAGCTAGACTTATTGAAAGCAAGCTTTCAAGATGTGACATACGGTTGTTTACAGATGAAGATAATAGCCCATTTTTCTTCTCTCTTGAAAGGTATGCTTTGCTGAATTTGCATATCTAATTTGTAGTTATCTCTGGAAATGCATTAGCATTCAAAAATCAAAGTTATCACAATACTAAAATATGTTTTATTAAGACTTGCAATATTTCGTCTTATTTATTCTTAGATAGGACATAATTGCATTACCTTCTGTTTGAGATGTGCTTGTAAGTTGTAACTTTGTATAACACACGATACAATGATGATCTCCCTTTTCTCCTATATTCATTTCTGCAACCCTTTATCTCACCAGGATCTTGTCAGTTGGAAAATGGCCCTAGAGAAAAGACAGCTTCCCGAAGCTGATAGAAAGGTTACTTAACTTGTTTATTTGAAAGGCTTAGCTATACTCTTAATTTATGTTACATTGAACTGATCTATTTGCGTTCATTGAATCAAATGGTTGATGGGCAGACTCTATATCAAGTTTCTGGTTTTATAGGCATTGATAAGATACACCCTAATGCATGCCCTGCACTAGTAGCTGACCTTTCTGCTGGGGAGTAGGGAATAATAGCTCTTGCATTTGGTGAGTCATATTCTCTTTTTAAATCTTTAAGACTATTTAGCTATATGCTTCATAGTGTTTTGTTTAAAGAAATTTTGCCTGCTTGTCATTCCCTCTTTTCCTTCAGTTCTTTCTCATCTATTTTGGTTTACTGTTTTCATTTGTTCTTTTTATTTTTTTGGGTGGGTTGTGTTGGTTGGGGGGGGGGGTATCAAGGTTATACATGGTTATTCCAGCCCAATAAACCGATAACCAAATCCCAAGCAGCTATTGCCCTTGCTACTGGAGATGCTTCAAATTTAAATCCTTACAGGATACAATATTAGAGCTCAAGAGATCTTATGTGGCTGATGATGTCACGGAGAGCGCAAGCTCAGTGAAGTCAGAACTAGCTTTGGCATGTTCATTCCAAATATGAAATGCTAGTTAATACAAGTATGTGTGTGTGTGTGTGTGTGTGTGTGTGTAGTCCCTAGCATGCATATTATTCTAAATATTCTTTCATATTATGGTTTAAAATCTATATAACCATGCTTCTCCAGCTCATGTCTTTCCTTGTTTTGCCTTTACATTTGACAAGTGCTTGAATTTCGTGTCCTAGGACTTCTATTTGATTGATTTTGAAGGTTTAATTTTTTTCTTGTCATGAAAGATCAATGCTGTAAACAAGGCTTTTCATAGAATAGGATAGGGGGCTTAGGGATAGGGGACTTAGGAATTATATTTTGATTGGAGTTTGTAGGTTGTGTACATATGGGGGATTTTGATGTTTGTTATATTGTTTGATGCCATCAATTTTTTCCATACCCTAAACGTATAAAAAATATATGCTGTGACATTTTATAAACTATATATGTTTATTTGACTCTCTTTTGTTATTTTATAGGTTCCCATTTTTGCTGGTATTGAGGACAAGATTTGATCACAGACCTTTCTTCCAAAAGGTAAACATATATTAAAATCATCATGAGAATCTGCATGGTATCTTTGTTAAGTCCTTAGAAATTATATCTTTTCAACAATAATAATGCTTGTCCTTGTATCAGTATCATCACTTTGTTAGCTTTTCTCATTCTATAATGCTTGGACTTGCGAAGTTTACCCTGATGAACTAACTATGTCCTTCTTTTACAACTTATGTGTAAGCATCATGATTGCCATTCTTGGTATATTTATAGAGACACATCCAAGTGCATGGAAAATAGGACTTGATATAATGTTGGCTTCCATGGTTTGCTCTATAAGATGCACACATAAACTAGTCTGAAATTTTAAAATTTGTAAAATATGCTACTCATTCTGAAATAATCTTTTGATGGTGCATTTCATATGTCTAGGATATAGCACACATAAAGAATAATGGGAATATTTTGTTACACATATCAGCAATGTCACTGATGTTTCATTGTTTTGGGTTTTGTTATGCTATCTCAAACCAGCAACATGGATATAGGCCCAACATGGGTTCTGATATCAACTTATATTCATGCTTTTGCAGGATGTTGCTGTCAATGTATTCTCAAAACAAGAATATTCAAATGATGTGATAATGTCCTTCAGACTAGAGGAATGCTTTCTTGTAGTATAGTTTGCTGATTAATGATAAATGTATGGCTTTCATAGCTTAATTGGCAAACTAAATTTAAGTCTGATAAGACCCCGTGATATGCATAATGATATGGTGGTAAAACCAATCTATCTTAATTCTTTTTTTAAATATAAAAGACATGCCACAAAACTATTTACCTTAGTCTTTTATTAATAATTTAATATAAACAAAAGAATAAAGATTTAGTTTCCCTTTTGATTGGATGGGATCATGTCTACTAAATGGAGCCATAGCTACCGGTTTGATACTGATATACTCTAGAAGTTAACCAATGTTGAGCTGTAATTTGTTCTTCCACTTCTCTTTGATCATTTTTTTTCTTCAGTTTCTATAATCTGACATTTTTTTATCTGTTATAGATGGTTTAAGTCAATAATTGAACCTCCTTAGCCCTCAGCTTCTCCCTATTGACATCTGGTTTGGAGGGGTAAAGGGTTGAAAATATGAAAGTTCATGTTGGAATGTGTAGATACATGTGTAGAAAATATGAAAACATGCATTTGGATTAAGTATTAGCTTTTTTCACCATTAGTTCAACCAATTATTCTACAAATTAATTAGTTTTTTCCACCTATTCGTTATGTGAAATGTCATACTAAATATTTCTATTACTAACTTATCATTCTTTTATTTTGCATGAGTATTGGAACTTTTTTTTTAAATTGGTGTTGCAATTATGGTAGTTTAAAATTGGTGTAATAAATAGTTTTAGAGCCTTTTCAAAAATATTTCAGCACAAACTGTGGTGGTTTCAAACAGCCATGATTAATAATTTTTTAGAACATTATATTTTTAAAAATATTTCACTAATTGCGGCGGTTTCAAACCGCCATAATTCAACCGCCGCAATTCACCAAAATTATGGCGGTTAAATAGGATGATTGCGGCGGTTTTTTTATAACCGCCATTATTGGGAAAAAATGGCGGTTTTAACCGCCGCAATTTACAAAAAAAAACCGCCATAATTCACCTCTTTTTTTGTAGTGAGATGTGAGCCAAATCGAGCAATATAGTTAGGGTTTGGCATGTTTGGCTATGCTTTATTGCAACTTATGTCGAGCTACGGTCCATACCATTGATAATATAGGTGGATGCCTAGTTTTGGGCATGGTTTAGGCTCCTATATTTGGCTCCAATACCAACAAACCCTATGCTCTTTCCGTGTACGACCAGGTAAAAAAAACATACCAACTTCGTTTTTTGCCAAAAATTTCATGATCATAACTAATTAACATATTTTTTGATGGATGGATAAGGCCAAGGTACCGTGAGAATAAAGGGCTAGAGAAGCTTGAGATATTGAGAAAATGCTAGATCAGATGCAGGATAATCAAGTACCAATTAAAACACTTAATATAATGCCCTCGTAAAGTTCTAGTTTGCATTTGAATATATCTTTATTATTGTAGTTTTGATAGAAATCGTCTCATTTCTTTATTATTGTAGTTTTGCTGGCGACCGTATAATCAACCTCAAATTGAGGATGGGACTCCAAGGCCATTATTTGCTTATGTTGTTCCGCTCATATGTTTTGAAACTTTAGAATGGCTTCCTTGTGATCGAGTTATATGACAGTTTGGTCTTATCCACACAATTCCTCGTCCACCTCCAAATCTTGAAGGTTATCATAACAAAGATATGAGGGGACATCCCGATACCACTAATTGGGTGGACCTTCATCAGCCATGGGTGGAAATGTGATTTAAGAGATAAGAGCATGTTTTGCAGGGAGCCACCCTTGCTGATTATCACTCTATGCAAGAATATTAGTCATGGTATATTACTCATCATCCCCTTTACTCGTTGACACATATGGACGACCAAGCAACATCACCATCACCATCATCACCATCACAATCCACAAAGCCCTCACATCAATTTTTCCATATACAACCCATTGATCTTTGGGCAACTCGTGACCATTCTTTATTTGGTCAAAGCAGTGAGAGAGCATTCACTTCTCCCACAAATATTGAAATCCCATATATGTTTAGAGGCAATTGGGGAGGAGCCATTAGTCATGGAGGAGGACAAGGTGAGGGCAGAGGAGGAGGCGAAGGCGGGTCAAGTGTATGTGAAACATGTATAGGAGGAGTATATGAGGCTGGGCTATATGGGGGCAAGGGAGGTGAGCATCTTTAGCCACTGGATCCATCACCAATGTATACGCAACAAAAAGATAAGGGAAAAGGAAAATTACATAAAAGGGGTTGAAAATAAAGTTTATTTAGATTGTTAATAAAATTTGTCTTTTTCTTATTGTGACCTTGCTACATGGGGGGATCTCAAAAAAATATATCAAATACAATCAGACCCTCCAAAATCTTTATTTGATTTGAACTTATCTGCCTACAAATCTTTCCACTCTGATAATTAATTAATTAATTAATAATTATAATATATAAAAATCTTTCCCTTTTCAAAATTAATTTATTACTGATTAGAGTATATAAAAAATGTATCACAACTTATAACTTTTCTCATGGAAACTTTTTTCAACCACTTACATTTTCAAAATTTATTTCAAATTTAAATATACTATTTAATATGCACACGAGGGTTATTCCCTTGTTTTTGGAAATTCCGTAGAGATTGTTTTTAAAAGAGTTCAGGTGTTCAAATACTATCGCAATTTTTTCCCTCGTTTCCCATTATCCGAATTCTGTTATGTCATTTTTCCCCCTCCACCATTTTTTTTATTTCTTAATATTTTGTTTATTTATTAAACTTGAATATTCCTAATTCTTCAAATCAATTCATTACATAACTGCTTTTTTTTTTTTTCCAAAATCTATTCATTTCACAGCCTACACCTCATTGATTTGCCAATTTCACTCTAGCTTATTAGCACAACAAAGTTTGGACTCGGGACTTCCAATACACTGGATTATATCCTTGCAATGTGAATGTCATTTCTATTTTAAGTTGTTTAGACTTTTGTCTTCACTTTTTGCTGGCTAGGCTTGTCCACTTTGAAGGTTCAAACTACTTATATCCAATTATTTGTTTTACTTTTTTGCACTGCAGCCATACGTTTTAATGATGTGTGATACTTAACAGCACTAATCATGAACATTTATATATATATATATATATATATATATTGCCAATATCACCACATTAATTACTCATTTACTATTGTTTTTGTTACTGCATGTCCTTCAAATTTGTGTTACAAAATGTGCATGAAATTTGTGTTACAGAAAGTGGATGAATGACATTTTTTTTTATCAGGATACTTGGGACAATGTTCTTCACCTTTGGCTACCCTACACACTGCTTCGCATTTCTTTTTTGGACATGTGGGCGGTGGTCTTCTTCCCTTCGCTGTTTTCGGCCCTCACAACATGTTTCGGGCTCTCACTCGGCAAAACCAACCCATGAAATGGAAAAAAAATAATAATTAAAGCTCTCCAACCACCTGCTGTTCACATCAGCCCATACCCATCTAATTCACAGAAAAAAAATACCAAACAATTTTTTGTCGTATATGTTGTATTTGCCGCAGATTATTTTATTTTATTTTTTCAAAATCCGAACATTTCAAATTCAATGCACGACTTTTATTTTCAAAATTTGGATATATGAAATTCAGTTCTATAGTCTTTTATTTTTTTAAAAAAAGATTTCAGATTTTTTTTGCCTTTCCTTCTGCAAAATTCGGACATTCTGAATTCTGTGTTTCTTTTTTTTTTTCAAAATTTTTCATTCTCATTTTTCAAATAATAATTATATAAACTGTGACTTTATTTTATATATACAACTTTTAAGTCTTCTACAATAAATACCATTTTTCTCCTGCTACTTTTAACTTTCCATCATTGTTTTTAGTAAATTTTTTTATCAATTTTTTTTCAATATTTTTAATTTTTATATTGCTTCAACCATTCTATTAAATTTCCTTACATGACTAAATTAATACTGTAATAAAAAATATTACAACTGATTTACTGTGATAACCTAGTTTGGACTAAAAAATTTATGAATTTGGAATGTACACATTTTGCAAAAAAAGAAAAAAGAAAACAAAAGGAATCTTCGTATAGTGGTTTTTGAGGAATGAAAATGAATTTTGGAATGTCCAAAAAAAACCACACTGAATTTAGAATCTCCAAATTTTTCTTAGAAAGTTGATTACACTAAATTCGGAATCTCCAAATTTTTCTTACAAATAATTAGATATAATTAAAATTATTGTCTTACTTACATAACTAAGTCTCATGCTTAAATAATAATTATAAAAAACGTGCTTTGATTTTATATATTAAACATTTATTTATCCTACACTAAATAACATTTTTGTGCCTACTATTTTTTATTTGACTTCAATTTTATTTTAAAAATTTTTTTTATATCAATTTATGTTTTGATATTGATTCCATTCTATTAACTACCAAGTATAATAATTACCCGAGCAAATTAATATCGTAATAAAAATTATTACAACTAACTTAATGCCAACAACTTTCTTCATATCAAACTGAAGTTAAAATAAAAAATATTTAGTAAATAATGTATTTCGCCTTTGGTAGTATTTGGATAAAATTGAGTGTATCTGTCCGTACAAAGAATAACATACAGGGCTAACAATGGAGTGAAATGGTTAATAATGAAAATATAATAAAGGATTTTAGTATTTACGTTTCGTAATTGTAATGATATCAGCATCACCTGCACCTTGTCTGTCAATACGGCTACTTTTCTATATTAACTATACCACTCTTTGGTATGTGTCAACTACACACCATTCCACCGGTATCGTATGTATTGACCTATGGCATGTGGCAAAAGCAAGCTACTATTTCTGACACAAATAGACGGAGCAGTACATCGAGGAAAACGTGCGACCTTACATTCTTCAACGGGAACAAAACGGGATAGTGACTATTTTGTAATCAATCATCGTCCAAATTTTTATTTTATTTTCTGTAATTTTATTTTATTTATTTATTTTTGCGAGAACGAATGTCCAAATCGAGCATATACAAAAACAAAATCCTACATTGATAGTAACGTATGCAATAGCTAAGTGTCTATTTGATTTGTTGAAAATAATTTTTAGTTTTTAATTTTTATAAAGAAAAAATTAAAAATTAAAATTTTTAATTTTTAATTTTTTTAATTTTATCTCCATAAAAATTAAAATTTAAAAATTATTTCTAGCAAAGCAGACAAATCCATTTCACCGTATCATTCTCCCATCTTCTCCGTTGGCATTCTCTCCGCATAAGCTCGTTGTGCCTCTGTTTCCGAAACACATACACAACAACGCAAGATGGCTGAAGTGAGGAACAAGCAAGTGATTCTAAAGGACTATGTCACTGGTTACCCGAAGGAATCCGACATTGACATAGTCGAGGGTGCAATCACATTGAAGGTTCCAGAAGGTTCCAGTGATGTCCTTCTCAAGAATCTCTATTTGTCATGTGATCCATACATGCGATTCCTCATGACCAATGCCAGTGCTAGTGGATTTCCTTCCGTCTCCCTTGGCTCTGTAAGTCATAAAATTTTATTCTTTTTTATTTTTATTTTTTTGCCTCGAAAGAGTTTTGTTTGCGTCCTGAAAATTTTGTTTGAGAATACGAAGGAATTGCTTCATATTGAAAATTGTGTTGCTTAGTTTAGATATGGGTGTGCTTGGTTGGATAAAAAATAGGGAAAATTTTTCATGCGCGAACCCTTAAAATTTATCCATAAAATTTTACTCTCATTTTTAGCGTCTAATCAAACCCTTCATATTTGAATGTTAATCCACCATTGGGGAGCATAACCTATTAATGGTTGGGAATTTATCTTGATAAATGGGTAAATGATAAGTTATAATATTATCACCTAGATTTTTCAGTCATATGCGCGTAAATTTCCAGCCATATACAGTTATCACACATGACAAGCCAATAGGGCAATTTTCGGATTGATGGAGCTGGGTGAAGTAGAGTGGTATTTTAATTTCATTCATTGTTTCAATTTGCCTAACTTGAATGGAATAGAGTGGAAATAGATGGACTCTACTCCATTCATTCTTCTCAACTTTCTTTCTCTCCAGCTTGGTAGTAATTATTCCACTTTGTTCCATCCAGCTCCACTAATCCAAACATATCTTAGGATTGGTCTGATAATAAGGAGTTTGGATAGTATATATGAGATCTTAGGTTCAAATCTCATTATGATCAATATAATTTTCAAAGTTGAAAAAAAAAAACCTCACACGACACCGCATCAGTTCTCAAATTCGATTCCCCACACATTTACATAAATTTTCCACCATTAATATGTGTACTCCCCAATGGTCGATCGACATATATTCTGATCATAAAGAAATAATATTTATCTAGTTTCTTGTTATCCTGTTAAGATTCTGCTGTCACTCAATTGGTTAGTTAGGGGTGCATGTGGATGAACATTTGAAAAATTGCTGTAAAATTATTATTTATAAGTATCTTTTGAAAATGTGTTTTTTTTTTCTTAAATAACTTGTATTTTGCTTCTTAAAAATACAACAGTAGTTATTCTTAAATTTTTTTAAAAATCTTATGCAAATAATTTTCACAAATTTTAGAAAAAAATTCTTAAAAGTATATATATATATATATATATATATAAATATATATATGTATTTTTTTTTCATCGAATAAGCACAAACAAAGGCATTCTAGAATTTCAGTAATCGTAAATACATCTTACTGATATATTTACGTAGGTACTAATTGTTGACTAATTGTTGCAGCCATTGAGAGGATATGGTGTGTCTAAAGTCATTGAATCTGGAAATCCAGCTTATAAGAAAGGTGATTTGGTGTGGGGGATTACTAATTGGGAAGAGTACAGCTTGGTCCCTGCAGCTCAAGTACATTTCAAAATTGAACACAGTGATGTTCCACTTTCTTACTACACTGGAATTCTTGGTATGTTTTCAATCATTGCATTTCATTACCAATTCTTAGTGAAAATGATGCTCTTGATGTCAGAATGATCTGTTAGCCTCAACTTATGAAGTTTTTAAAGCAATAAAAGGGTGTATTAAGTGTCTAGCATCATTAAGGTAACAGGTTAACTATCAAGGTCTGTTTGACTGTGGGATAAAAATGAGGATTAAAATGTTATGAATGAGATCTATGTGTAATTTTATAGAGTTTATCCCAAGAATTTTTGTTCTCATTTGTACTCGTTAACCAAACACATGATAAGAAAACTACTGCCTAGGAAATGGTTGTCTGGTTGTTTGTTTCCCCTCTTTTTTTTTTTTTTTGTTGTTCAATGAAGTCTATATGGCTGAAATTGTTCCTTTATGCAACATTGTATATGCCTAACCTGCATTGTTTTGGAGGAGACAAAATATTTTATTCCCTTCATACTCATTTTGTAACCAATAGCTCACTACTTTTGTTTTTCAGACTGTCACACCCAAATCTCTGTAATACTTCTCAGACTATATTTGCCATATTGCATCTTTTTTTGTTGTATTCTTAGGGTATGCATTCTGCTTCTTGGGAATGAATGTTAGTTGTATAGATTTCCCTCATCTTATTCTGCCATTTCATCCATGTTTTTCTTCTTTGAACACAGGTATGCCAGGAATGACTGCTTATGCAGGTTTCTTTGAAGTAGGCACTCCCAAGAAAGGAGAGAGAGTTTTTGTTTCAGCTGCTTCTGGTGCAGTTGGTCAACTTGTAGGCCAGTTTGCTAAATTGACTGGTTGTTATGTTGTTGGAAGCGCTGGAAGTAAGGATAAGGTAATTTCTCTAATTATTTGTGTCATACGTGGAAGCATATATGATAAATCATTGTCATCTCTTTCATATTTCTTGAGCTCTTCAAAGTACTACTAATTTCTAAGCTGTATTCAGTCACGACTAGATATCCATTGTCAATTGAAACTCAGACATTTGGCATACTTCTAGGTTTTTCCAGCATGGCAAGTGGAATAAAAACACATGAAGTTTAAAAGTCAAAAGCTAGCATTCTGTGATGTGTTTCATACCTCATAAAAGCGTAATACTATGCGTTTCACTGCTCAAGTATGTTTGTAAATGTATGCTACTATATTAAATTGTATATCCAACCGCCACCCTCTACCTTCATTCAAAAAGGGAAGAACATGAAACTTATGAAGAGAATTGTGCCATAAACCAGTGGTAGTCCGTGTGTTAATCTCAAATTTTTAATGCATTGTGTTGTAAGGGAGTACAATTGCCAAGGAATGAAATCCACTAAATTCACTTTTTGTCACCAGCAAAAATATTTGGCCCTCATTTCACTTGAATGTATGTTACCCACAACCAGGTGGATCTATTGAAGAATAAATTAGGATTTGATGAAGCTTTCAACTACAAAGAAGAGCCGGACCTTAATGCTACTTTGAAAAGGTCAGTATTTGAAGTTCTGTGATGCAGAAGTTTTGGTTTAAATTGTTAATGGATTTAATTTTGTTGCCCTACATGCAAGCAAATATTCTCATGTGCATGATTTCTAAAGTAGTGGGATGAGAATTAAACTTGTTTTGCTGATGTGTCAATGTGATTCTATAACAGCATAAAAAAGTTTTATACTATCCGTACATGAAAATTAATCTCTTCTTTATTACCATAAAAAAGTTAAGTTACTGCACTTAATAACACCATACACAGTAGTGACTAAGGTCCCGTTTGGATACAGGGGCTTGAGACTTTTTATAACTTCTAGATAGTCAAAAATTACACTGCTAGTGTTTGGATTAAATTGGTGTGAATGCTTGTGACTTCTCAAAATATTATTTTACTAGTTTCTTGAAAAGTTAAAATAGGGGACTTCTACTTTTTACTTCTGGTAAAATTTATTCTCTTTCCGTAACTTTATATATGCACTACCTGCACATGTCGCCATCTCACACCATTTTGTCACAAGTTTTTTTATTTATTATCTTTTATTCATTTTATCAATTTCTTTTTAACACTGTGTTTATTATAAAGCATTTTTATTATAAAAGCGTAATACTGTGTGTTTCATGTATATTTTGATATGGAAGCAAGGATAAGGTAATTTCTCTAGTTATTGGTGTCATACGTGGAAGCATAAATGATAAATCGGTGTCATCTTTTCCATATTCTTGTGCTCTTCGAAGTACTACTAATTTCTAAGCTGTATTCAGTCACGACTAGATCTCCATTGTCAATTGAAACTCAGACATTTGGCATACTTCTAGGTTTTTCCAGCATTGTAAGTGGAATGAAAATACATGAAGTTTAAAAAGTCAAAGGAGCTTGTCCTTCTTATATGTGTCAAATATCAAAAGTTGCCATTATGCGATGTGTTTCATGCCTTATAAAAGCGTAATACTATGTGTTTATTATAAAGCATTTTTTACTTTATCAATTAGAGGCAAAAATGACATTTGGCATAAAGAATTTTGACTTTATTTTTAGTGATGTTTCAATTTTGTCCCCAGCATTTTGATAATGTTTCTATATTGTCCTTTTTGTGAACACTTCAAATTTGACTAACAAATACGGGTGATTCGGCTTTAAAATATTTATTATTATCTTAAGTGGATGCCTTATTATACAAATTGAAACTCTACTTTTGTCTAATCTTCCTTATCAAAATGAATTTGATCTTATTTATAGATAATTTTTAACTACAATAACTAAAGTTTAATGGAGTGAGAACGAAAATAAAGTTTTTGTATATATAACATGACATCTGTATAATATAAAAATGTATATGTTTGTGTTAGATCAACAATTTTCGTTAAAAAAAATGATGTTATTATCAAATAGCATAACATTGAGATATTATCAAAATATGAGGGACAAAATTGAAAACAAAAAAAATATTTGGGATGAAATTGAAATATTACTAAAAGACGAAGGATGAAAATAAAGCTTTTGCCTTTGAATTTTTTAATATATTTTATTCTTTATGTCAAATGTCATTTTTGCATCTAATCGATAGTTATCCTTTAAATATAAAGTCAAAATTATTGTGGCAAAAAAAAAAATAATACAATCACAATAGATTTATTTAAGGAAGTTTGTTTTATTCGATATAAATAAATAAATTATAAAATAAAAGTAATTAATAGAAATTCAATTATTAAATGATTAACGTGATAATAATTTTAAAAAAGAATTATAAGTTAAATATTTTGACTATGTCAAGTCAAATAATCTTTTTTTAAAAATAAAAAGATTCAAAATTTTTTGAATAATCAACAAAAAGAAAATATGTTTCCTATAAATAAAAGCTTTTTTAGAGTTACGCAACCAAACACTACAAACTCAAAATAAACATTTTTGTTGTTGAATAACCAAATACAAAATAACTTACTTAAAAGCTACTTCACATATAAGGCCTTTTACTAGAAGTACCTTTTACATAAGGCTTAATTAAGTTTTTGGCAAAAAGGACCCTAATGGTTGTCATCAATTTACAAATCAGGTGCTTTCCTAAAGGCATTGACATCTATTTTGAGAATGTTGGTGGCAAGACACTTGATGCTGTACTCTTGAATATGAGAATTCATGGGCGCATTCCTGTCTGTGGGATGATCTCACAGTATAATCTTACTCAACCAGAAGGGGTAACAAATTTGGCAAGTATGATATACAAGCGGGTTCGGATGCAAGCTTTTATAGTTACTGATTTCTATCATCTTTATCCCAAGTTCTTGGAATTTCTTATGCCTCATATCAGAGAAGGGAAGGTTGTGTATGTGGAAGACATGGCTGAGGGCCTTGAGAATGGCCCTGCAGCCTTGATTGGCCTTTATAGTGGTCGCAATTTCGGTAAACAAGTGGTGGTTGTTGCTCGTGAATGAAAAGCTTAAGCTCTTTTCATATGTTGTTATCTTTTTCGTCTCAGACTTTGTATGGAATATTAGGCCTTCTTTGTATGGTCTGCCTAGTCATGTTCCTGGAGCATGCTGCTTATGATTGTCCCGTTAGTATCACTTAAGTGACTTGTTAGAATGAAAAACCGTTTCATATTGCAGTTTGTTTGCTTATGATTTTCATATATCGATGGTGAAAGTGAAAGTTTATTTTTAATGTTTTTCATTGTTCGTAAAATGAAGATAATTATTAGAGAAATAGAATTTTTATTTAAATTTATTTGTTAGAATAATGTAGCTAATTAGATATTTAAATGGCCAAGTTAGTCATATCATTCCTTCTATCTAGTGATTATTGTTGAGAGGGTTAGTCTCGACACAATGTTTGCATGATTTTTGCATTTAGTTAATTAGTATGCTTATCATATTGTTAGGAAATTTAAGTTTTGAATTCACAATTATCCAATAAGGTTAAGTTGTAATAGCTCCTAGAGCTCTTAGCTTTTCGTTGCTACTTTTATGTAACAAATTTAGCTACTTAATAAAGTTACAGTCTCTTGCTACTATTTTGAACTGTGTAGGCCGCTTCACTATATTTATATGGTTTCAGTTAAGGCTTAGGAAAACTCCACCTTTGTATCACCATGTCTACCTCTTTTGATGCCACCACGCGATCAGATGCGCGATTTAATCGAGAGTCAAGACTTTGGTGGATTTATCACTGTTGACACTCCGACACCCCTTCCATTCGTCCCCTCCCCTGGGTCCCCACGCACCTCTGGCATGAAGTTTGATCAGCCAAATCCGAACTGCATCAGATGGTGCCACTCTGATCGTCTTGTTCGTGCTTGGATAAAGAGTCATCTTTTTGAAGAGGTGCTTGAATTCACAGTTATCCAATAAGGTTAAGTTGTAACAACTCTTAGAGCTCTAAGCTCTCCATTACTACTTTTGTGTAGCAAATTATGCTACTTAATAAAGTTATAGAGGTCACAAATTCAAATCTTGAAAATAATCTCTCTGTAAAGTAAGATAAAACTGCATACATCTACTTTCTCCAGACCCCACTAGTGGGAATTTCGTCCAGTGGGCTTCCCTTTTCTTAATGATCATTCTTATCTCTTGCAAAATTTTCTGACAAATTTATTGGTAATGCTCTAAAACCGATTTGTGGTTACTCTTGAACTCTATTGCCTTCGGGTGTATTACGAAGACGACAAACAACATTGTTCACGTTGGTATGGAAGAAAACATAAGGAAGAAAGTTTCATATATTAAATTCACAAATTAAATTGTCTGAAAATTCAATTTCTGAAAGTTTCATATTTATGTTTACCTTTAGATTAAATATTTTGTGTAAAAAAAATTTGCGTTGAAAATAAATTAAAATTAATTTTTTAAATTAGATAGTCGTGTTAAAAAACAAATGATTCCCTAATTGTTATGAAATTCTTCATAATCATGTGACTTCGATCCAAAACGATAATCATGTTAAAAACCAAATGATTCCCTAATTATTATAAAATTCTTCATAATAATGTGACTTCGATCCAAATCGAAAAAATCTAAATGATCTTTTTATATTTCTCAACTTTGCCACTTGTCAAACACAACGTAAGCAATTACATCTTTTTTATTTTTTATACGGTCAGCAATTACATTTTTGTATGCAGCCGTAGAAGTGCAATGAATAAAGAAACTAAATATTAATATAACAGAACACATTCATTGTCATCAGAACATGAGAGTTCGAAATCCAAAGGCTATCTAGACCTAGAGCAATTGAAAGAGGGTGTGTTGTGTTTTCACCTTGAAAAATGGCAGAGAAAGATGTGAGAAACAGGCAGTTGATACTGAGGGACTATGTCTATGGCTTCCCCAAAGAATCAGACATGTATGTGAATTCTAGTGCTACTATCAAAATCAAGCTGGATGATGACTCCAAAGGGGTTTTGGTCAAAAACCTCTTCTTGGCTGCTGATCCCCACCTCAGACCCTTGATGAAAAAAGCTGATAATTTAAGTGTTTTGCAGTCCTTCACCCCGGGCTCAGTAAGTATATGATCAAAATTTTTCTTTTTGTGATTAGCTTGGCTTCAGAGAAAATGTTAAAAGACAATAAAAGGGATGCAATCATGCAAAAGGAAATTTTTTTGGCTACTTAATTGTAGTTTTTTGAAGAATTGCAACCAGACAATGAAAAAATGCTGTATCTTTTGTTGTCTGGCTCCATAGGCTGTGGAGAGTTCCAATTTTGTTTTGGTGTTGGGAATTGCATGCACAATTTCAGGGTGAGTGTGGTGGATTAGTAAAGCCCTTTAAAAGTGGCGACTCTATATGATTCGAACTCCTGATATTATAGATAAAGTTTGTCTAGAGTCACAGTTGAATTCTGGCATAACCATTGACCAATCACTTTTAAATATTTTTTCTTTTCTTTTTTTTTTCACTCAATTTCGTGTTTGATTGATGATTTGAAGCTGCTTATACATGGGACATGAAAATTTGCAGCCAATATATGGATATGGAGTGGCTAAAGTTGTGGATTCTAGGCACCCAAATTTTGAACAAGGCGACTTTGTTTGGGGAATAACTGGATGGGAAGAGTACACAATCATCACATCACCTGAAAACTTGTTCAGAATCCAGCACACTGATGTGCCCCTGTCCTATTGCACAGGGATCCTTGGTAACCATCTTTTGCTCTCTGTGATTTGCCAGTTCTTAAATGCAATTTGCCAAATTTTGCACTATGTTCTGATTTTATTTATTTATTTCCATGCCCCCAAGGTATGCCTGGTTTAACTGCTTATGCTGGATTTTTTCAGGTTTGTGCTCCAAAGAAGGGAGAATATGTCTTCATTTCAGCAGCAGCAGGTGCCGTTGGTCAACTAGTGGGGCAATTTGCAAAACTCATTGGTTGTTATGTTGTTGGAAGTGCTGGAAGCAAAGAGAAGGTAATTTCAAATTGACAAATGTTATTTCAACACCCAAAAGTGACTATTCAATTAGGACACCCACTCCATCACCTCCAAATGTGATGCTCCCCAATGGTGATAGATTCGACACTCACTTTTAAATGTTGAAATAGCACTGCTCTTTTAACTTTGGATTAGCCAGAGAACTTAGGGGTGGTCATGGTTCGCCATACATGCCATGAGACAATGGCCCACTAGTAAAGATTAAATTTTGAGTTTTAATTATAATAAACTCTCGGATCTATCGGAAAGTGTGGTAGTTGCCCTGGCCTGGACCGATTTATGGTTAATTTTTTCTTTTAATTATTTCTGAAAAACAAAAACAGTGGGCCTACCACTTTAATGGAAGCCAGAAACCAAACAGCCTTTGGTGAGAAAGTTTGACGCTTTTTTTCTTATGCTGAAGTTTAAAGTATTTTTCGGGGCTTTTTTTTTTTTTTAATGGAACCCAGAAAGATAAAAAAAAAATGTCAGAGAGTTGTTTTCTGTAATGGAACCCAGAAACAAAACAATCTTGGGGGCAAAGGTTTTAAGTTTTTTCTTTTCCGGAGCATCGATTGCCGCTCCTTTTTATTATTGCCACTCCCATGTTAATGCTTCTAATTTAATATTCACAAAATGTCCTTAGTTAAATATTGTGTTTAATTTTTATCTACTATCACTCTTATATTTTAAATTATATTTAATAATTGCACTAATATTACACATAGAAATTAACTCTTATTTATTTATTAATTTGAATATAAAATCAACATATTATTCTTTATTCTTTATGTGCTTTAATATTTTGGACAAAAAGGAAAATATGTCCCTTTCACAATTTGATGCAAGCAAGATAAGAGATAAAAACACATATTTTGTAATATTTTGAGAACTCTTTTTTAAAAACTTTTTGGGATAGATTAAGTCCAATGTAAAGATAAATTTCAATTTATAACTAAATTATTCATTTTTCTAAAAACAAAGGAAAGAGGAAAACTAATAAATTTAAATATTTTAAATATAATACGCTCACTTTACTGTTATCATGTACCATAATTATTTACAATTTACATTTTGTTAACTAAGTTTTGATAAAAATTTGTTTACGGTATTATGAATTTAGGGTATTATGATAAACTATATTTTTATGATGCCAAAAAACAACTATAGTTTTACACATTTATTTTTCTATTTTGTTTTATTTTTATTTCAAATATAAATATGGTCAGTTTTTTTAATTTCATAATTAATAAATTTAAATATTTTTTTATTAAAACTTAATTTACTATTATATTTGTCATTGAATTGCTCAGTTTTACAAATTTGAAAAATTGCAAAGTTACCATCTTATGTGTGTTAAGGGATAAAAGAAGCATTGTTTATCTATTTTTTTTTTAACAAAAATTTCAAAACACTCAAAGAATAATAGATTGATCTTATTTTAAAATTGAAAATTAAAATTAGCTAAATCAGATATTTAATATTAATTAGTATAATTATTAAATTTAAATTATGAAAATAGTTGAAAAAGAATTTAACAAAACATTTAAGTAAAGGTATTTTAAAAATACTAAAATAAAAGTATTAAAAGGGGAGTGACAATATCTGCTTTTTTTTTTTCAGGTGCTTTTTTTTATGCTAAAGTTTTTAATGCCTTGCTGGGAGAGAACATTACTGTGGATGTGGTTACTGGTTATGTTAAGGAAAAAGAAAGGTCTTTTTTTTTTTTTTTTAATTCTCGGGGCTTTGTTGTTGTTGTCATTTCAAATGGTGGGTCCCACTGTTTTTATTTTTATTTTTTTAAAAAGGTAACCATGGTTAATGTATTATAATTAATACTTAAAATTTGATCTTTAATAGTGGGCCTTATTATCACATAATTTGTGTGGAAGAAGAATAATCATGATCATGACCACACAAGAATTTCTCAACTGACTCATTTTCTGTCTGTCATTTTAGTAGTGTAATTATCGCAATATGATGTTATGGAAGAAAGACTCAAAATATATGCTTTATAAATAGAAGTCAATAAATACTACTTTCAATTATTATAAAATAAGTAAACAACATAAGCTGTCATAGGTGGATTCTAGCGGAGAATCCATAATTGATGGATTCTCTAAACACAATATTTTAGTAAATTATCTCATAATTCTATGTATAAGCAAACCATCATTCTAAATATTATATATAGGGTTTGAAGTTGAGGTTTTTTCTATTTTATTTATTTAAGGATAAAACTCTTTACTTTACTATCTAAAATAAGATTATATAGAAATGATGTTTTGTCATAAGCACATTATTTTGAACTCAAGAACAAACACTCAATTACATCACCGGTAGTTCAGCAAATTTACATAGATATTTTAACTATAAAGTATTTTAGAGTAAAGTATAGATATTAGATAGGACTATTATGTTGTGAGAGTATTTTTTAAGAGCGGAGAATGTAATTTTTTTATTATTATTATTTACAAGAGGAGAGTGTAATATATGACATTATGTGAGATGTATTTCGAAAGTCAAAGGATTTCTCGACTTTTCACATCCGAGATTATTGTTGTGATTGTGTATTAAGCAGCTGTAATTATGTCTCATACAATTAGACGCTTCAGTTTGGCATTAAACTTGTTGGATTAGGTTGATTTACTGAAGAACAAATTTGGGTTTGACCAAGCTTTCAATTACAAGGAAGAAAATGACTTTGATGCAGCCTTGAAAAGGTGAGTCTCTAAAACACTACGGTTAAAGTTTAGCCTATGTTTAAGCGCTAAACAATGTGACAAGGACAAGCTGGCCTCCCTATTAGAAATATAGATAAAATAGACCTGCTTCCCAATACCCATTATTCTGTTACCTATTGTGCTTACTAATTAGCAAATGACTTGATTGTCCAAACCTTTGCGGCTATTTACTATATATATATATATAGACACATGCACACACGACATTTTAAAGTTGACATCAATTGTATTTTATCTTGATTTTTTATATCAATTCAGTCGTAATACTTTGAAATTTATCAATTTCATTATTCTTTGATTTCTTTCAAATCACCATTAACTTTTGTTACGATTCATCCTAGCTGATTGGATTATATTTCTTATATATCTTCCTTGACAAATGAAAGGAAACAATTTTCACCTCATCAATTTGAAAATTAAAAAATTACAAAATAAATAAAATATCTAGGATACTTAGAAAATTTGTCAGATAAGATTTTAATGGCTATAATTTATTTATTATATTTTTATTTTCAAGTTAATAAAATATAGAAATTCCCCTTAATTCATCAAAAAAGACAGATAAGTGATATTGCTCAGTCTATTAAGATGAATAATTATAGAGATAGCTCATAATTTGTCAATATGATAAAACTAATGTTAAATTTCAAAATATTAAAATTAAATTGAGGGAAAAATATTTTTAAGATCAATGTTATGTTAACTTAAAATTAGTAGGGTTAAAAATGATATATTTACTTACTTTATATGGTTTTGCATTCTTAGCCTATTTTGTTTTGCTTCAATGTCGCATTCTTTATGTATGTTGTCACTATAGGTATTTTCCTCAAGGTATTGACATATATTTCGAGCTTGTTGGGGGCAAAATGGTAGATGCAGCTCTTCTGAACATGCGAGTCCATGGAAGAATTGCAGTGTGTGGAATGATCTCTCAGTACACCCGAGGGGAACATGAAGAAATTAAAAATACAATGTGTCTTATTTATAAAAGGATTCGCATGCAAGGGTTCAATGTGGTTGACTATTATCCCCTATATCCCAAATTCTTAGACTTTTTGCTGCCTCAAATCAGAAATGGTAAGATATCATGCATGGAAGATATAGTTGAGGGACTTGGGAATGGGGCAGGTGCCTTGATTAGGGTTTTCAGTGGCCACAGCATTGGAAAACAAGTAGTTTCACTTGCCAATGAATACTGACTCTTTTTGTGTATTTTCTTTGTGCACTTCAAAAGTTTCTTAAAATAAAATGTAGAGTCTTGTTTATGTGGGATTTTCATTGAAAGTGAGTTTGATATTCTGATTCTGGGATCTCAATTTGAAGAAAGGAATCACTTCTTATGATATGATGCAATGTTTATATACGTAATGTGCCCGTTCAACACAAACAAATGTTTTTAACTAATGTTTATTTTTTTTCTTACTTTATACTCATGAATCATTTTAATCCCTAACTTCTAAAATGAGTCAAATTAGTTTCTGACATTACAAAATACAGTCATGTTAGTCACTCAATCCACTTTTATTTATTTAATACTAGTCGTTTGACCCATGCAATGCACGGAATAATAATAAAAAATAGTTTATTGACCATTACAAAAAATAAATAATAATTTATTTAAATACATCTTATAGAAAATTGAGTTTATAAATTTATTTTAAAAATAAGTTAACAATTAAATAATTAAACAAATGAATAAAATATAAATGATTATGGATTTGAAATAAGTCATTTTATTTTATATCTTATATTAAGTATGATATTTATAATATTGAGAAAATCTCAGTAGACAACCTTTAACTAACAATAGAAAGCTTATTTTATCAAAATTTCACATGTTTCAATAGTTGAAATTGATGAATAATGAAATAGAATAAGTGTATATATTTACAATATCATATATCACTATTAGGGATGATAATGGGTATCCATGAGAGAGGAGACACGCCTCCCGTATCCCGTTCCTGTTTAGAATTTTGCTTCATATCCTCATCCTTATTCTTATCGCATGTCCCTATTGCCTATTTCATAAATTTGAATCTCTACGGGGTATTCGTGAGTTTATTAAAATAATTCCAAAAAGAGAAAAACTTGAAAAGTATTTCGATATTTGAAACATAAATATACATAATACTACTAATGCAACTTAATCCAAATAAAAAATAAAAATACATGCATAATACAAATTCAATAAAAAAAAATAAAAAAAATGAACATGTGCTAAGATTCTCTTTGTGTGTGTGTGTGTGTGTGTGTATATATATATATATAAATGAATATTTAAATAATTGATATAAATAGAAAATTGCAGGTCTCCGTGGGACAGGAACCTTATTTTGCAGGTCTCCGTGGCGACTCTACCCCGTCCTTGGGAAGATTAAATGAGTTTCTATTCTCGTTCTTGTTTTTTTTTAAGGTAATCCCATTGAGTACCACTTCAACTTTTTTAATCATCCTTAATCATTTACATATTTATAGTAAATTAGAATATTTAATTTATATTATTTTAATTACACATCATTTCCTTTTACATCATTTTAATAAATATTCTCTAAATGAATATTTTTTTGATTCCTCCATAATTGTATGCAAAATAAAAATTTTCATTTCTCAGTGGTTGTTACGTTGAGTCCATTATATTATCATAAATTATTCTCTGAACTTGTTCATTAAAGATAAGTACCCTTTAAGAGCATTAGATTGTTTCTCTCTGTTATATTCTAACTCTTCAACTAAGAGATGACTTTAAAATTAATTGAGTGGAGAATCATTTTGGTATGACATGAACTTAAACTTTTTCAAATATATTCCATTTGAACTAAGTAATTTTTCAATTTCAATTAAAGATAAATTTTTTAGCTATGAACCTAGGATAGCAAGATATACAAAAAATATTTTTTATGATAATATGAAACTCTTAACTTATTCTAAAAAATACAATAATTGTCTTTGAAATTTAGAAATATAATAATAAAATTATTGATAAAAAATTTAAATTACAATTTAAAGTAGACTTTAATTCCTTAATATTCTACTTCGGTCATATAAGATTTCATCTTCTAAAAGTTCCCAAATATTCTCCCATACAAATAGCAACATGCTCATTGTATTTGTCACTAATAATGTAACAAAGAGTTTCCTTAACTGATTTCTACATTTTAACTCAATAATTTCCTTTATACCTTCAATAAATTCATTGTTTAAGAAATGTGTGAGTAAATTTTGATAAATTCTATCCATATATTAAACTTCCAAATTGATGAAAGAAAGTAGTTTCCAATAACCTTAACACATAGATTTATCATTTTTTTAGGATAATTTGAAAATACTTAAAATTGCATTAGCTTGATACTTAAGGCTTAATTTTATATTAAATAAAGAAATTATAATTTCATAAATTGCTTGGTCTCTGTCATTTTGAATTTAAGCCCTATATAACTATATTATAATATGTATTTGACTTTCATGAATATTTAAAATTTTATTTCTATCTTTATAAATATTTTTAAAATTCTCTTTTAATTTTTATAAATATCATTCTGTAAAAGTGATAACTAATCGTGATACCATAAATATAATACTAAAAAAATACTAAAATAAAAAAAAAGATAAAATAAAAATAAACAATAAAGATAGTAAAAGAGTTATGAGATAAAATTAATAAACAATTATAATGAATACTTTTATTATATAATGAGCCATTTACCTTATTTTAATAAATCAAGGCTGAATTTATCATTTATAGCAAATATTATAAATTTATATATATATATATATAATGGATTATATTTATTATTTATTGAATCTTGAAATAACATATAAAATCTATTATATACTGAATATTGAAATGATGTATAAAATAAAAAAATAGTACATAAAATGATTACTTTTGATATCAATATTTATTATAAAAAAAGACATGGTATTTATTTATTTATTGTTTTATTTTCTTGATTTTAGTAAATTAAGAATAAATTAACATTATTGATATGATATCATTACCGTGTATGTGTGTATGTGTGTGTGTATTAATTAATCAATATTGTATATTAATTAATTAATTGATAATTAGGAGTATCTAAGTAAAGTAACATAATTTATATGATTTAAAACATTTTCAAACACATATTTTAAAAAATAAAAAATAAAATTACTTTTTCATTATTTATTTATAACTAATTATTTTTAAAAAAACTCCAATATATAACCGTAATGTACACTATTTTTTGCTATATAGATTTCAGCATAAATTGCATAGATATTAAAAATGATTATTATGAATGTTGAAATTGTATAAATTAACGATAGTAAACTAATAAATTAATATTGTAAATATAATTAACATATATAAATTGATATGTTAACTTATTTAGACATGTTTGATTTGATTTATTAAATCACAATAAATTGAATTATTGGAATTTTCAATTTCTATTAAATTGTGTTCGATTCAATATAAAATGATCTAATTTAAAACTTAAATACGAAGAAAGTAAAATTAATTTATATTTTTAATCTTAAGTACCAACTGATCGATTTTAAATATAATAATAAATTTTCTAATCAATTCAAATCTCAATTTCTAAAGTTGATTCCAGGTATATGACAGTTCAAATCTTTGTTGCTTCAATTTTCCATTATTAATAGACCAAATAATACAATTAATTACAAAAATTTGAATTTTCTACTTTAGTGAACAAAAATATATAAACTTGCTAAAAGACTTTTAGTTTGCGTAGTTGATTATCTTAGACAAATCAAATACCAAAGTCATTTGTTAAACTTTAAATATTTAAGGTTTATAGTAGCAGAAAATCGTGTCATTGTAACAAAGAATCATGACTCATAATATCAATTTTAAACTCTCCAATATCTTTTTATGTTTCCTATTTTTCTTTCATTCACACAAATATTGTATCAAATCTTTTTTGCATCATAGGCTTGTCAATTTGCTACGTTAATATAATCCAAATCCTTGTAACCATATTCAAAATATCATTTGAATCCGATTTGAAGCTTATTTATTTCAAATGAAGAAATTGATTCATATAATAAATGCATTTCATTTCTTTTATGTTTCATTTTAATTTTTTATTTTTAAAAAACACATTTAATATAGAATTAACGTGGTTGTAACGTGAACCACCAATCAATGATAAAAATCATTTAATGCAATTGCATGCATCTTGGACTATTTTTATTATTATATGCAATAAAATTAAAATAAATATCTCATTCCTAATCAAGTAATCATATGTAATGAAAGCGGTAACTGCTCCCATAATATTCGCTTTTTGCATCTAATTTGCTACAATAACGTTGGAATATCATAACTCCTATGCAATTGACTTCTTAATGACTAATATTGTATATTTTTCTCCATATTAATTCCTACATATTGAGTGGTGACTCATCTATTTATTCAGTCGACAAAACCTAGTTTTAAAAATCCTCTTGTTCTCTGTCAGCATTTATTTTCTCTTTCAGGTGTCCATTGAACATTACTTCCATCCAAGACTAAAAATCTCCTACATATCATTGCCAAAATCTCGTAGATATGAAAATTTTATAAATATATGTATCGTATATAACACAAAAAAATGTAATTATTAAAGAACGAAATATCTAACATGGAAATAAACTTAGTATGCCTTTGGATGGAGTATTTTTAAAATATAAGAGAATTTAAAATGCTAGAAAATTAAAATGCTTCAATTAAGTTTCCTTCAATTTTTAAATTTTTTGTTTGGATAGATAATTACACTTCCTTTGTTTCCCCTCCCTATGGGAAAATCGTGTCTGCACCTGAGACTAGCTCTGATACCATCTGTAACATCCCAGACACACGGCAATGCAGATATTGTCCGCTTTGGCAGGCTCGATGTCTATACCCTAACGGATTTGCTCTTCCCCTTTTTATGGAAAAAACGAGTCTACATGGGGGAGGTATCCACACCGTTATAAGGCAAGTTTCGTTCCCCTCCCCAACCGATGTGGGACTAAAATTATCAAATTATAACGAGTTCATATTTCATAAATTATCTTAAATTTTATTCAAAGAATATTTTAAATTTGAATTATCAAATTTAATTGTTATATAAAGAAAATGAAATGATACATAAATATAACATCATATAATATAAGCGGAATACTTAAAAAATTTGAAATACAACAAAATGAATTAAAAATAACATTAAACAAAAATATCATAAATATAAAGAAATTGTAATAGAATATAATAAAAATAAGACTTACCAAAATAAGAGAACCTTATACTTGTACATGTAGGGATTTTCAAAATTCCCTCTCTATAGGTGAAAATTAAAATCCTCTATTTTAGGTAGATAAAATCCTTCTTTAAAATCTCTTTAATTTTGTAATTTCTTCTAAGTGAATATCCTAACAGGATATTTTATCATGGTGAATTTTAAATCTTTCGAAAAGATTACATTCCTCCTATAATTGTTCCATCCAAATGTATACTTAGGAAATTTTAGGATCTTGTAGAGATTGAAAGTTGCATTGCATAAAAATAACACCCAAATGAGTTTCAAAATACTTTGATTCACCTGTGCTTTCTTAAGCTTAAAAATTTATAATAATTATTGAATATATAAAATAAAACATTTATGTATATAATTAAATTATAGACAGAATAAAAGTACAGGAAAGTATCAATTTTTCAACCAAAAGACCATATAAATAAAATCAATTGATAAGCTACTATGGTGAAATGTCCTAAACATAACAAATATAGAGATCAAATTAATTAAATAAATAAAAGTAGAAAACCAAAAGAGATAAATAAGAATGATAAATCAACAACACAAAACCTTTGACTAAATAATGCTATAATCTACTTCAAACCTAAATAGCAATTCGAAAAAACAAAAAATAATAATAAAAAAGGCTCTATATAAAAAATAAAAAATGCATAACAAAGGAAAAATTGATGACAAAGAAAAAATAAAATTGAAGCAATTAGAAAGAAAATTAAATGAAAACAATAAGAATTTAACATAAAAAAATACTGATGATTGTCAATAATATTATAATAATATGTAATAATTGTAGTTTTAATTTTAAAAAAAAATTAATGATTAAATTCTTAAAAACTATGAGTCATAAATCATTCTAGTTGAAATGCCTGAACACTTTCCCTTATAGAAGTCTGGAATATTAGTATTATAGATTATAGATTCTATATTTTTTTTCATTCTTAATGATTCTTAATTTTAATTGTAGATCATAATTTTAATTATTCTTAACCCCATGAATATATCTTAATGATTCTAATTTTATTGATCCATTTAATATTTAATTATTGTAATATTTGATTTTATTAATAATTAATAATTAAATTGTAAATTAACTTAAAAAATCTATGGACATAAATATTGAGAAAGTGGGCCCTAAATCACTATATGAATGACACATGTACCCTAAAGCTCCATATAAAAGACATGTGTTCCATGAAACTATTAAAGAAAGTTGTTTGTCCCGTGCATTACATAGGGTGATAATAAAAAATAGTTTGTTGACTATTAAAGAAAATAAATAATAATTTATTTAAATATATCTTATAGAAAATTAAATATATAAATTTATTTTGAAAATAAGTTAATAATTAAATAATTAAACAAATGAAAAAAATATAAATGCGTCATTCTATTTTATATCTCATTTCAAATATTATGTTTATAAAGCTACAAAAAACTCGGTAGATGATTAAATAACTAATAATAAAGAGCTTGTTTTATGATATTTTGCATATTTTGAAAGTTGAAATTGTTAGAAAAATGAAAGAGAATAAGTGGATACTCTAACTATATCATGAGCCATTTATAAAAATGACAATAGATATTTATGAGAAATGGGACATGTCTCACGCCTTCATCTCGATTTGGAATTTTGCTCCGATCCCCATGCCCATTCTTGTCATAGGTCCCTATTCCCCATCCCCGTGGGGATTTGAATCCCTATAGATATTCATGGGTTTGTTAAAAATTTTCAAAAAGATAAAAATTAAAAATATTTTGAAATTCAAAACATAAATATCTATAGTAACAAATATTACTAATGCAAAATAATCCAAATTAAAATTTTAAATGGATAGATAATGCAAATCTAACTAACATAATTGAAACAAATGAGAGTGTATTATCCCTGTCTGTGCTCTGTTTAACAAATGGAAACTTCTTCCCTATCAGTCGTGAAAAAATCTGTCGTTATTCTCATCCCATTTTTGTGGATAATCCCTGTGTGAATTCACTTTCATTATTTTTTCTGTTATCTCTTGTCGTTTACATCTTTTTATAAAGTATTTAATTTATAAAACATAAAAATATATTTTATAATTAATAAAAAATTAATAAATAAATTTAATTTATATGATTTCAATTACACATCCTCTCCTTGTACATCCTTTTAGTAAATTAAAATCTCAATTTTAAAATAGATGTTATAATTAATATGTTATGATTACTAAAAAAATCATATATAATCCTAATTTATGTCATCTCAATTATTGAAGTAGTATATCAATTACATAATTATTTTCAATTTAAAAAGTATTGTAATTATTTAATTTTTAAAAATTAATAAATAATTAGTCATTATCAAAGAAGTGCAAATTGTGAAATTGATAAATTGAAATGTTTAAGTTTCAAAAAATTAAATATGGCATAGTGAGACACACATACACACACGTGTGTATATATATATATGATTTTTATTTTTCTCCCAACACCATCCTCATTTAAAATTTTTCTCTCATCCTCATCATGAATTCTCATTCCTAATTTTTTGTTGAGATTTGAATCCCTGCGTGTATTCATGGATTTTTTTTTTAAAAATTCAAAAAAATAAAAATTTTAAAATTGGTAACAAAAAGGATAATAATACTATTAGTATGTATATGTTATTGATTGATATGGATATCAGTATCAATTAAAGGTTATAATATCAGGCTTATAAAAAAATGTAATGATATTATTTATTATTAATTTTTGCCGTGTTTCTATTTTTTTGTGTTTGTGTAATATTAGCTTTTATGAATTAAAAAATGAAATTTGTCACTTAAATAGTTAGGTGGGGATTTGGAAAATAAAATAACCAATCTATCATTAATTATATTTTTCTAAATAAAATAATATACTAATAATGATTATACCTTAAAAAAGCAAACACAAATAAAAATGGATTGCATATAAATACAAAAATAATATTTTAAACTTTATCAATTAATTAAAAGTTTTAGCATGAGAAAAGAAAAGGGAACAATAAATACATATATTGGAAGAAAAATCAATCAATAACTATATATATATTAGTATATTTGATTCGCATCAAAATAAAAAAGAATGATCGTTAACAATTAATTTGTACTACATTAATGCACAATGGAAATTTTGAATAAAAAAATATAATTTTATTCCAAAATATTATTCATTCTCCATAATTAGTGTTTGGAATTGCAATTATAATTTGACTGAGTGTAAGTTCTGCCAAGACCCTAGATTTAAACCCAAGAGGTGTGGAAGTGGGAGGTATAAGGATGTCCCTTAGAAAAGGATGCACTATCTACCCTTAATCTCTAGACTCACGAGACTCTATGCGTCAATGAGCTCGGCTTCTTATATGATGTGGCACAGTGAAAACCAAAGAGATGATGGTGTGATGACACATCCATCGCATGCTAAAGCTTGGAAAAAGTTCGATTAACAATATCCTGATTTTTGTTGTGACCCCTGAAATGTTAGTTTGGGACTCTGTTCAGATGGATTTACTTCGAATAACCAATTTAGCAAACCCTATACCTGTTGGCCCGTAATTGTTACACCCTATAATCTCCCTCCTAAAATGTGCACGAAAGATCATTACCTGTTCTTAACATGTATAATTTCTGGCCTTGATAATCGAAAAACTAAGATTGATGTGTATCTTCAACCCCTAGTTGATGAACTGAATGAGTTGTAGGGCCGAAGTGTTCTTACTTATGACATTTCAACAAAGCAGAATTTCATGCTGAGAGCTGTATTAATATGGACCATCAATGATTTTCGAATTTATAAAATGTTGTCTGGATGGATGACCCAAGGCAAATTAGCATGCCTGATTTGTACGGAAGATGCTAAAGCATTCACCTTGAAACATGGAGGAAAAAACTCTTAGTTTGATTGTCATAGAAGGTTCTTAGATTCTGATTATCCATATAGACGAAGTAGATATGGCTTTAAAAGTAATTGTGTTGAGCATGATGAGCCTCCAATTAGACTAAGTGGCCTCAAAATGTGGGATTGAGTTAAGAATTTCCCAAAAATAACAGAAGTTAGGAAGGTAGTGTGAATGTTAAGGTATGGGGTATACCATAATTAGACCAAACAAAGTATATTTTGGGAGTTGCCATATTGGAAGGATAATTTGGTACGTCATTGTTTAGATGTCATGCCTATTAAGAAAAATGTGTTTGACAACATTATGAATACTGTATTGGATACAGATCGAACCAAAGACAATGATAAGCCAAGGCATGATCTGCCTGAGTATTGCACGCGGCTTGATTTGCATTTACAAGAATTAAGATATTGTCGTTTCTATAAACCAAAGGCCAAATATGCTCTGAGTTCCAATAAAAAAAACAAGCTACTTGTCAGTGGCTGAAGGAGTTGAGAATGCCCGATGGTTATGCTTCTAATTTAAGTAGGTGTGTGAATGTTGCACAGGGTAAGCTTGTTGGCATGAAAAGTCATGATTATCACGTCTTCATGGAGTGTTTGCTTCTAATTGCATTCAGAGTGCTACCTGATGTTGTCTAGAAGCCCCTAACCGAGCTAAGTTAGTATTTTAGGGATATATGCTCTTCTACTCTTAGGGTTGATGATATGTTTGTCATGGAAAAAAATATTCCCATAATTCTCTACAAATTAGAGAGAATTTTTCCTCCCGGGTTCTTTGACTCAATGGACCACTTGCCCATACATTTAGCATATGAAGCATGGGTGTGTGGACCAGTTCAATATAGGTGGATGTATCCATTTGAAAGGGAAATAGGAGGATTTAAAACAACCGTGAAGAATAGGTCTCAAGTGGAAAGATCAATATGTCAAGCTTATTTAGCAAAAGAGACTTCAAATTTCTGCTCGTTTTACTTTTAGCCACATGTTCAATCTAGGAGAACTTGGGTTGGTCATAATGATGATGGAGGGGAGTGTTCTACTCCACCAACTTTGTCTATATTCAATCAATCTGGTCGAGGAGCTAGAAAAAGCGTGGCTCGATGGCTTACTTCCCAGGAAAGGAATTCTGCACACTTACATATTTTGATAAATTGTGATGAGGTGCAACCATTAAGATTGTAAGTCAACAATCCTTTTTTTTTTTTAATGTGAAAGTGTGATATTACTTTTTAATGTGAAAGTGTGATATTATGCATCTTTTAAATAACATAAAATAGATTTTTAACAACAGATACTTTGAGCAACTGCATGGTCAAGATTCTTTTCAACAATTTTTGGATTAGGGTGTCGGGGAAAAAAACAGGTGTTTGTGTTAAAGGAGATACTGGGTACGTGGGCAAGCTCGCAAATAAATGTGTCCTATTCAAATGTGAATGATATGATCCTACCCGACTTACTGGGACATGATAACACAACAATTACAAAATCATTGAAATTAATCACACCAAAAGATACAGAAGTTATGATCCATTTATTATAGCCCAAAATGCTAGACAAATATATTATATGTCTTATCCTGAGAAAAGTAGGTCAGAGGGGATTGTTGTGAACTAGATAAAACCAAGAGGTAGGATTGAAATTGAGGAAGCTACTGTTAAAGATGCTTATCAAGTGGATGATCCACCCCCTTCAATGGCAGTAATCGATGCATACAACCCTGAAAACCCTCTTTCATTGACTACCAGGGAAGTTGACATCATTGAATGAATGAGTAACCACCTAATCAGAGATTACGAAGATGAAATAAGTGCTAGTAATGCTGATGATTCACCTAGTAATCAACAACAGAGTGATGATGAAAACAGCCCTACACTTTCAGATTAATTGAGGTGTTTATACTATATGCAATATTATTATGCAATTATTTAGAATTTCTTGATTTATTAATTTTTTTTATGAACTCCTTTTTAATTGTTTCAATCATTTGGTAAAGGCAGAGGCCGACCTCGGAAGGTCAGTTTACCCACCCTGACCCACCTTAGATGATGATGATGGTGATGCCGCTAACGATGCCGATGCCCGAGAGTTCAGCTAGTTTTTATCTAGCTTCTAGATACTTTTTTTCATTCTAGATATTTTTTACATTTATTTTAGTTTGTATAACTTTATTGTCATAATTTGCTATTTTATTTAATTACTTTAATTTATTCATTTTAATATTTTCTTATTTAATATCAACTTAATTTATGATTAGGTTATTATATAAATAAACAACTAATAGATAACATATTATCAATCACATAAAGCTCTAGAGGGAATAATTAAAAAAATTATTTATTTCTGATGGGTAATGCCATCAGTAATTTGCAATTTTTATTTTAACTTTAATTTTCACATGAAAAAAAACCATCAGTAAATTATTTGAACACCCGTCGGTAAATATAAATAAAACCATCGGTATAAATTTTCCCCTGACGACAAAGGTGATGCCCTTTATTTAATTATACCGATGGCTAATTATCATTAAACCCGTCGATAAAAGCATTGAAATTAACCGACAGGTTTTTTTTTTTGCCGTCAGTAATATTCATCAACGGCCGTGTCACCGATACCCCCGTAGCTGTCGGTAATACCATCGGTAGAAAAAAGAACTGTCGATAAACCCATCGGTAACTACGTTGGTTTCCTGCGCCTTTCTTATAGGCACGACCCTTTTTGTTGATATGTAGAAGATTTGCTAAATATGATATGTATAAAATAATTATATCTTTTGGGGAGAATCTTTGATAGGATCTGTTGCTAACGACAGTAGGTGTTAGTCTTGGTGCACCTTGACTGTAATGCCCGGGGACGAGGACGAGGAGTGATCGCCGGTGCAAAGAGGGCACGGACAAGGAGCGGCTCCTCGCAAGGTCCTCTAAGCGGAGGGGTACATGGATGAACCGATTACACACCCGAATGAGAGGGATCCTAAGACTGTATAGGTATGGGACTATACAGTTGAGGAGGGCTTATATGAATTGATTCGCACTACCTATACCAACAAGATGCATCTTCTTTTCGGTAGCCCAAACTGAAAGAACTCCATAGTTAAGCGTGCTTGACCTGGGGTAATTTTGGGATGGGTGACCTCCTGGGAAGTTTTCCTAGGAAGTATGTGAGTGAGGACAAAGCATCTTTGAAAAAGACCCGTGTTGGTTTGTGGGGACGATCGTCAATCCATAAAGCGGCGGGGATGTTACAAATGGTATCGAGCCTGCACCTCTCCCGAGACGGTGTGGTTAGGGGGCGAACCAGGCGGAAGGCGGTGGGCATGTAATGCCCTGGGACGAGGACGAGGAGTGATCGCCGGTGCAAAGAGGGCACGGACAAGGAGCGGCTCCTCGCAAGGTCCTCTAAGCGGAGGGGTACATGGATGAACCGATTACACACCCGAATGAGAGGGATCCTAAGACTGTATAGGTATGGGACTATACAGTTGAGGAGGGCTTATATGAATTGATTCGCACTACCTATACCAACAAGATGCATCTTCTTTTCGGTAGCCCAAACTGAAAGAACTCCATAGTTAAGCGTGCTTGACCTGGGGTAATTTTGGGATGGGTGACCTCCTGGGAAGTTTTCCTAGGAAGTATGTGAGTGAGGACAAAGCATGCTGAAAAGACCCGTGTTGGTTTGTGGGGACAGTCGTCAATCCATAAAGCAGCAGGGGATGTTACATTGACTAAACTTGATTAGGACCACACAGTGGATGCTTCTGTTCTATGGCTACTCGTATGGGTAGGACCGTTCTATTTTAGGATCACATGAAAGAATGGTCGCCTGAGTGTGAATCCTTCTGTTTATCATGGATTTGACAATTCCCTAGTATTTTATATAAAAACTTGGTGTTTTCAAAAATCTTTTCTGTAGATAAAGGAAGTTGTTGAATGTATACGGGCTATAAAGTTATTATTGTTTTACTTATGGATTATATATTGTCTCATGTGGGTTATAGACATCTGTCTACCACTGAGTTGTAAAATTCACTCGGTTGTTTCCTCTCTTTTCCAGATAAAGGTGCAGCTTCAGGTTCCAATCCTGTGGCTCCTCAATAGCTAAGCTCTGAGTTGGTGAGCCTTCTTGAGAAGGCCTATTTTGTATTTTGGAACTTATCTTTTTTAAGTTTTAGCCTGTTAGAACTATTTTAATACTCCATATGTCGCAAGCAGGGTCCTTAGCTTAGTTTTGTGATTATGTTTATATTTATGCTTAAACATTTGTAGTTAAGACTTATATATATAGACTATATTATGGAAGAAATTTGAAAACTAAATTTAGAATTATATTTTGAACTATAGTCCTGGTTATAGTTGGGCATATACTTTGTGGTTATGAATTTTCATTTGAAACTAGGTTGAGAATTTACTTAACTTTCTTTTGATTTTTGGATAGTGTTGGATTTAAATTACATATTAGAATTGGGTTGAAATATATATTTTGAGTTGGTTATTTTGTTGTTGGGGGCATATTTTGAGAATGTTTGAAGCCCAAACTCTGTATTTGGACCTTATTTTCATATAGGTTATATTTCTAAAATTAGGAATGTCCAAAAAATAGAGGAAACTCTGTCCGTTTTTTTGTAAAATCTTGCATGTCAAGACTTGCAAGGGAATCGATTCCTTATGTGCTAGTTATGGCCTGAGTTAGGTCGTGACAATAATTTTTCTGCAATTATAGTAAATGTTCTTCCAAAACCTTTACTATATGTGAATATTTCACCTACAGACTATCTCGCCCAAATGCTTATGGCACAAAAACAAATAACACACCTATTACCGAAAAAGGCTATCAAAGAGAATGCTGTCCAAGAAATCACTTGTTAATAATAAGAATAAGACAATTCAGAGAGCGATGCTTTTCAAAAACTTCTTGGGATATCAGTTTGTGCACTTTTTCTGTACTGAGGAAGGCTGTATGTTTTCCTTTTTAAAGAGATTGATTGCTTCTCTTGATTGAGAGAAACTTTCCACAAATATTTGATGCTCCTTAATAATTGTATAGCAACAATTCTGGTTTAGTAATGATCAGGGATCCAAGAAAGGAGAGAAAGTTTTTGTTTCAGCTGCTTCTGGTGCAGTTGGTCAACTTGTAGGCCAGTTTGCTAAATTGACTGGTTGTTATGTCGTTGGAAGTGCTGGAAGTAAGGATAAGGTAATTTCTCTAATTATTTGTGTCATACGTGGAAGCGTATATGATAAATCATCGTCATCTCTTCCATATTTCTTGAGCTCTTCAAAGTACTACTAATTTCTAAGCTGCATTCAGTCACGACTAGATATCCATTGCCAATTGAAACTCAAACATTTGACATACTTCTAGGTTTTTCCAGCATTGCAAGTGGAATGAAAATACATAAAGTTTAAAAGTCAAAAGCTACCATATCTGTAATGTGTTTCATACTTCATAAAAGCGTAATACTATGAGTTTCAATGCTCAAGTACGTTGGTAAATGTATCCTATTATTTTAAATTGCACATCCAACCGCCACCCTCTAGCTTCATTCAAAAAGGGAAGAACATGAAACTTATGAAGAGAATTGTCGCATAAACCGGTGGCAGTCCATGTGTTAATCTCAAATTTTTTATGCAATGTGTTGTAAGGGAGTACTACAATTGCCAAGGAATGAAATCCACTTAATTCACTTTTTGTCACCAGCAAAAGTACTTGGTCCTCATCTCACTTGAATGTATGTTAACCACAGCCAGGTGGATCTATTGAAGAATAAATTAGGATTTGATGAAGCTTTCAACTACAAAGAAGAGCCGGATCTTGATGCTACTTTGAAAAGGTTAGTGTTTAAAGTTCTGTGATGCGGAATTATTAGTTTAATTTGTTAATGGATTTAATTTTGTTGCACTACATGCAATCAAATTTTCTCATGTGAATGATTTTTGAAGTAGTGGGCTAGAATTAGACTTGTTTTGCTGATATATCAATATATGATTGTATAATTGTAAAAAATTTATACTATCAGTACATGAGAACTAATCTCTTCTTTGTGGCCAAAAAAAAGTTTAAGTTATTGCACTTAGTAACACCATACACAACAGTGACTAAGTTCTTGTTTGGATAAGGGGCATGTGACTTTTTATAACTTCTAGAAAGTCAAAAGTTACACTACTAGTGTTTGCTTGTGACTTTCCAAAAAGTTATTCTACTATCTTATTAAAAAGTTAAAATAAGGGACTTCTACTTTCTACTTTCTGTAAAAGTTATTCTCTATGTAATTTTACATCTACAGTACTTGCACATGTTGCTATCTCACATAATTTCATCCTAGGTTTTTTTGTTTATTATCTTTTATTCATTTTATCAATTTCTTATTAATATTATGTGTTTATTATAAAGCATTTTTATTATAAAAGTGTAATACTATTTGTTTCATGTATTTTTTGATATGGAAATAAGGATAAGGTAATTTCTTTAATTACTGGTGTCATACGTGGAAGCATAAATGATAAATCGGTGTCATCTCTTCCATATTTCTTGTGCTCTTCAAAGTACTACTAATTTCTAAGCTGCATTCAGTCACGATTAGATGTCCATTGTCAATTGAAACTCAGACATTTGGCATACTTCTAGGTTTTTCCAGCATTGTAAATGGAATAAAAGTACATTAAGCTTAAAAAGTCAAAGGAGTTCATGCTTCTTATGTAATAAATATATATTATACACTTTATCATATCTAGTGATTGTAAGGTATGTGATTTATATTTGTTGTACACATAATATTATTTTTATTATAAAGCATCTTTGACTTCATCAAGTGGAGGCAAAAATGACATTTGACATAAAGAATTTTGACTTTATTTTTAGTGATGTTTCAATCTCGTCTTAAAAGTTTCTTTTGTTTCAATTTCATCCCTAACGTTTTGATAATATTTCTATATTGTCTTTTTGTATAACACTGTAAATTTTACCAACAAATACTAGGTATTTGGCTTTCAAATCTTTATTATTATCTTAAGTGGATGCCTTATTATAAAAATTTAAACTCTATTTTTGTCTTATCTTCCTTATTGAAAAGAATTTGATCTTATTTATAGACAAATTTTAATTACAATAACTAAAGTTTAATTGATTGAGGATGAAAATGAAGTTTTAATTTGTGTATACAACAAGATAGCTACATTAAAATAAAAATAGCTACGTTTGAGTCAGATCAACAATTTTCATTAAAAAAAATTGATATTATTATCAAACAGGACAATATCGAGACATTATCAAATCGTTAGGGAGGAAAGTGAAACAAAAAAATTGTTTGGGACAAAATTGAAATATTACTAAAAGATTGGGACGAAATTGAAATATTACTAAAAAATGAGGAATGGAAATAGAGCTTTCACCTTCGATTTTTTTTTTTTTTTTATATATTTTGTATTCTTTGTGTCTAATGTCATTTTTGCCTCTGATTGATAGTTGTCCTGTAAATATAAGTCAAAATTATTGTGCCAAAAAAATTAATACAATCACAATAGATTTATTCAAGGAAGTTTTTATTATTCGATATAAATAAATAAATTATAAAAAATAAAATTAATTAATATAAATTCAATTATTAAATGATTAACGTGATAATAATTTTAAAATAAGAATTATAAGTTAAATATTTTAACGATGTCAAGTCAAATAATCTTTTTTAAAAAATAAAAAAATTCTAAATTTTTTGAATAATCAACAAAAAGAAAGTATGTTTCCTATAAATAAAAGCTTTTTTAGAGTTACGTAACCAAACACTACAAGCTCAAAATAAACATTTTTATCATTGAATAACCAAACATAAAATAACTTACTTAAAAGCTACTTCACATATAAGGCCTTTTACTAGAAGTACCTTTTATATGAGGCTTAATTAAGTTTTTGGCAAAAAGGACCCTAATAGTTGTCATCAATTTACAAATCAGGTGTTTTCCTGAAGGCATAGACATCTACTTTGAGAATGTTGGTGGCAAGACACTTGATGCTGTACTCTTGAATATGAGAATTCATGGGCGCATTCTGCGTGGGATGATCTCACAGTACAATCTTACTCAACTAGAAGGGGTAACAAATTTGGCAAGTATGATATACAAGCGGGTTCGGATGCAAGCTTTTATAGTTAGTGATTTCTATCATCTTTATCCAAAGTTCTTGGAGTTTCTTATGCCTCATATCAGAGAAGGGAAGGTTGTGTACGTGGAAGACATGGCTGAGGGCCTTGAGAATGGGCCTGCAGCCTTGATAAGAGTTTCATCCTTTGGCTGCCCTTTTCTTAATGATCATTCCTGTCTCTTGCAAAATTTTATTAGTATTTCTCTAAAACCGATTTGCGGTTACTTTGAGTTCTATTGCCTTCTAGTGTATTACGAAGACGATAAATAACATTGTTTCAGGTTGTTATGGAGGAAACATGAGGAAGAAAGTTTCATTTATTAAAACAAATTAAATTGTCTGAAAATTCAATTTCTAAGACTTTCATATTTATGTTTACCTTTAGCTTAAATATTTTGTGTAAGAAAATTTTGCATTGAAAATAAATTAAAATTATTATTTTTTAATTAGGTATTCATGTTAAAAAACAAATGATTCCCTAATTGTTATGAAATTCTTCATAATAATGTGACTTCGATTTAAAACGAAACAAACTAAATGATATTTTTATATTTCTCATCTTAGCCACTTGTCATAGACAACGTAAGCAGTTACATCTTTGTTTTTATATGTGTTAAGGGATAAAAGGAGCATTTTTTTTCCCTTTTTTTTAACAAAAATTTCAAAACACTCAAAGAATAATAGACTGATATTATTTTAGAATTGAAAATTAAAATTAGCTAAATCAGATATTTAATACTAATTAGTGTAATTATTAAATTTAAAATATGAAAGTAGTTGAAAAAGAATTTAACAAAACATTTAATTAAGAGTATTTTAGAATAATAAAATAACAGTATTAAAAGAGAAGTGACAATAGCAAACAAAGGGAGTGATATTAGCCGCTCCCTTTCGTTCTCGGTGCTTTTTTTTATGCTGAAGTTTTTAATGCCTTGCTGGGGATAACATATATTACTGTGGATGTGGTTACTGGTTATGTAAAGGAAAAAGAAAGGTCTTTTTTTTTTTTTTTTTAATTCTCGGGGCTTTGTTGTTGTTGTCGTTTCAAATGGTGGGTCCCATTATTTTTATTTTTATTTTTTAAAAAAGGTAACCATGGTTACTGTGTTATAATTAATATTTAAAATTTAATCTTTAATAGTTGACCTCATTATCACATAATTTGTGTGGAAGAAGAATAATCATGACTATGACCACACAAGAATTTCTCAACTGACTTATTTTTTCTGTGTCATTTTAGTAGTGCAATTATCGCAATATGATGTTATCAAAGAATGACTCAAAATATATGCTTTATAAATAGAAGTCAATAAATACTACTTTCAATTATTATAAAATAAGTAAACAACGTAAGCTGTCACAGGTGGATTCTAGTGGAGAATCCATAATTGATGGATTCTCTAAACACAATATTTTAGTAAATTATCTCATAATTCTATGTATTAGTAAATCATCCTTCTAAATATTATATATAGGGTTTGAAATTGAGGTTTTTTTGCTTTATTTATTTAAAGGTAAAACTCTTTACCTTACTCTCTAAAGTAAAATCATATAGAAACAATGTTATATATGTCATAAGCACATTTTTTACTTAAGAACAAACATTCAATTACAAAACGGGTATTTCAGCAAATTTACAAAGATATTTTAACTATAAGGTATTTTAGAGTAAAGTATAGATGGGACTGTTATGTTGTAATTAAGAGTATTTTTTAAGAGAGGAGAACGTAATTTTTTTTATTATTATTTACAAGATGAGAGTTTAATATATGATATTATGTGAGATGTATTTCGAAAGTCATAGGATTTCTCGACTTTTCACGTCCGAGATTATTGTTGAAATTGTGTATTAAGAAGCTGTAATTATGTCTTACACAATTAGACGCTTCAGTTTGGCATTAAACTTGTTGGCTTAGGTTGATTTACTGAAGAACAAATTTGGGTTTGACCAAGCTTTCAATTACAAGGAAGAAAATGACTTTGATGCAGCCTTGAAAAGGTGAGTCTCTAAAACACTACGGTTAAAGTTTAGCCTATGTTTAAGCGCTAAAAAATGTGACAAGGACAAGCTGGCCTCCCTATTAGAAATATAGTTAAATAGACCTGCTTCCCAATACCCCTTATTCTATTACCTATTGTGCTTACTAATTAGCAAATGACTTGATTATCCAAACCTTTGCGGCTATATATATATATATACACACACACGCACACACGACATTTTAAAGTTGACATCAATTATATTTTATCTTGATTTTTTTTTATATCAATTCAGTTCTAATACTTTGAAATTTATCAATTTCATTATTCTTTGATTTCTTTCAAATCAGCATTAACTTTTGTTACGATTCATCCTAGCTGATTGGATTATATTTCTTATATATCTTCCTTGACAAATGAGAGGAAACAATTTTCACCTCATCAATTTGAAAATTAAAAAATTACAAAATGTTACCGACGGGAACCGGGTCCCTGCTCTCGGTCGTCTGAAGTCGGAACGAGAACGGACCGCGACCAGAATGCCCATGATAATGAGGTCCAACTTCGATGAACCCGGAGACAGAGACCTAAGTGGAGCAGGGAGATTCCATACTAGCGAAATTTCCCACCACCTCGGAAGAAGGACGGATCGATGTCCGACCACGTGCTTCCGAGAAAAAGTGCCCGAACTATTAAATTACTTCCGTACCATATGGGTGGAGGGAGGATTCGCATTCCACCGTACTGTACAGCTCATCGGGTCGATTAGGATGCCACCCGTACTATACACCTCAACCCTAAGCATCACGTAGGGAAAAGAATGCATATAAAAATGTGCAGAGGGGACGACATGAGGTATGTTATCCTTACCACCTTCTACAGTAACCCATATATTCTGACTTGGGCGTCGGAATGCTTTTTGCAGGCAGCCCCGCCGCTGGAGTCAGGAGCCAATCACCGTGAACCACCCCGGCTATCAAAGTTGTCTCACTTAGAGGTAACATTGGCGCCGTTGCCGGGGATCGAACCCGGGTCGCCTGCATGACAGGCGGGAATACTCACCACTATACTACAACGACGGACCGAAGCAAAAGCAGGCGTGAACCACCCCGGCTATCAAAGTTGTCTCACTTAGAGGTAACACAAAATAAATAAAATGTCTAGGATACTTAGAAATTTTGTCAGATAAGATTTTAATAGCTATAATTTATTTATTATATTTTTTATTTTCAAGTTAATAAAATATAGAAATTCCCCCTAATTCATTAAAAAAGACAGATAAGTAATATTGCTCAGTCTATTAAGATGAATAATTATAGAGATAGCTCATAATTTGTCAATATGTTAAAATTAATGTTAAATTTCAAAATATTAAAATTAAATTGAGGTCAAAATATTTTTAAGATCAATGTTATGTTAACTTAAAAATAGGAGGGTTAAAAATGATATATTTACTTACTTTATAAGGTTTGGCACTCTTAGCCTATTTTGATTTGCTTCAATGTCGCATTCTTTATGTATGTTGTCACTATAGGTATTTTCCTCAAGGTATTGATATATATTTCGAGCTTGTAGGGGGCAAAATGCTAGATGCAGCTTTTCTATGTGGTACACCTGAGTGGAACATGAAGAAATTAAAAATAGAATGTGTCTTATTTATAAAATTATTCGCATGCAAGGGTTCAATGTGGTTGACTATTATCCCCTATATCCCAAATTCTTAGACTTTTTGCTGGCTCAAATCAGAAATGGTAACGTATCATGCAAGGAAGATATAGTTGAGGGACTTGGGAATGGGGCAGGTGCCCTGATTAGGGTTTTCGGTGGCCACAACATTGGAAAACAAGTAGTTTCACTTGCCAATGAATACTGACTCTTCTTGTGTGTTTTCTTTGTATACTTCAAAAGTTCCTTACAATAAAATGTGGAGTCTTGTTTACGTGGGATTTTCATTGAAAGTGAGTTTGATATTTTGATTCCAGGTTCTCAATTTGAAGAAATGAATCACTTCTTAGGATATGATGCAATGTTTATGTACATAATGTGCATGTTCGACACAAACAAATGCTTTTGTTGTCGAAATAATAATTGTAAGTAAAGCAAATAAGAATAGGAAATGTAAAGTAGTGCTTAATTAAAATGAATCAAAGAACAAAAATACAAACTAAAGAGAAAATAAGAACATTGATTGAAATGAAAAAAGGAAAAAAAAAAAGGCGATGGTATTACTCCGAGTTACCTTGTGGCTCTATGATTTCTTGATGATTGTATAGAAGATATATATTTTTGAGAGAGGTTAATCATTCTATTCTAAATTAGATGAAACTAAACGGAGGTTCCTATGAGAAAGGCAAGTAGTGACATTGTTGCACCACCCCTCTCCCTAAAATAAATCAATTTAAGTTCATTGGACCAAAGTTGACATTTAAGAGAATCACTCCTCTCATATGAATCTAAACTTTAGAATAAAAAGAAAAATCATCTTGTCCATCTGCTTGAACAATGGTGAAAATCATTAGGCCAGCAATCATGGCCAGTAAGTTGGAAGTTCCACAAGAGAAATAGCATTTGGGAAATCCTAACTATTATTAGGGCTGGGCAATTAGGAAATGGAATTGAATCTTTTTTCTTGTCTATTATGGAATTGCAACGGTGTTAGGATTAGAATTCAGCTTTCGTCAACCAGTTCTTCCCATCCCCATGGCAATATGACAAAGCAATAGGAATAAATAATGTTCAGTGAAAAATGAAAGCATGCTATCTTGTGTTGGTAATTGGTGGAGACTTATTATTGATGCCAATTCGCAGAAATGGCCACACATCAGACTGAACTAGCCCAACCTGATAACCCCTTCTTCAAACCCCTTATTAAGATGGTAGTTTGGGGACTCTCGTCCAAACAAATTCCCAAACATTATTATAAAATAATAAAAGAAAAATGTTATAGGAAAAATAAAATTACATAATAAATATACACTATACATTTTATCACTATTGGATGTGATGAGTGGTCTCCATTCATCCCACTCACTTATCACATCTAATAGTGATAAAGTATGTAGCGTGCATTTGTTCAATTTTATTGTTCCCATAATATTACTCATAGTAAAAATAGTAATGCGTGAGATGAATATCACAATTCAATAAAATTCAATGCAGTCACAAAAATTCCTCACCAGCTTCTTTTACCACGGCATTCTGAACATAAGCAGTTGACACATAAGAAGCTTCTGCCTTCGGCAATAGCAGTACACAAACTAGAAGGTTTGGGCAATTTTGTGCTCTCCACGCACGTTGCACAAATCCAATAAACCAAAAGCGATAAACCTATGCTTAGAGAATAGGAAAGCTAAGTGCCTTATGGACAAGGATTAATAGAAGCATATACTCAATTGACATGAAGCCAATTTTTATGAGTAGGCAATAAGCATACATGCTAAAGGAAGATGGCGGTATCTTGATATTCGGCAGTGGTAGAATCGTGAAATCTCGTCAGATTCTCTGCGTAGTATATGTGATTCCACTTCCCATCTGGAATAATGTGAGCCAAAATCCGAACAGAAGAATCGTATCCGATCATTAACGTGTAATTACCCAAACTATGGATTTTTTACCATTCCTTTTCATCTTTATCCAATGTAAAGATATCAAATGTAGAGGTCTTACCGTCACCGTTGGAACCAAAATGGCTTACCAACAATAACAAAATTGCCATCTTCACACCCAATCAGATATTTATTCATGCAAGCATAATAAAATTGGCGGCAAAAATCAGGCGGAGACACATCTTCACAGATTCCTCCCACGGGCAATGGCTTTGTCTTCGTATCAAACTCATACAACTGATCATCCCAATCTATGGCATATATCTGTATCTTTTTGAAAAAATATGACATCTTGAAAATCTGTATATTTTTTTGCTGTTGGAATATCTACCCATCTTCTATCATTGCCCTTCTAAGAGGCCAATCTACGACATTCTTCATATATAGCCGCTGCCATAAAATCATCATGATCAAGAGGAGCTTTGTTAAATGGATTCAACATTCGCAACACTCCGTCAGACATCACAAGACAAATCAACCATCCGTAACAAGATCCACGAACAAGGTTGTTTTGCATCTCGGGCAGAATAAGGTGGTGGATCCCCTTCTCTTTTAGACTCTGAGTCTCGAGAGTGTCAACTGCACCAGGTAAAACCAGCCACACGCTCCTTTTGTGATTTGGGGTCTTCGGAAGCTTTGAGTTCCGTGTCTTACAAACCAATCGGAATCTAAAGTAATCACTGTACTCCTACGAATAGAATTGCTTCGCAATTTCGTTCAGGTGGTCGGGATGGATGTTTGCCCATCGATTAATCTCACCCACATCTCAGACTCAGGCTTAGGCACAAGACGCAAGCTTGGCAAAATAAAGATATATATGTTAGCTGTGTTATTATATAAATATTTCAGTAAATTTCGAATGTTTGTTGTTAAACATATCTGGAATATTTGGAATAAAATAACCACTAAGTGTAGTGTGGTGGTAGCTCATCTTGTTCCTTAACCATGTGATCAGGGGTTCAATCCTTATTCATGGGATTGAAGTACATTTCGTCGTGGTTAGCGTTTTGTCCCTTAATCATGTAGTTGGAAATGATATGTTGTTACGCTTGTTATAAGTTTTATAAAATTTTTCCTAGGTATTAATTATTCCGTAGAAAAATATGTTCTTATGATTTAGCAAAATCTCATTCTTAAGTTGAAGGATAAGGAAAAAAATTTCCATGACTTGGGAATCACAATTATTAAGCTATTCCTCAATTATTTGAATTTTTCCTCACACTTACTTGACCTAAGGGTATTTTGGAAATTATGATATATATTCTAAAAAATATAGATTATAAAACAAACAAGTTTTAAATTTATTCCTGAGAATCTTAACGAATAATCCTAACAATATTTAATGCTAAATGAATAATTTCTTAAAGATACTCGGGAATAATATTCTCAAGAATATCATTCCCAGGAATATGATTTCTGGAAACATAATTCCAAACATTGAAACAAACGCTCCCTAAAGTCTTGTATTCTTCTTGGGAAGCTGCATTAAAGTAATTTTTTTTTAATAATTTTAAAATAATTGATTGATTCCATCAATAAATTATAATAATCCATCTTAAAATGGAATTCGAGAGTATATAAATAACATAATTTACTTCATTCCAAATATTTTCAAACACTTCTTGCTAAATAACATTTTTTGATGTGTTGGATGGATTTTCATTTTCATCCAAAATAGTATCTTCAAATTACTTTTAGACTTCACTCTTGAAATAGCAATATACAATTATGCATATGTGAAAACAAGTTTTGAGAAAACAATTTAACATATGATCGTTATTAGCCTTAACTCTTGTTAATTGTCATAGTCAAGCAAAGAGTAATAGGAAATTATCTGTTTTGAAATTTTAGAGGAATTCCAGGATTTGATGGAATTAAAATCATCATATATTTTATTTATCATTTTTTTATTTATTTGTAATTGGTTTTCAATTCTTTAGATCAATTTATTTGCTCGGTTTTTCTTAGTTTGATTCGAATCTAAGTACCCCTGGGAAATTTTACTTTTAAATTGATTTCAAACATATTTTTGGTAGATAATTTCAAACTAAAATTAATTTAGATAAAAAAAAGTAACGTTAAAAGAATTGGTTAATTATAAAACAATGTATAAAATAATGTATTTCAAATTCAATATGCATATTTGGTTTTTTATGATTATCAAATGCTCTTTAATTTTCGAATAGGTATCTCTGAACTCCATCATGTCTATAAAGAAGGCAATTAGTGTGTAGACACCCTCGCCAAACATGATCAATATCAAAATGTGATTTTTGAAGAGTTGTCCTCTGTGTCTAGTTTCCTGTCTCTTTCCTTTAATGCTGATGTGAAGGGTACTAGCTTCCCGAGGATTCTTCGATTTAGTTTCTGAGATATGTCGTTAGAGGAACAACAACTCCTTAACACATTTGCACACCGTATAGTATTTAGGCACAAAAGACAAAAGGTTCATAGGAAGAAAAAGAGGACACACAAAAGTGTATTTTCCCTTATTTCTTATCATTTATGTTCTCTGAAACAGAACTCCTGTTCTTTCCTCTCTCACATTCACTTTCATTTCCACCACCTTCTTCTGAAACACTATTCTCACCCACTCTCTCAAACTCACTTTCTCACTACCTCACTCCCTAACCTGCCCCACTTGGTTGTTCTTCCTTTGCCCTTCTGCATCCATAGCCTTACTGATGGCGTTCGCGCTACAACAACATAAGCTCAACGCACGGGCTTCCTTTGGTGCATATATATGCTATGTCCATTGAATTATCCATCTTTATTCGGTCCTCTCATTCTTCTCTCACAAAATGTGTTTTGCTTGGAGTCCAAATCTACGATCGGCATTGAATTCACATTCTTTGCTTTGCTTATCATATTGTTATTATATTCTGCTTTGGTTAGTGCACAGGCAAGAAAATATTTAGCCTTAGAGTTCAATTGAACTCTTGCTTTGTGGTGCTCTGTCCATCTACTTCTGGAGAGTTCTCTTAAGGTAAAAGGTCCACCTTTATTCCTTGGTACATTATCCATGGGAGTATAGTCACCTTGAATAATTTTCCACAAGTCAAAACTTGTGTATTTGATGAGCAACTCTATTCTATCTCTCCAATAAGTATAGTCACCACCATCAAAGAATGTGGGTCTATTTATGATGTGTCCCTCATCAGCAATGTGTACATTATTGTGTATCATGTTCTCTCATAATGTATTTGTGAGTTTGGATTTTGGAGGAAAAAGGAGGGGAGGGAAAGACTCGTAATATGATTTTATACTACAACTCCTCCCCTCCCCTCCAAAATCTAAACTCACAAACATACTCTCAGGATCTTTAACTCTACAACCATTTGGATGCTTAACCCCTTGGAGGCTTGAGCTCTAATGCCAATTGTAAGTGGAAAGTAGCACAAGAAGAGGGTTTGAATCGTGCTTCTAAATCCTTTTTAGTTTTTGAAATCTAAACAAAGTCTATCAAATGATTTTCACTTGAAGGCAGCAGAAAACAAATGTATATAAGTTTTAGAAAGTTACATTTTAAAGTAGTTGAAAACTTGGCAAGCTTCAGAAACCATTTTCAAATAAGTTTAAAAACCATATAATAGAAATTAAATCAAGTGTTGAAATTTAACAAGATAGAGAAAGAGAGATACTACTCAAGAATTTTTATACTAGTTCGGCCAAACACTGCATACCTCTAGTTCTCAACAAACTTTCCACTAAACAGTCACTTTCTTAACCAAAGAAAGTAAGATATTATTTGAATAGCCTTCTCAAGTTATCTTTAGTGAGTAGTAGTTACGCTTTACTCTCACTCACAAGTAGTTTTATCCTAATTTCTCCAAACTAATCTCACTTGATCACAATTTAATCAAGGTACAATGACAAATAAGTTTTTGGGTGTACCACTCCAAGAAAAACACTCAAGTCTCCTAGAAATAAAACAGTGTTTAAGGATATGACTTGAGAGACTTCTTTCTAATAATTCTCCCCAAAAAGAAAATGTTTACTAAGATAAATAAGAAAGGAGATTTTCTTTACAGATATTGAATACAAAAAAATTGAACTTCAGAAAGTGTATGACGGTATCAAAGTTATGAGAACAAAAGGCTTTATCCTTTTATACTTGGATCTTGAAATGGACCATTGTCCCTTGATTTTTCCTTCTTTTAACACGTGTTGATCTTCTTTTTTTATGTCCTAAGAATAATCATCTAGAAGTATAGCTGAGCTGTACCAGAGTTGTCCTTGTAGATATAGGAAAAGTTGACAATGTTTCTGAATAATGTTTCAAAAGCTATTTTTACTTTTTAAACCTGGTTTATAAACTTTTTCTTCTAGAAGATGAGGAATATATCCAAGCATAAAGTTGATGTATCACTCTCAATACTTTTTGAGAGTTAACTTTATTTGAAATTCAAACATTTATTCAGTTTCTGACGTATATGTGCATTATGATGTGGTTCTACACTTTCTGAGCCTTTTATTTGTCTTCTGAACTTCTCTCTAATGTTGGTAAAGATCTTGTAATAAGATTGAAGTTCTTTAGAGATGATAATCACGGTGATTGGTGATGATGTTCTTGACGTGATCATGAGAAATTACTTTCTCATCAACTAGATGTGGCACTTCTTGAACATGCGAACCACTTTCTAAAGACCAAAATTTAATTAGTTTTTGATGCTAGATCTTGTGTTCTCATGTCTCTTACAAATTTCAATTCACTTTCTGAACTATTTTTCATGTGTATACAACACTGAATCGCTTTGAATGAGATTTTAATTATGTTAAATCATAACTTTATGAAAAATATGCCACAATTCGTTGAGATTTAGAAAATTTAGAAAAAATTACATTGGCTTTCGTTGAGATTTAATGCAATTATGCTTGACATCCTTTTATTTTGTAAAATTGTCATTGATCCTCTCTAAGAAATACTAAAATTACACTGGCCTTCTCTATGGATATTGATTCGTTAATTTAATAAACGACAAAACAAAATAATATATATAATATATACATAATTATTAATAATAATTATAATATTTTGATAATATTTAACATATTGATTAAATAAAATACTTCTTTTATCACATTGCTTGTGATGAAACTTATAGACACAATTTATGATAATTTATATATATATAACATAGTAAAAAGATGCTATATCTGGAGTAGTTTTCTTAATTTTTTTTATAATTCTTTGGTAAGTATACGGGTCAATAATACAACATTATTAATTTAAAAGAAATCATGGTGGGTCGAAGTTAAAGAATGAAGTTTGAGTTTAGTTATTGGACATTGTGAATCATTATAAAGTGGTTGTATTTTTTCAAAAATATATGCTTGTGAATTTGGATTTTGTAGGAAATGGAAGGGAAGTTGTGAACACCCAATTTTGTACGGTCCTTTGAACAAGAAAATTCCAAAAATTTGCACATTTTGCAGTTTCTTTTAAAGTCTTTTAAAAAAATAATAATAAAAAAAAAAGAAAAAAGACAAGAAGCTTCCTAGATTCACCTCTAATGTTTCAGTCACTTTCATTTCAAATCAAATAAAATCAAAAAAGGTTAAAATACAAAAAATAATAATAACAATAATTGAAAAGGGAAGTGGCAGACACTCCCTCGTGGAGCTCCCCTCCACTTCCTTGTTGCCATGCCCATTCTCTAATAAAAGGAAAAAATAGAAAACGGACACGATGCTGTGCGTGAAAAAGGGGTCCCATCCCATGACACACTCAGGGCACACGCGTGAACTTGATACAAGAATTGATGGCAAATAAAATAAAAAATACACTTGTCAGTAACAAGGGGAAATGCAGCACAAGCATGCCTCGGTTCCTACTTGGGCAGTCTTCTCCATCCCCGCACTCGCTCGGTCCGAGGAAGAAAGCATGGGAGACAAGTTCATATGGTTCCCCTGTATGCCAGAGAAAAGCATGGAGTCAAATGTTAATTATCAAAATGAACTCAATATAAGGGGGGGAATTATCTGTGTTCACCGGAGGCTCGTGATTTCAAGGAGCGATCTAATTTTAGAGACTCCAAGATAAGTAATTGTGATCTTTTGAATGAACAGAGAGAGATAAACACAGGCATAAACCTCGGTCATTATTCGAAGTTTCCTTAACAATAAAAGGAACAAGCGCAAAGGAATATACACAGGTGAGTTTCAGTGAAGTATGAGTTCATTTTCCTTATTTGTGTCATTTTTTTACCTGCATATATACAGCTCTTTCATTCTCAAGCCATAAACCACTACTGATAGCATCCTCCATCAACAACCATCCTTTCTTAACCATTATTGCAAATACAACCATAACCAAGCATCAAACCAAAATCAACAGTAAAACACAACCATACAAAGTAAAACAGAAATCCACATCACGACCATAGATCCAGAGCCTTTCAAAAATGTAGGAGAAGGAAACTGAAAATAAAAAGGGAGGGGGCAGCCACCAGAAAACATCACCTCGGCCTCTTCCTCCCTCACCATCACCATCACCCAAATCGGAAATCCCAAGCCTGAGTTCCCCTCCACGAACAGCCCCACATCATCGCGCCTCTCTCCGCTAGCGGAATCCCCAACAGTCTGCCGCCGAACCAGATCCAGCTACACGCCTGGAACCACCGCAAAGACCTGACCTCAAATCTCGCCAAGAAGACCTCCGCCTTGTGCAACGCCAGTGGAACGCGTTGCGATCCTCTCCGCAAGAACCAGCCCACCCGTGAACTCCCGCCTGCGCGAAGGTCGCCGTCAGATCGTCTTGCCGATGAAGCGCCCCGCCCGTTTGAAGCCACCGTCGACGCTCTCCTTCCTCGCAAGCTTTCGCCGTGACGGCGAACTCCTTCCCCTTTCAGATCACAGCTCCTCCTCCCTTTGTCCTTCGCGTCGCCGCCGTGAGCTTGTCTCTCAGCCACGGCGGCGGTCTCTCTCTCTCTCTCTCTCTCTTTCTCTTCCCCTTTCCTCTCTCTAGTTCTTTCACCCTCTGTGCTGTGCGTTTTTTGTTTTTGCCTCTAAGAATGAAATCTGAAACCTAAATAACATACTAGACCCTTCTATGTTGCGTTATTGGATTTCATTCCATTGCATTATATTTTGGTTTTTTTTTTTTCCCTTTGGTGTTGGCTTGTTTTATTTTTGACCATGTGCATGTATTTACAGCCCAATGTCAGTAATGAAGCCCATTACTCTGTGTTTCATTTCAAAGTAATATTCCTATACTAGACTCATTAGTATCGAGAACTTCCTTTTGGTGATAATAACAATTTGTTTTTTAGTCTTATGTTTTTGGCATCCAATTGTTCCTGGACATAGGTTATTTCCTCAAAAAAAAGAAAAAAAATGATTTAGCATTATATCGAAAGGTATTAGTTTACTTTTAATAGTGTCGTTCTTAAAATATTTTTTTTTTTTTTGAAAAAAAAAAAGAATTTTATTTGGGTTGTGGTTATTTGGTCCATCTGTTTAATAATAAATAAAAGAGAAGAGTCATCTTCTTTGTTTTTATTTTTTATTTTATTTTATTTTATTTTTTTTTGTGTTTTGGTGTGTGTATATATATATATATATATGTTAGGGGTCAAAACCTTGATGTCTTTCAGCTTTGATCATGTTATTTTGTTAAAGTTAATTATGTGGCAGTTATATGTTAGTTTTATCAATTTATATTGAAACTAGTGTAAAAAATAAATAAATAAATAAATTTGTTTCATGTTTCTCTCTTGTAAATAAATATTTTTTTTATAAATAAATAAATAAATAACATTTTCCTATGTAATAATCAATAATAGTGATTGAGTAACAAATGTTATCTTCACTATTGTCGGATCACAAAGATCATTGAGTAGCCTGGTGCTAACTTGAATCTTGTGTAGGAATGAGTTTTATAAATTTTACCTCAAATCTTTTTGAATCTGTGTAATGATCAATGATGATGATTGAGTAACAAATGTTATCTTCATTATTGTTGAATCATTAGGATTTATTGAGTAGCCGAGTGCTAACTTGAATCCTCTTCAAGAGCGGATTTTGTTTTTTTTTAAAAAAGAAAGGGTTCTTTATTCAGAAAGATTTTCATTAATTAAAATTAACCAACGCACAAATATTTTCTACAGAACTACGTGATTTTGAGTTCCTCATTGCACCAGAGGATACGTAGGAGCAGGCTATCTCTGTCAAGCCAAAATTAATTTTTCTTAATATATTTGTCAAATTGTAAATATTTTGTGTAAACTATTTATTAGTTGTTAAGATTGTAAATATATTTTTCAAAACTAAATTTTCTTAATGTATTTATTTAAATTTTAAATATACTTGCCAAATTAATTTTCTTAATTTATTTGTTAAAATATAAATACTTTGTGTAAATCATTTTTAAATTTATGTGTTAAAATTGTGAATATATTTGTCAAAATTAATTTTTCTTAATAAATGTGTTTAAGTTGTAAATATTTTGCTAAATTAATTTTCGTTAATTTATGTGTTTAAATTATAATTTTATCTTCCTTATTCGAAATTTTTTTTAAAGGGTTATTATTTAATTTGCACAATTCACTAAGGTACCGTTTAAATACGGGTGTACTAGGGGTGCTGTAGGATTAAGTTCCTATCCTTCCCTTTGCATAACCGACTCCCGAACTCATATCTGGTTTTCGAAGACTGTTTTCTTAAATAAGATTGGTTTTTCCAAGGTTTTCCAATTTAAATAAATCTGGTGGCGACTCCAATTTTCAAACGATTATTTTTCGCCGTCCCGTCGTGATCCCGGTTGTGACAGAAGTGAAGTAAGAATTTCTAGTACACAATTTTAAAACTTTAATTTACACTTCAAACTCTTTCTTTCATTCCCTTCCCTTCCAAGATCTAAATTCACAAAAATTAAATACCCTAAAAGAATAAGGATTTCCTAATTCAAGTCCTAATTTGGATGTAATACAACAAAAATATCTCATTTAGGCATTTAAGTTTTCTAAAACTCAAGTAATAGTACACAAAATCTTTAAATGTGATAACAAGAAGGGCTAAAAAGGACATTCACTACAACATTTTTGGTCAAAGGCAACGCTTAAAAAACGTTGCCTTAACATACAAAAAGTGTTGCCATTGATCAAAGGCGACACTTTTCTATCAAAGACAACGTTTTTCCGGGGGTTGCCTATACGAGCGTTACCTTTTCTTTAAAAGTGTTGCCTTTACTGTAAAAAGCGTTATGTTTTATCAGATTTGAGATAACATGTTATAACCGTTGCCTTTTCTCTATTATACGCAACTTTTGATAAGCGTTGCCTTTGTTCTTATTATATGCAACTCTCTATAAGCGTTGCCTGTCTGTAGTTATAGGCACATTGCCAATTCTGTTAATAAAAACAACACTTTTAACATCTTTCAACCTGTACTCTTTAAAGTTTATCATTCCAAGACCCCTAACAATGATCACTACTATTAGATCCTAAGCATTAAGCTCAATCTACAATAGAAACCCAAAAAAGTTTAAAAGTAGTGCATCATTACTAGTTAGTCTATTCATCAGCATGTTACCAGAAGTAGTGAAATCTGTGTACCGGGAAAAAATAAAAAAAGAAAACAATAGTGCCAAATGGAATGTTGGAGATAAAAATTCTTAACTACGAGCCCAGTAGATCTCAAAATCTCTAGGACCTCAAGTTGCTCATAAAGAAAAATATTACTATGGGTGAAATTCAACCTCGAGTAATAATAAAATATAAAGAATATTCCAGCGTAATGATTCCTGACAATGCTTATAATAGATCAAATCTATCAAATAGCTAAGCAAACACAGCATTAGCTACTCACTTCTCTAAATTTGCAAAATTAACGGGTATATCCTCAAAGCATGAGACAACAGGTATATCTTTAATCATCAATCTCCAAGAGGATATTTGATTCTTTAACTTTTTCATATTTAGCTGGATGTCCTGTGATTTAGATAGCTCAGACTCTACCCTTTCTCGGCAGCTCTTTTCCTCTAGCAACTTCTTCAAAAGCTCAATGTTCTCATGACTTGATCTTAGCTTTCTTGACTTCCTTACTTCAGTTTTCTAGAATGTCAATGTAAACAGGATACATTTTTTAGATTACTAAAGCTTATCTGGGATACTCTTAACATGTTAAAAGGGGAAAAAAAAAGGTAATAACAAGGTATTCCCCATTTAAATTAAAAGGTTCATAAATTAAATAAAAAAAGTGAAAAGCTCCATGAACAAGATAAAAGGATATCCCAAACAAAATGAAGGAGAAAAAAAAGTATAATACAAGGAATCATAATATTGCATCCTTCTAAAGCATACAAGTAATTAACATTGTACATTGCTCAGTAGCTCTCCTACAATGATGTCATAGTTTCCAGGCTTATACTTAGATATTAACAATATCCTTTGAAATTTTTAGCTGGACGTCACTGTCAGCTTTATTGGAACATATGTTTGCATGATTATGTGTTCCTTTATTCTATTGTGGCTCCTTGGCCATTGTATTTTTTTTAATATAATAATTTGTACACCAAAGAGAAATTAATACAATATTTATATCATGTGATTTAATTGGATTGGCAATTGCTTCCAACCCCTCATCAAATCTTTGCGCCAATTGCTTGTTGCGGAGAATTTAAGCCAATTTCATTTAATCACTACCACATCAACTAAATTTTAGTTGTTAACTTGTAACTTTGTTTTTCTTCGGTTCAAGACTTCGGTGATTTCGAAGTTAAAAATTTTAACACTACAACTGATGCAATGTTCACCTATGGAGACTAAAAAAACTCAAGGCTGAACTAGCTGCTTTGGCTAGGCAGGTGGAAGTGTCAAACATGGAACTACAAACCCTTAGCAAGTTGTGAAGGAAACAAAATAGGGCATGAGCTCACAAAGGAAATCATTATCTTGAAAAATGGAAGAGATGCACTCGAGTTAGATGTGACAATCTCAGGTCTTTCCATAAGCAAATGGATGAGGCCAAATTTAGAAGTAGGTCACAGTTGGAAAGTGGAGATCTTCATGCTTTGGTGTGAACTTCCTATTGCAGTTAAAGAAGATGCAAGAATCAAATGTTGAACTAGTTCTTGCTGTGCAGGACCTGGAAGAAATGTTGAAGCAGAAAAATAGGGGAACATGTGACCATCTCAATAAATATGAACAGGGTAAAAACTCCCAAGAGTTAGTGATCAACCTCTCTAGATGTGAAATAGATAATGATGTTGAACAGAAAGAATTAGAGCAGCTTGCTAAGGGAAACAACAATGCCAAGTATACACAATTACTTGAGAAAAAGATAATAGACCTCTATGGTGAAAAAGAGATGTATAGGAGAGACAAAGATGAGTTGGAGATGCAGATGGAGCAGCTTGCACTGGACTATAAGATATTGAAACAAGAAAAAGATAGCACTGCATATAAGCTGGAGCAAAGCCAACTTCAGGAGCAATTAAAAATGCAGTATGAATGTACATTTCCTACTCCTGCTAAAAATGACATGGAAATCCATATTGAGAATCTAGAAAATCAAATCAAGGAACAATCAGAAGATTTCTCAAATTCTCTAGCTACAGTTAAGGAACTCGAAACCCATATCAGAAGGTTAGAAGAGGACATGAGAAACAAAAATAAGGATTTGAAGTTGATGTAGAAGCAGTGACGCGTGACAAAGTTAAGCTGAGGACCTGTTTGGTTGCTACTGCTAGACTGCCATGCTAACAAATCTAGACTAGTTTTCTATGAAAGAATTTTTTCACTAATGCATAAAACAAATATATTATTGCGAAACATCAAATATTGAGCACATTTTAAAAGCAAAGGAAGCATACCTTCATATATTAAACATATGGAGATTATTCTGACATACCAAGGTGAATATAGTGTGGCTTCTACTGCTAACTATATTGAAATTATTCGAACCCACATATCTATGCTCTGCATTATTTCAGAACCTAGACATTAAAAATGCATAAATTGGAAGAAACAAGCATCTAACAGTAACCAAATATAATGATAGAACCCTAAACAACTCTTACAACCTACAAGTAAGCAAGAACCTTGAGGGCAAAAGATGGTCATGGAAGCAAAGAAACTGTAAAGGAAATTTTAGACATAGAATGTTTCCAACGATTTAAAATGAGAGTAAAAGGAAGACAACCATCAAAAAGGGTTTTATACCTTCTCCCATAGCAGTCAATGAAAAGGCATGACCAGGGTATATCACAGCTTCCTCTTTGATTCCTTCAACATAAGTCCCCTGTCACCATTACAGTAAAAGATGAAAATCTATGAGATCTGAAAAGATGAAGGCTGAGGGAGGCCAAATGGGAGGCTTACCGTTGCTGGGTTTTCGTTGTGATGAAGGGAGTACCATCGGCCACTGCTTCCGCATTTTGGAAAGAACCACCGCGTAATGAAGAGCTCTCCTTCAAAGTGCGAACGGACTACTTCGAAGAACGAACCACCGAAGGAACCACCGCACGTGATGAAAAGCTCTCCTTCCGTATTGAAATGCACCGTGTGAGTTTCCTTCGGTGCTGAATCACGATTGAGGGCCTTCTACGTGTTTGCATAGCCAGAGACACACCACGAATGGACTATTTCGACGAACGAATGCGAAAAAGGGAGTTGAATCGCTTTGATTCCTTCAGTGTGTGTAGAAGAAGGGCGAGCTATACTTTAGTTGGTTTGATAGAGCTTTAGAGATTGAGGGTTTCTTTAATTTGGGTCAGGATAGGGATTGAGAGTTAGTTAGTGAAAATAAGGGAAAAAAATGGGGAGAATAGTGAAATATGTTAGAGAGTTTAAAAAGAAAATAAAAATGGATTCCTTTTTGTAACTTACTCACATTTTCAATGGAAAAGCAAAAATTTTAGGCAACCTTTTAGAAGCATTGCTAATTGGATTTTGAAAGGTAATGTTTGAAAAACAAGAGCAATAAGCAAATAAGCGTTGGCTTTATTAGATAATATGGCAACACTTTAAAAGCGATTTCTTTTTAGGTTAAAGCAACGCTTTGTAAGTGTTGCCTTAAAAAAGTGTTGCTGTAGGCCAACCCAAACGCTGCTTCTATAAAAATGTTGCCTTTGACCCCCCCCAAAGGCAACACTTTTTAAGCGTTGGCTTAAAAAAGTGTTGCCTTAGATGAAAAATGTTGTAGTGATTTTTCTAATCATAGTCGTAAAAAATGTTTATTCTCGTTCATCTTTTCTAAGTTTTATAATTTTGGACGGCCCCTCAATAATTGATTCCTGTATCCATCCATAATAATAAAGTATATATATGTCATGTATCATTTTTTTGTCACTTAAGTTAATAAATTAACATGTAGAGGGGAGGTCAATATAATTTTATAAAACAAAAGGGTAACGAATATAGATACTAAACCTTAGGGGAATTAGTATAATTTACTCAAAAATTTAAAAGCATTTCAATGTCAACGCAAAAAGACATGAATTGTTCTTTCAAACGGCGAAGATTCCAACCAGGTAGCTACGCCAATGCTTTGTTAAAAACGTATGCACCGTCAGATTAGAAGCTACTTACCGAATATGGCAGAAGTGAGGAACAAACAAGTGATTCTCAGGGACTACGTCAATGGTTTTCCTAAAGAATCTGACATGAACGTTGTTGAAGGTACGATGAAATTGGAGGTTCCAGAGGGTTCCGATGAGGTGCTGCTCAAGAATCTCTACTTGTCATGTGATCCATACATGCGAATCCTTATGAGCAAGACGGAAAGCCCTGAGGGATTTAGTTCCTTCACACCTGGCTTCGTAAGTCGCCTAGCTAAGTTAAATGTTTAAATCATTCACAAACTCAAAACTCCCTCGTATAAAAACTCGTCTCTCTATGTGCATAACATTCTTACAACATAGGTGAAAATACAAAGAAGATAGTGGACCCAAGAAAATAATAAATCGAAATGGATCCACCTTCTTTGTTTTTTAATATTGGAAAATTGTTGTACGGTGATATTTTGCACATATCATTACTCTATGTTTGTTTTGGCATGGAATATTGGAAAGTATAAATCAGGAAACAATTTGTTAGGATCTGTCGTGTAATTTGATTTTCTTTTTAAAATATTCCATAGCATCTATACAAAGAGCTGCTGCTGAATGCTGATCCCGTATTCAAGAAAATATTATCTAGTGAAATCCATTTACATTTGTATTTCTAAATTTTTCAACTCTTCATGTTTAATTTGGACTCTAAGCCATGTTTTTGAACATGGAAAAGGGCCAAAACATATTTTGAAATGTGCAAACTAAATTTTAATTCATTTCAACATATTTGACAAAATTAGGCCGAGTTTTATTTTAATTTGACTTTATTCCAGGCGAAAAGAAGAAAGGTTTGTTTTCTTGCGGAATCAAATGCTTACCGGCAAACTTGAAACTACACACACACATTTAGTAGTTCCTTTACTCATCCTTTGAGTTAGTTGGAACTTTAGTAACTTTATATGATTGTGGCACTAACTGGAGAAGATATGCTGCGCTATTCACAGGCATACTATTTAAAAAAGTGAAAGTGTAAGGATATTTTTGGTTTCTAGCTTTTCTCTCGAGGAAGAAGTTCATAAATAGAAAAGCAATGTTTAAGGGCTAAAGTTGACATCAATCAACCAATGAGCAATATTGAAAATGCATTTTTCAAATGATGTATTTAACTGTTGTGTAATTGCAGCCAATAACAGGTTATGGTGTGGCCAAAGTGCTCGAATCAGGACACTTAAATTATAAAAAAGGTGATTTAGTATGGGGGCTTACTAGATGGGAAGAGTATAGCCTGGTGCCATCAGCTCAAGTACTTTTCAAAATTGAGCATACCGATGTCCCACTTTCTTACTACGCTGGAATTCTTGGTATGTATTCAATAATTTCATGTTAAATTTGAGTAAATAATAGTGCACTTGTTACCAACATGATCAGCCAATCTCAACTTAAGGAGTTTTTATGAAATTAGATGTGTCCTCTGTTTGTCTAATAGTATAAATTTAATAATGGCCTAAAATCTATTGTCACAAAAGAAGCCTCTTGTGTATAGGAGATGGTTGTCTGGCTGGCTTTTGTTCCTATATTCCTGTATCCTTTTTCTTTCTTAATTCAGTGGTAAGTATATATACCCAAACGTAGTTGGTTGTACTTGTACTGGAAGTGGATTGTGACGCAAGCGAATTTTTATCTGGTAATCAAATCTTGAAGTTGCTATTTTAGAGTGTCCGAGTCAAAATCGGGTGAGCAATTAATACTGAAAAAAAAATTGTAGTGTCATTTGACTTGAATTGAACTTAATTATTTGGATGACTAACTTCTCTTTGGAGAACGATGATTCCAGCTACAATTATTTTGAACTTGTTGTTAACTGCTTTTGTATATCTGTTAAGTGTTATGTCTATAACTTTGTGATTAACTCCTTTTAATTTGCATTATACCATTTTTTTGAAAATTTTTTGTCTTTCCTGACTGCAAGTGATTGTTTTGGAGAGCACAAATTAACTCTAAAAAATATTTCATAAACATGCTGCATCTATGGCTTTTAAGAGTACGGAGCGAAATCACTTCAAGTTTTTTATTTATCAAACAAAAAAAAGTGACTTTATTTTTATAAATAAGAATACCTCTCCGGAGAGTATTATCAAACCATGCCCGAATGTGTGCAAGTATTGATCACTCAAGCAAGCTTATGCTTGTTAGCTGCATAGTTTTGTCTCGAGACCAATGGGATATTCTATCTCTTCTCTGAATGTAAAGGCATGCCTGGAATGACGGCTTATGTCGGTTTCTATGAAGTAGGGTTACCTAAGAAGGGAGAGTATGTTTTTGTTTCAGCTGCATCTGGTGCAGTTGGTCAACTTATTGGCCAATTTGCTAAATTGGCTGGTTGTTATGTTGTCGGAAGTGCTGGAAGTAAAGAGATGGTATTATTCTTCCACTAATTTTGTAGTTATATATGCCCGTAGAAATCAGCATCACTGATTCCTTATTTATTATGATGTTCAAAATACTACTTAACTTCTTTTTCTCTTTTTTTTTTCGTAGAGAAATACTAACCTTAGCTCAGTTAGTAACTTTTTATAAAACAATTTTTTTTTTACCAATCTATCAATTAAGTTATAATTCGCTATCATAAAGATATTTATATCAAATTTCATAAAAATTGAACATCAATAATAATATAATCATGAAATTTTTATTTTTGTTTATTTCAAGCAGATATATCATGTTGGTTTTGATATACATGAAAACTAGGTCAAACAATTTTAGGTTAATCTAAACTTTTATAGATATGATCTACATAATGTGGACTTTTAATATAATGGTGTGTTTTGTTAAAACTTAATTAAAAAAAATTATTTAATATTATAACTCTTACTTAAAATTATACTAGTATAATTTGATCATAACCGCTAGAAAAATATTTGGAACCTTTCCCATGCTATATGGGGAAGAAATGGTATTATGTATTTTGTTTTGGTACATATAATATTTCTAACAAAAGAAACTTATAAAAAAGAAAAAGTAACATACACCTACCTTTACTAGTTTTTTTTTCCCTTCATAAAATAATATTCTCTTTGTTATGAGTTGACAAATAAAAAAAGACTTGGTCTTTCTTTCACTTGAATTTATGACTTCAACAATCAATTAGGTGGATTTGTTGAAAAATAAATTTGGATTTAATGAAGCTTTCAACTCCAAGGAAGAACCAGATCTCAAAGAAGCTTTGAAAAGGTAAGTAAACAAACAGTTCAGTAATAGAGAAATTAAATTCTGATAGCCATAAAAAAAATGAATTATTATGCTTGATACGAACTACTAGCAACTATAAATATCTTTCTATTTATATATCAGGTACTTTCCAAATGGCATTGATATTTATGTTAGAAATGTTGGAGGGAAGACACTCGATGCAGTACTCCCAAATATGAGAGTCAATGGCCGGATACCCATTTGTGGAATGGTCTCTCAGTGTAGTCTTTCTCAACCTGAAGGCATAAAAAGTTTGGCACCTCTCATATATAAGCGAGTTCGTATGCAAGGATTTAGTGTTAGATATTTCTATCATTTATATCCCAAATTCTTGGGATTCATCTTGCCTCATAGTAGAGAAGGGAAGATTGTGTGTATGGAAGACTTGGTTAAGCGGCTTGAGAATGGTCCTGCAGCCTTGGTTTGCCATTTCAGTGCTCGCAATGTTAGAAAGCAAGTACTTGCTGTTGCTCATGAATGAAAAAAAAAAAAAAAATCTTTTTCAATGCATTGTTTCCTTTTTTTTTTTTTTTGAAATTACACTCACGTCCTATAAAATAGGTCAGATAATTAGAAATGAATCAGATTCAATTTTAACAAATCTCAAATAAGGTGAATGTAATTTACCTTTTTTATATGAATATAACTCCTCTAAAGTGAGAGGAGGTCAATAAAGTGAGAATGTGAGGGATATTGCCCTTAAATCATCTTATGGAGTCCATACAAAATTGTAATTATTGATCTAATGGTGATAAAGCTCCCATTTTTTCACTTTACCTATTTTCTCACTTTAAAAGAGCTCAATTATTTTTATTTATATAAGTTTTAGTTTTGATTTTGTTTCAATAATTTGCCTTTTTTTATATGGATATGATTCTTCTAAAGTGCGGGGTCGGTAAAGTGAGAAAGTGAAGGGTTAATCACCTTTAAATCATTTTGATGGAGTCCATATACAATGGAAATTATGGATCTAATAGTGAAAAAACTCTCATTTTCTCACTTTACTAATTTTCTCACTTTAGAGGAGCTCAATCATGGGATGATTTTATTTATGCCTATCCTAATGCAATATCTACTCTATTTTTTGTGATAAATAAGCTTAAATTTTTTTGTCACTCTACTGTTCACTTCTTAAAGTTTTTTTTAAAATTAATTATACAAAATATAATTAAAATAAAATACTTAAGATGGAGAAAAATATGTTAGTTTTCTTAAAAAAAAAAATTTGATTCACTAACACGCATGTTGTAAATAAGCCTAATTAAATTTTATTCACTTTTTTCAAAAATAATATATTTTATGTATATCTTTTGTACTTTATTTTCGTTATATTTTATCTAAATTTTTAAATTTTATAAATTATAATATTATAGTTTAAAATTGATATTTTATGAGTTAATGCTCATTTTAGTCTCTGACTTTTCACTTATAAATCATTTTAATCCCTGAATTTTAAAATGAGTTAAATTAGTCCTTGATATTACAAAATATAAGTCAATTTAGTCCCTTATTCCATTTTTATCTAACATTTTAGCAATCAAATGATAAGATGTAATATTAAGCAATATGTTATCATACTATATATCATTTGAAGTAGAATGAAATTTAAAATAACTTATATTTTGGTATCTAAAATTGTATAAAATAAGTCATTTTATGACTTAGAATGAATATTTAAATGACTCATCTTATATAATTTTAGACACTAAAATGAGTCATTTTAAATTTTATTCTACTTCAGATGATATATATATATATATATATATATATATATATATAGTATGTCAAGGTATCACTTAAGGTTACCTTCATCACTTAATTGATTGAATATTAAATAAAAGTGAGTTAAGAGACTAACATGACTCACATTTTGTAATATCGGGGACTAATTTAACTCATTTTAAAAGTCAGAGATTAAAATGACTCACGAATATAAAGTAAGGGACTAAAATGAACATTAACTCATATTTTATAGAGATAATCATTTAAAATATATTTAAATAAGCCAATAACTCCCAACTTAGATAAGAGAACTTTGAAGGGAGCTGCAGACAAGGCTTTGGTAAGTATGTCTGCCAACTTTGGGACGATTTCACATGAATAAGTCTAACTAAACTAGATTGAACATGTTCCCTAATAAAGTGGCAGACGATGTCAATGTGTTTAGTATGCTCATGAAAGGTAGGATTGCTTGCAACATGCATAGCAACTTGGCTGTCACAGAGGAGCTTGACTGATGGTACTTGCAATTGGAAATCTTGCAACAGTTTCACAATTCACAGTATCTCACTTGTGGCATTAGCTACGGCTCTGTATTCTGCATCAGCTGAAGAACAAGAAATGATTGACTGTTTAACTTCTTAGATTTCCAAGACATAAGAGAGTCACAAAAATACATGCAATAACCAGAAGTTGATTTCCTGGTATCATGACAACTTCCCCAATTAGTGTTAGTGAAGGCTGAAAGGAGAACATTCTGATGGAAAGAAAAATCCAAGGCCAGGAGTTGATATGATGATATGAATAGTAGGTTTGCAAACTTGCAAAAGCTGTTTATGGATTAAAACAAGCCAAGTCTTAAGATAGTGGTTTGCTAAATTCTCTGCTTCACAAAAAAAATATGCTAATTTAATTTTGTGATCAATTTTTATTTAATGTACATAAATGTAATATGTCTTCTATAAAATATTATGATTTTTTTTTTTTAGTTCCTTTAAATACCACAATCTTTTTCATTTGGATCATCTCTATTTATCTTCTAATCCATGTCAACATGCGCATAAGTTAAATAGATATTAACACTTAATGGGACAAAAAACTAATAGAATATTAATGAAGGGAGAAAACAATTTTAAAAAAATTGATGGGCTAAAGCAAAAAATTAAAACAAGAGGAGTTAAATTTTTTTTAAAAAAACTTGTTATAAAATAAGAGCAATAGAGAGCAAAAAATGATAAAGAAGAAGATGTAATTCTCAATTATGATCTCAATTATGATCATAATTCTCAATTATGATCTCAATTATAGCCAAAGGGTGCAAGGCATAATATGATATCAAATTATTATAGAATCTATTAAAGATATGGACATCCATAATAAAATATTTTATAACATTCTCCCTTAGATGTCCATTAGGAATATGTCTCATTAAAACTTTACTAAAAAGAAAAATCCAGCGGGAAGAAATTTTAGTAAAGGAAAAAGAGTACAATATAATATCTTATTGTGAGAACTTAGAACTATCTCATTAAAAACATTTTCAAGAAAAAATCCAGTGGGATAAAAACCTTGATCAAGGAAAAAAGAGTGCAATATTTCTCTATCTATTTGAAGTATCACTTGGAATATCATAATCAATGCATTCTGATTTTTTACACAACTTTGATAAAGAAGAAATAGGTAGCAATTTGATTACCTAAACAAATTGGACATTAGTTCCTCTCTTTAGTTGAATTATCTAAGCCATATTGTCCTCATGTAAAATTGTGCAAGTTTCTTTTAAGACAATCCACATGATATTTTGAATATGTTGATCCATTGCCCTTAGCCAAAAAGATTTACAAGATCCGTGTATTGCACTAATTTCTCCTTGATTTGAAGAAGTAACAGATATAGAGTCTATCTTGTGTATCTTCAAGATATAATCATGTGTCCATATATAAAAGAAACCTGTTTGAATCTGCCTTTTATGCATATTTAATAAATATCTTGCATGCTAATACACTTAACAAAAAAATACATGTGATTTATCCATATAAAACTTCATAAGAGTTTTTCCTTGTGTAAAATGATTGATGAATAAACATTTTGCTTGTTAACAGATCGGGGCAAAACTTTATCCTTTTTAGATTTTTCATCCCAGGCCAAACTCTATCTTTAGAACTTATATTGCTATGGGAACTTCTTCAAGAGTTCAACTAATCAATTTAAGCATGCAACTATAATGAATATAGTTGTAAACTTCTTCATAAACACAATATAAAATAGTATAATGGATCAAATAAGGAACATGATATATCCATCATAGAACAAGACCAAAACATATATAATATGCATTCAAGAATATAGAAATATATAACATGCCATGGATAAACCATAATTTATAACCTTATTTTCCAATATAGATACTTATTTGTATACCATGTGGTTTACACTTTCCAAGTGTCCGAACAACAGGTCCAAAGACTTCACATTTTACAAGTGAGTCAAGTTCAGCCTACAAGGCTTTTAATTTTCCATTTTGACCAATCATTTATATGTTGATATTTGCCAACGATTTCTGGTTCAAGATCCTCATTTTCATACATAATATGTATCACTACATTATTTGCAAATATATTGTCGATAATAATTACTTGTCGAGACATAGTCTATTGAGATCTCATCATTTTCACTAACTATTTTTAGGTACCTGAACAATTTCTGGCATTTCAATTACATCAAAATTTTGGAATACAACAAATGATGTCTCTATCCTTTTCAATAGGAAGAGTATTATTTGTCTTCATAACATCATTTGGCTCTTTAGCCTCTCTTCTTTTTCAAGGATTTTCAGTTTTGGAACCAACTGGTCTACTAAGCTTTTGGTGTGTAAGTTTTGAATTGATCAATTGTCCAATAGGGATATCAATTCGTATTAGAATATTTTCAGTTGGTATATAGGAATTTGATATCATTTTGTATCATAAAATAATGCATCTAACAAGTCATTTGCTCTCAAAAGGATATATAACCGTTTGAATTTCTACTTTATATTGCTCTGTATAAGGATCTAAATTGGATAATATTGATGCATTCCAATTTCTTTTCCTGTTGCCTATTCCCTCACCTTAATGTTGGAAACATTATCTGGCAATATATAAATTAAGACTTAAAACATCTCCCATTTTGTATTTCAACACATTTGACGGTAAAGGGAAAATCATATTCAATATATATCCCCAATTTTCTTTAGGGTTCCATTTGGAGAGATAAGATAGACAATTAGAACATATATTGCACCTCATATTAGTATAATAGAACAAAGAAAGTGCAAGCAAAATTTTCTAATGCAACTTCATTATCTGAAACATAAGTTGTGATATGGAGGTATTCACTCCTTCACTCACTCCCATAATATAATATCAATTCTAGTGAATATCTTTGAGACTTACTAAGTCTCTTTATTACTTACAAAGCTAGTAAGGTTGATCAAATAAACCGGTTTGAATAAAAACTGGACTATATCTAAACCAAATCAAATTGAAAAAACTAGGGTCTGTTTGGTTTGAGTTTTCAGTTTTCAGTTTTCTAGTTTTTTAGAATTTGTGAAGAAAAAATTGAAAATTCTGAAAACTGGAATTTGTAATTTTCAAAATTTTTAGTTTTTCCTTCACAAATTTTGAAAAACTAGAAAACTGAAAATTGAAACTTTAAACCAAACATACCCCTACTTTTTCAAAAGGAGTTTTGAACTTAAACTATTTTTTTAATTTAATTTGTTCATCTAACCACCCCCAAAAACTAAATTGGTTCCCAGCTAAAACCAAACCAAACCCTTTCCAGTTTTCCAAAATCACCAGTGACACACCACGAGACACAAGCATGACCATGGATAGTTGACATGTGGTGCCTAATATGATGACCGATGACGACAGAGTGAGGATTCATGGTGGCAGTGCAGTGAACTAATGGAGAAGAGAATAGTCACACCGTTCATGAACTAAGACACATCTATAATGATGGCGACCTCTTAGAAGATCGGCAGCAGTGGCATTGGTGGAACATATTATGTAACACTCAAAAAATTATTTAAAAATTAATTTAGGGCCTATTTGGAAACAATTTTACAAAACAATTTTTGGTTTTAAAAAATCAAAGACTAGAAAAACCTGAGCGGGAAGTTGTTTTCTGTATGCTAGTTTTAAAAACTTAATTAAAAACACATAATTAGTTTTTAAAACAAAAAAGTACAAATAGTTTTTGGATGTTTTCAAAAATAGTTTCATAGATCTTTACTGCAAAAAAGTAAAACAGTGAATTTTATAGACACTAAACTTATTACAGAAAGTAATGAACTTTACAGATTAGGAGAAATTTTTGCAGCATTTCAGACTTGTATGAAAAACCAGATCATTATCTTTGAAAGCCCAACATCTCAATTTATATATAGTCTTCATTTTTAATCGTTGAACTTGATCATTTGTCCAAGTGACACATGTCAATCATCTATCTGTGTCTTGAAAAGCAGTCTAGAGGAGTAGCTTGTTATTTTGTCAAAGTTGTTCTAAAAGCCGTTGTGAGATAGAGCTTTCTGATCTACCTTCATAAACTACTTTTTACTTTTTGAACGAGATTTATGAACCTTTTTCTTCTAAAAGCTGAAGTGGTTGACCAAGTAGGCAGAAGAGATGATGTAGTAGTATTTAACTAGTTTTGACTTTCAAATTTGAATTTTGAATTTCCTTCTTTTTCCTATAGAGTGCACCGTTTCACTGTAGAATAAGCTTTCTGAAGTGCGGTATCAATTCAATGATGTATTCTTGATCTTCAGGTCTTCAATCAAGGCTTGAAAATGTTGACATGATTACGATCATGATGATTGAAGGTCGTAGAACACATATGCTTCAGAGTTGTCTTGAAATCTTTCTTTTAGATATTCTTTCTGAAGTCACGTCCTACTTTCTGAAGATCCATGCCTTGGTTTCTTATGTACGATAGATTTCTTCAATCTATTAGCCACTCTTACATTTATTTTAAGTAATAATATTCACTTCCATTAAGTCTTTATCTCTTTTCATAAGATACAATCATATTTGCACACATAGAGTGAAATTATTTATGCTTCAAGAACTTATTATGTATACAGAGTGCCCTGTTTGCTATATCTAGAAACTCATGAAAAACTATTGGTTATTCTTCAAAATATATTCTTAAGATTTGTTATGTCATCACTCAAAATATGTATCTTCGGTGCTTCTGAACGGTTTCGGAGCTAATAGATGTCAAACTAGCTCTGAAGCAAAGATGTTCTACAGCCTTCAATTATCATCATCACAATCAAATTGATCATACACATGCTCTAATTGAAGACTGGAAGATCAATTTTTCACCAAGGAACTAATACTGCACTTCAGAAAGTTCACTCCACAATGAAACAGTGTGCTCTGTAGGAAAATGAGGGAAATTTGAAATTTAAATTTAAAGTCAAACCCAGTTACAGACTGGCGTGTTAGTAGGAGAACTGATCAAGGGCAACAGCCATAACTGAAGACCATCTATATACAGAGATGATGTTCTTTCAAAAGATAGATCTTGACGTTGCACATGTGCCGAAACTCCGAGAAAAGGTCTCCTCATTTCTTGTAAAGTTCATTATGTGTTGTAACCAATTTCCTTATTTGCAAAAATATTTTTTCTACGTTATTAATAGATATATACGTTCTTCCTAAGAACAAATGTTAAAAATAAGTCATTCAAGTTTTTCCTAGGTCATTTATTGTATACTTTATGAAAACTTAAGTGTAAGTTAGTTTGATATGCAAACCCAAAGACAAACCTTGTATCCTTGATCCAGTAGTAATCGGTGTAAGTTAGCTTGGAGAGGCTAGTCAAAAACTACTTATAATGTGATAGTAGAAGTGCTCCACTAGTCACGGTTTAGCTTGGAGAGGCTGTTTAAAGACTACTCAGGTTGTGATAGTAGAGTATACTTGCTATTCAAGGGTTCTACTGGTGAAAAACTACTTGGTTTGTGACAGTAGGGGTTGTCTACTGGTCATAGGTAAAAGCTTGGGAAAGCTACTACAAAGACTATTCATTTCTCTCTTTCTCGGGTTGAGAAAGATTAATGTAACTCAATGGGGGTTGAGAACTGAAGGTAGGCAGGTTAGCTAAACTAGTATAAAAATATCTGTATAGTATCTTCTTCTTTCCTATCTCTTTTACATTCACTGTTCTGTGATTATTATTTAATATTTGCTTAAAGTCTATATTATTTACTCATCTGTTGCTAACGCTATAGTTCAAAAAGTTACCTTCCGACGTACCTAACATTATTTCCATGGCACTTCAAGCTCAACGCCTGATAATATTTTATTTAAGTTTTCAAAAGCAAAACAAGAAAAGATAAGCGAAGCACGATTCAACCTCCCTTTTCATGCTCCTTTCTACCTACACAAACTTTTTTAGAATAATCATCTATCAAAGTACGAAAATAGCAAGATCCACCTAAGGAGTTAACAAGGGCTGGATCCCAAACATCCAAGTGGACTACTCTAATATCTCCTTGCTGTTGTGTTTGCTAGAATTGAACTTCCCCCGTTTCTGCTTTCCAAATACACAATTTTCACAAAAACCAAGTTTGCAACTCTTCAGCCCTTTCAGTAGGCCTCTACCATCAAGCATGGTCATTCCTTTCTCACTCATATGACTAAGCTGCATGTGCCACAATCATGTAGCATCATCATTTCTTTTAGAGGATAGAACAATAGTAGTTCCATCGACTATGCTTCCCAGTAATTGATAGATCCTGTGCTGCAGCTTTCCTTTTAGTACCATCATTGAGGCTTTGATCACCTTCAAGAAATCACCTTCTCCAGTGAACTTGTACCCTTGATTATCTAAAGCACTCAATGAGATCAGGTTTCTACCCAATTTTGGAATATGTCATGCTTGAAACGTCCTTTTAGCACTATCATTCAAATTTACTTGTACATCTCCTTCACCTACAATCAAAATTATTCTATCATCTCTCAATCTAGTTTTTTCCTCTCGCCTTTTATAGGATGAGAAAATTTTTTGATTAGATGTCATGTGAAAGGATGCGCCAGAATCCAGGATCCACTCATTTCCCGTGTCACCTATGAAAACTGTCAAGGTTGAACCAGCATCAGCATCACTATCATAAGAACTTTCAATTGTTATGTTGGCAGAACCTAATTTTTCCTTTCTCTCTAGACAATTTCTGCTGATAAGTTCTATCTAATGACAGTGAAAGCACTTTACAGACTTGCGATTTTTGGACTTTGATCTTCTCTTGCTTTGGTTTCCCGATCCTCTTTCTTGACTACGACCTCTCGTCATGAATAACCCATCCGCTGAACCTTTGGCATTGGGTTTGGATATTAACTCTAATGTTCCTTTATCATCAATAATTTTTTGACATTTTTAATGGAGATATAGGACTTACCATAAAGTATGGTATCACAAAAGTTATCATAAAACGGAGGTAGTAAAATTAACAAGATCATGGCTTGATCAACATCTTCAACTTTAATTCTGGCTGCTCCAAATCGGAGATCATTCGATTGAAGTCGTCTATATGCTCTTGCATTGATTTTCCCGTTGAATATTTGAACGTGTACAGCCGCTTCCTCTGATAAAGGTTGTTGAACAAGGTCTTTAAGGAATATTTTTCTTCTAAAGCTTCTATAGTGAATCAGTGGTCTTTTCTTCCATGACCTCTCATAGAACATTGTCTACTAGACTCAACTGTATTCTACTCCGTGCTTTGATTGTCATCTCCTCCTTCTTGTCATTAGGTAATGACCCTAGCAATTTTTCTATGCCCTCCAATGCCATTGCAAGACCTTGCTGATCTAGCAATGCCTACAGTTTCAGCTTCTATAGTCTAAAGTTGTTGGACTCGTGAAATTTCTCCACTTCAAATTTAGATATTGACATCTTGGATCTAAAACCAAGTGGTTTTGATACCACTTGTTAAGGAATATCGGAGTTGGGTACATATTAAACACTTTATGAATGTGAGCGAAAATGAGTCTAGATTTATGGAGAGTAATGAATAAAATAAAGAACATGAAGTGAGACTCACTTGTCACTATTTATACTAACAAAAATAGATCAAAAGAACTGCACACCAAATTTTAGTATGGAAAATCCTTCTGTAATTTTGAGGAGAAATCATGGGTCAAACTTCAAAAAATTCCACTATGCGGGCATTTGGTTCGTGGAATGTTTCAACATTCCTGGGAATTTCAGGTCTGGAATAGAGGATTCCTATGTTTGGTTCATGGTTAGAAAAATCATTCCCTGGAATGTTTCATTCCCAGGAATGAATACAATCCACTTTTTATTGCCACCCTACACCATGGGAATGTTGGATTCCCATGGGAAGGGAAAAGACAAAAGTACCCCCGTTAACCCAACCAATCTATACCTGCCCCACTCATTCATCGATCTCTTATTTGACATCAATGTAACCCTAGCAGAGCCAGCTCTTCTTCGCGCAACCATCTCCACCATCTCTGTCGGCGACCACTCCAGTAGTGGCCACTGCGCATCACGCACCAGGTTCGCTCCTTGGCCTTTTCTCTTCCTCCATCTTTCGCTTCTTCCATTCATCTCTGTTTTCCATTTTCGACTTTGCTCACAAGCTTCAAAGACCTTCTCCGCCATGGAGGTGCTCAAGTTTGGCTTTGACAGAAGCTTTGAGAAAGCCTTCACGGCAACGGTGGAGCTTCCTTTTTGCAGAACAAGAAGCAGAGTCTCCAAGGAATTGTGTTTTGAGCATCGATTTTTTTTTTTGGCTTGTGTGTGTGTGTTTTCTTTTGGGTATTGCTTTGTGAAGGATTATTGTGTTAGTCACTGTGATTATATGTGTTTTTTTTTTTTTTTGAGATTTTTGCTTTGAGGTGTATGGTTGTTTGATTTTTATTTTGGATTATGGTGATGATCTGTTCTTATTTGCAAGCCATATTATACTGGAATGATTTCTTGTTTGTTCAGTTAGTTGATCTTATGCATATACCAATGAGGGATGTGCTTATATATATAGACCGAATGCTTTGTATTCATGTTGAACTTTCTATTATATCTAAGCCTGGCTTCATTTCAGGAAAGGAAAGAAAAAGGTCATATTGAGTGATTAATTAACGCATGTGAGATACAGGTGAATTCACGGGTCTTATGTGCGCAAAGTTTTGTTTACACCTATCAATCTATTAACATTTTCATGTTTACTGTGTACTATGTATATTTTGATAAAGACATCATAAGTGAGAGTCATGAAAGTCTGTTTTTGCTTTTGTGTGTGTATGTTTTCTTTTGGGTATTGTTTTGTGAAGGATTATTGTGTTAGTCACTTTGATTATATGTGTTTTTTTTTTTTTTGAGATTTTTGCTTTGAGGTGTATGGTTGTTTGATTTTTATTTTGGATTATGGTGATAATCTGTTCTCTTAACTGATTATGTAGGAAGGGTTGAAGGCATTGTTGGGTTGATTTGGTGAGCAAGAGCATTGTCAAGGATTTGAAAAAGGTAAAAATACTGATATATAGCTTCTGATTGCTGTCTCAGATGTTAAAAATACTAACCTTAATTTTTGTTTGGAAACTTGTTGGGATCTTCAGAGGAAGCATAGGTTAGCAGTAACTATGTTTTAGTCTCTTTTAGTTGATTTTAGTTCTATGCTGCCTTAGCAAAATTTTGAGTAGCATTTCCACTCGATACCATCTATATGGGAGTTTTATGGAGGGTGACATAAAAATCTTGCCATGCTTAATATTGGTTCTATTGGATGTTGGACTTGTAAGTCTTTGGATTGAGTTTGTTTATACCATCATTGCAAACTGGTTTTGATAATTAGCTTAGATTTTTCACTTAGATTTTTGCTTCAACTGAGGTTATTTGCTGCATTTTTCTGCATTTTAGAGTTAGTTAAAACAACCAGAAAATCAATTTCTCACTAACCTGGGGTTACTAATGTGTTGATTACTTCACAAAATCTTAGCATTCAAACAATTCGCACATCAAATAATAGTGGAACTCAATGTCAATGAAGGCCATACAGTACCCCAGATGGATATTAATAACAAATTTTAGAATCTCATGTACTGACTAAAACAATGTGTTTTCTCGTCTCTAGTTTCATTTGCATTACCATTTACTCTATTCTTGTTCTGTTTTCTTCTGTGTGTGCCTAGCCCTGGTAATCTATCTTACTTTTTACTCTTTCTGATGCACGGACAAACTCTAGCCTTGGAATTCTCTACTCTTTTTTTTTATTATTATTACTATTATTTTTTATTTTGAGAAAAAAAGATTTATGGTTAGCACTTTGTTCTCATCAGAAGGTTTTTTTGTTTTTTCCTTTGATGTGTAATGGTTTTTGAATGCTTGTGCTCAGACTCGTCTTTACTTGTTTGTCTTTTGCCTAGTTTTTATTGCACCTTGTTTCTATATATGGGCATAACCATTGGTTGTTGTTGGATTGCATACTCGCATATGATAAAATTTTCATAATTGGTTGTTGTTTATATTACATTTGAATTTTTTTTTTGGTCCTTGTTTTTCCCGGATTCTTACACTTTCTGAGTGCTTGGATTGAGTAGGAAAAAGGTTGGGCATGTTTGCTTTGCTGGAAATAATTTTCAGTTTTCAATTTCAGCTTTTGATTTCGCTTTTGTGAAGGAAAAGCGAAATCAATTTTTGTGAAGGAAAAACTGAAAAAACTGAAAACCACAAATTTCAATTTTCAGTTTTCAGTTTTCGTGAAGGAAAAACTGAAAAAACTAAAAACTAAAATTTGTGGTTTCCAGTTTTTCCTTCACAAAAATTGAAAGCGAAAACTGAAATCGAAAACTATTTCCAGCAAAGCAAACAGGCCCGTAGTTTTCTGGCAAAGGATATCCTGATTGATTGAATTTCTGAGATATTCTTTTCTTTCCTCTACTTTTTTTTCCTCCCTCATTTGATATGCTTGGTGGATAATTTAAATGGAGAAACAGATTGCTAAATAAATTTAAATGGATATTGCTAAATAAATGTGGTTACTTGCTTTAAGGTCGAGAAGGAGAGAGTTGATAAAAGAATGAAGCTAATGCCTACGTTAAGAGATGTTGATGGCTTGTCTATTGATGAACTCATGAAAGAATAAAGACTACCATTATTATTTCAAGGGACAGCAGCTTGACTGATGTGTTGGCATTCGTGAAGACGGTCATTAACAATTATTCTTAGATTTTAATTTTCTTATTTTAGGACAATCAAGTGCCTATATGTATGAATTGTTAGCTCTTATGTTGGATTTGAATTGGTACTTAGATTTGATATATCGTATTTATGGATTATTGTTAAGTATGAACTTATATTGTGACATTTACATCACTTGGTTTGTGCTACATATCATTTTTATAGACTTGTTGAGTTTAATGTGATTGAAAATGAATTATTTAGTTTAAATTAGTGGGGGTACGTACATTGGAAATTATACTTAATTATGAATTCAATGTGATTAGAAATTAATTGTTTGGTTTAAATTAATAGGGGTATTTTGGGAATTATACTTAATTATGAGTTTAATGTGATTAAAAACTAATTGTTTAGTTTAAATTGATAGGGATATTTTAGGAATTATACTTAATTATGGGTTTAATGTGATTAAAAATTGAATTTTTAGTTTAAATTTGCAGGGGTATTTTGGAGAAAATACACAATATTCCCGGGAGTATTTATTTCAACCAAACACAGAAATAGTTTATTCCTGGGTATGTTATGTAAGATTCCTGGAAATTTAATTCGCAAACCAAATATAGGAATAATTTATTCCTGGAAATAATATTCCTAGGAATAGGATTCCTGGGAATGTTAATCCTAGGAGTGTAAAATCACTCTGCGAACCACACGTCCTCTATATTTAAAAAAATAATTATAATATGGTGTATCTCCAGTAAAATTCTCTTCTACTACAATTTGTAATATTACAAAGGCCTAGAAAATATAATCAAAACATCAGTGTATATCCACACTACACTCTTAAAACTCTTTTTACATGCACTCTCTTCTTTTTCTTTCACTACAAGTAGCTTATTCTACTTTTCTTAAAGCTAAAACTGTTTTAGCTTGGAATGCCCTTCACAGATGCAACCTCACTCTATTTATAAAGGTTTAGGAGTTACTATGCATTATTGCAATTAATACACACTAACCCCACATGCATTTCGGTGCTCTCGGTGGAAGGAGGAAACTTCTCTTGCTCTCATTTTTTTTTTCCTTTGCGGCAAAAGCAAGCTACTATTTCTAACACAAGCATTTGAGCAAGACATCGAGGAAAACGTGCGACCTTACATTCTTCAACGGGAACAAAACGGGATAGTGACTATTTTGTAATCAATTGTCGTCCAAATTTTTCTTTTGTTTTCTGTATTTTTATTTTATTTATTTATTTTTGTGAGAACCAATGTCCAAATCGAGCATATACAAAAACAAAATCCTACATTGCTAGTAACGCATGCAATAACTAACTAACCCATTCACCATATCATTTTCCCATCTTCTCCGTTGGCATTCTCTCCGCATAAGCTCGTTGTGCCTCTGTTTCCGAAAGACATACACAAAACGCAAGATGGCCGAAGTGAGGAACAAGCAGGTGATTCTAAAGGACTATGTCACTGGTTACCCAAAGGAATCCGACATGGACATAGTCGAGGGTGCAATCACATTGAAGGTTCCAGAAGGTTCCAGTGATGTCCTTCTCAAGAATCTCTATTTGTCATGTGATCCATACATGCGATTCCTCATGAGCAATGCCAGTGCTAGTGGATCTCCTTCCGTCTCCCCTGGCTCTGTAAGTCATAAAATTTTATTCTTTTTTATTTTTTATTTTTATTTTTTTGGCTCGAAAGAGTTTTGTTTGCGTCCTGAAAATTTTGTTTGAAAATTGTGTTGCTTAGTTTAGATATGGGTGTGTTTGGTTGGATCAAAAATAGGGAAAATTTTTCATGCGCGAACCCTTAAAGATTATCCATAAAATTTTACTCTTATTTTTAGGGTCTAATCAAACCTACCGAGTTGTGATATTTGAATGTTAATCCACTACTGGGGAGCATAACCTATTAATGGTTGGGAATTTATCTTGATAAATGGGTAAATGATAAGTTATAATGTTATCACCTTGATTTTTCAGTCATATGCGCGTAAAATTTCCAGCCATATACAGACAAATTTTCACACATGACAAGCCAATAGGGCAATTTTCGGATTGGTGGAGTTGGGTGAAGCAGAGCGAAGCAGAGTGGTATTTTAATTTCATTCATTGTTTCAATTTGCCTAACTTGAATGGAATGGAGCTAAGATAGACGATGGACTCTACTCCATTCATTCTTCTCAACTTTCTTTCTCTCCAGCTTGGAAGTAATTATTCCACTCTGATCTATCCAGCTCCACTAATCTAAACATATCTTAGGATTGGTCTAATAATAAGGAGTTTGGATAGTATATATGAGATCTTAGGTTTAAACCTCATTATAATCAATATGATTTTCAAAGTTGGAAAAACAAAAAACTCACACATGACACCGCGTCAGTTCTTAAATTCGATTCCCCACACATTTACATGAATTTTCCACCATTAATATGTGTATTCCCCAATGGTCGATCGACATATATTCTGAGCATAAAGAAATAATATTTATCTAGTTTCTTGTTATCCTGTTAAGATTCTACTGTCACTCAATTGGTTTGTTAGGGGTGCATGTGGATGAACATTTGAAAAATTGCTGTAAAATTAATATTTATAAGTATCTTTTGAAAAGGTGTTTTTTTTTTCCTTAAATAACTTGTATTTTGCTTCTTAAAAATACAACAGTAGTTATTCTTAATTTTTTTTTAATAATCTTATGCAAATAATTTTCACAAATTTAAGAAAAAAATTCTTAAAAGTATATATATGTGTGTATGTATGTATTTTTTTTTTCATCGAATAAGCACAAACAAAGGCATTCTAGAATTTCAGTAATCGTAAATACATTTTACTGATATATTTACGTAGGTACTAATTGTTGACTACTTGTTGCAGCCATTGAGAGGATATGGTGTGTCTAAAGTCATTGAATCTGGAGATCCAGCTTACAAGAAAGGTGATTTGGTGTGGGGGATTACTAATTGGGAAGAGTACAGCTTGGTCCCTGCAGATCAAGTACATTTCAAAATTGAGCACAGTGATGTTCCACTTTCTTACTACACTGGAATTCTTGGTATGTTTTCAATTATTTCATTTCATTACCAATTCTTAGTGAAAATGATGCTCTTGATGTCAGAATGATCTATTAGCCTCAACTTATGAAGTTTTTAAAGCAATAAAAGGGTGTATTAAGTGTCTAGCATCATTAAGGTAACAGGTTAACTATCAAGGTCTGTTTGACTGGGGGATAAAAATGAGGATTAAAATGTTATGAATGAGATCTATGTGTAATTTTATAGAGTTTATCCCAAGATTTTTTGTTCTCATTTGTACTCGTTAACCAAACACATGATAAGAAAACTACTTCCTAGGAAATGGTTGTCTGGTTGTTTGTTTCCCCTCTTTGTTTTTTTTTTTTTGCTGTTCAATGAAGTCTATATGGCTGAAATTGTTCCTTTATGCAACACTGTATATGCCTAACCTGCATTATTTTGGAGGAGACAATATTTTATTCCCTTCATACTCATTTTGTAACCAATAGCTCACTACTTTTGTTTTTCAGACTGTCACATCCAAATCTCTGTAATACTTCTCAGACTATATTTGCCATATTGCATCTTTTTTTGTTGTATTCTTAGGGTATGCATTCTGCTTCTTGGGAATGAATGTTAGTTGTATAGATTTCCCTCATCTTATTCTGCCATTTCATCCATGTTTTTCTTCTTTGAACACAGGTATGCCAGGAATGACTGCTTATGCTGGTTTCTTTGAAGTAGGCACTCCCAAGAAAGGAGAGAGAGTTTTTGTTTCAGCTGCTTCTGGTGCAGTTGGTCAACTTGTAGGCCAGTTTGCTAAATTGACTGGTTGTTATGTTGTTGGAAGTGCTGGAAGTAAGGATAAGGTAATTTCTCTAATTATTTGTGTCATACGTGGAAGCATATATGATAAATCATTGGAAGCATATATGATAAATCATTGTCATCTCTTTCATATTTCTTGAGCTCTTCAAAGTACTACTAATTTCTAAGCTGTATTCAGTCACAACTAGATATCCATTGTCAATTGAAACTCAGACATTTGGCATACTTCTAGGTTTTTCCAGCATGGCAAGTGGAATAAAAACACATGAAGTTTAAAAGTCAAAAGCTACGATTTTGTGATGTGTTTTATACCTCATAAAAGCGTAATACTATGCGTTTCACTGCTCAAGTATGTTTGTAAATGTATCTACTATATTAAATTGTATATCCAACCGCCACCCTCTACCTTCATTCAAAAAGGGTGAGAACATGAAACTTACGAAGAGAATTGTGCCATAAACCAGTGGTAGTCCGTGTCTTAATCTCAAATTTTTAATGCATTGTGTTGTAAGGGAGTACAATTGCCAAGGAATGAAATCCACTCAATTCACGTTTTGTCACCAGCAAAAGTATTTGGCCCTCATTTCACTTGAATGTATGTTACCCACAACCAGGTGGATCTATTGAAGAATAAATTAGGATTTGATGAAGCTTTCAACTACAAAGAAGAGCCGGACCTTAATGCTACTTTGAAAAGGTCAGTATTTAAAGTTCTGTGATGCAGAAGTTTTAGTTTAAATTGTTAATGGATTTAATTTTGTTGCCCTACATCGCAAGCAAATATTCTCATGTGCATGATTTCTGAGTAGTGGGGTGAGAATTAAACTTATTTTGCTGATGTGTCAATGTGATTGTATAACAGTATAAAAAATTTTTATATTATCCGTACATAAAAATTAATCTCTTCTTTATTACCATAAAAAGTTAAGTTACTACACTTAATAACACCATACACAATAGTGACTAAGGTCCCGTTTGGATACAAAGGCTTGAGACTTTTTATAACTTCTAGATAGTCAAAAATTACACTGCTGGTGTTTGGATTAAATTGGTGTAAATGCTTATGACTTCTCAAAAAATTATTTTACTAGTTTCTTGGAAAGTTAAAATGGGGGACTTCTACTTTCTACTTTTGGTAAAATTTATTCTCTTTCTGTAACTTTATATATGCACTACCTGCACATGTTGCCATCTCACACCATTTCTTCACAAGTTTTTTTATTTATTATCTTTTATTCATTTTATCAATTTCTTTTTAACACTATGTGTTTATTATAAAGCATTTTTATTATAAAAGCGTAATACTGTGTGTTTCATGTGTATTTTGATATGGAAGTAAGGATAAGGTAATTTCTCTAGTTATTGGTGTCATACGTGGAAGCATAAATGATAAATCGGTGTCATCTTTTCCATATTCTTGTGCTCTTCCAAGTACTACTAATTTCTAAGCTGTATTCAGTCACGACTAGATCTCCATTGTCAATTGAAACTCAGACATTTGGCATACTTCTAGGTTTTTCCAGCATTGTAAGTGGAATGAAAATACATGAAGTTTAAAAAGTCAAAGGAGCTTGCCCTTCTTGTATGTGTCAAATATCAAAAGTTGCCATTATGCGATGTGTTTCATGCCTTATAAAAGCGTAATACTATGTGTTTATTATAAAGCATCTTTTACTTTATCAATTAGAGGCAAAAATGACATTTGGCATAAAGAATTTTGACTTTATTTTTAGTGGTGTTTCAATTTTGTCCCCAGCATTTTGATAATGTTTCTATATTGTCCTTTTTGTGAACACTGTAAATTTTACTAACAAATACGGGTGATTTGCCTTTAAAATATTTATTATTATATTAAGTGGATGCCTTATTATATAAATTGAAACTCTATTTTTGTCTAATCTTCCTTATCAAAATGAATTTGATCTTATTTATAGATAATTTTTAACTACAATAACTAAAGTTTAATGGATTAAGGATGAAAATAAAGTTTTTGTATATATAACATGATATCTGGATAAGATAAAAATGGTTATGTTTGTGTTAGATCAACAATTTTCATTAAAAAAAAAATGATGTTATTATCAAATAGCATAACATTGAGATATTATCAAAATATGAGGGACAAAATTGAAAATTAAAAAAATTATTTGGGACGAAATTGAAATATTACTAAAAGACGAAGGATGAAAATAAAGCTTTTACCTTTGAATTTTTTAATATATTTTATTATTTATGTCAAATGTCATTTTTGCATCTAATTGGTGGTTGTCCTTTAAATATAAAGTCAAAATTATTGTGGCAAAAAAAATAATACAATCACAATAGATTTATTTAAGGAAGTTTGTTTTATTCGATATAAATAAATAAATTATAAAATAAAATTAATTAATAGAAATTCAATTATTAAATGATTAACGTGATAATAATTTTAAAAAAGAATTATAAGTTAAATATTTTGACTATGTCAAGTCAAATAATCTTTTTTTAAAAATAAAAAGATTCAAATTTTTTTGAATAATCAACAAAAAGAAAATATGTTTCCTATAAATAAAATCTTTTTTAGAGTTACGCAACCAAATACTACAAACTCAAAATAAACATTTTTGTCGTTGAATAACCAAATACAAAATAACTTACTTAAAAGCTACTTCACATATAAGGCCTTTTACTAGAAGTACCTTTTATATAAGCCTTAATTAAGTTTTTGGCAAAAAGGACCCTAATGGTTGTCATCAATTTACAAATCAGGTGCTTTCCTGAAGGCATTGACATCTATTTTGAGAATGTTGGTGGCAAGACACTTGATGCTGTACTCTTGAATATGAGAATTCATGGGCGCATTCCTGTCTGTGGGATGATCTCACAGTATAATCTTACTCGACCAGAAGGGGTAACAAATTTGGCAAGTATGATATACAAGCGGGTTCGGATGCAAGCTTTTATAGTTACTGATTTTTATCATCTTTATCCCAAGTTCTTGGAGTTTCTTATGCCTCATATCAGAGAAGGGAAGGTTGTGTATGTGGAAGACATGGCTGAGGGCCTTGAGAATGGCCCTGCAGCCTTGATTGGCCTTTATAGTGGTCGCAATTTCGGTAAACAAGTGGTGGTTGTTGCTCGTGAATGAAAAGCTTAAGCTCTTTCCATATGTTGTTATCTTTTTGGTCTCAGACTTTGTATGGAATATTATGCCTTCTTTGTATGGTTTGCCTAGTCATGTTCCTGGAGCATGTTGCTTATGATTGTCCTGCTAGCTAGTATCACTTAAGTGACTTGTTAGAATGAAAAAACATTTCATATTGCAGTTTGTTTGCTTATATATATCGATGGTGAAAGTGAAAGTTTATTTTTGATGTTTTTCATTGTTCTTAAAACGAAGATAGTTATTGGAGAAATAGAATTTTTATTTAAATTTATTTGTTAGAATGATGTAGCTAATTAGATATCTAAATGGCCAAGTCAGTCATATTATTTTTTCTATCTAATGATCATTGTTGGGAGCATCAGTCTAGAGGCAATAGTAAGATTGTTCTCGTATGACCTGAAGGCCGAAGATGTAGCCTTGTCGTTTGCATGATTTTCTCATTTAGTTAATTAGTATGCTTATCATATTGTTAGGAATTTTAAGTTTTTGAATTCGCAATTATCCAATAAGATTCGGTTGTAATACCTCTTAGAGCCCTTAGCTTTTCGTTACTACTTTTATGTAACAAATTCAGCTACTTAATAAAGTTACAACTCTTGCTCGTATTTTGAACTGTGTATGCCGCTTCACTACATTTATGTGGTATCAATTAAGGCTTAGGAAAGCGGAAATAAAGCTGTATATATCTTTCCTCTTCGGACTTCACCAAGTGAAAGTTTCATTCACTGAGCTGCCTTTTTCTTAATGATCATTCTTATCTCTTGCAAAATTTTCTGACAAACGTTATTGGTATTGCTCTAAAACCGATTTGTGGTTACTGTTGAACTCTATTGCCTTCTAGTTTAGTACGAAGACGACAAATAACGTTGTTCAGGTTGGTATGGAGGAAAACATGAGGAAGAAAGTTTCATATATTAAATTCACAAATTAAATTCAATTTCTGAAACTTTCATATTTATGTGACTTTAGCTTAAATATTTTGTGTAAAAAAAATTATCATTGAAATAAATTAAAATTAATGTTTTTAATTAGGTAGTCATGTTAAAAAACAAATGATTCCCCAATTATTAGGAAATTCTTCATAATAATGTGACTTCGATCCAAAACGAAAAAACTAAATATTTCTCAACTTTGCCACTTGTCAAAGACACCGTAAGCAATGACATCTTTTTTATTTTTTATACGGTCAGCAATTACATCTTTGTTTACAGCCATAGAAGTTCAATGAATAAAGAAACTAAATATTAATATAACAGAACACATTCATTGTTATCACAACGTGAGAGTTCAAAATCCAAAGGCTATCTAGAGCAATTGAAAGAGGGTGTGCTGTGTTTTCACCTTGAAAAATGGCCGAGAAAGATGTGCGAAACAGGCAGTTGATGCTAAGGGACTATGCTTATGGCTTCCCCAAAGAATCGGACATGTATGTGAATTCTAGTGCTGCTATCAAACTGAAGCTGGATGATGACTCCAAAGGGGTTTTGGTCAAAAACCTCTTCTTGGCTGCTGATCCCCATCTCAGACCCTTGATGCAAAAAGCTGATAATTTTAGTGTTTTGCAGTCCTTCACCCCGGGCTCAGTATGTATATGATCAAAATTTTTCTTTTTATGTTCGGTTTCTGAGAAAATGTTAAAAAGATAATAAAAGGGATGCAATTATGCAATAGGAAATTTTGTTGGCTTCTTAATTTTAGCTTTGTGATGAATTGCAACCAGGCCAGACAATGAAAAAATCCTGTATCTTTTGTTGTCTGGCTCCATAGACACTGGAGAGTTCTAAATTTGTTTTGGTGTTGGCAATAGCATGCACAATTTCAGGGTGACTCTGGTGGATTGGTAGAGCCCTTTAAAAGTGACGACTCTATATGATTCGAACTCCTGATACTACAGATAAAGTTTGTCTAGAGTGTCGAAGTCTAGCATGACCATTGACCAATCACTTTTAAATATTTTTTCTTTCCTTTTTTTCTTCACTCAATTTCGTGTTTGATTGATGATTTGAAGCTGCTTATACATGGGACATGAAAATTTGCAGCCAATATATGGATATGGAGTGGCTAAAGTTGTGGATTCTAGGCACCCAAATTTTGAACAAGGCGACTTTGTTTGGGGAATAACTGGATGGGAAGAGTACACAATCATCACATCACCTGAAAACTTGTTCAGAATCCAGCACACTGATGTGCCTCTGTCCTATTACACAGGGATCCTTGGTAACCATCTTTTGCTCTATGTGATTTGCCAGTTCTTAAATGCAATTTGCTAAATTTCGCGCTATGCTCTGATTTTATTTATTTATTTTCATGCCCCATAGGTATGCCTGGTTTAACTGCTTATGCTGGATTTTTTGAGGTTTGTGCTCCAAAGAAGGGAGAATATGTCTTCATTTCGGCAGCAGCAGGTGCCGTTGGTCAACTAGTGGGGCAATTTGCAAAACTCATTGGTTGTTATGTTGTTGGAAGTGCTGGAAGCAAAGAGAAGGTAATTTCAGATTGACAAATGTTATTTTAACACCCAAAAATGACTATCCAATTGGGACACCCACTTTATTACATAATGCTTCCCAATGGTGATAGATTCGACAGTCACTTTTGGGTGTTGAAATAATAATGCTCTTTTAACTTTGGATTCGCCAGAGAACTTCGGGGTGGTAATGGTTCGCCATACATGCCATGAGACAATGGCCCACTAGTAAAGATTAAATTTTGAGTTTTAATTATAATAAACTCTCGGATCTATCGGACAGTGTGGTAGTTGCCTTGGCCTGGACCGATTTATGGTTAATTTTTTCTTTTAATTATTTCTGAAAAACAAAACCAGTGGGCCTACCACTTTAATGGAAGCCAGAAACCAAACAGCCTTTGGTGAGAAAGTTTGACGCTTTTTTTCTTATGCTGAAGTTTAAAGTATTTTTCGGGGCGTTTTTTTTTTTTTTAATGGAACCCAGAAAGATAAAAAAAATGTCAGAGAGTTGTTTTCTGTAATGGAACCCAGAAACAAAACAATCTTGGGGGCAAAGGTTTTAAGTTTTTTCTTTTCCGGAGCATCGATTGCCACTCCTTTTTATTATTGTCACTCCCATGTTAATGCTTCTAATTTAATATTTATAAAATGTCCTTAGTTAAATATTGTGTTTAATTTTTTTCTACTATCACTCTTATATTTTAAATTATATTTAATAATTGCACGAATATTACACATAGAAATTAACTCTTATTTATTTATTAATTTGAATATAAAATCAACGTATTATTCTTTATGTGCTTTAATATTTTGGACAAAAAGGAAAATATGTCACTTTCACAATTTGATGCAAGCAAGATAAGATATAAAAACACATATTTTGTAATATATTGAGAACTCTTTTTTAAAAACTTTTTGGGATAGATTAAGTCCAATGTAAAGATAAATTTCAATTTATAACTAAATTATTCATTTTTCTAAAAACAAACGAAAGAGGAAAATCTAATAAATTTAAATATAATACGCTCACTTTACTGTTATCATGTACCATAATTATTTACAATTTACATTTTGTTAACTAAGTTTTGATAAAAATTTGTTTACGGTATTATGAATTTAGGGTATTATGATAAACTATATTTTTATGATGCCAAAAAACAACTATAGTTTTACACATTTATTTTTCTATTTTGTTTTATTTTTATTTCAAATATAAATATGATCAGTTTTTTTAATTTCATAATTAATAAATTTAAATATTTTTTATTAAAACTTAATTTACTATTATATTTTGTCATTGAATTTCTCAGTTTTACAAATTTGAAAAATTGCAAAGTTACCATCTTATGTGTGTTAAGGGATAAAAGGAGCATTGTTTATCTATTTTTTTTCAACAAAAATTTCAAAACACTCAAAGAATAATAGATTGATCTTATTTTAAAATTGAAAATTAAAATTAGCTAAATCAGATATTTAATATTAATTAGTATAATTATTAGATTTAAAATATGAAAATAGTTGAAAAAGAATTTAACAAAACATTTAAGTAAGGGTATTTTAAGAATACTAAAATAAAAGTATTAAAAGGGGAGTGACAATAGCAGCTCTTTTTTTTTTCAGGTGCTTTTTTTTATGCTAAAGTTTTTAATGCCATGCTGGGAGAGAACATTACCGTGGATGTGGTTACTGGTTATGTTAAGGAAAAAGAAAGGTCTTTTTTTTTTTTTAATTCTCGGGGCTTTGTTGTTGTTGTCATTTCAAATGGTGGGTCCCACTGGTTTTATTTTTATTTTTTAAAAAAGGTGACCATGGTTAATGTATTATAATTAATATTTAAAATTTGATCTTTAATAGTGGAGCTTATTATCACATAATTTGTGTGGAAGAAGAATAATCGTGATCATGACCACACAAGAATTTCTCAACTGACTCATTTTCTCTGTGTCATTTTAGTAGTGTAATTATCGCAATATGATGTTATGGAAGAAAGACTCAAAATATATGCTTTATAAATAGAAGTCAATAAATACTACTTTCAATTATTATAAAATAAGTAAACAACATAAGCTGTGACAGGTGGATTCTAGTGGAGAATCCATAATTGATGGATTCTCTAAACACAATATTTTAGTAAATTATCTCATAATTCTATGTATAAGCAAACCATCATTCTAAATATTATATATAGGGTTTGAAGTTGAGGTTTTTTCTATTTTATTTATTTAAGGATAAAACTCTTTACTTTACTATCTAAAATAAGATTATATAGAAATAGTGTTTTGTCATAAGCACATTATTTTTTACTCAAGAACAAACATTCAATTACATCACGGGTAGTTCAGCAAATTTACATAGATATTTTAACTATAAAGTATTTTAGAGTAAAGTATAGATATTAGATAGGACTATTATGTTGTAAGAGTATTTTTTAGGAGCGGAGAATGTAATTTTTTTATTATTATTATTTACAAGAGGAGAGTGTAATATATGACATTATGTGAGATGTATTTCGAAAGTCAAAGGATTTCTCGACTTTTCACATCCGAGATTATTGTTGTGATTGTGTATTAAGCAGCTGTAATTATGTCTCATACAATTAGACGCTTCAGTTTGGCATTAAACTTGTTGGATTAGGTTGATTTACTGAAGAACAAATTTGGGTTTGACCAAGCTTTCAATTACAAGGAAGAAAATGACTTTGATGCAGCCTTGAAAAGGTGAGTCTCTAAAACACTACGGTTAAAGTTTAGCCTATGTTTAAGCGCTAAACAATGTGACAAGGACAAGCTGGCCTCCCTATTAGAAATATAGATAAAATAGACCTGCTTCCCAATACCCATTATTCTATTACCTATTGTGCTTACTAATTAACAAATGACTTGATTATCCAAACCTTTGCGGCTATTTACTATATATATAGACACACACGCACATACGACATTTTAAAGTTGACATCAATTATATTTTGTCTTGATTTTTTTATATCAATTCAGTCCTAATACTTTGAAATTTATCAATTTCATTATTCTTTGATTTCTTTCAAATCACCATTAACTTTTGTTACGATTTATCCTAGCTGATTGGATTATATTTCTTATATATCTTCCTTGACAAATGAAAGGAAACAATTTTCACCTCATCAATTTGAAAATTAAAAAATTACAAAATAAATAAAATATCTAGGATACTTAGAAATTTTGTCAGATAAGATTTTAATAGCTATAATTTATTTATTATATTTTTATTTTCAAGTTAATAAAATATAGAAATTCCCCTTAATTCATCAAAAAAGACAGATAAGTGATATTGCTCAGTCTATTAAGATGAATAATTATAGAGATAGCTCATAATTTGTCAATATGATAAAACTAATGTTAAATTTCAAAATATTAAAATTAAATTGAGGTGAAAATATTTTTAAGATCAATGTTATGTTAACTTAAAAATAGTAGGGTAAAAATGATATATTTACTTACTTTATATGGTTTTGCATTCTTAGCCTATTTTGATTTGCTTCAATGTCGCATTCTTTATGTATGTTGTCACTATAGGTATTTTCCTCAAGGTATTGACATATATTTTGAGCTTGTTGGGGGTAAAATGCTAGATGCAGCTCTTCTGAACATGCGAGTCCATGGAAGAATTGCAGTGTGTGGAATGATCTCTCAGTACACCCGAGGGGAACATGAAGAAATTAAAAATACAATGTGTCTTATTTATAAAAGGATTCGCATGCAAGGGTTCAATGTGGTTGACTATTATCCCCTATATCCCAAATTCTTAGACTTTTTGCTGCCTCAAATCAGAAATGGTAAGATATCATGCATGGAAGATATAATTGAGGGACTTGGGAATGGGGCAGGTGCCTTGATTAGGGTTTTCAGTGGCCACAACATTGGAAAACAAGTAGTTTCACTTGCCAATGAATACTGACTCTTTTTGTGTATTTTCTTTGTGCACTTCAAAAGTTCCTTAAAATAAAATGTAGAGTCTTGTTTATGTGGGATTTTCATTGAAAGTGAGTTTGATATTCTGATTCTGGGATCTCAATTTGAAGAAAGGAATCACTTCTTATGATATGATGCAATGTTTATATACGTAATGTGCCCGTTCAACACAAACAAATGTTTTTAACTAATGTTTATTTTTTTTCTTACTTTATACTCATGAATCATTTTAATCCCTAACTTCTAAAATGAGTCAAATTAGTTTCTGACATTACAAAATACAGTCATGTTAGTCACTCAATCCACTTTTATTTATTTAATACTAGTCGTTTGACCCATGCAATGCACGGAATAATAATAAAAAATAGTTTATTGACCATTACAAAAAATAAATAATAATTTATTTAAATACATCTTATAGAAAATTGAGTTTATAAATTTATTTTAAAAATAAGTTAACAATTAAATAATTAAACAAATGAATAAAATATAAATGATTATGGATCTGAAATAAGTCATTTTATTTTATATCTTATATTAAATATGATATTTATAATATTGAGAAAATCTCAGTAGACAACCTTTAACTAACATTAGAAAGCTTATTTTATCAAAATTTCACATGTTTCAATAGTTGAAATTGATGAATAATGAAATAGAATAAGTGTATATATTTACAATATCATATATCATTATTAGAGATGATAATGGGTATCCATGAGAGAGGAGACACGCCTCCCGTATCCCGTTCCTGTTTAGAATTTTGCTTCATATCCTCATCCTCATTCTTATCGCATGTCCCTATTGCCTATTTCATAAATTTGAATCTCTACGGGGTATTCGTGAGTTTATTAAAATAATTCCAAAAAGAGAAAAACTTGAAAAGTATTTCGATATTTGAAACATAAATATACATAATACTACTAATGCAACTTAATCCAAATAAAAAATAAAAATACATGCATAATACAAATTCAATAAAAAAAATAAAAAAAATGAACATGTGCTAAGATTCTCTTTGTGTGTGTGTGTGTGTGTGTATATATATATATATATATATATATATATATATAAATGAATATTTAAATAATTGATATAAATAGAGAATTGCAGGTCTCCGTGGGACAGGAACCTTATTTTGCAGGTCTCCGTGGCGACTCCACCCCGTCCTTGGGAAGATTAAATGAGTTTCTATTCTCGTTCTTTTTTTTTTTTAAGGTAATCCCATTGAGTACCACTTCAACTTTTTTAATCATCCTTAATCATTTACATATTTATAGTAAATTAGAATATTTAATTTATATTATTTTAATTACACATCATTTCCTTTTACATCATTTTAATAAATATTCTCTAAATGAATATTTTTTTGATTCCTCCATAATTGTATGCAAAATAAAAATTCTCATTTCTCAGTGGTTGTTACGTTGAGTCCATTATATTATCATAAATTATTCTCTGAACTTGTTCATTAAAGATAAGTACCCTTTAAGAGCATTAGATTGTTTCTCTCTGTTATATTCTAACTCTTCAACTAAGAGATGACTTTAAAATTAATTGAGTGGAGAATCATTTTGGTATGACATGAACTTAAACTTTTTCAAATATATTCCATTTGAACTAAGTAATTTTTCAATTTCAATTAAAGATAAATTTTTTAGCTATGAACCTAGGATAGCAAGATATACAAAAAATATTTTTTATGATAATATGAAACTCTTAACTTATTCTAAAAAATACAATAATTGTCTTATTCTAAAAAATACAATAATTGTCTTTAAAATTTAGAAATATAATAATAAAATTATTGATAAAAAATTTAAATTACAATTTAAAGTAGACTTTAATTCCTTAATATTCTACTTCGGTCATATAAGATTTCATCTTCTAAAAGTTCCCAAATATTCTCCCATACAAATAGCAACATGCTCATTGTATTTGTCACTAATAATGTAACAAAGAGTTTCCTTAACAGATTTCTACATTTTAACTCAATAATTTCCTTTATACCTTCAATAAATTCATTGTTTAAGAAATGTGTGAGTAAATTTTGATAAATTCTATCCATATATTAAACTTCCAAATTGATGAAAGAAAGTAGTTTCCAATAACCTTAACACATAGATTTATCATTTTTTTAGGATAATTTGAAAATACTTAAAATTGCATTAGCTTGATACTTAAGGCTTAATTTTATATTAAATAAAGAAATTATAATTTCATAAATTGCTTGGTCTCTGTCATTTTGAATTTAAGCCCTATATAACTATATTATAATATGTATTTGACTTTCATGAATATTTAAAATTTTATTTCTATCTTTATAAATATTTTTAAAATTCTCTTTTAATTTTTATAAATATCATTATGTAAAAGTGATAACTAATCGTGATACCATAAATATAATACTAAAAAAATACTAAAATAAAAAAAAAAGATAAAATAAAAATAAACAATAAAGATAGTAAAAGAGTTATGAGATAAAATTAATAAACAATTATAATGAATACTTTTATTATATAATGAGCCATTTACCTTATTTTAATAAATCAAGGCAGAATTTATCATTTATAGCAAATATTATAAATTTATATATATATATATATATATAATGGATTATATTTGTTATTTACTGAATCTTGAAATAACATATAAAATCTATTATATACTGAATATTGAAATGATGTATAAAATAAAAAAATAGTACATAAAATGATTACTTTTGATATCAATATTTATTATAAAAAAAGACATGGTATTTATTTATTTATTGTTTTATTTTCTTGATTTTAGTAAATTAAGAATAAATTAACATTATTGATATGATATCATTACCGTGTATGTGTGTATGTGTGTGTGTATTAATTAATCAATATTGTATATTAATTAATTAATTGATAATTAGGAGTATCTAAGTAAAGTAACATAATTTATATGATTTAAAACATTTTCAAACACATATTTTAAAAAATAAAAAATAAAATTACTTTTTCATTATTTATTTATAACTAATTATTTTTAAAAAAACTCAATATATAACCGTAATGTACACTATTTTTTGCTATATAGATTTCAGCATAAATTGCACAGATATTAAAAATGATTATTATGAATGTTGAAATTGTATAAATTAACGATAGTAAACTAATAAATTAATATTGTAAATATAATTAACATATATAAATTGATATGTTAACTTATTTAGACATGTTTGATTTGATTTATTAAATCACAATAAATTGAATTATTGGAATTTTCAATTTCTATTAAATTGTGTTCGATTCAATATAAAATGATCTAATTTAAAACTTAAATACGAAGAAAGTAAAATTAATTTATATTTTTAATCTTAAGTACCAACTGATCGATTTTAAATATAATAATAAATTTTCTAATCAATTCAAATCTCAATTTCTAAAGTTGATTCCAGGTATATGACAGTTCAAATCTTTGTTGCTTCAATTTTCCATTATTAATAGACCAAATAATACAATTAATTACAAAAATTTGAATTTTCTACTTTAGTGAACAAAAATATATAAACTTGCTAAAAGACTTTTAGTTTGCGTAGTTAATTATCTTAGACAAATCAAATACCAAAGTCATTTGTTAAACTTTAAATATTTAAGGTTTATAGTAGCAGAAAATCGTGTCATTGTAACAAAGAATCATGACTCATAATATCAATTTTAAACTCTCCAATATCTTTTTATGTTTCCTATTTTTCTTTCATTCACACAAATATTGTATCAAATCTTTTTTGCTTCATAGGCTTGTCAATTTGCTACGTTAATATAATCCAAATCCTTGTAACCATATTCAAAATATCATTTGAATCCGATTTGAAGCTTATTTATTTCAAATGAAGAAATTGATTCATATAATAAATGCATTTCATTTCTTTTATGTTTCATTTTAATTTTTTATTTTTAAAAAACACATTTAATATAGAATTAACATGGTTGTAACGTGAACCACCAATCAATGATAAAAATCATTTAATGCAATTGCATGCATCTTGGACTATTTTTATTATTATATGCAATAAAATTAAAATAAATATCTCATTCCTAATCAAGTAATCATATGTAATGAAAGCGGTAACTGCTCCCATAATATTCACTTTTTGCATCTAATTTGCTACAATAACGTTGGAATATCATAACTCCTATGCAATTGACTTCTTAATGACTAATATTGTATATTTTTCTCCATATTAATTCCTACATATTGAGTGGTGACTCATCTATTTGTTCAGTCGACAAAACCTAGTTTTAAAAATCCTCTTGTTCTCTGTCAGCATTCATTTTCTCTTTCAGGTGTCCATTGAACATTACTTCCATCCAAGACTAAAAATCTCCTACATATCATTGCCAAAATCTCGTAGATATGAAAATTTTATAAATATATGTATCGTATATAACACAAAAAAATGTAATTATTGAAGAATGAAATATCTAACATGGAAATAAACTTAGTATGCCTTTGGATGGAGTATTTTTAAAATATAAGAGAATTTAAAATGCTAGAAAATTAAAATACTTCAATTAAGTTTCCTTCAATTTTTAAATTTTTTGTTTGGATAGATAATTACACTTCCTTTGTTTCCCCTCCCTATGGGAAAATCGTGTCTGCACCTGAGACTAGCTCTGATACCATCTGTAACATCCCAGACACACGGCAATGCAGATATTGTCCGCTTTGGCAGGCTCGATGTCTATACCCTAACAGATTTGCTCTTCCCTTTTTTATGGGAAAAACGAGTCTACATGGGGGAGGTATCCACACCGTTATAAGGCATGTTTCGTTCCCCTCCCCAACCAATGTGGGACTAAAATTATCAAATTATAACGAGTTCATATTTCATAAATTATCTTAAATTTTATTCAAAGAATATTTTAAATTTGAATTATCAAATTTAATTGTTATATAAAGAAAATGAAATGATACATAAATATAACATCATATAATATAAACGGAATACTTAAAAAATTTGAAATACAACAAAATGAATTAAAAATAACATTAAACAAAAATATCATAAATATAAAGAAATTGTAATAGAATATAATAAAAATAAGACTTACCAAAATAAGAAAACCTTATACTTGTACATGTAGGGATTTTCAAAATTCCCTCTCTATAGGTGAAAATTAAAATCCTCTATTTTAGGTAGATAAAATCCTTCTTTAAAATCTCTTTAATTTTGTAATTTCTTCTAAGTGAATATCCTAACAGGATATTTTATCATGGTGAATTTTAAATCTTTCGAAAAGAGTACATTCCTCCTATAATTGTTCCATCCAAATGTATACTTAGGAAATTTTAGGATCTTGTAGAGATTGAAAGTTGCATTGCATAAAAATAACACCCAAATGAGTTTCAAAATACTTTGATTCACCTATGCTTTCTTAAGCTTAAAAATTTATAATAATTATTGAATATATAAAATAAAACATTTATGTATATAAATAAATTATAGACAGAATAAAAGTACAGGAAAGTATCAATTTTTCAACCAAAAGACCATATAAATAAAATCAATTGATAAGCTACTATGGTGAAATGTCCTAAACATAACAAATATAGAGATCAAATACAAAGATTAATTAAATAAATAAAAGTAGAAAACCAAAAGAGATAAATAAGAATGATAAATCAACAACACAAAACCTTTGACTAAATAATGCTATAATCTACTTCAAACCTAAATAGCAATTCGAAAAAACAAAAAATAATAATAAAAAAGGCTCTATATAAAAAATAAAAAATGCATAACAAAGGAAAAATTGATGACAAAGAAAAAATAAAATTGAAGCAATTAGAAAGAAAATTAAATGAAAACAATAAGAATTTAACATAAAAAATACTGATGATTGTCAATAATATTATAATAATATGTAATAATTGTAGTTTTAATTTTTCAAAAAAAAATTAATGATTAACTTCTTAAAAACTATGAGTCCTAAATCATTCTAGTTGAAATGCCTAAACACTTTCCCTTATAGAAGTCTGGAATATTAGTATTATAGATTATAGATTATAGATTCTATATTTTTTTTCATTCTTAATGATTCTTAATTTTAATTGTAGATCATAATTTTAATTATTCTTAATCCCATGAATATATCTTAATGATTCTAATTTTATTGATCCATTTAATATTTAATTATTGTAATATTTGATTTTATTAATAATTAATAATTAAATTGTAAATTAAGTTAAAAAATCTATGGACATAAATATTGAGAAAGTGGGCCCTAAATCACTATATGAATGACACATGTACCCTAAAGCTCCATATAAAAGACATGTGTTCCATGAAACTATTAAAGAAAGTTGTTTGACCCGTGCATTACATAGGGTGATAATAAAAAATAGTTTGTTGACTATTAAAGAAAATAAATAATAATTTATTTAAATATATCTTATAGAAAATTAAATATATAAATTTATTTTGAAAATAAGTTAATAATTAAATAATTAAACAAATGAAAAAAATATAAATGCGTCATTCTATTTTATATCTCATTTCAAATATTATGTTTATAAAGCTACAAAAAACTCGGTAGATGATTAAATAACTAATAATAAAGAGCCTGTTTTATGATATTTTGCATATTTTGAAAGTTGAAATTGTTAGAAAAATGAAAGAGAATAAGTGGATACTCTAACTATATCATGAGCCATTTATAAAAATGACAATAGATATTTATGAGAAATGGGACATGTCTCACGCCTTCATCTCGATTTGGAATTTTGCTCCGATCCCCATGCCCATTCTTGTCATAGGTCCCTATTCCCCATCCCCGTGGGGATTTGAATCCCTATAGATATTCATGGGTTTGTTAAAAATTTTCAAAAAGATAAAAATTAAAAATATTTTGAAATTCAAAACATAAATATCTATAGTAACAAATATTACTAATGCAACATAATCCAAATTAAAATTTTAAATGGATAGATAATGCAAATCTAACTAACATAATTGAAACAAACGAGAGTGTATTATCCCTGTCTGTGCTCTGTTTAACAAATGGAAACTTCTTCCCTATCAGTCGTGACAAAATCTATCGTTATTCTCATCCCATTTTTGTGGATAATCCCTGTGTGAATTCACTTTCATTATTTTTTCTGTTATCTCTTGTCGTTTACATCTTTTTATAAAGTATTTAATTTATAAAACATAAAAATATATTTTATAATTAATAAAAAAATAATAAATAAATTTAATTTATATGATTTCAATTACACATCCTCTCCTTGTATGTCCTTTTAGTAAATTAAAATATCAATTTTAAAATAGATGTTATAATTAATATGTTATGATTACTAAAAAAATCATATATAATCCTAATTTATGTCATCTCAATTATTGAAGTAGTATATCAATTACATAATTATTTTCAATTTAAAAAGTATTGTAATTATTTAATTTTTAAAAATTAATAAATAATTAGTCATTATCAAAGAAGTGCAAATTGTGAAATTGATAAATTGAAATGTTTAATTTTCAAAAAATTAAATATGGCATAGTGAGACACACATACACACACGTGTGTATATATATATATGATTTTTATTTTTCTCCCAACACCATCCTCATTTAAAATTTTTCTCTCATCCTCATCATGAATTCTCATTCCTAATTTTTTGTTGAGACTTGAATCCCTGCGTGTATTCATGGATTTTTTTTAAAAAAATTCAAAAAAATAAAAATTTTAAAATTGGTAACAAAAAGGATAATAATACTATTAGTATTTATATGTTATTGATTGATATGGATATCAGTATCAATTAAAGGTTATAATATCAGGCTTATAAAAAAATGTAATGATATTATTTATTATTAATTTTTGCCGTGTTTCTATTTTTTTGTGTTTGTGTAATATTAGCTTTTATGAATTAAAAAATGAAATTTGTCACTTAAATAGTTAGGTGGGGATTTGGAAAATAAACTAACCAATCTATCAATAATTATATTTTTCTAAATAAAATAATATACTAATAATGATTATACCTTAAAAAAGCAAACACAAATAAAAATGGATTGCATATAAATACAAAAATAATATTTTAAACTTTATCAATTAATTAAAAGTTTTAGGATGAGAAAAGAAAAGGGAACAATAAATACATATATTGGAAGAAAAATCAATCAATAACTATATATATATTAGTATATTTGATTCGCATCAAAATAAAAAAGAATGATCGTTAACAATTAATTTGTACTGCATTAATGCACAATGGAAATTTTGAATAAAAAAATATAATTTTATTCCAAAATATTATTCATTCTCCATAATTAGTGTTTGGAATTGCAATTATAATTTGACTGAGTGTAAGTTCTGCCAAGACCCTAGATTTAAACCCAAGAGGTGTGGAAGTGGGAGGTATAAGGATGTCCCTTAGAAAAGGATGCACTATCTACCCTTAATCTCTAGACTCACGAGACTCTATGCGTCAATGAGCTCGGCTTCTTATATGATGTGGCACAGTGAAAACCAAAGAGATGATGGTGTGATGACACATCCATCGCATGCTAAAGCGTGGAAAAAGTTCGATTAACAATATCCTGATTTTTGTTGTGACCCCTGAAATGTTAGTTTGGGACTCTGTTCAGATGGATTTACTTCGAATAACCAATTTAGCAAACCCTATACCTGTTGGCCCATAATTGTTACACCCTATAATCTCCCTCCTAAAATGTGCACGAAAGATCATTACCTGTTCTTAACATGTATAATTTCTGGCCTTGATAATCGAAAAACTAAGATTGATGTGTATCTTCAACCCCTAGTTGATGAACTGAATGAGTTGTAGGGCCGAAGTGTTCTTACTTATGACATTTCAACAAAGCAGAATTTCATGATGAGAGCTGTATTAATATGGACCATCAATGATTTTCGAATTTATAAAATGTTGTCTGGATGGATGACCCAAGGCAAATTAGCATGCCTGATTTGTACGGAAGATGCTAAAGCATTCACCTTGAAACATGGAGGAAAAAACTCTTAGTTTGATTGTCATAGAAGGTTCTTAGATTCTGATTATCCATATAGACGAAGTAGATATGGCTTTAAAAGTAATTGTGTTGAGCATGATGAGCCTCCAATTAGACTAAGTGGCCTCAAAATGTGGGATTGAGTTAAGAATTTCCCAAAAATAACAAAAGTTAGGAAGGTAGTGTGAATGTTAAGGTATGGGGTATACCATAATTAGACCAAACAAAGTATTTTTTGGGAGTTACCATATTGGAAGGATAATTTGGTACGTCATTGTTTAGATGTCATGCCTATTAAGAAAAATGTGTTTGACAACATTATGAATACTGTATTGGATACAGATCGAACCAAAGACAATGATAAGCCAAGGCATGATCTGCCTGAGTATTGCACGCGGCTTGATTTGCATTTACAAGAATTAAGATATTGTCGTTTCTATAAACCAAAGGCCAAATATGCTCTGAGTTCCAATAAAAAAAAAACAAGCTACTTGTCAGTGGCTGAAGGAGTTGAGAATGCCCGATGGTTATGCTTCTAATTTAAGTAGGTGTGTGAATGTTGCACAGGGTAAGCTTGTTGGCATGAAAAGTCATGATTATCACGTCTTCATGGAGTGTTTGCTTCTAATTGCATTCAGAGTGCTACCTGATGTTGTCTAGAAGCCCCTAACTGAGCTAAGTTAGTATTTTAGGGATATATGCTCTTCTACTCTTAGGGTTGATGATATGTTTGTCATGGAAAAAAATATTCCCATAATTCTCTACAAATTAGAGAGAATTTTTCCTCCCGGGTTCTTTGACTCAATGGACCACTTGCCCATACATTTAGCATATGAAGCATGGGTGTGTGGACCAGTTCAATATAGGTGGATGTATCCATTTGAAAGGGAAATAGGAGGATTTAAAACAACCGTGAAGAATAGGTCTCAAGTGGAAAGATCAATATGTCAAGCTTATTTAGCAAAAGAGACTTCAAATTTCTGCTCGTTTTACTTTTAGCCACATGTTCAATCTAGGAGAACTTGGGTTGGTCATAATGATGATGGAGGGGAGTGTTCTACTCCACCAACTTTGTCTATATTCAATCAACCTGGTCGAGGAGCTAGAAAGAGCGTGGCTCGATGGCTTACTTCCCAGGAAAGGAATTCTGCACACTTACATATTTTGATAAATTGTGATGAGGTGCAACCATTAAGATTGTAAGTCAACAATCCTTTTTTTTTTTTTTTTAATGTGAAAGTGTGATATTACTTTTTAATGTGAAAGTGTGATATTATGCATCTTTTAAATAACATAAAATAGATTTTCAACAACAGATACTTTGAGCAACTGCATGGTCAAGATTCTTTTCAACAATTTTTGGATTAGGGTGTGGGGGAAAAAAACAGGTGTTTGTGTTAAAGGGGATATTGGGTACATGGGCAAGCTCGCAAATAAATGTGTCCTATTCAAATGTGAATGATATGATCCTACCCGACTTACTGGGACATGATAACACAACAATTACAAAATCATTGAAATGAATCACACCAAAAGATACAGAAGTTATGATCCATTTATTATAGCCCAAAATGCTAGACAAATATATTATATGTCTTATCCTGAGAAAAGTAGGTCAGAGGGGATTGTTGTGAACTAGATAAAACCAAGAGGTAGGATTGAAATTGAGGAAGCTACTGTTAAAGATGCTTATCAAGTGGATGATCCACCCCCTTCAAGGGCAGTAATCGATGCATACAACCCTGAAAACCCTCTTTCATTGACTACCAGGAAAGTTGACATCATTGAATGAATGAGTAACCACCTAATCAGAGATTACGAAGATGAAATAAGTGCTAGTAATGCTGATGATTCACCTAGTAATCAACAACAGAGTGATGATGAAAACAGCCCTACACTTTCAGATTAATTGAGGTGTTTATACTATATGCAATATTATTATGCAATTATTTAGAATTTCTTGATTTATTAATTTTTTTTATGAACTCCTTTTTAATTGTTTCAATCTGACTGGTAAAGGCAGAGGCCGACCTCGGAAGGTCAGTTTACCCACCCTGACCCACCTTAGATGATGATGATGGTGATGCCTCTAACGATGCCAATGCCCGAGAGTTCAGCTAGTTTTTATCGAGCTTCTAGATACTTTTTTTCATTCTAGATATTTTTTACATTTATTTTAGTTTGTATAACTTTATTGTCATAATTTGCTATTTTATTTAATTACTTTAATTTATTCATTTTAATATTTTCTTATTTAATATCAACTTAATTTATGATTAGGTTATTATATAAATAAACAACTAATAGATAACATATTATCAATCACATAAAGCTCTAAAAGGAATAATTAAAAAAAATTATTTATTTCTGATGGGTAACGCCATCAGTAATTTGCAATTTTTATTTTAACTTTAATTTTCACATGAAAAAAAACCATCAGTAAATTATTTGAACACCCGTCGGTAAATATAAATAAAACCATCGGTATAAATTTTCCCCTGACGACAAAGGTGATGCCCTTTATTTAATTATACCGATGGCTAATTATCATTAAACCCGTCGATAAAAGCATTGAAATTAACCGACAGGTTTTTTTTTTTGCCGTCAGTAATATTCATCAACGGCCACCGATACCCCCGTAGCTGTCGGTAATACCATCGGTAGAAAAGAGAACTGTCGATAAACCCATCGGTAACTACGTTGGTTTCCTGCGCCTTTCTTGTAGGCACGACCCTTTTTGTTGATATGTAGAAGATTTGCTAAATATGATATGTATAAAATAATTATATCTTTTGGGGAGAATCTTTGACAGGATCTGTTGCTAACGACAGTAGGTGTTAGTCTTGGTGCACCTTGACTAAACTTGATTAGGACCACACAGTGGATGCTTCTGTTCTATAGCTACTCGTATGGGTATGACTGTTCTATTTTAGGATCACATGAAAGAATGGCCGCCTGAGTGTGAATCCTTCTGTTTATCATGGATTTGACAATTCCCTAGTATTTTATATAAAAACTTGGTGTTTTCAAAAATCTTTTCTGTAGATAAAGGAAGTTGTTGAATGTATACGGGCTATAAAGTTATTATTGTTTTACTTATGGATTATATATTGTCTTATGTAGGTTATAGACATCTGTCTACCACTGAGTTGTAAAATTCACTCGGTTGTTTCCCTCTCTTTTCCAGATAAAGGTGCAGCTTCAGGTTCCAATCCTGTGGCTCCTCAATAGCTAAGCTCTGAGTTGGTGAGCCTTCTTGAGAAGGCCTATTTTGTATTTTGGAACTTATCTTTTTTAAGTTTTAGCCTGTTAGAACTATTTTAATACTCCATATGTCGCAAGCAGGGTCCTTAGCTTAGTTTTGTGATTATGTTTATATTTATGCTTAAACATTTGTAGTTAAGACTTATATATATAGACTATATTATGGAAGAAATTTGAAAACTAAATTTAGAATTATATTTTGAACTATAGTCCTGGTTATGGTTGGGCATATACTTTGTGGTTATGAATTTTCATTTGAAACTAGGTTGAGAATTTACTTAACTTTCTTTTGATTTTTGGATAGTGTTGGATTTAAATTACATATTAGAATTGGGTTGAAATATATATTTTGAGTTGGTTATTTTGTTGTTGGGGACATATTTTGAGAATGTTTGAAGCCCAAACTCTGTATTTGGACCTTATTTTCATATAGGTTATATTTCTAAAATTAGGAATGTCCAAAAAATAGAGGAAACTCTGTCCGTTTTTTTGTAAAATCTTGCATGTCAAGACTTGCAAGGGAATCGATTCCTTATGTGCTAGTTATGGCCTGAGTTAGGTCGTGACAATAATTTTTCTGCAATTATAGTAAATGTTCTTCCAAAACCTTTGCTATATGTGAATATTTCACCTACAGACTATCTCGCCCAAATGCTTACGGCACAAAAACAAATAACACACCTATTACCGAAAAAGGCTATCAAAGAGAATGCTGTCCAAGAAATCACTTGTTAATAATAAGAATAAGACAATTCAGAGAGCGATGCTTTTCAAAAACTTCTTGGGATATCAGTTTGTGCACTTTTTCTGTACTGAGGAAGGCTGTATGTTTTCCTTTTTAAAGAGATTGATTGCTTCTCTTGATTGAGAGAAACTTTCCACAAATATTTGATGCTCCTTAATAATTGTATAGCAACAATTCTGGTTTAGTAATGATCAGGGATCCAAGAAAGGAGAGAAAGTTTTTGTTTCAGCTGCTTCTGGTGCAGTTGGTCAACTTGTAGGCCAGTTTGCTAAATTGACTGGTTGTTATGTCGTTGGAAGTGCTGGAAGTAAGGATAAGGTAATTTCTCTAATTATTTGTGTCATACGTGGAAGCGTATATGATAAATCATCGTCATCTCTTCCATATTTCTTGAGCTCTTCAAAGTACTACTAATTTCTAAGCTGCATTCAGTCACGACTAGATATCCATTGCCAATTGAAACTCAAACATTTGACATACTTCTAGGTTTTTCCAGCATTGCAAGTGGAATGAAAATACATAAAGTATAAAAGTCAAAAGCTACCATATCTGTAATGTGTTTCATACTTCATAAAAGCGTAATACTATGAGTTTCAATGCTCAAGTACGTTGGTAAATGTATCCTATTATTTTAAATTGCACATCCAACCGCCACCCTCTAGCTTCATTCAAAAAGGGAAGAACATGAAACTTATGAAGAGAATTGTCGCATAAACCGGTGGCAGTCCATGCGTTAATCTCAAATTTTTTATGCAATGTGTTGTAAGGGAGTACTACAATTGCCAAGGAATGAAATCCACTTAATTCACTTTTTGTCACCAGCAAAAGTACTTGGTCCTCATCTCACTTGAATGTATGTTAACCACAGCCAGGTGGATCTATTGAAGAATAAATTAGGATTTGATGAAGCTTTCAACTACAAAGAAGAGCCGGATCTTGATGCTACTTTGAAAAGGTTAGTGTTTAAAGTTCTGTGATGCGGAATTATTAGTTTAATTTGTTAATGGATTTAATTTTGTTGCACGACATGCAATCAAATTTTCTCATGTGAATGATTTCTGAAGTAGTGGGCTAGAATTAGACTTGTTTTGCTGATATATCAATATATGATTGTATAATTGTAAAACATTTATACTATCAGTACATGAGAACTAATCTCTTCTTTGTGGCCAAAAAAAAGTTTAAGTTATTGCACTTAGTAACACCATACACAACAGTGACTAAGTTCTTGTTTGGATAAGGGGCATGTGACTTTTTATAACTTCTAGAAAGTCAAAAGTTACACTACTAGTGTTTGCTTGTGACTTTCCAAAAAGTTATTCTACTATCTTATTAAAAAGTTAAAATAAGGGACTTCTACTTTCTACTTTCTGTAAAAATTATTCTCTATGTAATTTTACATCTACAGTACTTGCACATGTTGCTATTTCACATAATTTCATCCTAGGTTTTTTTGTTTATTATCTTTTATTCATTTTATCAATTTCTTATTAATATTATGTGTTTATTATAAAGCATTTTTATTATAAAAGTGTAATACTATTTGTTTAATGTATTTTTTGATATGGAAATAAGGATAAGGTAATTTCTTTAATTACTGGTGTCATACGTGGAAGCATAAATGATAAATCGGTGTCATCTCTTCCATATTTCTTGTGCTCTTCAAAGTACTACTAATTTCTAAGCTGCATTCAGTCACGATTAGATGTCCATTGTCAATTGAAACTCAGACATTTGGCATACTTCTAGGTTTTTCCAGCATTGTAAATGGAATAAAAGTACATTAAGCTTAAAAAGTCAAAGGAGTTCATGCTTCTTATGTAATAAATATATATTATACACTTTATCATATCTAGTGATTGTAAGGTATGTGATTTATATTTGTTGTACACATAATATTATTTTTATTATAAAGCATCTTTGACTTCATCAAGTGGAGGCAAAAATGACATTTGACATAAAGAATTTTGACTTTATTTTTAGTGATGTTTCAATCTCGTCTTAAAAGTTTCTTTTGTTTCAATTTCATCCCTAACGTTTTGATAATATTTCTATATTGTCTTTTTGTATAACACTGTAAATTTTACCAACAAATACTAGGTATTTGGCTTTCAAATCTTTATTATTATCTTAAGTGGATGCCTTATTATAAAAATTTAAACTCTATTTTTGTCTTATCTTCCTTATTGAAAAGAATTTGATCTTATTTATAGACAAATTTTAATTACAATAACTAAAGTTTAATTGATTGAGGATGAAAATGAAGTTTTAATTTGTATATACAACAAGATAGCTACATTAAAATAAAAATAGCTACGTTTGAGTCAGATCAACAATTTTCATTAAAAAAAATTGATATTATTATCAAACAGGACAATATCGAGACATTATCAAAACGTTAGGGAGGAAAGTGAAACAAAAAAATTGTTTGGGACAAAATTGAAATATTACTAAAAGATTGGGAGGAAATTGAAATATTACTAAAAGATGAGGAATGGAAATAGAGCTTTCACCTTCGATTTTTTTTTTTTTATATTTTGTATTCTTTGTGTCTAATGTCATTTTTGCCTCTGATTGATAGTTGTCCTGTAAATATAAGTCAAAATTATTGTGCCAAAAAAATTAATACAATCACAATAGATTTATTCAAGGAAGTTTTTATTATTTGATATAAATAAATAAATTATAAAAAATAAAATTAATTAATATAAATTCAATTATTAAATGATTAACGTGATAATAATTTTAAAATAAGAATTATAAGTTAAATATTTTAACGATGTCAAGTCAAATAATCTTTTTTAAAAAATAAAAAAATTCTAAATTTTTTGAATAATCAACAAAAAGAAAGTATGTTTCCTATAAATAAAAGCTTTTTTAGAGTTACGTAACCAAACACTACAAGCTCAAAATAAACATTTTTATCATTGAATAACCAAACATAAAATAACTTACTTAAAAGCTACTTCACATATAAGGCCTTTTACTAGAAGTACCTTTTATATGAGGCTTAATTAAGTTTTTGGCAAAAAGGACCCTAATGGTTGTCATCAATTTACAAATCAGGTGTTTTTCTGAAGGCATAGACATCTACTTTGAGAATGTTGGTGGCAAGACACTTGATGCTGTACTCTTGAATATGAGAATTCATGGGCGCATTCCTGTCTGTGGGATGATCTCACAGTACAATCTTACTCAACTAGAAGGGGTAACAAATTTGGCAAGTATGATATACAAGCGGGTTCGGATGCAAGCTTTTATAGTTAGTGATTTCTATCATCTTTATCCAAAGTTCTTGGAGTTTCTTATGCCTCATATCAGAGAAGGGAAGGTTGTGTACGTGGAAGACATGGCTGAGGGCCTTGAGAATGGGCCTGCAGCCTTGATAAGAGTTTCATCCACTGGGCTGCCCTTTTCTTAATGATCATTCCTGTCTCTTGCAAAATTTTATTAGTATTTCTCTAAAACCAATTTGCGGTTACTTTGAGTTCTATTGCCTTCTAGTGTATTACGAAGACGATAAATAACATTGTTTCAGGTTGTTATGGAGGAAACATGAGGAAGAAAGTTTCATTTATTAAAACAAATTAAATTGTCTGAAAATTCAATTTCTAAGACTTTCATATTTATGTTTACCTTTAGCTTAAATATTTTGTGTAAGAAAATTTTGCATTGAAAATAAATTAAAATTATTATTTTTTAATTAGGTATTTATGTTAAAAAACAAATGATTCCCTAATTGTTATGAAATTCTTCATAATAATGTGACTTCGATTTAAAACGAAACAAACTAAATGATATTTTTATATTTCTCAACTTAGCCACTTGTCATAGACAACGTAAGCAGTTACATCTTTGTTTTTATATGTGTTAAGGGATAAAAGGAGCATTTTTTTCCCTTTTTTTTAACAAAAATTTCAAAACACTCAAAGAATAATAGACTGATATTATTTTAGAATTGAAAATTAAAATTAGCTAAATCAGATATTTAATACTAATTAGTGTAATTATTAAATTTAAAATATGAAAGTAGTTGAAAAAGAATTTAACAAAACATTTAATTAAGAGTATTTTAGAATAATAAAATAACAGTATTAAAAGAGAAGTGACAATAGCAAACAAAGGGAGTGATATTAGCCGCTCCCTTTCGTTCTCGGTGCTTTTTTTTATGCTGAAGTTTTTAATGCCTTGCTGGGGAGAACATATATTACTGTGGATGTGGTTACTGGTTATGTAAAGGAAAAAGAAAGGTCTTTTTTTTTTTTTTTCTAATTCTCGGGGCTTTGTTGTTGTTGTCGTTTCAAATGGTGGGTCCCATTATTTTTATTTTTATTTTTTAAAAAAGGTAACCATGGTTACTGTATTATAATTAATATTTAAAATTTAATCTTTAATAGTTGACCTCATTATCACATAATTTGTGTGGAAGAAGAATAATCATGACTATGACCACACAAGAATTTCTCAACTGACTTATTTTTTCTGTCATTTTAGTAGTGCAATTATCGCAATATGATGTTATCAAAGAATGACTCAAAATATATGCTTTATAAATAGAAGTCAATAAATACTACTTTCAATTATTATAAAATAAGTAAACAACATAAGCTGTCACAGGTGGATTCTAGTGGAGAATCCATAATTGATGGATTCTCTAAACACAATATTTTAGTAAATTATCTCATAATTCTATGTATTAGTAAATCATCCTTCTAAATATTATATATAGGGTTTGAAATTGAGGTTTTTTTGCTTTATTTATTTAAAGGTAAAACTCTTTACCTTACTCTCTAAAGTAAAATCATATAGAAACAATGTTATATATGTCATAAGCACATTTTTTACTTAAGAACAAACATTCAATTACAAAACGGGTATTTCAGCAAATTTACAAAGATATTTTAACTATAAGGTATTTTAGAGTAAAGTATAGATGGGACTGTTATGTTGTAATTAAGAGTATTTTTTAAGAGAGGAGAACGTAATTTTTTTTATTATTATTTACAAGATGAGAGTGTAATATATGATATTATGTGAGATGTATTTCGAAAGTCATAGGATTTCTCGACTTTTCACGTCCGAGATTATTGTTGAAATTGTGTATTAAGAAGCTGTAATTATGTCTTACACAATTAGACGCTTCAGTTTGGCATTAAACTTGTTGGCTTAGGTTGATTTACTGAAGAACAAATTTGGGTTTGACCAAGCTTTCAATTACAAGGAAGAAAATGACTTTGATGCAGCCTTGAAAAGGTGAGTCTCTAAAACACTACGGTTAAAGTTTAGCCTATGTTTAAGCGCTAAAAAATGTGACAAGGACAAGCTGGCCTCCCTATTAGAAATATAGTTAAATAGACCTGCTTCCCAATACCCCTTATTCTATTACCTATTGTGCTTACTAATTAGCAAATGACTTGATTAGCCAAACCTTTGCGGCTATATATATATATACACACACGCACACACGACATTTTAAAGTTGACATCGATTATATTTTATCTTGATTTTTTTTTTATATCAATTCAGTTCTAATACTTTGAAATTTATCAATTTCATTATTCTTTGATTTCTTTCAAATCAGCATTAACTTTTGTTACGATTCATCCTAGCTGATTGGATTATATTTCTTATATATCTTCCTTGACAAATGAGAGGAAACAATTTTCACCTCATCAATTTGAAAATTAAAAAATTACAAAATGTTACCGACGGGAACCGGGTCCCTGCTCTCCTGCCTCAAGTCGAACGAACGGACCACGACCAGAATGCCCATGATAATGAGGTCCAACTTCGATGAACCTGGAGACAGAGACCTAAGTGGAGCAGGGAGATTCCATACTAGCGAAATTTCCCACCACCTCGGAAGAAGGACGGATCGATGTCCGACCACGTGCTTCCGAGAAAAAGTGCCCGAACTATTAAATTACTTCCGTACCATATGGGTGGAGGGAGGATTCGCATTCCACCGTACTGTACAGCTCATCGGGTCGACTAGGATGCCACCCGTACTATACACCTCAGCCCTAAGCATCACGTAGGGAAAAGAATGCATATAAAAATGTGCAGAGGGGACGACATGAGGTATGTTATCCTTACCACCTTCTACAGTAACCCATATATTCTGACTTGGGCGTCGGAATGCTTTTTGCAGCAAATTACCGGAGTCAGGAGCCAATCACCGTGAACCACCCCGGCTATCAAAGTTGTCTCACTTAGAGGTAACATTGGCGCCGTTGTCGAGATCGAACCGGTCGCTTTGCATGACAAAGCGGAATACTCACCACTATACTACAACGACGGACCGAAGCAAAAGCAGGCGTGAACCACCCCGGCTATCAAAGTTGTCTCACTTAGAGGTAACACAAAATAAATAAAATGTCTAGGATACTTAGAAATTTTGTCAGATAAGATTTTAATAGCTATAATTTATTTATTATATTTTTTATTTTCAAGTTAATAAAATATAGAAATTCCCCCTAGTTCATTAAAAAAGACAGATAAGTAATATTGCTCAGTCTATTAAGATGAATAATTATAGAGATAGCTCATAATTTGTCAATATGTTAAAATTAATGTTAAATTTCAAAATATTAAAATTAAATTGAGGTCAAAATATTTTTAAGATCAATGTTATGTTAACTTAAAAATAGGAGGGTTAAAAATGATATATTTACTTACTTTATAAGGTTTGGCACTCTTAGCCTATTTTGATTTGCTTCAATGTCGCATTCTTTATGTTTGTTGTCACTATAGGTATTTTCCTCAAGGTATTGATATATATTTCGAGTTTGTAGGGGGCAAAATGCTAGATGCAGCTTTTCTATGTGGTACACCTGAGTGGAACATGAAGAAATTAAAAATAGAATGTGTCTTATTTATAAAAGGATTCGCATGCAAGGGTTCAATGTGGTTGACTATTATCCCCTATATCCCAAATTCTTAGACTTTTTGCTGGCTCAAATCAGAAATGGTAACATATCATGCAAGGAAGATATAGTTGAGGGACTTGGGAATGGGGCAGGTGCCCTGATTAGGGTTTTCGGTGGCCACAACATTGGAAAACAAGTAGTTTCACTTGCCAATGAATACTGACTCTTCTTGTGTGTTTTCTTTGTATACTTCAAAAGTTCCTTACAATAAAATGTGGAGTCTTGTTTACGTGGGATTTTCATTGAAAGTGAGTTTGATATTTTGATTCCAGGTTCTCAATTTGAAGAAATGAATCACTTCTTAGGATATGATGCAATGTTTATATACGTAATGTGCATGTTCGACACAAACAAATGCTTTTGTTGTCGAAATAATAATTGTAAGTAAAGCAAATAAGAATAGGAAATGTAAAGTAGTGCTTAATTAAAATGAATCAAAGAACAAAAATACAAACTAAAGAGAAAATAAGAACATTGATTGAAATGAAAAAAGGAAAAAAAAAGGCGATGGTATTACTCCGAGTTACCTTGTGGCTCTATGATTTCTTGATGATTGTATAGAAGATATATATTTTTGAGAGAGGTTAATCATTCTATTCTAAATTAGATGAAACTAAACGGAGGTTCCTATGAGAAAGGCAAGTAGTGACATTGTTGCACCACCCCTCTCCCTAAAATAAATCAATTTAAGTTCATTGGACCAAAGTTGACATTTAAGAGAATCACTCCTCTCATATGAATCTAAACTTTAGAATAAAAAGAAAAATCATCTTGTCCATCTGCTTGAACAATGGTGAAAATCATTAGGCCAGCAATCATGGCCAGTAAGTTGGAAGTTCCACAAGAGAAATAGCATTTGGGAAATCCTAACTATTATTAGGGCTGGGCAATTAGGAAATGGAATTGAATCTTTTTTCTTGTCTATTATGGAATTGCAACGGTGTTAGGATTAGAATTCAGCTTTCGTCAACCAGTTCTTCCCATCCCCATGGCAATATGACAAAGCAATAGGAATAAATAATGTTCAGTGAAAAATGAAAGCATGCTATCTTGTGTTGGTAATTGGTGGAGACTTATTATTGATGCCAATTCGCAGAAATGGCCACACATCAGACTGAACTAGCCCAACATGATAACCCCTTCTTCAAACCCCTTATTAAGATGGTAGTTTGGGGACTCTCGTCCAAACAAATTCCCAAACATTATTATAAAATAATAAAAGAAAAATGTTATAGGAAAAATAAAATTACATAATAAATATACACTATACATTTTATCACTATTGGATGTGATGAGTGGTCTCCATTCATCCCACTCACTTATCACATCTAATAGTGATAAAGTATGTAGCGTGCATTTGTTCAATTTTATTGTTCCCATAATATTACTCATAGTAAAAATAGTAATGCGTGAGATGAATATCACAATTCAATAAAATTCAATGCAGTCACAAAAATTCCTCACCAGCTTCTTTTACCACGGCATTCTGAACATAAGCAGTTGACACATAAGAAGCTTCTGCCTTCGGCAATAGCAGTACACAAACTAGAAGGTTTGGGCAATTTTGTGCTCTCCACGCACGTTGCACAAATCCAATAAACCAAAAGCGATAAACCTATGCTTAGAGAATAGGAAAGCTAAGTGCCTTATGGACAAGGATTAATAGAAGCATATACTCAATTGACATGAAGCCAATTTTTATGAGTAGGCAATAAGCATACATGCTAAAGGAAGATGGCGGTATCTTGATATTCGGCAGTGGTAGAATCGTGAAATCTCGTCAGATTCTCTGCGTAGTATATGTGATTCCACTTCCCATCTGGAATAATGTGAGCCAAAATCCGAACAGAAGAATCGTATCCGATCATTAACGTGTAATTACCCAAACTATGGATTTTTTACCATTCCTTTTCATCTTTATCCAATGTAAAGATATCAAATGTAGAGGTCTTACCGTCACCGTTGGAACCAAAATGGCTTACCAACAATAACAAAATTGCCATCTTCACACCCAATCAGATATTTATTCATGCAACCATAATAAAATTGGCGGCAAAAATCAGGCGGAGACACATCTTCACAGATTCCTCCCACGGGCAATGGCTTTGTCTTCGTATCAAACTCATACAACTGATCATCCCAATCTATGGCATATATCTGATCTTTTTGAAAAATATGACATCTTGAAAATCTGTATATTTTTTTGCTGTTGGAATATCTACCCATCTTCTATCATTGCCCTTCTAAGAGGCCAATCTACGACATTCTTCATATATAGCCGCTGCCATAAAATCATCATGATCAAAAGGAGCTTTGTTAAATGGATTCAACATTCGCAACACTCCATCAGACATCACAAGACAAATCAACCATCCGTAACAAGATCCACGAACAAGGTTGTTTTGCATCTCGGGCAGAATAAGGTGGTGGATCCCCTTCTCTTTTAGACTCTGAGTCTCGAGAGTGTCAACTGCACCAGGTAAAACCAGCCACACGCTCCTTTTGTGATTTGGGGTCTTCGGAAGCTTTGAGTTCCGTGTCTTACAAACCAATCGGAATCTAAAGTAATCACTGTACTCCTACGAATAGAATTGCTTCGCAATTTCGTTCAGGTGGTTGGGATGGATGTTTTCCCATCGATTAATCTCACCCACATCTCAGACTCAGGCTTAGGCACAAGACGCAAGCTTGGCAAAATAAAGATATATATGTTAGCTGTGTTATTATATAAATATTTCAGTAAATTTCGAATGTTTGTTGTTAAACATATCTGGAATATTTGGAATAAAATAACCACTAAGTGTAGTGTGGTGGCAGCTCACCTTGTTCCTTAACCATGTGGTCAGGGGTTCAATCCTTATTCATGGGATTGAAGTACATTTCGTCGTGGTTAGCTATTTGTCCCTTAATCATGTAGTTGGAAATGATATGTTGTTACGCTTGTTATAAGTTTTATAAAATTTTTCCTAGGTATTAATTATTCCATAGAAAAATATGTTCTTATGATTTAGCAAAATCTCATTCTTAAGTTGAAGGATAAGGAAAAAAATTTCCATGACTTGGGAATCACAATTATTAAGCTATCCCTCAATTATTTGAATTTTTCCTCACACTTACTTGACCTAAGGGTATTTTGGGAATTATGATATATATTCTAAAAAATATAGATTATAAAACAAACAAGTTTTAAATTTATTCCTGAGAATCTTAACGAATAATCCTAACAATATTTAATGCTAAATGAATAATTTTTTAAAGATACTTGGGAATAATATTCTCAAGAATATCATTTCCAGGAATCTGATTTCTGGAAACATAATTCCAAACATTGAAACAAACGCTCCCTAAAGTCTTGTATTCTTCTTGGGAAGCTGCATTAAAGTAATTTTTTTTAATAATTTTAAAATAATTGATTGATTCCATCAATAAATTATAATAATCCATCTTAAAATGGAATTCGAGAGTATATAAATAACATAATTTACTTCATTCCAAATATTTTCAAACACTTCTTGCTAAATAACATTTTTTGATGTGTTGGATGGATTTTCATTTTCATCCAAAATAGTATCTTCAAATTACTTTTAGACTTCACTCTTGAAATAGCAATATACAATTATGCATATGTGAAAACAAGTTTTGAGAAAACAATTTAACATATGATCGTTATTAGCCTTAACTCTTGTTAATTGTCATAGTCAAGCAAAGAGTAATAGGAAATTGTCCGTTTTGAAATTTTAGAGGAATTCCAGGATTTGATGGAATTAAAATCATCATATATTTTATTTATCATTTTTTTATTTATTTCTAATTGGTTTTCAATTCTTTAGATCAATTTATTTGCTCGGTTTTTCTTAGTTTGATTCGAATCTAAGTACCCCTGGGAAATTTTACTTTTAAATTGATTTCAAACATATTTTTGGTAGATAATTTCAAACTAAAATTAATTTAGATAAAAAAAAAAGTAACGTTAAAAGAATTGGTTAATTATAAAACAATGTATAAAATAATGTATTTCAAATTCAATATGCATATTTGGTTTTTTATGATTATCAAATGCTCTTTAATTTTCGAATAGGTATCTCTGAACTCCATCATGTCTATAAAGAAGGCAATTAGTGTGTAGACACCCTCGCCAAACATGATCAATATCAAAATGTGATTTTTGAAGAGTTGTCCTCTGTGTCTAGTTTCCTGTCTCTTTCCTTTAATGCTGATGTGAAGGGTACTAGCTTCCCGAGGATTCTTCGATTTAGTTTCTGAGATATGTCGTTAGAGGAACAACAACTCCTTAACACATTTGCACACCGTATAGTATTTAGGCACAAAAGACAAAAGGTTCATAGGAAGAAAAAAGAGGACACACAAAAAGTGTATTTTCCCTTATTTCTTATCATTTATGTTCTCTGAAACAGAACTCCTGTTCTTTCCTCTCTCACATTCACTTTCATTTCCACCACCTTCTTCTGAAACACTATTCTCACCCACTCTCTCAAACTCACTTTCTCACTACCTCACTCCCTAACCTGCCCCACTTGGTTGTTCTTCCTTTGCCCTTCTGCATCCATAGCCTTACTGATGGCGTTCGCGCTACAACAACATAAGCTCAACGCACGGGCTTCCTTTGGTGCATATATATGCTATGTCCATTGAATTATCCATCTTTATTCGGTCCTCTCATTCTTCTCTCACAAAATGTGTTTTGCTTGGAGTCCAAATCTACGATCGGCATTGAATTCACATTCTTTGCTTTGCTTATCATATTGTTATTATATTCTGCTTTGCTTAGTGCACAGGCAAGAAAATATTTAGCCTTAGAGTTCAATTGAACTCTTGCTTTGTGGTGCTCTATCCATCTACTTCTAGAGAGTTCTCTTAAGGTAAAAGGTCCACCTTTATTCCTTGGTACATTATCCATGGGAGTATAGTCACCTTGAATAATTTTCCACAAGTCAAAACTTGTGTATTTGATGAGCAACTCTATTCTATCTCTCCAATAAGTATAGTCACCACCATCAAAGAATGTGGGCCTATTTATGATGTGTCCCTTATCAGCAATGTGTACATTATTGTGTATCATGTTCTCTCAGGATGTGTTTGTGAGTTTGGATTTTGGAGGAAAAAGGAGGGGAGGGAAAGACTCGTAATATGATTTTATACTACAACTTCTACCCTCCCCTCCAAAATCCAAACTCACAAACATACTCTTAGGATCTTTACCTCTACAACCATTTGGATGCTTAACCCCTTGGAGGCTTGAGCTCTAATGCCAATTATAAGTGGAAAGTAGCACAAGAAGAGGGTTTGAATCGTGCTTCTAAATCCTTTTTAGTTTTTGAAATCTAAACAAATTCTATCAAATGATTTTCACTTGAAGGCAACAGAAAACAAATGTATATAAGTTTTAGAAAGTTACATTTTAAAGTAGTTGAAAACTTGGCAAGCTTCAGAAACCATTTTCAAATAAGTTTAAAAACCATATAATAGAAATTAAATCAAGTGTTGAAATTTAACGAGATAGAGAAAGAGAGATACTGCTCAAGGATTTTTATACTAGTTCGGCCAAACACTGCCTATATCTAGTTCTCAACAAACTTTAGAGTTCCACTAAACAGTCACTTTCTTAACCAAAGAAAGTAAGATATTATTTGAATAGCCTTCTCAAGTTATCTTTAGTGAGTAGTAGTTACGCTTTACTCTCACTCACAAGTAGTTTTATCCTAGTTTCTCCAAGCTAATCTCACTTGATCACAATTGAATCAAGGTACAATGACAAATAAGTTTTTGGGTGTAACACTCCAAGAAAAACACTCAAGTCTCCTAGAAATAAAACAGTGTTTAAGGATATGACTTGAGAGACTTCTTTCTAATAATTCTCCTCAAAAAGAAAATGTTTACTAAGATAAATAAGAAAGAAGATTTTCTTTACAGATATTGAATACAAAAAAATTGAACTTCAAAAAGTGTATGACAGTATCAAAGTTATGAGAACAAAAGGCTTCATCCTTTTATACTTGGATCTTGAAATGGACCATTGTCCCTTGATTTTTCCTTCTTTTAACACATGTTGATCTTCTTTTTTTATGTCCTAAGAATAATCATCTAGAAGTATAGCTGAGCTATACCAGAGTTGTCCTTGTAGATACAGGAAAAGTTGACAATGTTTCTGAATAATGTTTCAAAAACTATTTTTACTTTTTAAATCTGGTTTATAAACTTTTTCTTCTAGAAGATGAGGAATATATCCAAGCATAAAGTTGATGTATCACTCTCAATACTTTTTGAGAGTTGACTTTATTTGAAATTCAAACATTTATTCAGTTTCTATTGACCTAGTTTCTGACGTATATGTGCATTCTGATGTGGTTCTACACTTTCTGAGCCTTTTATTTATCTTCTGAACTTCTCTCTAATGTTGGTAAAGATCTTGTAATAAGATTGAAGTTCTTTAGAGATGATAATCATGGTGATTGGTGGTGATGTTCTTGACGTGATCATGAGAAATTACTTTCTCATCAACTAGATGTGGCACTTCTTGAACATGCGAACCACTTTCTAAAGACCAAAATTTAATTAGTTTTTGATGCTAGATCTTGTGTTCTCATGTCTCTTACAAATTTCAATTCACTTTCTGAACTATTTTTCATGTGTATACAACACTGAATCGCTTTGAATGAGATTTTAATTATGTTAAATCATAACTTTATGAAAAATATGCCACAATTCGTTGAGATTTAGAAAATTTAGAAAAAATTACATTGGCTTTCATTTAGATTTAATGCAATTATGCTTGACATCCTTTTATTTTGTAAAATTGTCATTGATCATCTCTAAGAAATACTAAAATTACACTGGCCTTCTCTATGGATATTGATTCGTTAATTTAATAAATGACAAAACAAAATAATATATATCATATATACATAATTATTAATAATAATTATAATATTTTGATAATATTTAACATATTGATTAAATAAAATACTTCTTTTATCACATTGTGATGAAACTTATAGACACAATTTATGATAATTTATATATATATAACATAGTAAAAAGATGCTATATCTGGAGTAGTTTTCTTAATTTTTTTTATAATTCTTTGGTAAGTATATGGGTCAATAATACAACATTATTAATTTAAGAGAAATCATGGTGGGTCGAAGTTAAAAAATGAAGTTTGAGTTTAGTTATTGGACATTGTGAATCATTATAAAGTGATTGTATTTTTTCAAAAATATATGCTTGTGAATTTGGATTTTGTAGGAAAGGGAAGGGAAGTGAAGTAAGAATTTCTAGTACACAATTTTAAAACTTTAATTTACACTTCAAACTCTTTCTTTCATTCCCTTCCCTTCCAAGATCTAAATTCACAAAAATTAAATACCCTAAAAGAATAAGGATTTCCTAATTCAAGTCCTAATTTGGATGTAATACAACAAAAATATCTCATTTAGGCATTTAAGTTTTCTAAAACTCAAGTAATAGTACACAAAATCTTTAAATGTGATAACAAGAAGGGCTAAAAAGGACATTTTTCTAATCATAGTCGTAAAAAATATGTTTATTCTCGTTCATCTTTTCTAAGTTTTATAATTTTGGACGGCCCCCTCAATAATTGATTCCTGTATCCATCCATAATAATAAAGTATATATATGTCATGCATCATTTTTTTGTCACTTAAGTTAATAAATTAACATGTAGAGGGGAGGTCAATATAATTTTATAAAACAAAAGGGTAACGAATATAGATACTAAACCTTAGGGGAATTAGTATAATTTACTCAAAAATTTAAAAGCATTTCAATGTCAACGCAAAAAGACATGAATTGTTCTTTCAAACGGCGAAGATTCCAACCAGCTAGCTACGCCAATGCTTTGTTAAAAACGTATGCAGCGTCAGATTGGAAGCTACTTACCGAAGATGGCAGAAGTGAGGAACAAACAAGTGATTCTGAGGGACTACGTCAATGGTTTTCCTAAAGAATCTGACATGAACGTTGTTGAAGGTACGATGAAATTGGAGGTTCCAGAGGGTTCCGATGAGGTGCTGCTCAAGAATCTCTACTTGTCATGTGATCCATACATGCGAATCCTTATGAGCAAGACGGAAAGCCCTGAGGGATTTAGCTCCTTCACACCTGGCTTCGTAAGTCGCCTAGCTAAGTTAAATGTTTAAATCATTCACAAACTCAAAACTCCCTCGTATAAAAACTCGTCTCTCTATGTGCATAACATTCTTACAACATAGGTGAAAATACAAAGAAGATAGTGGACCCAAGAAAATAATAAATCGAAATGGATCCACCTTCTTTGTTTTTTAATATTGGAAAATTGTTGTACGGTGATATTTTGCACATATCATTACTCTATGTTTGTTTTGGCATGGAATATTGGAAAGTATAAATCAGGAAACAATTTGTTAGGATCTGTCGTGTAATTTGATTTTCTTTTTAAAATATTCCATAGCATCTATACAAAGAGCTGCTGCTGAATGCTGATCCCGTATTCAAGAAAATATTATCTAGTGAAATCCATTTACATTTGTATTTCTAAATTTTTCAACTCTTCATGTTTAATTTGGACTCTAAGCCATGTTTTTGAACATGGAAAAGGGCCAAAACATATTTTGAAATGTGCAAACTAAATTTTAATTCATTTCAACATTTTTGACAAAATTAGGCCGAGTTTTATTTTAATTTGACTTTATTCCAGGCGAAAAGAAGAAAGGTTTGTTTTCTTGCGGAATCAAATGCTTACCGGCAAACTTGAAACTACACACACACACTTAGTAGTTCCTTTACTCATCCTTTGAGTTAGTTGGAACTTTAGTAACTTTATATGATTGTGGCACTAACTGGAGAAGATATGCTGCGCTATTCACAGGCATACTATTTAAAAAAGTGAAAGTGTAAGGATATTTTTGGTTTCTAGCTTTTCTCTCGAGGAAGAAGTTCATAAATAGAAAAGCAATGTTTAAGGGCTAAAGTTGACATCAATCAACCAATGAGCAATATTGAAAATGCATTTTTCAAATGATGTATTTAACTGTTGTGTAATTGCAGCCAATAACAGGTTATGGTGTAGCCAAAGTGCTCCAATCAGGACACTTAAATTATAAAAAAGGTGATTTAATATGGGGGCTTACTAGATGGGAAGAGTATAGCCTGGTGCCATCAGCTCAAGTACTTTTCAAAATTGAGCATACCGATGTCCCACTTTCTTACTACACTGGAATTCTTGGTATGTATTCAATAATTTCATGTTAACTTTGAGTAAATAATAGTGCACTTGTTACCAACATGATCAGCCAATCTCAACTTAAGGAGTTTTTATGAAATTAGATGTGTCCTCTGTTTGTCTAATAGTATAAATTTAATAATGGCCTAAAATCTATTGTCACAAAAGAAGCCTCTTGTGTATAGGAGATGGTTGTCTGGCTGTCTTTTGTTCCTATATTCCTGTTTCCTTTTTCTTTCTTAATTCAGTGGTAAGTATATATACCCAAACGTAGTTGGTTGTACTTGTACTCGAAGTGGATTGTGACTCAAGCGAATTTTTATCTGGTAATCAAATCTTGAAGTTGCTATTTTAGAGTGTTCGAGTAAAAATCGGTGAGCAATTAATACTGGAAAAAAAAAATTGTAGTGTCATTTGACTTGAATTGAACTTAATTATTTGGATGACTAACTTCTCTTTGGAGAACGATGATTCCAGCTACAATTATTTTGAACTTGTTGTTAACTGCTTTTGTATATCTGTTAAGTGTTATGTCTATAACTTTGTGATTAACTCCTTTTAATTAGCATTATACCATTTTTTTTTTTAATTTTTTGTCTTTCCTGACTGCAAGTGATTGTTTTGGAGAGCACAAATTAACTCTAAAAAATATTTCATAAACATGCTGCATCTATGGCTTTTAAGAGTACGGAGCAAAATCACTTCAAGTTTTTTATTTATCAAACAAAAAAAAGTGACTTTCTTTTTATAAATAAGAATACCTCTCCGGAGAGTATTATCAAACCATGCCCGAATCTGTGCAAGTATTGATCACTCAAGCAAGCTTATGCTTGTTAGCTGCATAGTTTTGTTTCGAGACTAATGGGATTTTCTCTTCTCTGAATGTATAGGCATGCCTGGAATGATGGCTTATGTCGGTTTCTATGAAGTAGGGTTGCCTAAGAAGGGAGAGTATGTTTTTGTTTCAGCTGCATCTGGTGCAGTTGGTCAACTTATTGGCCAATTTGCTAAATTGGCTGGTTGTTATGTTGTCGGAAGTGCTGGAAGTAAAGAGATGGTATTATTCTTCTACTAACTAATTTTGTAGTTATATATGCCTGTAGAAATCAGCATCACTGATTCCTTATTTATTATGATGTTCAAAATACTACTTAACTTCTTTTTCTTCTTTTTTTTTTCGTAGAGAAATACTAACCTTAGCTCAGTTAGTAACTTTTTATAAAACAATTTTTTTTTACCAATCTATCAATTAAGTTATAATTCGATATTATAAAGATATTTATATCAAATTTCATAAAAATTGAACATCAATAACAATATAATCATGAAATTTTTATTTTTGTTTATTTCAAGCAGATATATCATGTTGGTTTTGATATACATGAAAACTAGGTCAAACAATTTTAGGTTAATCTAAACTTTTATAGATATGATCTACATAATGTGGACTTTTAATATAATGGGGGAAGAAATGGTATTATGTATTTTGTTTTGGTACATATAATATTTCTAACAAAAGAAACTTATAAAAAAGAAAAAGTAACATACACCTACCTTTACTAGTTTTTTTTTTCCCTTCATAAAATAATATTCTCTTTGTTATGAGTTGACAAATAAAAAAAGACTTGGTCTTTCTTTCACTTGAATTTATATGACTTCAACAATCAATTAGGTGGATTTGTTGAAAAATAAATTTGGATTTAATGAAGCTTTCAACTCCAAGGAAGAACCAGATCTCAAAGAAGCTTTGAAAAGGTAAGTAAACAAACAGTTCAGTAATAGAGAAATTAAATTCTGATAGCCATAAAAAAAATGAATTATTATGCTTGATACGAACTACTAGCAACTATAAATATCTTTCTATTTATATATCAGGTACTTTCCAAATGGCATTGATATTTATGTTAGAAATGTTGGAGGGAAGACACTCGATGCAGTACTCCCAAATATGAGAGTCAATGGCCGGATACCCATTTGTGGAATGGTCTCTCAGTGTAGTCTTTCTCAACCTGAAGGCATAAAAAGTTTGGCACCTCTCATATATAAGCGAGTTCGTATGCAAGGATTTAGTGTTAGATATTTCTATCATTTATATCCCAAATTCTTGGGATTCATCTTGCCTCATAGTAGAGAAGGGAAGATTGTGTGTATGGAAGACTTGGTTAAGCGGCTTGAGAATGGTCCTGCAGCCTTGGTTTGCCATTTCAGCGCTCGCAATGTTAGAAAGCAAGTACTTGCTGTTGCTCATAAATGAAAAAAAAAAAAAATCTTTTTCAATGCATTGTTTCCTTTTTTTTTTTTTTTGAAATTACACTCACCTCCTATAAAATAGGTCAGATAATTAGAAAGGAATCAGATTCAATTTTAACAAATCTCAGATAAGGTGAATGTAATTTACCTTTTTTATATGAATATAACTCCTCTAAAGTGAGAGGAGGTCAATAAAGTGAGAATGTGAGGGATATTGCCCTTAAATCATCTTATGGAGTCCATACAAAATTGTAATTATTGATCTAATGGTGATAAAGCTCTCATTTTTTCACTTTACCTATTTTCTCACTTTAAAAGAGCTCAATTATTTTTATTTATATAAGTTTTAGTTTTGATTTTGTTTCAATAATTTGCCTTTTTTTATATGGATATGATTCTTCTAAAGTGCGGGGTCGGTAAAGTGAGAAAGTGAAGGGTTAATCACCTTTAAATAATTTTGATGGAGTCCATATACAATGGAAATTATGGATTTAATAGTGAAAAAACTCTCATTTTCTCACTTTACTAATTTCCTCACTTTAGAGGAGCTCAATCATGGGATGATTTTATTTATGCCTATCCTAATGCAATATCTACTCTATTTTTTGTGATAAATAAGCTTAAATTTTTTTGTCACTTCTACTGTTCACTTCTTAAAGTTTTTTTAAAATTAATTATACAAAATATAATTAAAATAAAATACTTGAGATGGAGAAAAATATGTTAGGTTTCTTAAAAAAAAAAATAAATTCGATTCACTAACACGCATGTTGTAAATAAGCCTAATTAAATTTTATTCACTTTTTTCAAAAATAATATATTTTATGTATATCTTTTGTACTTTATTTTCATTATATTTTATCTAAATTTTTAAATTTTATAAATTATAATATTAGAGTTTAAAATTAATATTTTATGAGTTAATGCTCATTTTAATCTCTGACTTTTCACTTATAAATCATTTTAATCTCTGAATTTTAAAATGAGTTAAATTAGTCTTTGATATTACAAAATATAAGTCAATTTAGTCCCTTATTCCATTTTTATCTAACATTTTAGCAATCAAATGATAAGATGTAATATTAAGCAATATGTTATCATACTATATATTATTTGAAGTAGAATGAAATATAAAATAACTTATATTTTGGTATCTAAAATTGTATAAAAAAAGTCATTTTATGACTTAGAATGAATATTTAAATGACTTATCTTATATAATTTTAGACACCAAAATGAGTCATTTTAAATTTTATTCTACTTCAGATGATATATATATATAGATATATATTATGTCAAGGTATCACTTAAGGTTACCTTCATCACTTAATTGATTGAATATTAAATAAAAGTGAGTTAAGAGACTAACATGACTCACATTTTGCAATATCGGGGACTAATTTAACTCATTTTAAAAGTCAGAGATTAAAATGACTCACGAATATAAAGTAAGGGACTAAAATGAACATTAACTCATATTTTATAGAGATAATCATTTAAAATATATTTAAATAAGCCAATAACTCCCAACTTAGATAAGAGAACTTTGAAGGGAGCTGCAGACAAGGCTTTGGTAAGTATGTCTGCCCAACTTTGGGACGATTTCACATGAATAAGTTTAACTAAACTAGATTGAACATGTTCCCTAATAAAGTGGCAGACGATGTCAATGTGTTTAGTATGCTCATGAAAGGTAGGATTGCTTGCAACATGCATAGCAACTTGGCTGTCACAGAGGAGCTTGACTGATGGTACTTGCAATTGGAAATCTTGCAACAATTTCACAATTCACAGTATCTCACTTGTGGCATTAGCTACGGCTCTGTATTCTGCATCAGCTGAAGAACAAGAAATGATTGACTGTTTAACTTAGATTTCCAAGACACAAGAGAGTCACAAAAATACATGCAATAACCAGAAGTTGATTTCCTGGTATCATGACAACTTCCCCAATTAGCGTTAGTGAAGGCTGAAAGGAGAACATTCTGATGGAAAGAAAAATCCAAGGCCAGGAGTTGATATGATGATATGAATAGTAGGTTTGCAAACTTCCAAAAGTTGTTTATGGATTAAAACAAGCCAAGTCTTAAGATAGTGGTTTGCTAAATTCTCTGCTTCACAAAAAAAATATGCTAATTTAATTTTGTGATCAATTTTTATTTAATGTACATAAATGTAATATGTCATTTATAAAATATTATGATTTTTTTTTTGTTTAGTTCCTTTAAATACCACAATCTTTTTCATTTGGATCATCTCTATTTATCTTCTAATCCATGTCAACATGCACATAAGTTAAATAGATATTAACACTTAATGGGATAAAAAACTAATAGAATATTAATGAAGGGAGAAAACAATTTTAAAAAAATTGATGGGCTAAAGCAAAAAATTAAAACAAGAGTAGTTAAATTTTTTTAAAAAAACTTGTTATAAAATAAGAGCAATAGAGAGCAAAAAATGATAAAGAAGAAGATGTAATTCTCAATTATGATCTCAAATGAAACAACAAAATGGCTATTTTATAGCCAAAGGGTGAAAGGCATAATATGATATCAAATTATTATAGAATCTATTAAAGATATGGACATCCATAATAAAATATTTTATAACATTCTCCCTTAGATGTCCATTAGGAATATGTCTCATTAAAACTTTACTAAAAAGAAAAATCCAGCGGGAAGAAATTTTAGTGAAGGAAAAAGAGTACAATATAATATCTTATTGTGAGAACTTAGAACTATCTCATTAAAAACATTTTCAAGAAAAAATCCAGTGGGATAAAAACCTTCATCAAGGAAAAAAGAGTGCAATATTTCTCTATCTATTTGAAGTTCACTTGGAATATCATAATCAATGCATTCTGAGTTTTTACACAACTTTGATAAAGAAGAAATAGGTAGCAACTTGATTACCTAAACAAATTGGACATTAGTTCCTCTCTTTAGTTGAATTATCTAAGCCATGTTGTCCTCATGTAAAATTGTGCAAGTTTCTTTTAAGACAATCCACATGATAATTTGAATATGTTGATCCATTGCCCTTAGCCAAAAAGATTTACAAGATCCGTGTATTGCACTAATTTCTCCTTGATTTGAAGAAGTAACAGATATAGAGTCTATCTTGTGTATCTTCAAGATATAATCATGTGTCCATATATAAAAGAAACCTGTTTGAATCTGCCTTTTATGCATATTTAATAAATATCTTGCATGCTAATACACTTAACAAAAAAATACATGTGATTTATCCATATAAAACTTCATAAGAGTTTTTCCTTGTGTAAAATGATTGATGAATAAACATTTTGTTTGTTAACAGATCGGGGCAAAACTTTATCCTTTTTAGATTTTTCATCCCAGGCCAAACTCTATCTTTAGAACTTATATTGCTATGGGAACTTCTTCAAGAGTTCAACTAATCAATTTAAGCATGCAACTATAATGAATATAGTTGTAAACTTCTTCATAAACACAATATAAAATAGTATAATGGATCAAATAAGGAACATGATATATACATCATAGAACAAGACCAAAACATATATAATGTGCATTCAAGAATATAGAAATATATAACATGCCATGGATAAACCATAATTTATAACCTTATTTTCCAATATAGATACTTATTTGTATACCATGTGGTTTACACTTTCCAAGTGTCCGAACAACAGGTCCAAAGACTTCACATTTTACAAGTGAGTCAAGTTTAGCCTACAAGGCTTTTAATTTTCCATTTTGACCAATCATGTATATGTTGATATTTTCCAACGATTTCTGGTTCAAGATCCTCATTTTCATACACAATATGTATCACTACATTATTTGCAAATATATTGTCGACAATAATTACTTGTCGAAACATAGTCTATTGAGATCTCATCATTTTCGCTAACTATTTTTAGGTACCTGAACAATTTCTGGCATTTCAATTACATCAAAATTTTGGAATACAACAAATGATGTCTCTATCCTCTTCAATAGGAAGAGTATTATTTGTCTTCATAACATCATTTGGCTCTTTAGCCTCTCTTCTTTTTCAAGGATTTTTAGTTTTGGAACCAACTGGTCTACTAAGCTTTTGGTGTGTAAGTTTTGAATTGATCAATTATCCAACAGGGATATCAATTCGTATTAGAGCATTTTCAGTTGGTATATAGGAATTTGATATCATTTTGTATCATAAAATAATGCATCTAACAAGTCATTTGCTCTCAAAAGTATATATAACCGTTTGAATTTCTACTTTATATTGCTCTGTATAAGGATCTAAATTGGATAATATTGATGCATTCCAATTTCTTTTCCTGTTGCCTATTCCCTCACCTTAATGTTGGAAACATTATCTGGCAATATATAAATTAAGACTTAAAACATCTCCCATTTTGTATTTCAACACATTTGATGGTAAAGGGAAAATCATATTCAATATATATCCCCAATTTTCTTTAGGGTCCCATTTGGAGAGATAAGATAGACAATTAGAACATTATTGCACCTCATATTAGTACAATAGAACAAAAGAAAGTGCAAGCAAAATTTTCTAATGCAACTTCATTATCTGAAACATAAGTTGTGATATGGAGGTACTCACTCCTTCACTCACTCCTATAATATAACATCAATTCTAGTGAATATCTTTGAGACTTACTAAGTCTCTTTATTACTTGCAAAGCTAGTAAGGTTGATCAAATAAACCGGTTTGAATAAAAACTGGACTATATCTAAACCAAATCAAATTGAAAAAACTAGGGTCTGTTTGGTTTGAGTTTCCAGTTTTCAGTTTTCTAGTTTTTTAGAATTTGTGAAGAAAAAATTGAAAATTCTGAAAACTGGAATTTGTAATTTTCAAAATTTTTAATTTTTCCTTCACAAATTTTGAAAAACTAGAAAACTGAAAATGAAAACTGAAAATTGAAACTTTAAACCAAACATACCCCTACTTTTTCAAAAGGAGTTTTGAACTTAAACTGTTTTTTTAATTTAATTTGTTCATCTAACCACCCCCAAAAACTAAATTGATTCCCAGCTAAAACCAAACCAAACCCTTTCCAGTTTTCCCAAATCACCAGTGACACGCCACGAGACACAAGCATGACCATGGATAGTTGACATGTGGTGCCTAATATGATGATCGATGACGACAGAGCGAGGATTCATGGTGGCAGTGCAGTGAACTAATGGAGAAGAGAATAGTCACACCGTTCATGAACTAAGACACATCTATAACGATGGCGACCTCTTAGAAGATCGGCAACAGTGGCATTGGTGGAACATATTATGTAACATTCAAAAAATTATTTAAAAATTAATTTAGGGCCTATTTGGAAACAATTTTACAAAACAATTTTTGGTTTTAAAAAATCAAAGACTAGAAAAACCTAAGTGGGAAGTTGTTTTCTGTATGCTGGTTTTAAAAACTTAATTAAAAACACATAATTAGTTTTTAAAACAAAAAAGTACAAATAGTTTTTGGATGTTTTCAAAAACAGTTTCATAGATCTTTACTTCTTTACCCACCCACCTCCTCCTCCTCTGATGCAACTGTTCCATCCACTCCATGCTCCCCCGTTCACTGGCGACCCAGCCCCGACGAGCTTCACGACCAAGCTTAGCGTGACCAAGCCCCGACAACCTATGCCTTCTCCTCCATGTTTCTGCTTCAGTCGCGGATCTGCCCTAGCCGCTAATCTTCCCCTCTCGCAGCCACGAGCAACCCCTTGTTCCTATTCTTTGCTATGTTGCAATGGTTTTGGGAAAATGGGGTGTGTTTGTTTTTAAAAATGAGTATCCAAGCAGATGTTGTTGTTGTGTTTTACTACTAAAAAAACTATTTCTAAACTTGATTTTTAAAAAACAAAACAAAAAAACAGTTCCAAACAGCACCTTAATTTTTATTAGTGAGAATTTCAAAAATCTGACAGACTTAACAATGATGAGGATGGCCCAATAGACGAGTTCGAAGTTTTTTTTGGGCCAGGCATGAATAGTGATTTTTTAGCCCGAGTTTGAATAGTAACTTCATGGCCTTGGAAGCACTATAGTAACCCTGGAATTATGACCCGAAGATCCTCTGGACCAAGGGAAAAGACTATTAGGCCCAAGATTAACTTCGGGTGATATTTTAAGTTTCCAAGATATGGTGCTTTATCATTCAGGAAAGTTTTGATGTGCAATTTTTAAAATCATAAAAGTTACTTAGTGGCCAAGTAACCTCTACCAATCGCATCTTGTCAAATGGATGACAAACATTGAAACTTGGAAAGCAAGTTTTAATCCTGACTGTTCATTTATTATATTTTACCCAGAGGCCAATACCTCATTCATTTAGTGGAATTCGGTGTACAATTTTAACACTAAAAAAGCTACTTGCTCCCCAAGCTAAAATGAGTCACTTATCTTGAGTCAAGTGGATGACTAATAATTATTTTTTGACCAACAAACCAAATCCTAGCTATCCATCTCATTATTTTCTTATTTGAAAGAAAGAAATTCACAGTTTAGCTACATAATTACTACATCTATACCAATATAAGGTTAAATCACCAACCTTATCACTCATTTCTCATCTAATTTCAGCCAAGAAGGAGAAAACTCACCTCCCATGGTGTTTTCTCTCAAAAACTAACTTCAAATACCCAAAACCTTAGTTTTTACTCACTTAAATAAAAAATCTTACACAAAACTTCAACTATTCATTACAATATACTAAACCAACTGATTGAAATTTGAATCCATCTCCATTTCCAAACTTGAGATATCATACCTCATTATTGAAAGAAGGTATTAGATCTATTTGGAAGAGCTAGAAGTGAGAAAAATCATTTTTGGAAGATCATCTTAAGCTAGAAGCCCTAAAACTTCATAAATAGGGCTTTTGTACCTTTTCTGTTTCAAATTTGTTTCTACAATTTGGTTACTAATTTAACTTGATTTTTTTTATTGTATTGGTTGATAATATATAGATATTAAAGTGTCTAATTGGTTGTAGTGATTGGATGATATTAGTACATCCTTTTTATCAAAATAAGTTTTAACCTAGGTTGCTGGAATCTCTAGTTTTTCACAGGCAGAAGATTATTCATGATTTTTCATCAGTATTTGTAGATGGATTTTTGAGCTGAAATTTTTATATGATGAAGCTAACATGTTAAGGTGTCTTTATTTTTTTCGAGTCATTTTGAAGACTTTTACTATTTTTTAAAAATAAAAAACCGAGACTATTGGGATTGTTATCTAAATAACCAATTCTGAAGCACTGAAATTATCTAATTTTGTTACTATTGCAAATCATTGAATTTTGACTTGAAAATTTTAGAAAGTGTTGAGAACATCTTGAAGTCCAACCCTGAATTTTTGTAAGATTTTATATATTCATTTGATATGGTAATAAAATTGGGAATTCTAGCTATTAGTTGTAATTAGAAGGTTTCTGACCTCTGAATTTGTATAATTTTGCGAACATAGCTAGAGAGCTTGTTTTGCCCTGAAATTTTTAAAAGAACTTGTGGACACATTGAAGTGTCATGAATAATTTTTTCAGCCTTGAATTCTATTGTTTGATATGCAAACTCATTTTTTCTATATAGGTGTGAAATATGTCAAGGTGCTGGAATTGGACGAATGCCTTGAATTGATGATATAATGGCATTTGGTTCAAGTATGACATGAATACTCGATTGTGAATATTTGAGCATGTGACTTGTCATATATAAATGCATGCTAGAGGAAGTAAAGATTGTTTTATGAAGTATGATTGAAATTACTTGTGAATGAATGTCTATATGTGCTTTATGCATGCATTTGGAAAAAGAAAAGTACATGATGCATATATGTGACAAAAAAGAATGTATAAGCTTTTTAATGGTTTGACAATTTTTCATATTACTCTTGAACAATTCTTTTATGCGTATGATTTTCTCTTACTCAAATTCATTATAACTATTTAGTAATCTTGCTTATCCTATCCATTTGGCTCTGATACATATTTGTCTTAAGCTCTGTTTTTAGCTAATCACATATCATACTTGTTGATAAATGCTTCTGATCTCTTAAGTGCTTGCTCTGATCTGCTTACTTATTGACACGCTAGAGTAGTTAGCTCACATCTGTATTTGTGATTAGCACTGAGAAGTATCTTTTAAAGCACAACATCTTTTTATTTTTCTTTGATACTCGTATCTATCTGATGTGCTTCAATATGTATACAATGCTTAAAATGCTACTTTTATAAAACACATTACGTTCTTCTCTGACACACTTATGAGATATTGTTTAAGAACTTTGCATAACTTGATCAAAATATGGTTGTGTATAATTTCTAACGATCTTTAGAAACTCATTCATACATGTTCTTGATACAACTAAGATCAGTTTGCGAGTTTCAGAGCTCTCTCTCTCTCTCTCTCTCTCGAGTATGCTGCGCTTATATGACATATAATGTGTTATATTCTATTTTAAAAGTGTATCAATGAGCGAGATTACATGAAAGCATGAACACATGTTTCAAATTTTATCTAATAAAATTTCATGCTTTGATACTTTTGAGAAAAATTTCATAGATCATAACAATAAGCTCACTTGTGCTTTACTCTGACAAAATTGGGATTGATCCCTGATGAGCTTTAGAAGCCTTGAGTAGTAATATGCTGATAAAATTTGTATTAAAGTTTTTTTGAGCATCAAAAACTACAAAAGCATCAGTATGTTTTTATATCTCAATCATACATGCTCTGTTATGTTTATCATACATATTCGAGCATTTGTTTTTGAAAAATTTGTTTAGATAAAGTTGTGCTAAATATAGAAATTAACAAAGATAAAATCTCTTCAAAAAATATTTGAGCATTTGTTTTCAAAAAATTTGTTCAGATTAAGTGCTTATTAAGATATATTCTATTATACTTCTTTCAAAATCTCCTCAAAAGATTTTCTTTAAATTGGTTTGTCATCGTCAAAAGGGGAGATATTGCAAGTTACAAAACCCTTTAGAAAGCATTAAGGTTACATGTTTTGAATGACAACAAAACCAAATTAAAGAAAATACTTTGAAGAATAACTAATGTCTACCTTGAGCTTCTTGACATAGCACATAGGGATTTCTTAATTGCATAAAATGAAATTGAAGTGAGAGTAATTCCACTTTACATGTGCAAACATGATTTATCTCAGGTTAAGAGATTGAGCCTAATAGAAGTGAATATTATATCATGCAAAGAACGTTAACATGTACTATGGATTGAAGAAAATCAAGTCAAGAACAAGAAACTAAGGCACAAGTCTTCAGAAAGTAGCATGGGATATCAGAAAGTACACTTAAAATGAATATATCAAGCAAACTCTGAGAACAATGTGCTACACAATATTCAATCATCATGATCGCAAATCTTTCATTCTCATAAAGCTTGGATTGAAGACTAGAAGACTGGAGATTCATCAAGGGCCTGATAGCATGCATCAGAAACCACACTTCACTGTGGAGTGCTGAAACTTACTGGACAAAGTGAGAAATTTGAATTTTGAAATTCAAATCTCAAGTCAAACCTAGTTTCTAAAATGGCACATCATTTCTTTTGCCTTTTTGGTCAATAACTCCAGCTTCTAGAAGGAAGAGTTCATAAACCATGTTCAAAAAGTAAAAAGGTAGTTTCTGAATGGACATCAGAAACCTCAACTCCAATGGCTTCTGCAACAAATCTAACAAAAAGTCAGTCTACTTTTCTAGATTGCATTTCCAAGGCACAAACAGATTATCAACACATGTCATTTGGACAACAGATCAAGGGTAATGGTCACAAAGGAGACCATCTATAAATAGAGATGTTGTACTCAAATAAAAGACGAGGATTGACTACATAAGAGTGGAAACTCTATGAAAATCCCTGCACATATCTTGCAAGGTTCATCCCATCATGTAATCAATGTCCTTGAAGAGTGAAAAATCTTCTTTCTAGTTCCTAAATGGTTTATATACTCTTCCCTGGAAGAGACGTTAGAAATGAGTCATTCAAGTTATCCTAGGTCATTCATTGTATATTTGTAAGAAAACCTGAGTGTAGGTTAGTTTGAGTGGCAACCCAAACACTTAACCATTGTATCCTTGATCCAGTAGTGATCAATGTGAGACAGCTTGGAGAGGCTATTGAAAAACTACTTGCAACGTGATATTAGGGGTTGTCTACTTATCACAATTCAACTTGGAGAGGTTAGTGAAAGACTACTTGGTTCAGCTTAGAGAGGTGGGTGAATAACTACTCGATTCAGCTTACAGAGGCTGGTGAATAACTACTCGGTTTGTGATAGTAGGGGCTGTCTACTAGTCATAGATGAGAGCTTGAGAAGGCTATTGTAAAGACTATCCAGTTTTTCTTTCTCAAGTTAAGAAAGTTATTTAGTGAAACCTCAACATGTCTTGAGTATTGGATGTGGGCAGGTTTGGCTGAACCATTATAAAATTATTTGTATGATATATTCTTTTCCCTGATCTCCTTTATTTTCTTTGTCATGCTTTATAGTTTAATATCTGCTGAATTATCATTTTAGCTGTTCTGTTACTCATCCTATGCTTCAGAGATCTACTTTCTGAAACACCTAATCTTATTTCCGCTACATTTCAAGCTTAATATTTGATAGTATTTTGTTAAATGTTTTAGATATGAAAAAGAAGCATAGCACGATTCAACCCCTCCTTTCTTGTGCACTTTTATACCTACACTTTGTTCTTTACTTTCTTGAACAAAGTTAGCTTTCCTTTTTTATCTATTTGCTCTTCATATCCAAACTCGGTTTTAAAAAATATGGCCATTGACCTCCAAGCATTCGGTCAAGGTTCCTTGATTCATTCACCATCTTTTCAAGGTTAGATTTGAGAAGCTTTGAAGTTATCTCTAGTTCATAAATGACTTTCTGAGTGTTTTGACTTTTATTTGAGACTTCAGATTCTAAGGCATCGAATTTAATATTTAAAACTTTGTTTTCTTCTTTTAGTTCTTCTTTTTCTTTTTGGGCACAAACTTCTTTTATGGGCCCTTGAGTTTAGGACATTCTGGCTTGAAGTGTACTTTCTTCCCACAGTTGTAGCAGGTGATACTCTCCGGCTTTACTTTGCCTTTTTTGTCTTTTCTAAGGTTGATGTCCCTTCTTTTCTTTGTCTTGACTCTCCAGGCTTTGGACATTGATAAGAGGCATTTATGCCACTTATCTTACTTCTAATTCTTAGCTTTTTACATGAGTTTTTCTATGTTATTGATGTGATTAATAAGATATTTGATTTATTCCTCATTGTGTACTTTTGATAGAACTATTGGCTTTTGTATTGATTTTGGGAATAATTTGTAATTACAAGCTGTTGCGTTTAACTTGTCTCTTTGAGTATGGTTTTATGCACAGGAGCTTTGGATCAAGTGCAAAACGTCAAGAACAAGGGATTTGATTGAGACAAAAAAGGATGTTTTGGAAAGCTCAAGAAGTCGTCTATAACTTTTATGTTTAGCTCAAAATCCAGTTCTAAGAGCATCTTGGTGAAAATCAAGTTGCAAGATTAAAGGTTGCTAATGTTTTGATGCTGTCAAACTTGACCTCTAGTCAATATTTTTGTAATATCTGGAGCTACAGATCTCCGATTGAGGTGATTTTGATGGCGTTGGAAAGCTTATTCAAAGGGCTACAATCACTATTTCTGGTGTCGGGGGCAAATTCTATTCTATCTACCACTGCAGCGCTATTTAGCTCTGCAGCGCTCAACAGCACCCAGAAGATTGACTGTTATCAGCATTGCTCATCGTGAGTGGCGCAGCTAATAAAGGTTGCGGCAGCTCGTGCGATGACGCAGAAGACCTTATTTCATCTATTTTTGGGCCCACTTTGGCCTATTTTTAGAAGGCAGTATATATAGGAATGTTACAGACTTTTACCCTAGTTTCGAGAGTTTTTAGTTTTTGAGTTTCAGTTGGGAGAACTCTCTCTCTCTCTACATCTTTCTCCATCTTCTCTCTACATCTTCTTCTTCTCTATTCTTCTCTCTCTTTGGATTTCATTGGTGAAGATGATTTGTCTTGGAGATCGTGGCGATGATCATTGCTATTATTTCTAGGTTCTTTTATCTTTATTGTTGTAATCCTCCAAAGATGGAGGAGTAGATTTCTTTACTAGTGTAAGGGTTTCCAGATGGATTGGGATGATGTTTGAGACATCTTTTGATATTAAATGCATTGGTTTTCTTAATGTTCTGCAGTTTCTATTCCTATAATTATTGTGGTGATTGCTATAATCTTTATTGGGATAACTAAATTGGCGATCGTCGTTTAGGGAAACCCTTTGGGTATAAATTGATAGATCTATTGATTTATGTTTGAGGGAGAACATTAGAATTAACTTTCCGATTGGCAGTTAGGCTATAGCAATTGGTTCATTAAATTGATGTGATTTCTAAATAAATTGGCGATTGTCATTTATTAGTTATTTGCATTGATTAAATTCTAGAGGTCGATTGATCACTAGTAGAATTGCCAGTAATTTGTTACTAATAGCCACCAATGGATTTAATATTTGGTCAATGATAATTAATTTCCAATCCTAGGAATATCTTGCACTAGTGCTTTCTTTATTGTTGCTGTTACCTTGTTGCTATTATCTTTTAATTTAAATTGCTTTAATCTTAATTCTCCAAACCCCTAATTTCTAATTGACTAGTAACACTTCCTTGTGAGACGACCTGAGTTGTACCCTTTACTACATTTTTTGTGCAACTTAGCACTTTTATAAATTTTAATTTGTTGTGAGTCACGACAGCTCGCATCAGACATCTTCCTCACTAGCATGGTGAGCTTATCTCCATCTTGTTCTTCTATCTCATCATTAGATTCTTCCTCTTCATGAGAGGTTTCAACAACTTTCATTGGCTTGACTTTATGCAGTTTCTGATAAGACGACTTCAAGGCCATGGACTTGCTCCTCTTGATGGATTCACCATGCATTTCAGATAGCATAACCTCATGAGTTTTAAGTGGTCCTATGTGATCGTCCAGATCGAGAGTATGAAGGTCTTTAGCCTCAGTAATAGCTGTGACCTTAGGTAGCCACTTGACAGGGAGGCTTCTCAAGATTTTTCTAACCATTTCAGAGTTATTATGTCTTTTGCCTAAACGTTTTACCTGGTTTATAATGTGCATAAAATTTATGGTTGTTTCATTAATATTTTTTAATCTATCATTTTAAACATCTCATATTGATGAACCAGCATACTGATATTAATTTCCTTAACTTAATCAGTGCCTTCATGCAATATGTACGGTTTGACCCAAATTTCCTTTGCCGGTTCACAAGTAATAATTTTATCATTTTCAACCTTGCTTAGTGCACATGTGAGCAAGAATTTAGCTTTGGAGTTCAACTGAACTCTGGCCTTGTGTTGCTATATCCACCTGCTTCTAGGGACTTCTCTTGATGTTGAAGGTGTATCATTAGTTCTAAGAACCTCTTCAGTTGGAATGTAGTCATCTTTTTGAATTATTTCCCACAAGTCAAGATATGTGCATTTTATGAATAGCTCTATGTGATCTCTCCAGTAGGCATAGTCCCTACTATCAAAGAATGACGAGAAGGGGTTGAATCATGTTTCTCTTCTCTTCACTTTTTAGCAACTAAAACTTTGAACAGAATACTATCAGGTGTCGACCTTGAAATGCAGCAGAAACAACTTAGATATTTCAAAAATTAACTTTCTAAAACACAACGTCAGTAACAGATAAGCTAAAAAGATAAAATTCAAACAGATATTAAATAATAAAACTTGAATAGTGAAGTTAAAAGGATGAGGAAGAAAAAGATACTGCACAAATGTTTTATACTGGTTCGACCAACCTACCGATATCAAGTTTTCAGCAACTGCTGAGTTCCACTAAACCTTTCTAAACCTGAGAAAGAAACAAACCGGATAGTCTTTACAGTAACCTTCCCAAGCTATAACATGTGACCAGTAGACAACCCTTACGGTCAAAAACCAAGTAGTTATTCACTAGCCTCTCCAAGCTGAACCTTGAGTAGTCTTATACTATCCTCTTCAAGCTAACTTGAGTAGTATTGTACTAGCCCTTCCAAGCTAAATTATGACCAGCAAGAACACCTTATTACCGCATTGTAAGTAGTTTTACCTTAGCCTCTCCAAGCTATCTCTCAACAATCACTGCTAGATCGAGGATACAAAGGTTTTGTGTTTGGGTTGCAACTCAAACTAACCTATGCTCAAGTTTCCTTAAGATATATAAAAATAGACCTAGGAAAAACTTGAATGACTTCTTTCTAAGATTCTTCCTTGGATGAAAATATAATCTACTGAGAACTTAGAAAGAAGAATTTTATAGACACTGAACTTATTACAGAAAGTAATGAACTTTACAGATTAGGAGAAATTTTTGCAGCATTTCAGACTTGTATGAAAAACCAGATCATTATCTTTGAAAGCCCAACATCTCTGTTTATATATAGTCTTCATTTTTAACCATTGAACTTGATCATTTGTCCAAGTGACACATGCTGATCATCTATCTGTGTCTTGAAAAGCAGTCTAGAGGAGTAGCTTGTTATTTTGTCAAAATTGTTCTAAAAGCCGTTGTGAGATAGAGCTTTCTGATCTACCTTCATAAACTACTTTTTACTTTTTGAACGAGATTTCTGAACCTTTTTCTTCTAAAAGCTGAAGTGGTTGACCAAGTAGGCAGAAGAGATGATGTAGTAGTATTTAACTAGTTTTGACTTTCAAATTTGAATTTTGAATTTCCTTCTTTTTCCTATAAAGTGCACCGTTTCACTGTAGAATAAGCTTTCTGAAGTGCGGTATCAATTCAATGATGTATTCTTGATCTTCAGGTCTTCAATCAAGGCTTGAAAATGTTGACATGATTACGATCATGATGATTGAAGGTCGTAGAACACATATGCTTCAGAGTTGTCTTGAAATCTTTCTTTTAGATATTCTTTCTGAAGTCACGTCCTACTTTCTGAAGATCCATGCCTTGGTTTCTTATGTACGATAGATTTCTTCAATCTATTAGCCACTCATACATTTATTTTAAGTAATAATATTCACTTCCATTAAGTCTTTATCTCTTTTCATAAGATACAATCATATTTGCACACATAGAGTGAAATTATTTATGCTTTAAGAACTTATTATGTATACAGAGTGCCCTGTTTGCTATATCTAGAAACTCATGGAAACTATTGGTTATTCTTCAAAATATATTCTTAAGATTTGTTATGTCATCACTCAAAATGTGTATCTTCAGTGCTTCTGAATGGTTTCGGAGCTAATAGATGTCAAACTAGCTCTGAAGCAAAGATGTTCTACAGCCTTCAATTATCATCATCACAATCAAATTGATCATACACATGCTCTAATTAAAGACTGGAAGATCAATTTTTCACCAAGGAACTAATACTGCACTTCAGAAAGTTCACTCCACAATGAAACAGTGTGCTCTGTAGAAAAATGAGGGAAATTTGAAATTTAAATTTAAAGTCAAACCTAGTTATAGACTGGCGTGTCAGTAGGAGAACTGATCAAGGGCAACAGCCATAACTGAAGACCATCTATATATAGAGATGATGTTCTTTCAAAAGATAGATCTTGACGTTGCACATGTGCCGAAACTCCGAGAAAAGGTCTCCTCATTTCTTGTAAAGTTCATTATGTGTTGTAACCGATTTCCTTATTTGCAAAAATATTTTTTCTACGTTATTAATAGATATATACGTTCTTCCTAAGAACAAACGTTAAAAATAAGTCATTCAAGTTTTTCCTAGGTCATTTATTGTATACTTTATGAAAACTTAAGTGTAAGTTAGTTTGATATGCAAACCCAAAGACAAACCTTATATCCTTGATCCAGTAGTAATCAGTGTGAGTTAGCTTGGAGAGGCTAGTCAAAGACTACTTATAATGTGATAGTAGAAGTGCTCCACTAGTCACGGTTTAGCTTGGAGAGGCTGTTTAAAGACTACTCAGGTTGTGATAGTAGAGTATACTTGCTATTCAAGGGTTCTACTGGTGAAAAACTACTTGGTTTGTGACAGTAGGGTTGTCTACTGGTCAAAGGTAAAAGCTTGGGAAGGCTACTACAAAGACTATTCATTTCTCTCTTTCTCGGGTTGAGAAAGGTTAATGTAACTCAATGGGGGTTGAGAACTGAATGTAGGCAGGTTAGCCAAACCAGTATAAAAATATCTGCATAGTATTTTCTTCTTTCCTATCTCTTTTACATTCACTGTTCTGTGATTATTATTTAATATTTGCTTAAAGTCTATATTATTTACTCTTCTGTTGCTAACGTTATAGTTCAGAAAGTTACTTTCCGACGTACCTAACATTATTTCCATGGCACTTCAAGCTCAACGCCTGATAATATTTTATTTAAGTTTTCAAAAGCAAAACAAGAAAAGATAAGCGAAGCACGATTCAACCCCCCTTTTCATGCTCCTTTCTACCTACACAAACTTTTTTAGAATAATCATCTATCAAAGTACGAAAATAGCAAGATCCACCTAAGGAGTTAACAAGGGCTGGATCCCAAACATCCAAGTGGACTACTCTAATATCTCCTTGCTGTTGTGTTTGCTAGAATTGAACTTCCCCCGTTTCTGCTTTCCAAATACACAATTTTCACAAAAACCAAGTTTGCAACTCTTCAGCCCTTTCAGTAGGCCTCTACCATCAAGCATGGTCATTCCTTTCTCACTCATATGACTAAGCTGCATGTGCCACAATCATGTAGCATCATCATTTCTTTTACAGGATAGAACAATTTCCATCGACTATGCTTCCCAGTAATTGATAGATCCTATGCTGCAGCTTTCCTTTTAGTACCATCATTGAGGCTTTGATCACCTTCAAGAAATCACCTTCTCCAGTGAACTTGTACCTTTGATTATCTAAGGCACTCGATGAGATCAGGTTTCTAGCCAATTTTGGAATATGCCATGCTTGAAACGTCCTTTTAGCACTATCATTCAAATTTACTTGTACATCTCCTTCACCTACAATCAAAATTATTCTATCATCTCCCAATCTAGTTTTTTCCTCTCGCCTTTTATAGGATGAGAAAATTTTTTGATTAGGTGTCATGTGAAAGGATGCGCCAGAATCCAGGATCCACTCATTTCCCGTGTCACCTATGAAAACTGTCAAGGTTGAACCAGCATCAACATCACTATCATAAGAACTTTCAATTGTTATGTTGGCAGAATCTCCTAATTTTTCCTTTCTCTCTAGGCAATTTCTGCTGATATGTTCTATCTAATGACAGTGAAAGCACTTTACAGACTTGCGTTTTTTGGACTTTGATCTTCTCTTGCTTTGGCTTCCCGATCCTCTTTCTTGACTATGACCTCTCGTCATGAATAACCCATCCGCTGAACCTTTGGCATTGGGTTTGGATATTAACTCTAATGTTCCTTTATCATCAATAATTTTTTGACATTTTTAATGGAGATATAGGACTTACCATAAAGTATGGTATCACAAAAGTTATCATAAAATGGAGGTAGTAAAATTAACAAGATCATGGCTTGATCAACATCTTCAACTTTAATTCTGGCTGCTCCAAATCGGAGATCATTCGATTGAAGTCGTCTATATGCTCTTGCATTGATTTTTCCGTTGAATATTTGAACGTGTACAGCCGCTTCCTCTGATAAAGGTTGTTGAACAAGGTCTTTAAGGAATATTTTTCTTCTAAAGCTTCTATAGTGAATCAGTGGTCTTTTCTTCCATGACCTCTCACAGAACATTGTCTACTAGACTCAACTGTATTCTACTCCGTACTTTGATTGTCATCTCCTCCTTCTTGTCATTAGGTAATGACCCTAGCAATTTTTCTATGCCCTCCAATGCCATTGCAAGACCTTGCTGATCTAGCAATGCCTACAGTTTCAGCTTCTATAGTCTAAAGTCGTTGGACTTGTGAAATTTCTCCACTTCAAATTTAGATACTGACATCTTGGATCTAAAACCAAGTGGTTTTGATACCACTTGTTAAGGAATATCGGAGTTGGGTACACTCCAAGTATATTAAACACTTTATGAATGTGAGCGAAAATGAGTATAGATTTATGGAGAGTAATGAATAAAATAAAGAACATGAATAGTACTTCACAGTGAGACTCACTTGTCACTATTTATACTAACAAAAATAGATCAAAAGAACTGCACACCAAATTTTAGTATGGAAAATCCTTCTGTAATTTTGAAGAAAAATCATGGGTCAAACTTCAAAAAATTCTACTATGGGGGCATTTGGTTTGTGGAATGTTTCAACATTCCTGGGAATTTCAAGTCTGGAATAGAGGATTCCTATGTTTGGTTCATGGTTAGAAAAATCATTCCCTGGAATGTTTCATTCCCAGGAATGAATACAATCCACTTTTTATTGCCATGCTACACCATGGGAATGTTGGATTCCCATGGGAAGGGAAAAGACAAAAGTACCCCCGTTAACCCAACCAATCTACACCTGCCCTACTCATTCATCGATCTCTTATTTGACATCAATGTAACCCTAGCAGAGCCAGCTCTTCTTCGCGCAACCATCTCCACCATCTCTGCTAGCGACCGTTCCAGTAGTGGCCACTGCGCATCACGCACCAGGTTCGCTCCTTGGCCTTTTCTCTTCCTCCATCTTCAGCTTCTTCCATTCATCTCTGTTTTCCATTTTCGACTCTGCTCCGCCGCTGAAGCTTCAGCACCTTCTCCGCCGTGGAGGTGGTTAAGTTTGGCTTTGACAGAAGCTTTGAGAAAGCCTTCACGGCAACGGTGGAGCTTCCTTTTTGCAGAACAAGAAGCAGAGTCTCCAAGGAACTGTGTTTTGAGCATCGATTTTTTTTTTTGGCTTGTGTGTGTGTGTTTTCTTTTGGGTATTGCTTTGTGAAGGATTATTGTGTTAGTCACTGTGATTATATGTGTTTTTTTTTTTTTGAGATTTTTGCTTTGAGGTGTATGGTTGTTTGACTTTTATTTTGGATTATGGTGATGATCTGTTCTTATTTGCAAGCCATCTTATATTGGAATGATTTCTTGTTTGTTTAGTTAGTTGATCTCATGCATATACCAATGAGGGATGTGCTTATATATATAGACCGAATGCTTTGTATTCATGTTGAACTTTCTATTGTATCTAAGCCTGGCTTCATTTCAGGAAAGGAAAGAAAAAGGTCATATTGAGTGATTAATTAACGCATGTGAGATACCGGTGAATTCACGGGTCTTATGTGCGCAAAGTTTTGTTTACACCTATCAATCTATTAACATTTTCATGTTTACTGTGTACTATGTATATTTTGATAAAGACATCATAGGTGAGAGTCATGAAAGTCTGTTTTTGCTTTTGTGTGTGTATGTTTTCTTTTGGGTATTGTTTTGTGAAGGATTATTGTGTTAGTCACTTTGATTATATGTGTATTTTTTTTGTTAGATTTTTGCTTTGAGGTGTATGGTTGTTTGATTTTTATTTTGGATTATGGTGATAATCTGTTCTCTTAATTGATTATGTAGGAAGGGTTGAAGGCATTGTTGGGTTGATTTGGCGAGCAAGAGCATTGTCAAGGATTTGAAAAAGGTAAAAATACTGATATATAGCTTCTGATTGCTGTCTCAGATGTTAAAAATACCAACCTTAATTTTTGTTTGGAAACTTGTTGGGATCTTCAGAGGAAGCATAGGTTAGCAGTAACTATGTTTTAGTCTCTTTTAGTTGATTTTAGTTCTATGCTGCTTTAGCAAAATTTGGAGTAGCATTTCCACTCGATACCATTTATGTGGGAGTTTATGGAGGGTGACATAAAAATCTTGCCATGCTTTATATTGGTTCTGTTGGATATTGGACTTGTAAGTCTTTGGATTGAGTTTGTTTATACCATCATTGCAAACTGGTTTCGATAATTAGCTTAGATTTTTCACTTAGATTTTTGCTTCAACTGAGGTTATTTGCTGCATTTTTCTGCATTTTAGAGTTAGTTAAAACAACCAGAAAATCAATTTCTCACTAACCTAGGGTTACTAATGTGTTGATTACTTCACAAAATCTTAGCATTCAAACAATTCGCACATCAAATAATAGTGGAACTCAATGTCAATGAAGGCCATACAGTACCCCAGATGGATATTAATAAGAAATTTTAGAATCTCATGTACTAACTAAAACGATGTGTTTCATTTGCATTACCATTTACTCTATTCTTGTTCTGTTTTCTTCTGTGTGTGCCTAGCCCTGGTAATCTATCTTACTTTTTACTCTTTCTGATGCACGGACAAACTCTAGCCTTAGAATTCTCTACTCTTTTATTATTATTATTATTACTATTATTTTTTATTTTGAGAAAAAAATATTTATGGTTAGCACTTTGTTCTCATCAGAAGGTTTTTTTATTTTTCCCTTTGATGTGTAATGGTTTTTGAATGCTTGTGCTCAGACTCGTCTTTACTTGTTTGTCTTTTGCCTAGTTTTTATTGCACCTTGTTTCTATATATGGGCATAACCATTGGTTGTTGTTGGATTGCATACTCGCATATGATAAAATTTTCATAATTGGTTGTTGTTTATATTACATTTGAATTTTTTTTTTTGGTCCTTGTTTTTCCCGGATTCTTACACTTTTTGAGTGCTTGGATTGAGTAGGAAAAAGGTTGGGCATGTTTGCTTTGCTGGAAACAATTTTCAGTTTTCAATTTCCAGTTTTCAGTTTTCAGTTTTTGTGAAGGAAAAACTGAAATCAATTTTTGTGAAGGAAAAACTGAAAAAACTGAAAACCACAAATTTCAATTTTCAGTTTTCAATTTTCGTGAAGAAAAAACTGAAAAAACTAAAAACTAAAATTTGTGGTTTTCAGTTTTTCCTTCACAAAAATTGAAAACTGAAAACTATTTCCAGCAAAGCAAACAGGCCCTTAGTTTTCTGGCAAAGGATATCCTGATTGATTGAATTTCTGAGATATTCTTTTCTTTCCTCTACTTTTTTTCCTCCCTCATTTGATATGCTTGGTGGATAATTTAAATGGAGAAACAGATTGCTAAATAAATTTAAATGGATATTGCTAAATAAATGTGGTTACTTGCTTTAAGGTCGAGAAGGAGGGAGTTGATAAAAGAATGAAGCTAATGCCTACGTTAAGAGATGTTGATGGCTTGTCTATTGATGAACTCATGAAAGAATAAAGACTACCATTATTATTTCAAGGGACAGCAGCTTGACTGATGTGTTGGCATTCGTGAAGACAGTCATTAACAATTATTCTTAGATTTTAATTTTCTTATTTTAGGACAATCAAGTGCCTATATGTATGAATTGTTAGCTCTTATGTTGGATTTGAATTGGTACTTAGATTTGATATATCGTATTTATGGATTATTGTTAAGTATGAACTTATATTGTGACATTTACATCACTTGGTTTGTGCTACATATCATTTTTATAGACTTGTTGAGTTTAATGTGATTGAAAATGAATTATTTTGTTTCAATTAGTGGGGGTACGTACATTGGAAATTATACTTAATTATGAATTCAATGTGATTAGAAATTAATTGTTTGGTTTAAATTAATAGGGGTATTTTGGGAATTATACTTAATTATGAGTTTAATGTGATTAAAAATTAATTGTTTAGTTTAAATTGATAGGGATATTTTAGGAATTATACTTAATTATGGGTTTAATGTGATTAAAAATTGAATTTTTAGTTTAAATTTGTAGGGGTATTTTGGAGAAAATACACAATATTCCCGGGAGTATTTATTTCAACCAAACACAGAAATAGTTTATTCCTGGGTATGTTATGTAAGATTCCTAGAAATTTAATTCGCAAACCAAACATAGGAATAATTTATTCCTGGAAATAATATTCCTAGGAATAGGATTCCTGGGAATGTTAATCCTAGGAGTGTAAAATCACTCTGCGAACCACACGTCCTCTATATTTAAAAAAATAATTATAATATGGTGTATCTCCAGTAAAATTCTCTTCTACTACAATTTGTAATATTACAAAGGCCTAGAAAATATAATCAAAACATCAGTGTATATCCACACTACACTCTTAAAACTCTTTTTACATGCACTCTCTTCTTTTTCTTTCACTACAAGTAGCTTACTCTACTTTTCTTAAAGCTAAAACTGTTTGAGCTTGGAATGCTCTTCACATATGCAACCTCACTCTATTTATAAAGGTTTAGGAGTTACTATGCATTATTGCAATTAATACACACTAACCCCACATGCATTTCGGTGCTCTCGGTGGAAGGAGGAAACTTTCTCTTGCTCTCATTTTTTTTTTCCCTTTGTGGCAAAAGCAAGCTACTATTTCTAACACAAACAGACGGAGCAGTACATCGAGGAAAACGTGCGACCTTACATTCTTCAACGGGAACAAAACGGGATAGTGACTATTTTGTAATCAATTATCGTCCAAATTTTTCTTTTGTTTTCTGTTTTTTTATTTTATTTATTTATTTTTATGAGAACCAATGTCCAAATCGAGCATATACAAAAACAAAATCCTACATTGCTAGTAACGCATTCAATAACTAACTAACCCATTTCACCATATCATTTTCCCATCTTCTCCGTTGGCATTCTCTCCGCATAAGCTCGTTGTGCCTCTGTTTCCGAAAGACATACACAAAACGCAAGATGGCCGAAGTGAGGAACAAGCAGGTGATTCTAAAGGACTATGTCACTGGTTACCCAAAGGAATCCGACATGGACATAGTCGAGGGTGCAATCACATTGAAGGTTCCAGTGATGTCCTTCTCAAGAATCTCTATTTGTCATGTGATCCATACATGCGATTCCTCATGAGCAATGCCAGTGCTAGTGGATCTCCTTCCGTCTCCCCTGGCTCTGTAAGTCATAAAATTTTATTCTTTTTTATTTCTTATTTTTATTTTTTTGGCTCGAAAGAGTTTTGTTTGCGTCCTGAAAATTTTGTTTGAAAATTGTGTTGCTTAGTTTAGATATGGGTGTGTTTGGTTGGATCAAAAATAGGGAAAATTTTTCATGCGCGAACCCTTAAAGATTATCCATAAAATTTTACTCTCATTTTTAGGGTCTAATCAAACCTACCGAGTTGTGATATTTGAATGTTAATCCACTATTGGGGAGCATAACCTATTAATGGTTGGGAATTTATCTTGATAAATGGGTAAATGATAAGTTATAATATTATCACCTTGATTTTTCAGTCACATGCGCGTAAAATTTCCAGCCATATACATACAAATTTTCACACATGACAAGCCAATAGGGCAATTTTCGGATTGGTGGAGTTGGGTGAAGCACAGCGAAGCAGAGTGGTATTTTAATTTCATTCATTGTTTCAATTTACCTAACTTAAATGGAATGGAGCTAAGATAGATGGACTCTACTCCATTCATTCTTCTCAACTTTCTTTCTCTCGAGCTTGGAAGTAATTATTCCACTCTGGTCTATCCAGCTCCACTAATCTAAACATATCTTAGGATTGGTCTGATAATAAGGAGTTTGGATAGTATATATGAGATCTTAGGTTTAAACCTCATTATAATCAATATAATTTTCAAAGTTGGAAAAACAAAAAACTCACACATGCGACCGCGCCAGTTCTTAAATTCGATTCCCCACACATTTACATGAATTTTCCACCATTAATATGTGTATTCCCCAATGGTCGATCGACATATATTCTGAGCATAAAGAAATAATATTTATCTAGTTTCTTGTTATCCTGTTAAGATTCTACTGTCACTCAATTGGTTAGTTAGGGATGCATGTGGATGAACATTTGAAAAATTGCTGTAAAATTAATATTTATAAGTATCTTTTGAAAAGGTGTTTTTTTTTTCCTTAAATAACTTGTTTTTTGCTTCTTAAAAATACAACAGTAGTTATTCTTAATTTTTTTAACAATCTTATGCAAATAATTTTCATAAATTTAAGAAAAAAATTCTTAAAAGTATATATATATGTGTATGTATGTATTTTATTTTTTTTTCATCGAATAAGCACAAACAAAGGCATTCTAGAATTTCAGTAATCGTAAATACATTTTACTGATATATTTACGTAGGTACTAATTGTTGACTAATTGTTGCAGCCATTGAGAGGATATGGTGTGTCTAAAGTCATTGAATCTGGAAATCCAGCTTACAAGAAAGGTGATTTGGTGTGGGGGATTACTAATTGGGAAGAGTACAGCTTGGTCCCTGCAGATCAAGTACATTTCAAAATTGAGCACAGTAATGTTCCACTTTCTTACTACACTGGAATTCTTGGTATGTTTTCAATAATTTCATTTCATTACCAATTCTTGTTCTAAAAGCCGTTGTGAGATAGAGCTTTCTGATCTACCTTCATAAACTACTTTTTATTTTTTGAACGAGATTTATGAACCTTTTTCTTCTAAAAGCTGAAGTGGTTGACCAAGTAGGCAGAAGAGATGATGTAGTAGTATTTAACTAGTTTTGACTTTCAAATTTGAATTTTGAATTTCCTTCTTTTTCCTATAGAGTGCACCGTTTCACTGTAGAATAAGCTTTCTGAAGTGCGGTATCAATTCAATGATGTATTCTTGATCTTCAGGTCTTCAATCAAGGCTTGAAAATGTTGATATGATTACGATCATGATGATTGAAGGTCGTAGAACACATATGCTTCAGAGTTGTCTTGAAATCTTTCTTTTAGATATTCTTTCTGAAGTCACGTCCTACTTTCTGAAGATCCATGCCTTGGTTTCTTATGTACGATAGATTTCTTCAATCTATTAGCCACTCATACATTTATTTTAAGTAATAATATTCACTTCCATTAAGTCTTTATCTCTTTTCATAAGATACAATCATATTTGCACACATAGAGTGAAATTATTTATGCTTCAAGAACTTATTATGTATACAGAGTGCCCTGTTTGCTATATCTAGAAACTCATGAAAAACTATTGGTTATTCTTCAAAATATATTCTTAAGATTTGTTATGTCATCACTCAAAATATGTATCTTCGGTGCTTCTGAATGGTTTCGGAGCTAATAGATGTCAAACTAGCTCTGAAGCAAAGATGTTCTACAGCCTTCAATTATCATCATCACAATCAAATTGATCATACACATGCTCTAATTGAAGACTGGAAGATCAATTTTTCACCAAGGAACTAATACTGCACTTCAGAAAGTTCACTCCACAATGAAACAGTGTGCTCTGTAGGAAAATGAGGGAAATTTGAAATTTAAATTTAAAGTCAAACCCAGTTACAGACTGGCGTGTTAGTAGGAGAACTGATCAAGGGCAACAGCCATAACTGAAGACCATCTATATACAGAGATGATGTTCTTTCAAAAGATAGATCTTGACGTTGCACATGTGCCGAAACTCCGAGAAAAGGTCTCCTCATTTCTTGTAAAGTTCATTATGTGTTGTAACCAATTTCCTTATTTGCAAAAATATTTTTTCTACGTTATTAATAGATATATACGTTCTTCCTAAGAACAAATGTTAAAAATAAGTCATTCAAGTTTTTCCTAGGTCATTTATTGTATACTTTATGAAAACTTAAGTGTAAGTTAGTTTGATATGCAAACCCAAAGACAAACCTTGTATCCTTGATCCAGTAGTAATCGGTGTGAGTTAGCTTGGAGAGGCTAGTCAAAAACTACTTATAATGTGATAGTAGAAGTGCTCCACTAGTCACGGTTTAGCTTGGAGAGGCTGTTTAAAGACTACTCAGGTTGTGATAGTAGAGTATACTTGCTATTCAAGGGTTCTACTGGTGAAAAACTACTTGGTTTGTGACAGTAGGGGTTGTCTACTGGTCATAGGTAAAAGCTTGGGAAAGCTACTACAAAGACTATTCATTTCTCTCTTTCTCGGGTTGAGAAAGGTTAATGTAACTCAATGGGGGTTGAGAACTGAAGGTAGGCAGGTTAGTTAAACCAGTATAAAAATATCTGTATAGTATCTTCTTCTTTCCTATCTCTTTTACATTCACTGTTCTGTGATTATTATTTAATATTTGCTTAAAGTCTATATTATTTACTCATCTGTTGCTAACGCTATAGTTCAAAAAGTTACCTTCCGACGTACCTAACATTATTTCCATGGCACTTCAAGCTCAACGCCTGATAATATTTTATTTAAGTTTTCAAAAGCAAAACAAGAAAAGATAAGCGAAGCACGATTCAACCTCCCTTTTCATGCTCCTTTATACCTACACAAACTTTTTTAGAATAATCATCTATCAAAGTACGAAAATAGCAACATCCACCTAAGGAGTTAACAAGGGCTGGATCCCAAACATCCAAGTGGACTACTCTAATATCTCTTTGCTGTTGTGTTTGCTAGAATTGAACTTCCCCCGTTTCTGCTTTCCAAATACACAATTTTCACAAAAACCAAGTTTGCAACTCTTCAGCCCTTTCAGTAGGCCTATACCATCAAGCATGGTCATTCCTTTCTCACTCATATGACTAAGCTGCATGTGCCACAATCATGTAGCATCATCATTTCTTTTAGAGGATAGAACAATAGTAGTTCCATCGACTATGCTTCCCAGTAATTGATAGATCCTGTGCTGCAGCTTTCCTTCTAGTATCATCATTGAGGCTTTGATCACCTTCAAGAAATCACCTTCTCCAGTGAACTTGTACCCTTGATTATCTAAGGCACTCAATGAGATCAGGTTTCTACCCAATTTTGGAATATGTCATGCTTGAAACGTCCTTTTAGCACTATCATTCAAATTTACTTGTACATCTCCTTCACCTACAATCAAAATTATTCTATCATCTCCCAATCTAGTTTTTTCCTCTCGCCTTTTATAGGATGAGAAAATTTTTTGATTAGGTGTCATATGAAAGGATGCACCAGAATCCAGGATCCACTCATTTCCCGTGTCACCTATGAAAACTGTCAAGGTTGAACCAGCATCAGCATCACTATCATAAGAACTTTCAATTGTTATGTTGGCAGAACCTAATTTTTCCTTTCTCTCTAGGCAATTTCTGCTGATAAGTTCTATCTAATGACAGTGAAAGCACTTTACAGACTTGCGATTTTTGGACTTCGATCTTCTCTTGCTTTGGTTTCCCGATCCTCTTTCTTGACTACGACCTCTCGTCATGAATAACCCATCCGCTGAACCTTTGGCATTGGGTTTGGATATTAACTCTAATGTTCCTTTATCATCAATAATTTTTTGACATTTTTAATGGAGATATAGGACTTACCATAAAGTATGGTATCACAAAAGTTATCATAAAACGGAGGTAGTAAAATTAACAAGATCATGGCTTGATCAACATCTTCAACTTTAATTCTGGCTGCTCCAAATCGGAGATCATTCGATTGAAGTCGTCTATATGCTCTTGCATTGATTTTCCCGTTGAATATTTGAACGTGTACAGCCGCTTCCTCTGATAAAGGTTGTTGAACAAGGTCTTTAAGGAATATTTTTCTTCTAAAGCTTCTATAGTGAATCAGTGGTCTTTTCTTCCATGACCTCTCATAGAACATTGTCTACTAGACTCAACTGTATTCTACTCCGTGCTTTGATTGTCATCTCCTCCTTCTTGTCATTAGGTAATGACCCTAGCAATTTTTCTATGCCCTCCAATGCCATTGCAAGACCTTGCTGATCTAGCAATGCCTACAGTTTCAGCTTCTATAGTCTAAAGTCATTGGACTCGTGAAATTTCTCCACTTCAAATTTAGATATTGACATCTTGGATCTAAAACCAAGTGGTTTTGATACCACTTGTTAAGGAATATCGGAGTTGGGTACACTCCAAGTATATTAAACACTTTATGAATGTGAGCGAAAATGAGTCTAGATTTATGGAGAGTAATGAATAAAATAAAGAACATGAAGTGAGACTCACTTGTCACTATTTATACTAACAAAAATAGATCAAAAGAACTGCACACCAAATTTTAGTATGGAAAATCCTTCTGTAATTTTGAGGAGAAATCATGGGTCAAACTTCAAAAAATTCCACTATGCGGGCATTTGGTTCGTGGAATGTTTCAACATTCCTGGGAATTTCAGGTCTGGAATAGAGGATTCCTATGTTTGGTTCATGGTTAGAAAAATCATTCCCTAGAATGTTTCATTCCCAGGAATGAATACAATCCACTTTTTATTGCCACCCTACACCATGGGAATGTTGGATTCCCATGGGAAGGGAAAAGACAAAAGTACCCCCGTTAACCCAACCAATCTATACCTGCCCCACTCATTCATCGATCTCTTATTTGACATCAATGTAACCCTAGCAGAGCCAGCTCTTCTTCACGCAACCATCTCCACCATCTCTGTCGGCGACCACTCCAGTAGTGGCCACTGCGCATCACGCACCAGGTTCGCTCCTTGGCCTTTTCTCTTCCTCCATCTTTCGCTTCTTCCATTCATCTCTGTTTTCCATTTTCGACTTTGCTCTGCCGCTGAAGCTTCAGCACCTTCTCCGCCGCGGAGGTGCTCAAGTTTGGCTTTGACAGAAGCTTTGAGAAAGCCTTCACGGCAACGGTGGAGCTTCCTTTTTGCAGAACAAGAAGCAGAGTCTCCAAGGAATTGTGTTTGAGCATCGATTTTTTTTTTTGGCTTGTGTGTGTGTGTTTTCTTTTGGGTATTGCTTTGTGAAGGATTATTGTGTTAGTCACTGTGATTATATGTGTTTTTTTTTTTTTTTGAGATTTTTGCTTTGAGGTGTATGGTTGTTTGATTTTTATTTTGGATTATGGTGATGATCTGTTCTTATTTGCAAGCCATATTATACTGGAATGATTTCTTGTTTGTTCAGTTAGTTGATCTTATGCATATACCAATAAGGGATGTGCTTATATATATAGACCGAATGCTTTGTATTCATGTTGAACTTTCTATTGTATCTAAGCCTGGCTTCATTTCAGGAAAGGAAAGAAAAAGGTCATATTGAGTGATTAATTAACGCATGTGAGATACCGGTGAATTCACGGGTCTTATGTGCGCAAAGTTTTGTTTACACCTATCAATCTATTAACATTTTCATGTTTACTGTGTACTATGTATATTTTGATAAAGACATCATAGGTGAGAGTCATGAAAGTCTGTTTTTGCTTTTGTGTGTGTATGTTTTCTTTTGGGTATTGTTTTGTGAAGGATTATTGTGTTAGTCACTTTGATTATATGTGTTTTTTTTTTTTTTTGAGATTTTTGCTTTGAGGTGTATGGTTGTTTGATTTTTATTTTGGATTATGGTGATAATCTGTTCTCTTAACTGATTATGTAGGAAGGGTTGAAGGCATTGTTGGGTTGATTTGGCGAGCAAGAGCATTGTCAAGGATTTGAAAAAGGTAAAAATACTGATATATAGCTTCTGATTGCTATCTCAGATGTTAAAAATACTAACCTTAATTTTTGTTTGGAAACTTGTTGGGATCTTCAGAGGAAGCATAGGTTAGCAGTAACTATGTTTTAGTCTCTTTTAGTTGATTTTAGTTCTATGCTGCCTTAGCAAAATTTTGAGTAGCATTTCCACTCGATACCATCTATATGGGAGTTTTATGGAGGGTGACATAAAAATCTTGCCATGCTTTATATTGGTTCTGTTGGATGTTGGACTTGTAAGTCTTTGGATTGAGTTTGTTTATACCATCATTGCAAACTGGTTTTGATAATTAGCTTAGATTTTTCACTTAGATTTTTGCTTCAACTGAGGTTATTTGCTGCATTTTTCTGCATTTTAGAGTTAGTTAAAACAACCAGAAAATTAATTTCTCACTAACCTGGGGTTACTAATGTGTTGATTACTTCACAAAATCTTAGCATTCAAACAATTCGCACATCAAATAATAGTGGAACTCAATGTCAATGAAGGCCATACAGTACCCCAGATGGATATTAATAAGAAATTTTAGAATCTCATGTACTGACTAAAACGATGTGTTTTCTCGTCTCTAGTTTCATTTGCATTACCATTTACTCTATTCTTGTTCTGTTTTCTTCTGTGTGTGCCTAGCCCTGGTAATCTATCTTACTTTTTACTCTTTCTGATGCACGGACAAACTCTAGCCTTGGAATTCTCTACACTTTTTTTTTTATTATTATTACTATTATTTTTTATTTTGAGAAAAAAAGATTTATGGTTAGCACTTTGTTCTCATCAGAAGGTTTTTTTGTTTTTTCCTTTGATGTGTAATGGTTTTTGAATGCTTGTGCTCGACTGCCTTTACTTGTTTGTCTTTTGCCTAGTTTTTATTGCACCTTGTTTCTATATATGGGCATAACCATTGGTTGTTGTTGGATTGCATACTCGCATATGATAAAATTTTCATAATTGGTTGTTGTTTATATTACATTTGAATTTTTTTTTTGGTCCTTGTTTTTCCCGGATTCTTACACTTTCTGAGTGCTTGGATTGAGTAGGAAAAAGGTTGGGCATGTTTGCTTTGCTGGAAATAATTTTCAGTTTTCAATTTCCAGTTTTCAGTTTTCAGTTTTTGTGAAGGAAAAACTGAAATCAATTTTTGTGAAGGAAAAACTGAAAAAACTGAAAACCACAAATTTCAATTTTCAGTTTTCAGTTTTCGTGAAGGAAAAACTAAAAAAACTAAAAACTAAAATTTGTGGTTTTCAGTTTTTCCTTCACAAAAATTGAAAACTGAAAACTGGAAACTGAAAACTATTTCCAGCAAAGCAAACAGGCCCGTAGTTTTCTGGCAAAGGATATCCTGATTGATTGAATTTCTGAGATATTCTTTTCTTTCCTCTACTTTTTTTTCCTCCCTCATTTGATATGCTTGGTGGATAATTTAAATGGAGAAACAGATTGCTAAATAAATTTAAATGGATATTGCTAAATAAATGTGGTTACTTGCTTTAAGGTCGAGAAGGAGGGAGTTGATAAAAGAATGAAGCTAATGCCTACGTTAAGAGATGTTGATGGCTTGTCTATTGATGAACTCATGAAAGAATAAAGACTACCATTATTATTTCAAGGGACAGCAGCTTGACTGATGTGTTGGCATTCGTGAAGACAGTCATTAACAATTATTCTTAGATTTTAATTTTCTTATTTTAGGACAATCAAGTGCCTATATGTATGAATTGTTAGCTCTTATGTTGGATTTGAATTGGTACTTAGATTTGATATATCGTATTTATGGATTATTGTTAAGTATGAACTTATATTGTGACATTTACATCACTTGGTTTGTGCTACATATCATTTTTATAGACTTGTTGAGTTTAATGTGATTGAAAATGAATTATTTAGTTTAAATTAGTGGGGGTACGTACATTGGAAATTATACTTAATTATGAATTCAATGTGATTAGAAATTAATTGTTTGGTTTAAATTAATAGGGGTATTTTGGGAATTATACTTAATTATGAGTTTAATGTGATTAAAAACTAATTGTTTAGTTTAAATTGATAGGGATATTTTAGGAATTATACTTAATTATGGGTTTAATGTGATTAAAAATTGAATTTTTAGTTTAAATTTGTAGGGGTATTTTGGAGAAAATACACAATATTCCCGGGAGTATTTATTTCAACCAAACACAGAAATAGTTTATTCCTGGGTATGTTATGTAAGATTCCTAGAAATTTAATTCGCAAACCAAACATAGGAATAATTTATTCCTAGAAATAATATTCCTAGGAATAGGATTCCTGGGAATGTTAATCCTAGGAGTGTAAAATCACTCTGCGAACCATACGTCCTCTATATTTAAAAAAATAATTATAATATGGTGTATCTCCAGTAAAATTCTCTTCTACTACAATTTGTAATATTACAAAGGCCTAGAAAATATAATCAAAACATCAGTGTATATCCACACTACACTCTTAAAACTCTTTTTACATGCACTCTCTTCTTTTTCTTTCACTACAAGTAGCTTATTCTACTTTTCTTAAAGCTAAAACTATTTTAGCTTGGAATGCCCTTCAAAGATGCAACCTCACTCTATTTATAAAGGTTTAGGAGTTACTATGCATTATTGCAATTAATACACACTAACCCCACATGCATTTCGGTGCTCTCGGTGGAAGGAGGAAACTTCTCTTGCTCTCATTTTTTTTTTCCTTTGCGGCAAAAGCAAGCTACTATTTCTAACACAAACAGACGGAGCAGTACATCGAGGAAAACGTGCGACCTTACATTCTTCAACGGGAACAAAACGGGATAGTGACTATTTTGTAATCAATTGTCGTCCAAATTTTTCTTTTGTTTTCTGTATTTTTATTTTATTTATTTATTTTTGTGAGAACCAATGTCCAAATCGAGCATATACAAAAACAAAATCCTACATTGCTAGTAACGCATGCAATAACTAACTAACCCATTCACCATATCATTTTCCCATCTTCTCCGTTGGCATTCTCTCCGCATAAGCTCGTTGTGCCTCTGTTTCCGAAAGACATACACAAAACGCAAGATGGCCGAAGTGAGGAACAAGCAGGTGATTCTAAAGGACTATGTCACTGGTTACCCAAAGGAATCCGACATGGACATAGTCGAGGGTGCAATCACATTGAAGGTTCCAGAAGGTTCCAGTGATGTCCTTCTCAAGAATCTCTATTTGTCATGTGATCCATACATGCGATTCCTCATGAGCAATGCCAGTGCTAGTGGATCTCCTTCCGTCTCCCCTGGCTCTGTAAGTCATAAAATTTTATTCTTTTTTATTTTTTATTTTTATTTTTTTGGCTCGAAAGAGTTTTGTTTGCGTCCTGAAAATTTTGTTTGAAAATTGTGTTGCTTAGTTTAGATATGGGTGTGTTTGGTTGGATCAAAAATAGGGAAAATTTTTCATGCGCGAACCCTTAAAGATTATCCATAAAATTTTACTCTTAGTTTTAGGGTCTAATCAAACCTACCGATATTTGAATGTTAATCCACTACTGGGGAGCATAACCTATTAATGGTTGGGAATTTATCTTGATAAATGGGTAAATGATAAGTTATAATATTATCACCTTGATTTTTCAGTCATATGCGCGTAAAATTTCCAGCCATATACAGACAAATTTTCACACATGACAAGCCAATAGGGCAATTTTCGGATTGGTGGAGTTGGGTGAAGCAGAGCGAAGCAGAGTGGTATTTTAATTTCATTCATTGTTTCAATTTGCCTAACTTGAATGGAATGGAGCTAAGATAGACGATGGACTCTACTCCATTCATTCTTCTCAACTTTCTTTCTCTCCAGCTTGGAAGTAATTATTCCACTCTGATCTATCCAGCTCCACTAATCTAAACATATCTTAGGATTGGTCTAATAATAAGGAGTTTGGATAGTATATATGAGATCTTAGGTTTAAACCTCATTATAATCAATATGATTTTCAAAGTTGGAAAAACAAAAAACTCACACATGACACCGCGTCAGTTCTTAAATTCGATTCCCCACACATTTACATGAATTTTCCACCATTAATATGTGTATTCCCCAATGGTCGATCGACATATATTCTGAGCATAAAGAAATAATATTTATCTAGTTTCTTGTTATCCTGTTAAGATTCTACTATCACTCAATTGGTTAGTTAGGGGTGCATGTGGATGAACATTTGAAAAATTGCTGTAAAATTAATATTTATAAGTATCTTTTGAAAAGGTGTTTTTTTTTTCCTTAAATAACTTGTATTTTGCTTCTTAAAAATACAACAGTAGTTATTCTTAATTTTTTTTTAATAATCTTATGCAAATAATTTTCACAAATTTAAGAAAAAAATTCTTAAAAGTATATATATGTGTGTATGTATGTATTTTTTTTTTCATCGAATAAGCACAAACAAAGGCATTCTAGAATTTCAGTAATCGTAAATACATTTTACTGATATATTTACGTAGGTACTAATTGTTGACTACTTGTTGCAGCCATTGAGAGGATATGGTGTGTCTAAAGTCATTGAATCTGGAGATCCAGCTTACAAGAAAGGTGATTTGGTGTGGGGGATTACTAATTGGGAAGAGTACAGCTTGGTCCCTGCAGATCAAGTACATTTCAAAATTGAGCACAGTGATGTTCCACTTTCTTACTACACTGGAATTCTTGGTATGTTTTCAATAATTTCATTTCATTACCAATTCTTAGTGAAAATGATGCTCTTGATGTCAGAATGATCTATTAGCCTCAACTTATGAAGTTTTTAAAGCAATAAAAGGGTGTATTAAGTGTCTAGCATCATTAAGGTAACCGGTTAACTATCAAGGTCTGTTTGACTGGGGGATAAAAATGAGGATTAAAATGTTATGAATGAGATCTATGTGTAATTTTATAGAGTTTATCCCAAGAATTTTTGTTCTCATTTGTACTCGTTAACCAAACACATGATAAGAAAACTACTTCCTAGGAAATGGTTGTCTGGTTGTTTGTTTCCCCTCTTTTTTTTTTTTTTTTGCTGTTCAATGAAGTCTATATGGCTGAAATTGTTCCTTTATGCAACACTGTATATGCCTAACCTGCATTATTTTGGAGGAGACAATATTTTATTCCCTTCATACTCATTTTGTAACCAATAGCTCACTACTTTTGTTTTTCAGACTGTCACATCCAAATCTCTGTAATACTTCTCAGACTATATTTGCCATATTGCATCTTTTTTTGTTGTATTCTTAGGGTATGCATTCTGCTTCTTGGGAATGAATGTTAGTTGTATAGATTTTCCTCATCTTATTCTGCCATTTCATCCATGTTTTTCTTCTTTGAACACAGGTATGCCAGGAATGACTGCTTATGCTGGTTTCTTTGAAGTAGGCACTCCCAAGAAAGGAGAGAGAGTTTTTGTTTCAGCTGCTTCTGGTGCAGTTGGTCAACTTGTAGGCCAGTTTGCTAAATTGACTGGTTGTTATGTTGTTGGAAGTGCTGGAAGTAAGGATAAGGTAATTTCTCTAATTATTTGTGTCATACATGGAAGCATATATGATAAATCATTGGAAGCATATATGATAAATCATTGTCATCTCTTTCATATTTCTTGAGCTCTTCAAAGTACTACTAATTTCTAAGCTGTATTCAGTCACGACTAGATATCCATTGTCAATTGAAACTCAGACATTTGGCATACTTCTAGGTTTTTCCAGCATGGCAAGTGGAATAAAAACACATGAAGTTTAAAAGTCAAAAGCTACCATTCTGTGATGTGTTTTATACCTCATAAAAGCGTAATACTATGCGTTTCACTGCTCAAGTATGTTTGTAAATGTATCTACTATATTAAATTGTATATCCAACCGCCACCCTCTACCTTCATTCAAAAAGGGAAGAACATGAAACTTACGAAGAGAATTGTGCCATAAACCAGTGGTAGTCCGTGTCTTAATCTCAAATTTTTAATGCATTGTGTTGTAAGGGAGTACAATTGCCAAGGAATGAAATCCACTCAATTCACGTTTTGTCACCAGCAAAAGTATTTGGCCCTCATTTCACTTGAATGTATGTTACCCACAACCAGGTGGATCTATTGAAGAATAAATTAGGATTTGATGAAGCTTTCAACTACAAAGAAGAGCCGGACCTTAATGCTACTTTGAAAAGGTCAGTATTTAAAGTTCTGTGATGCAGAAGTTTTAGTTTAAATTGTTAATGGATTTAATTTTGTTGCCCTACATCGCAAGCAAATATTCTCATGTGCATGATTTCTGAGTAGTGGGGTGAGAATTAAATTTATTTTGCTGATGTGTCAATGTGATTGTATAACAGTATAAAAAAGTTTTATATTATCCGTACATAAAAATTAATCTCTTCTTTATTACCATAAAAAGTTAAGTTACTACACTTAATAACACCATACACAATAGTGACTAAGGTCCCGTTTGGATACAAAGGCTTGAGACTTTTTATAACTTCTAGATAGTCAAAAATTACACTGCTGGTGTTTGGATTAAATTGGTGTAAATGCTTATGACTTCTCAAAAAATTATTTTACTAGTTTCTTGGAAAGTTAAAATGGGGGACTTCTACTTTCTACTTTTGGTAAAATTTATTCTCTTTTTGTAACTTTATATATGCACTACCTGCACATGTTGCCATCTCACACCATTTCGTCACAAGTTTTTTTATTTATTATCTTTTATTCATTTTATCAATTTCTTTTTAACACTATGTGTTTATTATAAAGCATTTTTATTATAAAAGCGTAATACTGTGTGTTTCATGTGTATTTTGATATGGAAGTAAGGATAAGGTAATTTCTCTAGTTATTGGTGTCATACGTGGAAGCATAAATGATAAATCGGTGTCATCTTTTCCATATTCTTGTGCTCTTCAAAGTACTACTAATTTCTAAGCTGTATTCAGTCACGACTAGATCTCCATTGTCAATTGAAACTCAGACATTTGGCATACTTCTAGGTTTTTCCAGCATTGTAAGTGGAATGAAAATACATGAAGTTTAAAAAGTCAAAGGAGCTTGCCCTTCTTGTATGTGTCAAATATCAAAAGTTGCCATTATGCGATGTGTTTCATGCCTTATAAAAGCGTAATACTATGTGTTTATTATAAAGCATCTTTTACTTTATCAATTAGAGGCAAAAATGACATTTGGCATAAAGAATTTTGACTTTATTTTTAGTGGTGTTTCAATTTTGTCCCCAGCATTTTGATAATGTTTCTATATTGTCCTTTTTGTGAACACTGTAAATTTTACTAACAAATACGGGTGATTTGCCTTTAAAATATTTATTATTATATTAAGTGGATGCCTTATTATACAAATTGAAACTCTATTTTTGTCTAATCTTCCTTATCAAAATGAATTTGATCTTATTTATAGATAATTTTTAACTACAATAACTAAAGTTTAATGGATTAAGGATGAAAATAAAGTTTTTGTATATATAACATGATATCTGGATAAGATAAAAATGGATATGTTTGTGTTAGATTAACAATTTTCATTAAAAAAAAAAATGATGTTATTATCAAATAGCATAACATTGAGATATTATCAAAATATGAGGGACAAAATTGAAAATAAAAAAATTATTTGGGACGAAATTGAAATATTACTAAAAGACGAAGGATGAAAATAAAGCTTTTACCTTTGAATTTTTTAATATATTTTATTATTTATGTCAAATGTCATTTTTGCATCTAATTGGTGGTTGTCCTTTAAATATAAAGTCAAAATTATTGTGGCAAAAAAAATAATACAATCACAATAGATTTATTTAAGGAAGTTTGTTTTATTCGATATAAATAAATAAATTATAAAATAAAATTAATTAATAGAAATTCAATTATTAAATGATTAACGTGATAATAATTTTAAAAAAGAATTATAAGTTAAATATTTTGACTATGTCAAGTCAAATAATCTTTTTTTAAAAATAAAAAGATTCAAATTTTTTTGAATAATCAACAAAAAGAAAATATGTTTCCTATAAATAAAATCTTTTTTAGAGTTACGCAACCAAACACTACAAACTCAAAATAAACATTTTTGTCGTTGAATAACCAAATACAAAATAACTTACTTAAAAGCTACTTCACATATAAGGCCTTTTACTAGAAGTACCTTTTATATAAGCCTTAATTAAGTTTTTGGCAAAAAGGACCCTAATGGTTGTCATCAATTTACAAATCAGGTGCTTTCCTGAAGGCATTGACATCTATTTTGAGAATGTTGGTGGCAAGACACTTGATGCTGTACTCTTGAATATGAGAATTCATGGGCGCATTCACTGCGTGGGATGATCTCACAGTATAATCTTACTCGACCGTAAGGGGTAACAAATTTGGCAAGTATGATATACAAGCGGGTTCGGATGCAAGCTTTTATAGTTACTGATTTTTATCATCTTTATCCCAAGTTCTTGGAGTTTCTTATGCCTCATATCAGAGAAGGGAAGGTTGTGTATGTGGAAGACATGGCTGAGGGCCTTGAGAATGGCCCTGCAGCCTTGATTGGCCTTTATAGTGGTCGCAATTTCGGTAAACAAGTGGTGGTTGTTGCTCGTGAATGAAAAGCTTAAGCTCTTTCCATATGTTGTTATCTTTTTGGTCTCAGACTTTGTATGGAATATTATGCCTTCTTTGTATGGTTTGCCTAGTCATGTTCCTGGAGCATGTTGCTTATGATTGTCCTGCTAGCTAGTATCACTTAAGTGACTTGTTAGAATGAAAAAACATTTCATATTGCAGTTTGTTTGCTTATATATATCGATGGTGAAAGTGAAAGTTTATTTTTGATGTTTTTCATTGTTCTTAAAACGAAGATAGTTATTGGAGAAATAGAATTTTTATTTAAATTTATTTGTTAGAATGATGTAGCTAATTAGATATCTAAATGGCCAAGTCAGTCATATTATTTTTTCTATCTAATGATCATTGTTGGGAGCATCAGTCTAGAGGCAATAGTAAGATTGTTCTCGTATGACCTGACGGCCGAAGATGTATCCTTGTCGTTTGCATGATTTTCTCATTTAGTTAATTAGTATGCTTATCATATTGTTAGGAATTTTAAGTTTTTGAATTCGCAATTATCCAATAAGATTCGGTTGTAATACCTCTTAGAGCCCTTAGCTTTTCGTTACTACTTTTATGTAACAAATTCAGCTACTTAATAAAGTTACAACTCTTGCTCGTATTTTGAACTGTGTATGCCGCTTCACTACATTTATGTGGTATCAATTAAGGCTTAGGAAAGCGGAAATAAAGCTGTATATATCTTTCCTCTTCGGACTTCACCAAGTGAAAGTTTCATTCACTGAGCTGCCTTTTTCTTAATGATCATTCTTATCTCTTGCAAAATTTTCTGACAAACGTTATTGGTATTGCTCTAAAACCGATTTGTGGTTACTGTTGAACTCTATTGCCTTCTAGTTTAGTACGAAGACGACAAATAACGTTGTTCAGGTTGGTATGGAGGAAAACATGAGGAAGAAAGTTTCATATATTAAATTCACAAATTAAATTCAATTTCTGAAACTTTCATATTTATGTGACTTTAGCTTAAATATTTTGTGTAAAAAAAATTATCATTGAAATAAATTAAAATTAATGTTTTTAATTAGGTAGTCATGTTAAAAAACAAATGATTCCCCAATTATTAGGAAATTCTTCATAATAATGTGACTTCGATCCAAAACGAAAAAAACTAAATATTTCTCAACTTTGCCACTTGTCAAAGACACCGTAAGCAATGACATCTTTTTTATTTTTTATACGGTCAGCAATTACATCTTTGTTTACAGCCATAGAAGTGCAATGAATAAAGAAACTAAATATTAATATAACAGAACACATTCATTGTTATCACAACGTGAGAGTTCAAAATCCAAAGGCTATCTAGAGCAATTGAAAGAGGGTGTGCTGTGTTTTCACCTTGAAAAATGGCCGAGAAAGATGTGCGAAACAGGCAGTTGATGCTAAGGGACTATGCTTATGGCTTCCCCAAAGAATCGGACATGTATGTGAATTCTAGTGCTGCTATCAAACTGAAGCTGGATGATGACTCCAAAGGGGTTTTGGTCAAAAACCTCTTCTTGGCTGCTGATCCCCATCTCAGACCCTTGATGCAAAAAGCTGATAATTTTAGTGTTTTGCAGTCCTTCACCCCGGGCTCAGTATGTATATGATCAAAATTTTTCTTTTTATGTTCGGTTTCTGAGAAAATGTTAAAAAGATAATAAAAGGGATGCAATTATGCAATAGGAAATTTTGTTGGCTTCTTAATTTTAGCTTTGTGATGAATTGCAACCAGGCCAGACAATGAAAAAAAATCCTGTATCCTTTGTTGTCTGGCTCCATAGACACTGGAGAGTTCTAAATTTGTTTTGGTGTTGGCAATAGCAAGCACAATTTCAGGGTGACTCTGGTGGATTGGTAGAGCCCTTTAAAAGTGACGACTCTATATGATTCGAACTCCTGATACTACAGATAAAGTTTGTCTAGAGTGTCCAAGTCTAGCATGACCATTGACCAATCACTTTTAAATATTTTTTCTTTCCTTTTTTTTTTCACTCAATTTCGTGTTTGATTGATGATTTGAAGCTGCTTATACATGGGAAATGAAAATTTGCAGCCAATATATGGATATGGAGTGGCTGAAGTTGTGGATTCTAGGCACCCGAATTTTGAACAAGGTGACTTTGTTTGGGGAATAACTGGATGGGAAGAGTACACAATCATCACATCACCTGAAAAGTTGTTCAAAATCCAGCACACTGATGTGCCTCTGTCCTATTGCACAGGGATCCTTGGTAACCATCTTTTGCTCTATGTGATTTGCCAGTTCTTAAATGCAATTTGCTAAATTTCGCGCTATGGTCTGATTTTATTTATTTATTTTCATGCCCCATAGGTATGCCTGGTTTAACTGCTTATGCTGGATTTTTTGAGGTTTGTGCTCCAAAGAAGGGAGAATATGTCTTCATTTCAGCAGCAGCAGGTGCTGTTGGTCAACTAGTGGGGCAGTTTGCAAAACTCATTGGTTGTTATGTTGTTGGAAGTGCTGGAAGCAAAGAGAAGGTAATTTTAAATTGACAAATGTTATTTCAACACCCAAAAGTGACTATCCAATTGGGACACCCACTCTATCACCTTCAAATGTAATGCTCCCCAATGGTGATAGATTCGACACTCACTTCCTCTTTTAATTTTGGATTTGCCAGAGAACTTCCGGGTGGTCATGGTTCGCCATACATGCCATGAGACAATGGCCCACTAGTAAAGATTAAATTTTGAGTTTTAATCATAATAAACTCTCGGATCTATCGGAAAGTGCGGTAGTTGCCCTGGCCTGGACCGATTTATGGTTAATTTTTTCTTTTAATTATTTCTGAAAAACAAAAACAGTGGGCCTACCGCTTTAATGGAAGCCAGAAACCAAACAGCCTTTGGCTTGAAAGTTTGACGCTTTTTTAATGGAACCCAGAAAGATAAAAAATGTCAGAGAGTTGTTTTCTGTAATGGAACCCAGAAACAAAACAATCTTGGGGGCAAAGGTTTTAAGTTTTTTCTTTTCCAAAGCGTCTATTACCACTCTTTTTTATTATTGTTACTCCCATTTTAATACTTCTAATTTAACATTCGTAAAATGTCCTCAGTTAAATATTGTGTTTAATTTTTATCTACTGTCACTCTTATATTTTAAATTATCTTTAATAATTGCACTAATTAATATTACACATAGAAATTAACTCTTTTTTATTTATTAATTTGAATATAAAATAAACATATTATTCTTTATGTGCTTTAATATTTTGGACAAAAAGGAAAATATGTCCCTTTCACAATTTGATGCAAGAAAGATAAGAGATAAAAACACATATTTTGTAATATTTTGAGAACTCTTTTTTAAAAACTTTTTGGGATAGATTAAGTCCAATGTAAAGATAAATTTCAATTTATAACTAAATTATTCATTTTTCTAAAAACAAACTAAAGAGGAAAATCTAATAAATTTAAATATAATACGCTCACTTTACTGTTATCATGTACCATAATTATTTACAATTTACAATTTTGTTAACTAAGTTTTGATAAAAATTTGTTTACGGTATTATGAATTTAGGGTATTATGATAAACTATATTTTTATGATGCAAAAAAACAACTATAGTTTTACACATTTATTTCTCTATTTTGTTTTATTTTTATTTCAAATATAAATATGGTCAATTTTTTAATTTCATAATTAATAAATTTAAATATTTTTTTTATTAAAACTTAATTTACTATTATATTTTGTCATTGAATTGCTCAGTTTTACAAATTTGAAAAATTGCAAAGTTACCATCTTATGTGTGTTAAGGGATAAAAGGAGCATTGTTTTTCTATTTTTTTTAACAAAAATTTCAAAACACTCAAAGAATAATAGATTGATCTTATTTTAAAATTGAAAATTAAAATTAGCTAAATCAGATATTTAATATTAATTAGTATAATTATTAAATTTAAAATATGAAAATAGTTGAAAAAGAATTTAACAAAACATTTAAGTAAGTGTATTTTAAGAATACTAAAATAAAAGTATTAAAAAGGGAGTGACAATAGCTGCTTTTTTTTTCAGGTGCTTTTTTTTTTATGCTAAATTTTTTAATGCCTTGCTGGGAGAGAACATTACTGTGGATGTGGTTACTGGTTATGTTAAGGAAAAAGAAAGGTCCTTTTTTTTTAATTCTCGGGGCTTTGTTGTTGTTGTCATTTCAAATGGAGGGTCCCACTGTTTTTATTTTTATTTTTTAAAAAAGGTAACCATGGATAATGTATTATAATTAATATTTAAATTTTGATATTTAACAGTGGGCCTTATTATCACGTAATTTGTGTGGAAGAAGAATAATCATGATCATGATCACACAAGAATTTCTCAACTGACTCATTTTCTATGTGTCATTTTAGTAGTGTAATTATCGCAATATGATGTTATGGAAGAAAGACTCAAAATATATGCTTTATAAATAGAAGTCAATAAATACTACTTTCAATTATTATAAAATAAGTAAACAACATAAGCTGTCACAGGTGGATTCTAGTGGAGAATCCATAATTGATGGATTCTCTAAACACAATATTTTAGTAAATTATCTCATAATTCTATGTATAAGTAAACCATCATTCTAAATATTATATATAAGGTTTGAAGTTGAGGTTATTTTATTTTATTTATTTAAGGATAAAACTCTTTACTTTACTTTCTAAAATAAGATCATATGTTGTTTTGTCATAAGCACATTTTTTACTCAAGAACAAACATTCAATTACATCACGGGTAGTTCAGCAAATTTACATAGATATTTTAACTATAAAGTGTTTTAGAGTAAAGTATAGATAGGACTGTTATGTTGTAAGAGTATTTTTTAAGAGCGGAGAATGTAATTTTTATTATTATTATTTACAAGAGAAGAGTGTAATATATGACATTATGTGAGATGTATTTCGAAAGTCAAAGGATTTCTCGACTTTTCACATCCGAGATTATTGTTGTGATTGTGTATTAAGCAGCTGTAATTATGTCTCATACAATTAGACGCTTCAGTTTGGCATTAAACTTGTTGGATTAGGTTGATTTACTGAAGAACAAATTTGGGTTTGACCAAGCTTTCAATTACAAGGAAGAAAATGACTTTGATGCAGCCTTGAAAAGGTGAGTCTCTAAAACACTACGGTTAAAGTTTAGCCTATGTTTAAGCGCTAAACAATGTGACAAGGACAAGCTGGCCTCCCTATTAGAAATATAGATAAAATAGACCTGCTTCCCAATACCCATTATTCTATTACCTATTGTGCTTACTAATTAACAAATGACTTGATTATCCAAACCTTTGCGGCTATTTACTATATATATATATATATATATAGACACACACGCACACACGACATTTTAAAGTTGACATCAATTATATTTTATCTTGATTTTTTTTATATCAATTCAGTCCTAATACTTTGAAATTTATCAATTTCATTATTCTTTGATTTCTTTCAAATCACCATTAACTTTTGTTACGATTCATCCTAGCTGATTGGATTATATTTCTTATATATCTTCCTTGACAAATGAAAGGAAACAATTTTCACCTCATCAATTTGAAAATTAAAAAATTATAAAATAAATAAAATATCTAGGATACTTAGAAATTTTGTCAGATAAGATTTTAATGGCTATAATTTATTTATTATATTTTTTTTTTCAAGTTAATAAAATATAGAAATTCCCCTTAATTCATCAAAAAAGACAGATAAGTGATATTGCTCAGTCTATTAAGATGAATAATTATAGAGATAGCTCATAATTTGTCAATATGATAAAACTAATGTTAAATTTCAAAATATTAAAATTAAATTGAGGGCAAAATATTTTTAAGATCAATGTTATGTTAACTTAAAATTAGTAGGGTTAAAAATGATATATTTACTTACTTTATATGGTTTTGCATTCTTAGCCTATTTTGTTTTGCTTCAATGTCGCATTCTTTATGTATGTTGTCACTATAGGTATTTTCCTCAAGGTATTGACATATATTTCGAGCTTGTTGGGGGCAAAATGCTAGATGCAGCTCTTCTGAACATGCGAGTCCATGGAAGAATTGCAGTGTGTGGAATGATCTCTCAGTACACCCGAGGGGAACATGAAGAAATTAAAAATACAATGTGTCTTATTTATAAAAGGATTCGCATGCAAGGGTTCAATGTGGTTGACTATTATCCCCTATATCCCAAATTCTTAGACTTTTTGCTGCCTCAAATCAGAAATGGTAAGATATCATGCATGGAAGATATAGTTGAGGGACTTGGGAATGGGGCAGGTGCCTTGATTAGGGTTTTCAGTGGCCACAACATTGGAAAACAAGTAGTTTCACTTGCCAATGAATACTGACTCTTTTTGTGTGTTTTCTTTGTGCACTTCAAAAGTTCCTTAAAATAAAATGTAGAGTCTTGTTTACGTGGGATTTTCATTGAAAGTGAGTTTGATATTCTGATTCTAGGATCTCAATTTGAAGAAAGGAATCACTTCTTATGATATGATGCAATGTTTATATACTGTAACACCCCAATTTTTTTTTTATGCACTAATTACTTTGGTTAGCTAATGAATAGTTAGTCATTCATAATTAATTTAGCATCTCAGCAAAAATTGGTTTTCCTTTATGTGTTTCCTTTTGAAATTTAAACTTCAAAATGGATGAGTAAAATAATCTTTACTTGGAATTAGAGGTGTGTGAAAATAATATTTTTTTTTTCTCTGTGGGTGTTTTATATTATTTTAGTGATTTTGTGTGTGAAATCCCTATGTTATCCTCATTTATATATACACCTAACTGTTAAACTATCATTCTCACATACACCCATACTTTTAAAATAAAATAAAAAAGAAAATAAAAACTCATTTCCCCGCTCATTCATGGTAACAAACACACACAACACATCATTAATTTTTCTTTCTTTCTTTCTTCTTCTTTTCTTCTACATCTTCTTCCTTCTTTCTCTCTATCTTCCTCCCCCATCTCTACCTCGTAAATCATTCAATTCTTCACCAAATCCAACAAATAAATACACTTTTCCATAGCTCTTCCACCTAACAAACACAAATCCAGCATCAGTTTTTCAAGAAAAAGCTTCCTTCTACCTGTTCTAGAGCAGACAAAAATTCGGGTAGAAAGGAAAGAAGGAGCTTTTGTTTCCTTACTTGGGAGATCAAGCTTCAAGGGACTTGTGGTTGGCTGACTCTTCAATAAAAATTATCTTTTGGTAGGGGTTTATGTTTAAACTTGTTTATTTATGATTTTGTTAAGAAATCTTGAGTTTTGATGAATGATTATGCATGAAAAATCAAAAGAAATTGTATGTTATTGCTGAAATTCTCGGATTTATATAGACAGCTCAATTTGTATGAATTTATTCACATAGATAGTGACAATATTTTGAGTTAAAATTTTTATATGATTCATATGGAAGTATATTCACTATTTTTCTTGAAGTGTTTAGATGACTTTTTCTATTTTTTAAAATTCAGAAACCGAGAAGATTTCAGTTTCGGTATGAACAGTAATTTCTGAAGCATTGAATTTGTATAATTTATTTACCATATCAAATGATCAAATTTTGACTTGAAATTTTTACAAGATGTTGTGGACATCTTGAGGTTAAATCATGAATTTTTGTATGATTTAACATGATCATTTGACAGGGTAATAAAATTGGGAACTATGGTTGTTGGCTGTAAATAGGGGGTTTCTGACCATCGAATTTGTCTAATTTTGTTAACATATTTAGAGAATGATTCTTGCTTTAAAATTTTTACAGGATCTTGTGGACACATTGAAGTGTCTTAGATAATTTTTATAGCCTCTGAATTTATTATTTAACATGCAAATAAATTTGTGTTACAATGTGTGAAATATGCATGAAAATTGAGTAAATATATATGCCACGTGTTTGATAAAATTTCCAAATGAGAGTAAAGGTTGTTTGGGATTGAGTTTTTACATATTTGTTGAAAGTGAAAGAGTGGAATTTATATGAGTTTTGGTTTATCATATAGTAGCATTTTAGTCTTGACATAATGAATGATTGCTTATTAATGTTTATGATTACTCGTTGAGTTGTTGTTGTGGTTTATCTCATCTTAAAGAAAAGGATTTTAGAATTCATTATTGAAAATTATGCTTGCATTCTTGTGAGAAAAAGAATGACTTTGAGGAAATAGAAAAAAGAGGAAGAACTAAAGATAAGGAAATCAGAATTAAGACATGAAGATTAAGGGTCGATTTATGTCGACAAAGAGGGTTCCGACACTGAATCGTTCTAAAGACCAATGATGACTGGGCATTGACTTTCTTTATAGTGCACATGAGGGTTTCAGTGTCGGTTCGTATTAAGGAACTAGTGTCTACCAGTTAAGTATAAGCTTATAGCTTTTAAAGTATCTAACCAGAATTAATTGAGAGGAAAGAACAGTGAGATGAATAGGAATAGATAGAAATGCGAAAGTTATGAGGTAGATAAGACTAAATAAAAAGATCCTAACTATGATGTATTTGATGTCTTACATCAGGATAGCCATTTATGTATGTTGTGACATTTAAAGAATGAACCTAGTATATTTCCATGTAAGCATGTCTCTTTAATTATATTAATAAAGTTCCTTCATATATGCATATACTTATCATGCCAAGACCATGGTAAAAGTCACCTCTACCTTGATAAAGATTGTTTGCGAAATCCTAAAATCGAACCTCATAATTGTGTGTAAATGATTTCAAAAGAAACCAAGATAGACTATAGATGATAATGATGTCATGTTAATTGCATATGTTCCTACTGAGATTTCAATTGATTTCTCACCTCTTTTCCCTTTTTCCATATCATCTCTAGATGAGCAGGTAGATCCTGATGCAAAGACTTAGTTGCTAAAGTATAGTTGCTTTTTCGTTACTTGGAGACTGTGCTATATTACTGGATCTTAACTTTGTTTTTGGATCATGAGATCTTTCTCCTTCTATGTTTTGTATCTTGTGACTTGAGGTAATGACTTAGCATATTCTTAGCTGGTTTGACCCATGTGGCTGTTTATCTTTGATATTACATTACTATGTTATGTTATGGATTGAATGGCGCTGTGTGCCTTATAATGATGATATATGATATGTTGAAGTATTGTATTTTGAAAAGTATGTTGAGCTATGAATGACTGGTTATCCTGTTTATGATTTTCTGTCTTATAGGAACATGGTATTTATGCCGTTATCACGCCGAATTTTCATTAGAATGCTTAGCAATATTTTATGTCAAAGGGTGAAAAGCTCACGAAATAGGACGTGATTCCTTAGTATTAATTCTTATATGACTAGAGCATGTAGAAATAAATACTAGGAAGTTACATATACGTAATGTGCCCGTTCAACACAAACAAATGTTTTTAACTAATGTTTATTTTTTTTCTTACTTATACTCATGAATTATTTTAATCCCTAACTTCTAAAATGAGTCAAATTAGTTTCTGACATTACAAAATACAGTCATGTTAGTCACTCAATCCACTTTTATTTATTTAATACTAGTCGTTTGACTCGTGCAATGCACAGGATAATAATAAAAAATAGTTTATTGACCATTACAAAAAATAAATAATAATTTATTTGAATACATCTTATAGAAAATTGAGTTTATAAATTTATTTTGAAAATAAGTTAATAATTAAATAATTAAACAAATGAACAAAATATAAATGATTATGGATCTGAAATAAGTCATTTTATTTTATATCTTATATTAAATATGATATTTATAAGATTGAGAAAATCTCAGTAGACAACCTTTAACTAACAATAGAAAGCTTATTTTATCAAAATTTCGCATGTTTCAATAGTTGAAATTGATGAATAATGAAATAGAATAAGTGTATATATTTACAATATCATATATCATTATTAGGGATGATAATGGGTATCCATGAGAGAGGAGACACGCCTCCCATATCCCGTTCCTATTTAGAATTTTGCTTCATATCCTCATCCTCATTCTTGTCGCAGGTCCCTATTGCCTATTTCAGAAATTTGAATCCCTACAGGGTATTCGTGAGTTTATTAAAATAATTCCAAAAAGAGAAAAACTTGAAAAGTATTTTGATATTTGAAACATATATATACATAATACTACTAATGCAACTTAATCCAAATTAAAAATAAAAATACATACATAATACAAATTCAATAAAAATAATAAAAAAAAATGAACATGTGCTAAGATTCTCTTTGTGTGTGTGTGTGTGTATATATATATATATAAATGAATATTTAAATAATTGATATAAATAGAGAATTGTAAGTCTCCGTGGGACAGGAACCTTATTCCTTGTCCCTATCTCGTTTAGCAAATAGTGACTCCACCCCATCCTTGGGAAGATTACATGAGTTTCTATTCTCGTTCTTTTTTTTTTAAGGTAATCCCATTAAGTACCACTTCAACTTTTTTAATCATCCTTAATCATTTACATATTTATAGTAAATTAGAATATTTAATTTATATTATTTTTATTACACATCATTTCCTTTTACATCATTTTAATAAATATTCTCTAAATGAATATTTTTTCGATTCCTCCATAATCGTATACAAAATAAAAATTCTCATTGCTCAGTGGTTGTTACGTTGAGTCCATTATATTATCATAAATTATTCTCTAAACTTGTTCATTAAAGATAAGTACCCTTTAAGAGCATTAGATTGTTTCTCTCTGTTATATTCTAACTCTTCAACTAAGAGATGACTTTAAAATTAATTGAGTGGAGAATCATTTTGGTATGACATGAACTTAAACTTTTTCAAATATATTTCATTTGAACTAAGTAATTTTTCAATTTCAATTAAAGATAAATTTTTTAGCTATGAACCTAGGATAGCAAGATATACAAAAAATATTTCTTATGATAATATGAAACTCTTAACTTATTCTAAAAAATACAATAATTGTCTTTAAAATTTAGAAATATAATAATAAAATCATTGATAAAAAATTTAAATTACAATTTAAAGTAGACTTTAATTCCTTAATATTCTACTTCGGTCATATAAGATTTCATCTTCTAAAAATTCCCAAATATGCTCCCATACAAATAGCAACATGCTCATTGTACTTGTCACTAATAATGTAACAAAGAGTTTCCTTAACTGATTTCTACATGTTAACTCAATAATTTCCTTTATACCTTCAATAAATTCATTGTTTAAGAAATGTGTGAGAAAATTTTGATAAATTCTATCCATATATTAAACTTCCAATTTGATGAAAGAAAGTAGTTTCCAATAACCTTAACACATAGATTTATCATTTTTTTAGGATAATTTGAAAATACTTAAAATCACATTAGCTTGATACTTAAGGCTTAATTTTATATTAAATAAAGAAATTATAATTTCATAAACTGCTTGATCTCTGTCATTTTGAATTTAAGCCCTATATAACTATATTATAATAAGTATTTGACTTTCATGAATATTTAAAATTTTATTTCTTTCTTTATAAATATTTTTAAAATTCTCTTTTAATTTTTATAAATATCATTATGTAAAAGTGATAACTAATCGTGATACCATAAATATAATACTAAAAAAATACTAAAATAAAAAAATATAAAACAAAAATAAACAATAAAGATAGTAAAAGAGTTATGAGATCAAATTAATAAACAATTATAATGAATACTTTTATTATATAATGAGCCATTTACCTTATTCTAATAAATCAAGGCTGAATTTATAATTTATAGCAAATATTATAAATTAATATATATATATATATATATATATATATATATATTTAAATATAATGGATTATATTTATTATATACTAAATCTTGAAATAACATATAAAATCTATTATATACTGAATATTGAAATGATGTATAAAATAAAAAAAATAGTACATAAAATGATTACTTTTTATATCAATATTTATTATAAAAAAAAGACATGGTATTTATTTATTTATTGTTTTATTTTCTTGATTTTAGTAAATTAAGAATAAATTAACATTATTGATATGATATCATTACCGTGTATGCGTGTATGTGTGTGTAGTAATTAATCAATATTGTATATTAATTAATTAATTGATAATTAGGAGTATCTAAGTAAAGTAACATAATTTATATGATTTAAAACATTTTCAAACACATATTTTAAAAAATAAAAAATAAAATTACTTTTTCATTATTTATTTATAACTAATTATTTTTAAAAAAAATCCAATATATAACCTTAATGTACACTATTTTTTGCTATATAGATTTCAGCATAAATTGCACAGATATTAAAAATGATTATTATGAATATTGAAATTGTATAAATTAACGATAGTAAACTAATAAATTAATATTGTAAATATAATTAACATATATAAATTGTTATGTTAACTTATTTAGACATGTTTGATTTGATTTATTAAATCACAATAAATTGAATTATTGGAATTTTCAATTTCTATTAAATTGTGTTCGATTCAATATAAAATGATCTGATTTAAAACTTAAATACAAAGAAAGTAAAATTAATTTATATTTTTAATCTTAATCACCAACTGATCGATTTTAAATATAATAATAAATTTTCTAATCAATTCAAATCTCAATTTCTAAAGTTGATTCCAGGTATATGACAGTTCAAATCTTTGTTGCTTCAATTTTCCATTATTAATAGACCCAATAATACAATTAATTACAAAAATTTGAATTTTCTACTTTAGTGAACAAAAATATATAAACTTGCTAAAAGACTTTTAGTTTACATAGTTGATTACCTTAGACAAATCAAATACCAAAGTCATTTGTTAAACTTTAAATATTTAAGGTTTATAGTAGCGAAAAATCGTGTCGTTGTAACAAAGGAGCATGACTCATAATATCAATTTTAAACTCTCCAATATCTTTTTATGTTTCCTATTTTTCTTTCATTCACACAAATGTTGTATCAAATCTTTTTTGCTTCATAGCCTTGTCAATTTGCTACGTTAATATAATCCAAATCCTTGCAACCATATTCAAAATATCATGAATCTGATTTGAAACTTATTTATTTCAAATGAAGAAATTGATTCATATAATAAATGCATTTCATTTCTTTTATGTTTCATTTTAATTTTTATTTTTAAAAAACACATTTAATATAGAATTAACGTGGTTGTAACTTGAACCACCAATCAATGATAAAAATCATTTGATGCAATTGCATGCATCTTGGACTATTTTTATTATTATATGCGATAAAATTAAAATAAATGTCTCATTCCTAATCAAGTAATCATATGTAATGAAAGTGATAACTGCTCCCATAATATTCGCTTTTTGCTTCTGATTTGCTACAATAACGTAGGAATATCATAACCCCTATGCAATTGACTTCTTAATTACTAATATTGTATATTTTTCTCCATATTAATTCCTACATATTGAGTGGTGACTCATCCATTTGTTCAGTCGATAAAACCTAGTTTTAAAAATCCTCTTGTTTCTGTCAGTATTTATTTTCTCTTTCAAGTGTCCATTGAACATTACTTCCATCCAAGACTAAAAATCTCCTACATATCATTGCCAAAATCTCGTAGATATGAAAATCTTATAAATATACGTATCCTATATAACGCAAAAAATGTAATTATTGAAGAACGAAATATCTAACATGGAAATAAACTTAGTGTGCGTTTGGATGGAGTATTTTTAAAATATAAGAGAATTTAAAATGCTAGAAAATTAAAATGCTTCAATTAAGTTTCCTTCAATTTTTAAATTTTTTGTTTGGATAGATAATTACACTTCCTTTGTTTCCCCTCGCTATGGGAAAATCGCGTCTGCACCCGAGACTGGCTCTGATACCATCTGTAACATTCCAGACACAGAGCAATGCAGATATTGTCTGCTTTGGCAGGCTCGATGTCCATACCCTAACGGATTTTCTCTTGCCCTCTCTATGGGAAAAACGCATCTACATGGGGGAGGTATCCACACCGTTATAAGGCATGTTTCGTTCCCCTCCCCAACCGATGTGGGACTAAAATTATCAAATTATAATGAGTTCATATTTCATAAATTATCTTAAATTTTATTCAAAGAATATTTTAAATTTGAATTATCAAATTTAATTGTTATATAAAGAAAATGGAATGATACATAAATATAACATCATATAATATAAACAGAATATTTAAAAAATTTAAAATATAACAAAATGAATTAAAAATAACATTAAACAAAAATCTCATAAATATAAAGAAATTGTAATAGAATATAATAAACATAGGATTTACCAAAATAAGAAAACCTTATACTTATACATGTAGGGATTTTCAAAATTCCCTCTCTATAGGTGAAAATTAAAATCCTCTATTTTAGGTAGATAAAATCCTTCTTTAAAATATCTTTAATTTTGTAATTTCTTCTAAGTGAATATCCTAACAGGATATTTTATCATGATGAATTTTAAATCTTTTGAAATGATTACATTCCTCCTATAATTGTTCCATCCAAATGTATACTTAGGAAATTTTAGGATCTTGTAGAGATTGAAAGTTGCATTGCATAAAAATAACACCAAAATGAGTTAAAAAATACTTTGATTCACCTATGCTTTCTTAAGCTTAAAAATTTATAATAATTATTGAATATATAAAATAAATCATTTATATATATAGATAAATTATAGACAGAATAAAAGTACAGTAAAGTATCAATTTTTCAACCAAAAGACCATATAAATAAAAGCAATTGATAAGCTACTATGGTGAAATGTCCTAAACATAACAAATATAGAGATCAAATGCAAAGATTAATTAAATAAATAAAAGTAGGAAACCAAAATAGATAAATAAGAATGATAAATCAACAACACAAAACCTTTGATCAAATAATGCTATAATCTACTTCAAACCTAAATAGCAATTCGGAAAAACAAAAAATCAATAATAAAAAAGGCTCTATATAAAAAATAAAAAATGCATAACAAAGGAAAAATTGATGACAAAGAAAAAATAAAATTGAAGCAATTAGAAAGAAAAGTAAATGAAAATAATAAGAATTTAACATAAAAAAATACTGATGATTGTCAATAATATTATAATAATATGTAATAATTGTAGTTTTAATTTTTTAAAAAAAAATTAATGATTAACTTCTTAAAAACTATGAGTCCTAAATCATTCTAGTTGCGATGCTTGAAGACTTTCCCTTATAGAAGTCTGGAATATTAGTATTATAGATTATAGATTATAGATTCTATATTTGTTTTCATTCTTAATGATTCTTAATTTTAATTGTAGATCATAATTTTAATTATTCTTACTCTCATGAATATATCTTAATGATTCTAATTTTATTGATTCATTTAATATTTAACTATTGTAATATTTGATTTTATTAATAATTAATAATTAAATTGTAAATTAAGTTAAAAAATCTATAGACATAAATGTTGAGAAAGTGGGCCCTAAATCACTATATGAATGACACGTGTACCCTAAAGCTCTATATAAAAGACACGTGTAATAGTTTTCATGAAACTATTAAAGAAAGTTGTTTGACCCGTGCATTGCACAGGGTGATAATAAAAAATAGTTTGTTAACTATTAAAAAAAATAAATAATAATTTATTTAAATATATCTTGTAAAAATTTAAATATATAAATTTATTTTGAAAATAATTTAATAATTAAATAATTAAACAAATGAAAAAATATAAATGCGTCATTCTATTTTATATCTCATTTCAAATATTATGTTTATAAAGCTACAAAAAACTTGGTAGATGATTAAATAACTAATAATAAAGAGCTTGTTTTATGATATTTTGCATATTTTGAAAGTTGAAATTGTTAGAAAAATGAAAGAGAATGAGTGGATACTCTAACTATATCACGAGCTATTTATAAAAATGACAATAAATATCTATGAGAAATGGGACATGTCTCATGCCTTTGTCTCGATTTGGAATTTTGCTCCGATCCCCATGCCCATTCTTATCATGGGTCCCTATTCCACATCCCCGTGGAGATTTGAATCACTATAGATACTCATGGGTTTGTTAAAAATTTTCAAAATGATAAAAATTAAAAATATTTTGAAATTCAAAACATAAATATCTATAGTAACAAATATTACTAATGCAACACAATCCAAATTAAAATTTAAAATGGATAGATAATGCAAATCTAACTAACATAATTGAAACAAATGAGAGTGTATTATCCCTGTCTGTGCTCTGTTTAACAAATGGAAACTTCTTCCCTATCAGTCGTGACAAAATCTGTCGTTATTCTCATCTCGTTTTTGTGGATAATCCCTGTGTGAATTCACTTTCATTATTTTTTCCGTTATCTCTTATTGTTTACATCTTTTTAGAAAGTATTTAATTTATAAAAACATAAAAATATATTTTCTAATTAATAAAAAATTAATAAATAAATTTAATTTATGTGATTTCAATTGCACATCCTCTCCTTGTACATCCTTTTAGTAAATTAAAATATCAATTTTAAAATAGATGTTATAATTAATATGTTATGATTACTAAAAAATCATATATAATCCTAATTTATGTCATCTCAATTATTGAAGTAGTATATCAATTACATAATTATTTTCAATTTAAAAAGTATTGTAATTATTTAATTTTTAAAAATTAATAAATAATTAGTCATTATCAAAGAAGTGCAAATTGTGAAATTGATAAATTGAAATGTTTAAGTTTCAAAAAAAATTAAATATGGCATAGTGAGACACACACACACACACACACACATGTATATATATATATATATATGATTTTTATTTTTCTCCTAACGCCATCCTCATTTAAAATTTTTCTCTCATCCTCATCATGAATTCTCATTCCTAATTTTTGTTAGGATTTGAATCCCTGCGTGTATTCATGGATTTATTTTAAAAAAATTCAAAAAAAGAAAAATTTTAAAATTGGTAACAAAAAGGATAATCATACTATTAGTATGTATATGTTATTGATTGATATGGATATCAGTATCAATTAAAGGTTATAATATTAGGCTTGTAAAAAAATGTAATGATATTATTTATTATTAATTTTTGTCGTGTTTCTATTTTTTTGTGTTTGTGTAATATTAGCTTTTATAAATTAAAAAATGAAATTTGTCACTTAAATAGTTAGGTGCGGATTTGGAAAATAAAATCATCAATCTATCAATAATTATATTTTTCTAAATAAAATAATATACTAATAATGATTATACCTTAAAAAAGCAAACACAAATAAATATGGATTGCATATAAATACAAAAATAATATTTTAAACTTTATCAATTAATTAAAAGTTTTAGCATGAGAAAAGAAAAGGGAACAATAAATGCATATATTGGAAGAAAAATCAATCAATAACTATATATATATTAGTATATTTGATTCACATCAAAATAAAAAAGAATAATAGTTAACAATTAATTTGTACTACATTAATGCACAATGGAAATTTTGAATAAAAAAATATGATTTTTTTCCAAAATATTATTCATTCTCCATAATTAGTGTTTGTAAATGGAATTGCAATTATAATTTGACTGAGTGTAAGTTTTGCCAAGACCCTAGATTTAAACCCAAGAGATGTGGAAGTGGGAGGTATAAGGATGTCCCTTAGAAAAGGATGCACTATCTACCCTTAATCTCTAAACTCACGAGACTCTATGCGTCAATGAGCTCGGCTTCTTATATGATGTGGCACAGTGAAAACCAAAGAGATGATGGTGTGATGACACATCCATCGCATGGTAAAGTGTGGAAAAAGTTCGATTAACAATATCCTGATTTTTGTTGTGACCCCTGAAATGTTACATTGGGACTCTGTTCAGATGGATTTGCTTCGAATAACCAATTTAGCAAACCCTATACCTGTTGGCCCGTAATTGTTACACCCTATAATCTCCCTCCTACAATGTGAACTAAAGATCATTACCTGTTCTTAACATGTATAATTCCTGGCCTTGATAATCCAAAAGCTAAGATTGATGTGTATCTTCAACCCCTAGTTGATGAACTGAATGAGTTGTAGGGCCGAGGTGTTCTTACTTATGACATTTCAACAAAGAAAAATTTCATGATGAGAGTTGTATTGATGTGGACCATCAATGGTTTTCGAATTTATAAAATGCTATCTGGATGGATGACCCAAGGCAAATTAACATGCCTGATTTGTACGGAAGATGCTAAAGCATTCACCTTGAAACATGGAGGAAAAAACTCTTAGTTTGATTGTCATATAAGGTTCTTAGATTCTGATTATCCATATAGGTGAAGTAGATATGGCTTTAAAAGTAATTGTGTTGAGCATGATGAGCCTCCAATTAGACTAAGTGGCCTAGAAATGTGGGACTGAGTTAAGAATTTCCCAAAAATAATAGAAGTCAGGAAGGTAGTCTGAATGTCAAGGTATGGGGTATACCATAATTAGACCAAACAAAGTATTTTTTGGGAGTTGCCATATTGGAAGGATAATTTGGTACGTCATTGTTTAGATGTCATGCATATTGAGAAAAATGTGTTTGACAACATTATGAATACTGTATTGGATACAGATCGAACCAAAGACAATGATAAGGCAAGGTATGATCTGCCTAAGTATTGCACGCGGCCTGATTTGCATTTACAAGAATTAAGATATTGTCGTTTCTATAAACCAAAGGCCAAATATGCTCTGAGTTCCAATAAAAAAAAAAACAAGCTATTTGTCAGTGGTTGAAGGAGTTGAGAATGATGGTTATGCTTCTAATTTAAGTAGGTGTGTGAATGTTGCACAGGGTAAGCTTGTTGGCATGAAAAGTCATGATTATCACGTCTTCATGGAGTGTTTGCTTCTAATTGCATTCAGAGTGCTACCTGATGTTGTCTATAAGCCCCTAACCGAGCTAAGTTAGTATTTTAGGGATATATGTTCTTCTACTCTTAGGGTTGATGATATGTTTGTCATGGAAAAAAATATTCCCATAATTCTCTGCAAATTAGAGAGAATTTTTCCTCCCGGGTTCTTTGACTCAATGGACCACTTGCCCATACATTTGGTATATGAAGCATGGGTGTGTGGACCAGTTCAATACAGGTGGATGTATCCATGTGAAAGGGAAATAGGAGGATTTAAAATAATCGTGAAGAATAGGTCTCAAGTGGAAGGATCAATATGTCAAGCTTATTTAACAAAAGAGACTTCAAATTTCTGCTCGTTTTACTTTTAGCCACATGTTCAATTTAGGAGAACTTGGGTTGGTCGTAATGATGATGGAGGGGAGTGTTCTACTTCACCAACTTTGTCTATATTCAATCAACCTGGTCGAGGAGCTGCAAAGAGTGTGGCTCGATGGCTTACTTCCCAGTAAAGGAATTCTGCACACTTACATATTTTGATAAATTGTGATGAGGTGCAACCATTAAGATTGTAAGTCAACAATCCTTTTTTTTTTTTTAATGTGAAAGTGTGATATTACTTTTTAATGTGAAAGTGTGATATTATGCATCTTTGAAATAACATAAAATAGATTTTCAACAATAGATACTTTGAGTAACTACATGGTCAAGATTCTCTTCAACAATTTCTGGATTGGGGTGTGCGGGAAAAAAGCAGGTGTTTGTGTTAAAGGAGATACTGGGTACGTGGGCGAGCTCGCAAATAAATGTGTCCTATTCAAATGTGAATGATATGATCCTACCCTACTTACTGGGACACGATAACACAACAATTACAAAATCATTGAAATCAATCACACCAAAAGATACAAAAGTTATGATCCATTTATTATAGCCCAAAATGCTAGACAAATATATTATATGTCTTATCCTGAGAAAAGTATGTCAGAAGGGATTGTTGTGAACTAGATAAAACCAAGAGGTAGGATTGAAATTGAGGAAGCTACTGTTAAAGATGTTTATCAAGTGGATGATCCACCCCCTTCAAGGGCAGTAATCGATGCATACAACCCTGAAAACCCTCTTTCATTGACTACCAGGGAAGTTGACATCATTGAATGAATGAGTAACCACCTAATCAGAGATTACGAAGATGAAATAAGTGCTAGTAATGCTGATGATTCACCTAGTAATCAACAACAAAGTGATGATGAAAATAGCCCTACACTTTCAGATTAATTGAGGGGTTTAATACTATATGCAATATTATTATGCAATTATTTAGAATTTCTTGATTTATTAATTTTTTTATGAACTGCTTTTTAATTGTTTCAATCTGACTGGTAAAGGCAGAGGTTGACCTCGAAAGGTTAGTTTACCCACCTTGACCCACCTCAGATGATGATGATGGTGATGCCGCTAACGATGCCGATGCCCGAGAGTTCAGCTAGTTTTTATCTAGCTTCTAGATACTTTTTTTCATTCTAGATATTTTTTACATTTATTGTAGTTTGTATAACTTTATTGTCATAATTTGCTATTTTATTTAATTACTTTAATTTATTCATTTTAATATTTTCTTATTTAATATCAACTTAATTTATGATTAGGTTATTATATAAATAAACAACTAATAGATAACATATTATCAATCACATAAAGTTCTAAAGGGGATAATTAAAAAAAAAAATTATTTATTACCGATGGGTAACGCCATCGATAATTTGCAATTTTTATTTTAACTTTAATTTTCACATGAAAAAAAACCATCAGTAAATTATTTGAACACCTGTCGATAAATATAAATAAAACCATCGGTATAAATTTGCCCCTGACGACAAAGGTGATGCCTTTTATTTAATTATACCGATGGCTAATTATCATTAAACCCGTCGATAAAAGCATTGAAATTAACTGACAGGTTTTTTTTTGCCGTCAATAATATTCATCAAGGGCCGTGTCACCGATGCCTCCGTAGCTGTCGGTAATGCCGTCGGTAGAGAAAAGAACTGTCGATAAACCCATCGGTAACTATGTTGGTTTCCTGCCCCTTTCTTGTAGGCACGACCCTTTTTGTTGATATGTAGAAGATTTGCTAAATATGATATGTATAAAATAAATTATATGTTTTGGGGAGAATCTCTGACAGGATCTGTTGCTAACGACAGTAGGTGTTAGCCTTAGTGCCCCTTGATTATACTTGATTAGGACCACACAATGGATCCTTCTGTTCTACGGCTACTTGTATGGGTAGGACCGTTCTATTTTAGGATCACATGAAAGAATGGCCGCCTGAGTGTGAATCCTTCTGTTTATCATGGATTTGACAATTCCCTAGTATTTTATATAAAAACTTGGTCTTTTCAAAAATCTTTTCTATAGATAAAGGAAGTTGTTGAATGTATATGGGCTATAAAGTTATTATTGTTTTACTTATGGATTATATATTGCCTCATGTGGGTTATAGACATCTGTCTACCACTGAGTTGTAAAACTTACTCAGTTGTTTCCCTCTCTTTTCCAGGTGCAGCTTCAGGTTCCAATCCCACAGCTCCTCAATAGCTAAGCTCTGAGTTGGTGAGCCTTCTTGAGAAGACCTATTTTGTATTTTGGAACTTATCTTTTTTAAGTTTTACCCTGTTAGAACTATTTTAATACTCCATATGTCGCAAGCAGAGTCCTTGGCTTAGTTTTGTGATTATGTTTATATTTATGCTTAAACATTTGTAGTTAAGACTTATATATATAGACTATATTATGGAAGGAATTTGTAAACTAAATTTAGAATTATATTTTGAACTATAGTCCTGGTTATGGTTGGACATATACTTTGTGGTTATGAATTTTCATTTGAAACTAGGTTGAGAATTTACTTAACTTTCTTTTGATTTTTGGATAGTGTTGGATTTAAATTACATATTAGAATTGGGTTGAAATATATATTTTGAGTTAGTTATTTTGTTGCTGGGGGCGTATTTTGAGAATGTTTGAAGCCCAAACTCTGTATTTTGACCTTATTTTCACATAGGTTGTATTTCTAAAATTAGGAATGTCCAAAAAATAGAGGAAACTCTGTCCGTTTTTTTTGTAAAATCTTGCATGTCAAGACTTGCAAGGGAATCAGTTCTTTATGTCCTGGTTATGGCCAGAGTTAGGTCGTGACAGTAATTTTTTCTGCAATTACAGTAAATGTTCTTCCAAAACCTTTACTATATGTGAATATTTCACCTAAAGACTATCTCGCCCAAATGCTTACGGCACAAAAACAAATAACACACCTATTACCGAAAAAGGCTATCAAAGAGAATGCTGTCCAAGAAATCACTTGTTAATAATAAGAATAAGACAATTCCGAGAGCGATGCTTTTCAAAAACTTCTTGGGATATCAGTTTGTGCACTTTTTCTGTACTGAGGAAGGCTGTATGTTTTCCTTTTTAAAGAGATTGATTGCTTCCCTTGATTGAGAGAAACTTTCCACAAATATTTGATGCTCCTTAATAATTGTATAGCAACAATTCTGGTTTAGTAATGATGATCCAAATCTTCTTTCCATTTGTTCTTGAATCATGCTTGATCATGGTTTGCTTCAATGTTCCCATTGATATGCTTTCTAAATATCCTCAATAATCATGCTTAATATGCTTGGTCATGATTTCCCATTGATTCTGACACACAGAATAATATGCAGATTTCTTTCCCTTTTATTTTATTTGAACGTGCAGTAACAAAGTAAAAGGGGAAACCAACTATTTTGTTATTATTACACCAAAATCACAATGTTGTGCTGTAATTGTGCCAAGCAAATATTTAATTCCAAACCCACTATATTCTTTCCTTTTATTCTTTATTTATTTGAAAAACAAATCCAGCGATTGTGTGCTATATCTTGTATTTTGTCATCAACATTATTAAAATTTATTGAGTCAACAAGGGGTAGTAGAGTTCAATTGAAACTCTTCTGCTAACTAGTCAACTATGACGTAGATGAATATAAATTCAATTTGCATTCTACTTTTATCTTATAATCTTCTAGAATTTAGAAGTAAAGTTTAACTTGAATTTTTCAATCAAGATGATAGTATAAATAAGCTTAGTTTATCTCTTTACATACAGTGTTGGTAACGCATGCAATAATTAACTAACCCATTTCACCATTTCATTTTCCAATCTTCGCCATTGGCATTCTCTCCGCATAAGCTCGTTGTGCCTCTGTTCCCGAAACACATACACAACAACGCAGGATGGCCGAAGTAAGGAACAAGCAGGTGATTCTAAAGGACTATATCACTGGTTACCCAAAGGAATCCGACATGGACATAGTTGAGGGTACAATCACGTTGAAGGTTCCAGAAGGTTCCAGTGATGTCCTTCTCAAGAATCTCTATTTGTCATGTGATCCATACATGCGATTCCTCATGCTCAATGCCAATCCTAGTGGATCTCCTTCCTTTTCCCCTGGCTCTGTAAGTCATAAAATTTTATTCTTTTTTTTTTCTTTTTTTTTTTTTGGCGTCCTAAAAATTTGTTTGAGAATACGAAGGAATTGCTTCATACTGAAAATTGTGTTGCGTAGTTTAGATATGGATGTGTTTGGTTGGATAACAAATAGGAGAAGTTTTTCATGTGTGAACATTTAAAGTTCATCCATAAAATTTTACTTGTATTTTTATCGTCTAATTAAACCTACCGAGTTGTGATATTTGAATGTTAATCCACCATTAGGGAACACAACCTATTAATGGTTGGGAATTTATCTTGATAAATTGGTTAATCATAAGTTACAATATTATCACCTCGATTTTTTAGTCATATGCGTTTAAATTTCCAGCCATATACATATATTCTGACACATGAAAAGCCACAAAGGCTATGTTTAGATTGGTGAAGTTGGGTGAAGCAAAGCGGAGCATAGTGGTATTTTGATTTTATTAATTGTTTAAATTTGTCAAACTTGAATAGAATAGAGCAAAGATAGATGAACTTTATTTTATTCATTCTTCTCAACTTTCTTCTGTTCCACCAATCCAAGTATATCTTAGGATTGGTCTCATAAGAAGGGGTTTGGATAGTATATATGAGATCTTATATTCAAATATCATCGTGATCAGTTTAATATTCGAAGTAAAAAAAAAAACTTATATGACACCACATCAGTTCTCAAATTCGATTCCCCACACATTAATATGTGTATTCCCCAATGTTCGATCGACATATATTCTGAGCATAAAGAAATAATATTTATCTAGTTTCTTGTTATCCTGTTAAGATTCTGCTGTCACTCAATTAGCTAGTTAGGGGTGCATGTGGATAAACATTTGAAAAATTGCTGTAAAATTAATAATTAAAAATATCTTTTGAATAGGTTTTTCTCTTTTTTTCCTTAAGGGTATGCTTGTGAGTTTGGATTTTGAGGGAGAAGAGAGTGGAAGGAAAGACTTGTAGTGTAAAATTATATTACAAGTCCTCCCCTTTCCTCTCTTCTCCTCCAAAATTCATACTCACAAACTAATTCTAGGTAACTTGTATTTTGCTTCTTAAAAATACAACAGTAGTTATTCTTATTTTTTTAATAATCTTATGTAAATAATTTTCACAAATTTAAGAAAAAACTCTTAAAAGTATATATATATATATATATATATATTATCGAATAAGCACAAACAAAGGCATTCTAGAATTTTAGTAATCGTAAATACATTTTACTGATATATTTCTGTAGGTACTAATTGTTGACTAATTGTTGTAGCCATTGAGAGGACTTGGTGTGTCTAAAGTCATTGAATCTGGAAATCCAGCTTATAAGAAAGATGATTTGGTGTGGGGGATTACTAATTGGGAAGAGTACAGCTTGGTCCCTGCAGATCAAGTACATTTCAAAATTGAGCACAGTGATGTTCCACTTTCTTACTACACTGGAATTCTTGGTATGTTTTCAATCATTTCATTTCATTACCAATTCTTAGTGAAAATGATGCTCTTGATGTCAGAATGATCTGCTAGCCTCAACTTATGAAGTTTTCAATGCAATAAGAGGGTGTATTAAGTGTCTAGCATCATTAAGATAACAGGTAACTCTATCAAGGTCTGTTTGACCAGGGGATAAAAATGAGGATTAAAATGTTATGAATGAGATATATGTATAATTTTATAAGTTTATCCATGGAGTTTTTATTCTCATTTATACTCATGATAAGAAAACTACTGGCTAGGAAATGGTTGTCTGGATGTTTGCTTCCCCTCTTCCTTTTTTTTTTATTTGTCGTTCAACGAAGTCTATATGGCTGAAATTGTTCCTTTATGCACCATTGTATATGCCTAACCTGCATTATTTTGGAGGAGATAAAATATTTTATTCCCTTCATACTCATTTTGTAACCAATAGCTCACTACTTTTGTTTTTCAGACTGCCACATCCATATCTCTGTAATACTTCTCAGACTATATTTGTCATATTGCATCATTTTTTGTTGTATTCTCAGGGTAGGCATTCTGCTTCTTGGGAATGAATGTTAGTTGCATAGTTTTCCCTCATTTTATTCTGCCATTTCATCCATGTTTTTCTTCTTTGAACACAGGTATGCCAGGACTGACTGCTTATGCTGGTTTCTTTGAAGTAGGCACTCCCAAGAAAGGAGAGAAAGTTTTTGTTTCAGCTGCTTCTGGTGCAGTTGGTCAACTTGTAGGCCAGTTTGCTAAATTGACTGGTTGTTATGTCGTTGGAAGTGCTGGAAGTAAGGATAAGGTAATTTCTCTAATTATTTGTGTCATACGTGGAAGCATATATGATAAATCATTGTCATCTCTTCCATATTTCTTGAGCTCTTCAAACTCTACTAATTTCTAAGCTGCATTCAGTCACGACTAGATATCCATTGCCAATTGAAACTCAGACATTTGGCATACTTCTAGGTTTTTCCAGCATTGCAAGTGGAATGAAAATACATAAAGTTTAAAAGTCAAAAGCTACCATTCTGTAATGTTTTTCATACTTCATAGAAGCGTAATACTATGTGTTTCAATGCTCAAGTACGTTGGTAAATGTATCCTATTATTTTAAATTGCACATCCAACCGCCACCCTCTAGCTTCATTCAAAAAGGGAAGAACATGAAACTTATGAAGAGAATTGTGGCATAAACCGGTGGTAGTCCATGCGTTAATCTCAAATTTTTTATGCAATGTGTTGTAAGGGAGTACTACAATTGCCAAGGAATGAAATCCACTTAATTCACTTTTTGTCACCAGCAAAAGTACTTGGTCCACATCTCACTTGAATGTATGTTAACCACAACCAGGTGGATCTATTGAAGAATAAATTGGGATTTGATGAAGCTTTCAACTACAAAGAAGAGCCGGATCTTGATGCTACTTTGAAAAGGTTAGTGTTTAAAGTTCTGTGATGCAGAATTATTAGTTTAATTTGTTAATGGATTAAATTTTGTTGCACTACATGCAATCAACTCTTCTCATGTGCATGATTTCTGAAGTAGTGGGATAGAATTAAACTTGTTTTGCTGATATATCAATATATGATTGTATAATTGTAAAAAATTTATACTATCGATACATGAGAACTAATCTCTTCTTTGTGGCCATAAAAAAGTTAAGTTATTGCACTTAGTAACACCAAACACAACAGAGACTAAGTTCCTGTTTGGATAAGGGGCATGTGACTTTTTATAACTTCTAGAAAGTCAAAAGTTATACTACTAGTGTTTGCTTGTGACTTTCCAAAAAGTTATTTTACTAGTTTATTAGAAAGTTAAAATAGGGGACTTCAACTTTCTATTTTCTATAAAAGTTATTCTCTATGTAATTTTACATCTGCAGTACTTGCACATGTTGCTATCTCACATCATTTCATCCTAGGTTGTTTTGTTTATTATCTTTTATTCATTTTATCAATTTCTTATTAATACTCTGTGTTTATTATAAAGCATTTTTATTATAAAAGTGTAATACTATTTGTTTCATGTATTTTCTGATATGGAAATAAGGATAAGGTAATTTCTTTAATTACTGGTGTCATACGTGGAAGCATAACTGATAAATCGGTGTCATCTCTTCCATATTTCTTGTGCTCTTCAAAGTACTACTAATTTCTAAGCTGCATTCAGTCACGATTACATGTCCATTGTCAATTGAAACTCAGACATTTGGCATACTTCTAGGTTTTTCCAGCATTGTAAATGGAATAAAAGTACATTAAGCTTAAAAAGTCAAAGGAGCTCATGCTTCTTATATAATAAATGTACATCATACACTTTATTATATCTAATAATTGTAAGGTATGTGATGTATATTTGTTGTACACATAACATTATTTTTATTGTAAATCATCTTTGACTTTATCAAGTAGAGGCAAAAATGACATTTGACATAAAGAATTTTGATATTATTTTTAGTGATGTTTCAATCTCGTCTTAAAAGTTTCTTTTGTTTCAATTTCATCCCTAACGTTTTGATAATATTTCTATATTGTCTTTTTTTATAACACTGTAAATTTTACCAACAAATACCAGTTATTTGGCTTTCAAATATTTATTATTATCTTAAGTGGATGTCTTATTATAAAAATTTAAACTCTATTTTTGTCTTATCTTCCTTATCAAAAAGAATTTGATCTTATTTATAGACAAATTTTAACTACAATAACTAAAGTTTGATTGATTGAGGATGAAAATGAAGTTTTAATTTGTATATACAACAAGATAGCTGCATTAAGATAAAAATAGTTACCTTTAAGTCGGGTCAACAATTTTCATTAAAAAAAATTGATATTATTATCAAATAGGACAATATTAAGACATTATCAAAACATTAGGAAGCAAAGTGAAACAAAAAAATTGTTTGGGACGAAATTGAAATATTTCTAAAAGATGAGGAACGAAAATAGAGCTTTCACCTTTGATTTTTTTTATATTTTTTATTCTTTATGTCTAATGTCATTTTTGCCTCTGATTGATAGTTATCCTGTAAATATAAGTCAAAATTATTGTGTCAAAAAAATTAATACAATCACAATAGATTTATTCAAGGAAGTTTTTATTATTCGATATAAATAAATAAATTATAAAAAATAAAATTAATTAATAGAAAATCAATTATTAAATGATTAACCTGATAATAATTTTAAAATAAGAATTATAAGTTAAATGTCAAGTCAAATGATCTTTTTTTAAAAATAAAAAATTCTAAATTTTTTGAATAATCAACAAAAAGAAAATATGTTTCCTATAAATAAAAGCTTTTTTAGAGTTACGTAACCAAACACTACAAACTCAAAATAAACATTTTTATCATTGAATAACCAAACATAAAATAACTTACTTAAAAGCTACTTCACATATAAGGCCTTGTACTAGAAGTACCTTTTACAATGAGGCTTAATTAAGTTTTTGGTAAAAAGGACCCTAATGGTTGTCATCAATTTACAAATCAGGTGTTTTCCTGAAGGCATAGACATCTACTTTGAGAATGTTGGTGGCAAGACACTTGATGCTGTACTCTTAAATATGAGAATTCATGGGCGCATTCCTGTCTGTGGGATGATCTCACAGTATAATCTTACTCAACCAGAAGGGGTAACAAATTTGGCAAGTATGATATACAAGCGGGTTCGGATGCAAGCTTTTATAATTAGTGATTTCTATCATCTTTATCCAAAGTTCTTGGAGTTTCTTATGCCTCATATCAGAGAAGGGAAGGTTGTGTACGTGGAAGACATGGCTGAGGGCCTTGAGAATGGCCCTGCAGCCTTGATTGGCCTCTATAGTGGTCGCAATTTCGGTAAACAAGTGGTGGTTGTTGCTCGTGAATGAAAAGCTTAAGCTCTTTTCATATGTTGTTATCTTTTTGGTCTCAGACTTTGTATGGAATATTAAGCTCTAAGCTTTCCGTTAATACTTTTGTGTAACAAATTCTGATACTTAATAAAGTTATAGCCTCCTGCTCGTATTTTGAGCAGGCTAGGTTGATTCACTACATTTATAGATGTCACAAATTCAAATCCTGAAAATACCCTCTTTGCAAATTGGGAATAAAATTGTATACATCTATCTTTTTCAAACTTCACCAGGTAGGAGTTTCATCCACTATGATCATTCCTGTCTCTTGGAAAATTTTATTAGTATTTCTCTAAAACCGATTTGCGGTTACTTTGAGCTCTATTGCCTTCTAGTGTATTACGAAGACGATAAATAACATTGTTTCAGCTTGTTATGGAGGAAACATGAGGAAGAAAGTTCCATATATTAAATTCACAAATTAAATTGTCTGTAAATTCAATTTCTAAGACTTTGATATTTATGTTTACCTTTAGCTTAAATATTTTGTGTAAAAAGATTTTGCATTGAAAATAAATTAAAATTCATTTTTTTAATTAGGTATTCATGTTAAAAAACAAATGATTCCCTAATTGTTATGAAATTCTTCATAATAATGTGACTTCGATCCAAAACGAAACAAACTAAATGATATTTTTATATTTCTCAACTTTGCCACTTGTCATAGACAACGTAAGCAGTTACATCTTTGTAAGGGATAAAAGGAGCATTGTTTTTCCGTTTTTTTTTTTAACACAAATTTGAAAACACTCAAAGAATAATAGATTGATATTATTTTAAAATTGAAAATTAAAATTAGCTAAATCAGATATTTAATACTAATTAGTGTAATTATTAAATTTAAAATATGAAAGTAGTTGAAAAAGAATTTAACAAAACATTTAATTAAGAGTATTTTAGGAATAATAAAATAAAAGTATTAAAAGGGAAGTGACAATAGCAAAAAAGGGGGTGATATTGTGGTTACTGGTTATGTAAAGGAAAAAGAAAGGTCTTTTTTTTATTTTTTAAATTCTCGGGGCTTTGTTGTTGTCGTCGTTTCAAATGGTGGGTCCCACTGTTTTTATTTTTATTTTTTAAAAAAGGTAACGATGGTTAATGTATTATAATTAATATTTAAAATTTAATCTTTAATAGTGGACCTCATTATCCCAAAATTTGTGTGGAAGAAGAATAATCGTGACTATGGCCACACAAGAATTTCTCAACTGACTCATTTTTTCTGTATGTCATTTTAGTAGTGCAATTATCGCAATATGATGTTATGGAAGAATGACTCAAAATATATGCTTTATAAATAGAAGTCATTAAATACTACTTTCAATTATTATAAAATAAGTAAACAGCATAAGCTGTCAAAGGTGGATTCTAGTCTATAATCCACAATTGATGGATTCTCTAAACACAGTATTTAGTAAATTATCTTATAATTCTATGCATTAGTAAATCATCCTTCTAAATATCATATATAGGGTTTGAAATTGAGGTTTTTTTACTTTATTTATTTAAGGGTAAAACTCTTTACTTTACTCTCTAAAATAAAATCATATAGAAACGATGTTATGTCATAAGCATATTTTTTTCTCAAGAACAAACATTCAATTACAAAACGGGTAGTTCAGCAAATTTATAAAGATATTTTAACTATAAGGTATTTTAGAGTAAAGTATAGATGGGACTGTTATGTTGTAATTAAGAGTATTTTTTAAGAGAGGAGAATGTAATTTTTTTTTATTATTATTTACAAGATGAGAGTGTAATATATGATATTATGTGAGATGTATTTCGAAAGTCATAGGATTTCTCGACTTTTCACGTCCGAGATTATTGTTGTGATTGTGTATTAAGAAGCTGTAATTATGTCTTACACAATTAGACGCTTCAGTTTGGCATTAAACTTGTTGGCTTAGGTTGATTTACTGAAGAACAAATTTGGGTTTGACCAAGCTTTCAATTACAAGGAAGAAAATGACTTTGATGCAGCCTTGAAAAGGTGAGTCTCTAAAACACTACGGTTAAAGTTTAGCCTATGTTTAAGCGCTAAAAAATGTGACAAGGACAAGCTGGCCTCCCTATTAGAAATATAGTTAAATAGAGCTATTGTGCTTACTAATTAGCAAATGACTTTATTATCCAAACCTTTGCGGCTATATATATATATACACACACACGACACTTTAAAGTTGACATCAATTATATTTTATCTTGATTTTTTTTATATCAATTCAGTCCTAATACTTTGAAATTTATCAATTTCATTATTCTTTGATTTCTTTCAAATCACCATTAACTTTTGTTACGATTCATCCTAGCTGATTGGATTATATCTCTTATATATCTTCCTTGACAAATGAGAGGAAACAATTTTCACCTCATCAATTTGAAAATTAAAAAATTACAAAATAAATAAAATGTCTAGGATACTTAGAAATTTTGTCAGATAAGATTTTAATAGCTATAATTTATTTATTATATTTTTTATTTTCAAGTTAATAAAATATAGAAATTCCCCCTAATTTATTAAAAAAGATAGATAAGTAATATTGCTCAGTCTATTAAGATGAATAATTATAGAGATAGCTCATAATTTGTCAATTTGATAAAATTAATGTTAAATTTCAAAATATTAAAATTAAATTGAGGTCAAAATATTTTTAAGATCAATGTTATGTTAACTTAAAAATAGTAGGGTTAAAAATGATATATTTACTTACTTTTTAAGGTTTGGCATTCTTAGCCTATTTTGATTTGCTTCAATGTCGCATTCTTTATCTATGTTGTCACTATAGGTATTTTCCTCAAGGTATATATATATATATATATCGAGCTTGTTGGGGACAAAATGCTAGATGCAGCTTTTCTATGTGGTAAACCTGAGGGGAACATGAAGAAATTAAAAATAGAATGTGTCTTATTTATAAAAGGATTCGCATGCAAGGGTTCAATGTGGTTGACTATTATCCCCTATATCCCAAATTCTTAGACTTTTTGCTGGCTCAAATCAGAAATGGTAATATATCATGCATGGAAGATATAGTTGAGGGACTTGGGAATGGGGCAGGTGCCCTTATTAGGGTTTTCAGTGGCCACAACATTGGAAAACAAGTAGTTTCACTTGCCAATGAATATTGACTCTTCTTGTGTGTTTTCTTTGTGCACTTCAAAAGTTCCTTAAAATAAAATGTAGAGTCTTGTTTACGTGGGATTTTCATTGAAAGTGAGTTTGATATTTTGATTCCAGGTTTTCAATTTGAAGAAATGAATCACTTCTTATGATATGATGCAATGTTTATATATGTTATGTGCACGTTCGACCCAAAAAAATGCTTTTGTTGTCGAAATAATAATTGTAAGTAAAGTAAATAAGAATAGGAAATGTAAAGTAGTGCTTAATTAAAATCAATCAAAGAACAAAATACAAACTAAAGAGTAAATAAGAACATTGATTGAAATGAAAAGAGGAAAAAAAAAGAAAAGGCGATGGTATTACTCTGAGTTACCTTGTGGCCCTATGATTTCTTGATAAATGTATGAAAGATATATATTTTTGAGAGAGGTTAATCATTCTATTCTAAATTAGATGAAACTAAACGGAGGTTCCTATGAGAAAGGCAAGTAGTTACATTGTTGCACCACCCCGGGCCCCTCCCGAAAATAAATCAATTTAAGTTCATTGGACCAAAGTTGACATTTAAGAGAATCACTCCTCTCATATGAATCTAAACTTTGGAATAAAAACAAAAATCATCTTGTCCATCTGCTTGAACAATGGTGAAAGTCATTAGGCCAGCAATCATGGCCAGTAAGTTGGAAGTTCCGCAAGAGAAAAAGCATTTGGGAAATCCTAACTATTATTAGGGCTGGGCAATTAGGAAATGGAATTGAATCTTTTTTCTTGTCTATTATGGAATTGCAACGGTGTTAAGATTAGAATTCAGCTTTCGCCAACCAGTTCTTCCCATCCCCATGGCAATATGACAAAGCAATAGGAATAAATAAAGTTCAGTAAAAAATGAAAGCATGCTATCTTGAGTTGGTAATTGGTGGAGACTTATTATTGATGCGAATTTGCAGAAATGGCCACACATCAAACTGAACTAACCCAACATGATAACCCCTTCTTCAAACCCCTTATTAAGATGGTAGTTTGGGGACTCTCATCCAAACAAATTCCCAACCATTATTATAAAATAATAAAAGAAAAATGTTATAGGAAAAACAAAATTGCACAATAAATGCACACTATACATTTTATCACTATTGGATGTGATGAGTGATCCCCACTCATCCCACTCACTTATCATATCTAATAGTGATAAAGTATGTAGTGTGCATTTGTGCAATTTTATTGTTCCCATAATATTACTCATAGTAAAAATAGTAATGCATGAGATGAATATCACAATTCAATAAAATTCAATGCAGTCACTTGTTTTGCTTATCATATTCTTATTATATCCTACTTTGCTTAGTGCATGGGCAAGAAAATATTTAGCCTTGGAGTTCAGTTGAACTCTTGCTTTGTGGTGCTCTGTCCATCTACTTCTAGAAACTTCTCTTAAGGTAAAAGGTCCACCTTTATTCCTTGGTACATCATCCATGGGAGTATTGTCACCTTGAATAATTTCCCACAAATCAAGGCTTGTGTATTTGATGAACAACTCCATTTTATCTCTCTAATAAGTATAGTCACCAACATCAAAGAGTGTGGGTCTGTTTATGATGTGTCATTCATCAGCAATATGTACATTATATTATTGTGTATCGTGTTCTCTTAAAATCTTTACCTCTACAACCATTTGGATACTTAACCTTTTAGAGGCCTGAGCTCTAATGCCAATTGTAAGTTAAAAGTAGCACGAGAAGGGGGTTGAATTGTTTTTCTAAATCCTTTTTAGTTTTTGAAATCTAAACAAAGTCTATTAAGTGATTTTCACTTGAAGACAACGGTAAATAAGTGTTAATAAGCTTCAGAAAGTTACTTTCTGAAGTAGTTGAAAACTTGGCAAGCTTCATAAATTATTTTCAAATAAGTTTAAAAACCATACAATAGAAATTAAATCAAGTGTTGAAATTTAAAGAGATAGAGAAAGAGAGATATTACTCAAGGATTTTTATGTTGGCTCGGCCAAACACTGCATACGTCCGATTCTCAACAAACTTTAGAGTTCCACTAAACAGCCACTTTCTCAACCTAAGAAAGTAAGACATTCTTTGAATGACCTTCTCAAATTATCTTTAGTGAGTAGTAGTTACACTTTACTCTCACTCACAAGTAGTTTTATCCTAATCTTTCCAAGCTAATCTTACTTGATCACAACTAAATCAAGGTACAATGAGAAATAAGTTTTTGGGTGTAACACTCCAAGAAAAACACTCAAGTCTCCCAAAAATAAAATAGTGTTTAAGGATATGACTTGAGACACTTCTTTCTAATAATTCTCCCCAAAAAGAAAATGTTTACTAAGATAAATAAGAAAGAAGATTTTCTTTACAAATACTGAATACAAAAAATTGAACTTCAGAAAGTGTATGACAATATCAGAGTTATGAGAACAAAAGGTTTCATCCTTTTATACTTGGATCTTGAAATGGACCATTGTCCCTTGATTTTTCCTCTTTTTGACACACGTCGATCTTCTTTTTTTGTGTCCTAGGAATAATCATGTAAAAGTATAGTTGAGCTATGCTAGAGTTGTCCTTGTAGATACAAGAAAAGTTGACAATGTTTCTGAATAATATTTCAAAAACTGCTTTTTACTTTTTGAACTTGGTTTATAAACTTTTTCTTCAGGAAATGAGGAATATCCAAGCATAAAATTGATGTGTCACTGTAAATATTTTTTGAGAGTTGACTTTATTTGAAATTCAAACATTTATTCGGTTTCTATTGAGCAAGTGTAATTTCTGACATATATGTGCTTTTTAATGCGGTTCTACACTTTCTGAGCCTTTTGTTTGTCTCTGAACTTCTCTATGATGTTCATAAAGATCTTGTAATAAGATTGAAGTTCTTTAGAGATGATAATCATGATGATTGATGATGATGTTCTTGACGTGATCATGAGTGTGAACACCATAATTTTTGTTTTCAATTTATTGTTATTATTTTTATTTTTTGTTTTGTATGCATTTGAATTTAAATTTAATTTTAGCTTAAAAAAAGATAAAATAAATCAAAATCTTAATTGGCTCAACAAAATAAATTAATTGGAATCCTAACTGACTTAATCCTAACTAACCCCCAAAATCTCTCTACTCTACTCTCCATATAATAATAAACCACAAAAATATATATATACCCATTCATTCACCATTTCCTTGCTTGGCCTCCATTACCACTGTCACAATTTCTCCTAAAAAACTGAATCACAGCCATTCACTATCTCATAATATTCATATAATCACCTTTATCTATTCACCATCATCATCATCAAACCTGTTTTCATCACCATCATCAAATTTCCATCTTTGATTTTATTTCTCACATAATAGCCACAATTCCATCGTATAGCTATCAAATTTACACTAACCAATCTATCATCACCACCATCAACAATACATACCTTTTGTCTTCTCTTTGCACAACCACTGTGAACACCTGATTTTGTCCGGTCCATAAAACAAAAATTCAAAAATCAATATATTTTAGAGTTTAACCCGTTTATAGAATTATGTTGGTAGTTTAATTTTGTTAAGTGAAATTGTAAACCAGTTCGAATTTTGTCTATAGTTCTTTATTGCAAACCATTTCAAATTCAATTAAGACCCTACCTTTTAGGTTCATTTCAAGTTCTATTTCATGTCCATTTCAATAAAATAAAAAATAATAAGACCCATTCTATGGTGGCCCATTTCAATTCAAAAAAAAAAAAAAGAAAAAATAAAAATAACAGAGACAAAATGTCACGGGATTTTGGTTCTTCACATGAAGTTGAAAAAAAAACAGAGAAAGATCATGGGCAGACAGCATGATGAAAGTTTTTTTTGCAAAACGATTAAACTCCTTTCGGTGAGGAGCTGGACCAGCTGACCTGTTAAAGGTGAAGGATTAATAATTTTGGTTAAAGGAGCTACAGAAAAATCCGATTATGATAAAAAAGAGGAGGGGGGATCACGGGTCAGGGGGGGACTCATCAGTACCATCTCTGAGGGAACTTCTCTGGAGGGCCAGAATTTGAAAATGATTCCTCTCAAAGCTGAGACCATTATCACTGCTAGCATCATCACCACCATTACAACTAACACCTCCTCCATCAAACCACTAAGATTATCATCTTCTTCACTTAATAAATCATCCTCTCACCATTAACATCCTACTACAATCATTACTACTATTCACAACAAAACCAAAATCAAAAACCAAAATCAAAACCAAAACCAAAATCAAAAACCAAAACAAACCCAAAACCAGAATCAAAAACAAAACCAAAATCAAAAACCAAAATCAAAACCAAAACCAAAATCAAAAACCAAATCATAAAGCACTGCCATCCTCCACTCTTTTCCAGCCTTGAACTTCATCACCACCGCCAACCCATCGCGTGTCACAGCCATGGCAGAACCTTCCCCTTTTCTCTTCTTCCTATTGCGCGCCCCCTATTCTCAGTCGAGGTTCCTCCTCCCCTGCACAGCCACGCGGTAGCCATCCCCTTTCACTGCAAACACCACGTCACTTCCCCTCTTTCCTTAGCCTCGTCGCGCGGCGGATCTGCCACAAGAACGCCACTCACGCAGCGCCACTCCACTGCTCGTGGCGGTGCCCCTCCTGTCCCCTTTCACTTCGTACGATTCCCCCTCTCTCACTCTCTCTCAATTTCTCTTTCTCTCTCTATGCTTACAAAACCCAAACCATCACCCTTTTGTTCCAGACACTTCTCGTGTCTTTCCTTGCTAATTCTTTATGTCATTTTTTATTTGTTAATTTGGTCTGTGGATTAGATGTGGATGCGTTGTAAGCATTGTATTATTATTATGTCATTTAGACTTGTATTGTAACTAAGTTATGTAATGGGTTGTTTTTCTTTTGTGCGAAAAATGGACTAGGAGATAAGCATTCAGGCTGTTACATGTCCAAAATGGGCTAAGCAAAGAGAATAATTGGGTTGTTTAAACCTGAAAATAAAGAAGCCCAATGGTGGGAGAATTTAATTTTCTTTTAAAAAAAAAAAAAAGAGCAAAAGAATTGATGAAATAATTGGGCTACTCAAAAAAAAAAAAAAAAAAAAAGAAGAAGAAGAGGGAATGGATGTAGGAATATTTAGGCTCTCGTTGTTATTTTATTTATATTTTGGCCTTTGGATTTATTATGTTTGTTTTTATTTCGATTTTGAATTGAGTCAATTCTTTTCTTTTAATAAACAATAAACATTCTATTTTTGTCATGAAAATTTGTCTTGGCTTTTAAAATGAAAATGTAAGTGATCAATGACTCAGCTTCTAATATTAGAGTTAATTTAGCCGCGACGGCTTATTAATTCTAAATTCAAAGAATATTTTAGCTGTGACAGCTTGATATTCTAAAAATTATTTTAAAAAGAAAAATAAAATAAAGTCAACCAACCTACTCATTTTAAAGAACTACGTGACTTTGAATTCCTCATCGCACCAGAGGATACGTAGGAGCAGGTGATTCCTGTCAAGTCAAAATTAGATTTTATTAGGTTATTTTATGTCATTCCATTTTTAATTTGTAAATATTTATTGTTATTTTTATTTGTTTATAAATATTTAGTGTCTATTAGTATCATGTATTATTTTTAATTTTAGCTAATAATCAAATTATTTTAAATGAGGATGTTAATTTAGCCGTGACGGCTTATTAACTCAGTTAAACATCTCGAATTGTGATGACTTGATGTTTTAAATTTTCAAACAAAAATTAGATTTTTATAATTTGTATTATTTGTAAATATTTTCTTTAATATCCTTTTTTATTTCTTTAAATTGTAAATTAATTAATTATTTGTTAAATATTTGTTTTAAATAAAATATTAATTTAGCCGAGACGGCTTGTTAATTGAATATTTTGGACATTTAAGCTGTGACAGCTCGATGTTTCAAAATTTTCAAACTAAAAATAGATTTTTATGATGTCATTTTATTCTGTTTTACATATAAATATTCTTATTCATTATTATTATTATTATTGTAAATATTTGTTTATTTATTCATTTATTTATTTATTTATTATTATTATTATTATTTCTTTATTATTTTAATTTAAATTAATCATCGAAATGTATATATATTTATTTCATTATTATTTTGATGTCATTTTATTTTGTTTAGCATGTAAATATTTTTGTTCATTATTATTACTATTGTTGTAAATATTTATTTAGTACTTATTTGTGATATTATTTTATTATGTTTTACATGTAAATATTTTTTTTCATTATCATTATTATTGTAAATATTTGTTTATTTATTCATTTATTTATTTATTTATTATTATTATTATTATTATTATTATTATTATTATCTTCCTCTTTCTTTATTATCTTAATTTAAATTAATCATTGAAATGTATATATTTTATTCCAAATAAAGAGGTTAATTTAGCCGTGACGGCTTGTTAACTCAATATTACGGATACCTGAACTGTGACAGTTTGGTACTCCGAAATCTTCTTATTCTAAAAAATATTTTCTTTTAAAATTTTCTTGAAATAAAAAATGTAAATAAATATTTTGAAAGGTTATTAATAATTTGCACAATTAATTAAGGTACCGTCTAAAGACGGGTGTATTAGGGTCTTTGTAGGATTAAATTCCTACCCTTCCCTAAGCATAACCGACTCCCGAGCTTAGATCTGGTTTCAAAGATCAATTTCTTTAAATTAAATGGGTTTTTCCATAATTTTTCCCAATTAAATAAAAATTTGGTGGCGACTCCATTTTAAACAAAAATCTTTCATTTCTCGCCGTCCCGTCGCGATCCCGGTTGCGACAGATGGCGACTCCACTGGGGATGTGAGAGTCAGGCCTATAATAATTGATTGTGCATATTATTATAACCTCATTTTTTATTTTTGCATTTTTATTTTATTGTTAGTTTTCTATTATTCCCTTTCTTTTAAATTTTGTTATCATCATATTTGTATATATTTTCATATTTAATTCGTTGTGACTATCATAGAATAGAAGATTTTGCTCAGTTTGTGTATATTTATTTATATTTAATTCTTTGTGATCACCCTAGGATAGGAGAGTTTGCTCTGTTTGTATATACTTATTTATATTTAATTCTTTGCGACTATCTTAGGATAGAAGACTTTGCTCTGTCTGTATATATTTATTTCGGTTTCCTTGCACTCTAGGATAGAAGACTTTGATCTGTCTGTATATATGTATTTTTGTTTCTTTGCACTCTAGGATAGAAGACTTTGATCTGTCTGTATATATGTATTTTTGTTTCTTTGCACTCTAGGATAGAAGACGTTTGTTCTGTATTGTCTATTTTGCAGGTGTTGTCATGGGTAGTTTTAGGATTCCAGGTTTGTATGCTCTCTTCACACACAACACTTACACATTAATCACACACGAGTGGGGCCCTATACCCGGGTCTGAGTGCAACTTGAGATAGGTAAGAGATTGTGTAGTGGTAGCCATTTTGGATATTCATCCTGTTTGGTTATCACGAAAATCTCGTCTAGAGTGTGACTCTTTTGTGAATATTCCACACCTAGCGGTTTACCTGCTGTTGTGGATAGTATTCCGAAATGAGTCTTAACTCTAGAGGCCGTAGAATCCTGAGAATATAGATCCACCTGTTGCAAGTGTTCACGAAGTAGAATAACTATAGAACTATAGATTGACCTCCAGATCTCACCTCAAATAGGACACAAAAGAGCATACTCTTTCTTTAATTCATTTCCTTGTACATAAATTCTTTAACATGTTCAAAGTATTTATTATTTCCTTTTACATTTAAATGAAAATCATCACATTTTTTTTTTTTTTGCTTTCCAGGTTTGTTAGAGAATCATATCAGAGTCTTGTTGTGAGTATCTTTGGAAAATGGAAATAAACATGAAATCAAACAATCATGAAGGGGAAAAGTTAAAGAAGACTTTACATCTTAAAGCTAAGAAGCCTGACACAGAAAGTCTGAGATCCTTAAGTCGGCTGTTGAGTATGCCACATCGCCTTTCTCTTGCAAAGAAGTATGGAAAAGTTTTGAATCTGTTAGAGGTGGAAGAACAGGTAGAGGCAATCACAGCGTTGGCACAGTACTATGATCCTCCTCTCCGATGCTTTACCTTTCAAGACTTTCAGTTGGCACCTCCTAGGGTTACCACTCGAAGAAGAAAAACCTTATCAATACCAAGGTCATTATCCTTCCTTACATACCATAGCAGCTGTTTTAAAGATCAATGTAAAGGATTTGCATGAAGCACAAAAGTGTAGAAATGGAACCAATGGATTCCCAAGGGATTATTTGGAGAAGCATATGCATGGCTTAGCTGGAGCTAAAGATTGGGACACTTTCTTGGATGTATTAGCTCTCACTGTTTATGGCATTGCTCTGTTTCCAAATATTGAAGGCTTTGTGGACTTCGCGGCTGTTGATGTATTTCTGGCTCGAAAATTTCATGGTCATAATCCTGTTCCAGCCCTCTTGGCGAGCGTTCTTGTACCTTAAATTTTTGCTATGAGAGGAATGGCAAAAGAATTTTATGCTGTCTGCCAATGTTGTATGTATGGGCCACTGCACATGTATTCCAGAGAAGTTACAAGGCGCCCTGTCCGATTGAAGATCTAAAAATGCATCATATTAAGAAGAAGAATGGACAAGAATGGGCCCAAGACCTAGCCAAGTTGAATGAAAAGATGATCCGATGGTACCCTTGGTGGGAAGACGGGCAGACTTTGATCTATCAGTGTGGAAACTTCTCAAATGTTCCCCTCATGGGTACCCGAGGATGCATAAATTACAATCCAGCATTGGTACTGCGTCAACTTGGTTACCCCATGATGGGACCACCTCAGTGTAATCACTCCATTTGTCTTGTATTACCAGGACTTTGAGAATCTTGGCATGCTACAGAAAGTCCGATTTGCTTGGAACAAGGTTGTCAGGAAAGGAAAAGAACTGGGAGTTAGAAGCTGTGCTGAAAGAAAGTTACCGTCAATGGGTGAAGAATAGGGCTCAAGAGATTAAACTGCCATTCAGAACCTGGACAACAACTCCACATAACAAGGCATCATCCTCACATTTTGACGATGATGAGGGGATCAAAGAAATAAAAGAGAAGTTAGACAGAGTTAAGCAAGAAAAGATGCAAGTTGAGGCTGCATTGGAAAGTGCTCACCATAATTATGCAGATTTGAAGCGAGAAAGCACTGAGAGAAACCAACTTCTAGAGGGCACCACTAAGAAGTTGAAAATGGGGTATGACCACATGATGAAGACCAAGGAATGCCTCCAAGCTGCTAATAAAGAACTCGGGCTTCGAAGGCAAGAGCGTGACCGAGCAATAGCCGAAAATCAACAGTTAAGGAATCAACTTCAAGATGCCAAAATTGCTGAGGAAGCCGCAATAGCAGGAGAGGAACAAATGAAGCAAGAAATGAGAGGGATAAGCAAGGAATACCAGAGGAAGATTGGGGAACTAAAACAACACATGAAAGATGAGACTATGAAGTTTCAAGCTGCTTTAGAAGAAGAGAAGAAAAGGGTCACAGATTTGGAGTTTGAGGTGCAACACCAAAGTCACATCATTCATGAGTTGAAGACTCGTTTTTCAAATCTGGCGGGCTAGCTAATACTGACAATAGAAGACGTTCCCAGATACCTGGAAATAGCTGAGCAAGAAGTTATTCCTTTCAAGACCCCAGTTGGACTTCGCAACTTTGTCACCATCGCAAGGATTTGGTTGGAAGGATGAAACAGATAATTGCTGAAAGAAGTTGAAGAGGCATTACCTTTTGGTGATGATATTTTTAAAGATCGGTATCTAGCTTTATGATGTACTTTTTCGTCATTTCTGGGAATGGATGTAAAAAAATATGATGATTGTAATCTACTCCTCTGATGAATGAATGGTTGTTTCATTATTTTGGCAATATCCATTAAAGATAACTTATTACCTTTGAACGAGACGTTCTGGGGAAAAGTTGTGACCGAAGATACTCACATCAAGACTCAGCACGATTGACGGTCTCTAACAAATCGCGACATTTTTATCTTTTTACTTAAACTATTTTTTTATACAGGTGAAACATCGCAACCATTGGGCGCCCAAGGAAAGAAGATACCGATCTAACTCGTGTTCATAACACTAGAGCTCGAACCAAGATGGCGGTGGAAACTTGAACCGGGAAGGACTACCCCGTCTGCAATTACTTGAATCGGGAAGAGCTATTCCAATCAGAACCACCTCGGCTATAATTACTTGAACCCGGAAGAAACTTAAGCATGGAAGTTGATGTAGTGAGAGGAAGACTGAACGAGTTGTCAAACAACCAGGGAAGAATAGAGGAGATGATGCGGGCTATGATGGAGTCACTTTCGACTTATTGAGAGCCCACCAAAACTCAGGAGGTGTACAACCAAGTGCTACAACGATGACTATACACTGTGGTATCGGATGCAGCTCTAAATGTCACTCAAGGGATGAATGACGGGATGGGATTCGAATAACTCTCTTGGACAACCACCACCTACAATGCCATTAGTAATCCCTATTGGAGAAGGCTATCGTCCCTTAGAGAATGTTCATACTGATGGGCATGGGCATACTACCCCTATTTGGGAGCCACCTCGTGTTGTCATCCAAAAGCAACCATTTTCCTCGGAAAACAGCCGTGCAGAGGCAGAAAAGGACAAGTTCAAAGAAGAATGGATGAAGAAGATTCAGGATCAAATTAAAGCTATCCAAGGGCCTAGCACTTATGGCTATATGGAAATTGAGCAACTTTGCCCTCCCATCGATGCAGTGGTTCCGAAGGACTTCAAGATTCCTGACTTCTCAAAGTATGATGGAACGGGTAACCCTCTCTTCCATTTGAAGAGTTATTGCACCAAGATGTCAATTTGGTCTAAAGATGAAAAGTTTCTCGTTAGCTTTTTTCATGAAAGTTTAACTGGACCTGCTCTAGAATGGTATATTCAATTAGACCATTCAAAGATTTCTAGCTGGAGAGAACTGGTGGACCAATTCATGAATCAATACAAGTTTAACATGGAAATAGCACCAACTAGAGAACAATTGAGTGCTATGCAGAAAAAGAAAGATGAATCATTCAAGCAATATGCTCAAAGATGGAGAGCTCTGGCCGCTCAAGTGCAACCGCCACTTATCCTTTCTGAAATGTGTTCGTACTTTTTAGGAACCCTGGGATCTCCTTATATCGGAGCAATGGCAGGAGCAGCATACAAAGATTTCTCTGAGTTGATCATCTTTGGAGAAAGAATTGAGAATTTAGCCAAAACAGGTAAACTTTCCATGGGCAATGAAGACACAAGAAAAAGTTTCCCAACTAGGAAGAAAGAGACTGATGTAAACTATGTGCAGAGTCAGCAACCCTTTAACCCAAGACACGCACCAATGCACCCAAGACCCCAAACACCACCATACCAAGCCTCAACCACTCCTTACCCATTTTACCAAACCACACAAACCACAAATACCATCCCATATTCCCCACCACAAGTCAATAACATTCACATACGACCATACCAACTAGCTCGACCAACATACGCCTATAACTCAACCGTGCATCCTCAGAACTTCTCAAACACCACACCACCACGACCAAATGCTCAAAATCAAAGCCGTTCAGATTCGAATTTGCCACCTTTCCCTAAACTATCCATTTCAAACGCTGATCTCTTTCAACGATTAGTTGATGCCCACTTGATCTCGGCTTATCCTGTACGCCCATTAGAACCACCATATCCAGCGTGGTATAACCCGAACCTTACTTGCAAATACCATATGGACATAGCAGGACATTCAATTGAAGATTGCGAAGGCTTCAAGACGGCAGTAAAAAGACTGATTGCTTGTGGTAGACTAGACTTTCAAGAGGAGTCAAAACCAGATATTGTCCATAATCCAATGCCAAATCATGAAAGAGGAGGCCGGGTAGATCTTTGTAGAGAAAGAAGAACTCACGATAAAGAAGGTTTTGAATCTCAGAACATCCATGGAGAGAATTTTTGTTGGCCTGAATGAGTCTGGTTACAACATCACGGCATCTGCTCCGACAATAAAGGAGAATGAGAAATATGACATGAATTCAAGCTGCCTGTATCACTGTGGGGCTCTTGGCCATGACATAGAAAATTGCTGGGATTTCAAGGCTCGGGTACAGGGATTACTCAACTTAGGAGTAATACAAGTAAAAAAGAGGCTGAATATACCTGATGAGGTGAATGTAATCGAACCTTTCATACTTCGAGTACCACCACTTAATGTAGCTCCTAAGCCAGAAAAAGTGGTCATTATCACAAGAAACCCACATCATTTGAGTATAAGACTACACATGTCTGTGCCTTGGAATTATGAGACCAGGTCAAGATAAGCAGAGACATCGGGGAAACCTCGAAGGCTCGAGAAAATGAAGAGGTGACTGGTGTCATGGAGGTGAAAGGAATAACAAGAAGTGGAAGAGTTTATGGACCCGGAGAGCTGGAAAAAGGGAAGTTTGTCAATGAAGGATATGCGGACAAAAGTTCAGATTTAGAAAGAAAAGAAGAAGAAAATGAGGAAGAAGAGTTTCAAGATCATGAAACAGGCGAGTCACGATATTTTGGAACAATTAAAGAAGACTCCTTGAGAATATCTCTTTTATCATTAATCATGTCGTCGAACCTCATCGAAAGGCGATAATAAAAGTTTTGAAGGAAGCTTATGTCAAACCCGATGTCTCATCGGAAAATGTGGTGAATATGGTGGATCCGGTGAAACGTGTTAACATGATCACATTTTCAAATGAAGAAGTTGTTTCACTGTGTCAACCCACGAGCACTATACATAACCCTCAAATGTAAAGGATACATAGTGCCCAGTTCTCATTGATGGAGGGTCGGGATTGAATGTCTTACAGTGGTCGACTTTAAGCTATTTGTCGATGAGTAAGGAAGATATACTACCACAAATGATGGTAGTGAAAGCTTTTGATGGAGCAAAGAAAAGCATCCTAGGGGAGATGGTGTTGTTATTGGAGATCGGCCCGAGCAAATTCGATGTATTGTTCCAAGTGATGGAGATTGAGTCAGACTACAATATGCTGCTCGGAAGACCATGGATAAATGGTGTTGGTGCTGTCCCTTCAACCTTGCATCAGAAGGTCAAATACATTGAAAATGGTTGATCATTACAATCCACGGAGAAAAGGAGATCCTGGTATCCAAACCGGTGACATTGCCATATGTTGAAAATGTGGAGCTAGTGGAGAGCGAGTTCATGGCATAACTTGGAAGCGGTAGAAATTTGAGACAAGAGCAAGATAAGACCCTGATGCAAAATCAGGTAGTGGCTCATATCATGGCCAAGAATGGATATCTGGAAGGAAAAGGACTAGGACCACAACTGCAAGGCTCCCAAATTCCCATATCGGTGCCAGAGAAGGCTAATCGATTTGGTCTAGGATATGAGACCTCCTGGATGACAAGATGAGTGCCTTGGCTCTGGAACAGAATAAACAGAAAGGGAAAATGAAGCTGATTCCTCACTTGAAAGAGATATTCCCTGGTCCAGCTGAAGTGATTATGGCCGGTGAAGTTCGCTCCCCTTGTTATTTCTCCACCATCAACACCTTGGATGCTGAGAAAATTGAGGAAATCAACAAAATCCATGCTGCTAGCAATGATGAGATGCTGACAAACTGGACATCTGAACCAGTTCTTGATGTTATTGCTAAAAAGTAATTTGTTGGGTTGTATTATTCAAGAATTATTTATGCTTTTGTTTATGCTACTCAGAGACATCATTTGAATGAATTTGCATGATTTTCAATAACCTTTCTATATGTTTTCCATTTGCCTCATTTCTATTTCTATTCCTTTTGCTTTTTCCTTTTACATTATGTTTTTCCCTTACCATTCTCAATTCGTTAATTTGCATTTTCCATGCTATTTTATAATCCACCATTTGGTTTAGCATTCCAATCCACCACAATTACTTTCCAGGAATTTGAATGTCATAGAAATTTTGCCACCTGAGAAGGAATTTGGGAGCTTATCAATTGATTCTCTTGCTGCACTTGATTGCGATAACCATGAGTTCGAGGATGATGAAGAAGCTATTGAACAGTTTTCAAACCTCCTGGATTATTCAGAAAAAGGATTTGACTTAGATAATGAGGTGGTTGAGGTGATTAACATGGGCACCGAAGAAGACAAAAAGGAGCTGAAAATAGTGGAAAATCACGAGCATAGAAATGGTTGCATTGTTCAAAGAATTCCTAGATGTGTTTGCATGGTCCTATCATGATATGCCAGGATTAGACCCAGAGATTGCTTCACACAAGATCCCTTTGTATTCGTGGTCGAGAAGAAGCAAAAGTTGAGAAGAATGCGGCCAGGACATGTCATTAAAGATTAAAGAGGAAGTGACTAAACAGCTGGAGGCTGGATTTTTAGAGGTATCAAGACATACTGATTGGGTGGCCAACATTGTGCCTGTACCTAAGAAGGACGGAAAAGTTAGAATGTGTGTAGACTATCGGGATTTGAATAAAGCTAGCCCGAAAGATGATTTTCCTCTACCCCACATTGATGTCCTTGTTGATAATCTGCTTGGAAATCACCGATTTTCCTTTATGGATGGATACTGCAGGTATAACCAAATTCCCATGGATATTCATGACAAAGGAAAAACTACTTTCATAACTCCGTGGGAACATTTTGCTATCTGATCATGCCGTTTGGATTGAAGAATGCGGTGCCACCTACCAACGTGCCATGGTCGCATTATTCCATGACATGATGCATAAAGAGATTGAGGTGTATGTAGATGATATGGTCGCCAAATCTAAAGAGGGAGAAAGTCATGTGACAGTTCTGCGAAAGCTGTTTGAAAGGCTCAGTAAATACAAGTTGCGGTTGAATCCAAATAAATGCATTTTTGGAGCTTCTACAGGGAAGTTACTCGGGTTCATTGTCAGCAGAGAAGGGATAAAAGTAGATCCTGACAAGGTGAAGGCAATACAAGAAATGTCTGCTCCCCGAACTGAACGAGAAGTAAGAAGTTTTCTCGGAAGGCTCAACTACATTGCTAGATTTATTGCTAATTTGACTAGCACTTGTGAGCCCATATTCAAGCTCACTGCGAAAACATCAACCTGGGGAGTGGAATGAAGAATGCCAAGAAGCTTTTGATAAAATAAAAGTTTATTTGATAAAGCCTCCAATTCTAATCCCACCTGTACCAGATCGTCCTTTAATATTATACCTCACAGTGTTGCCCACATCACTTGGGGCAATGTTGGGTCAATATGATGAGTCTGGTAAGAAAGAACGGGCAATTTATTATCTGAGCAAGAAGTTTAATGACTGTGAATCTCGTTATCTGGCGATTGAAAAAACTTGTTGTGCATTAGTGTGGGCATCCAAGAGATTGAGGCAGTACATGTTATACTACACTACCTGGTTAATCTCTCGAATGGATCCACTGAAATACATATTTGATAGTCCTCATGTTTCATTAAGAATGTCAAAATGGCAAGTGATGCTGTCTGAATTTGATATCAAATATGTGACCCAGAAGTCCATCAAAGGAAGTGCAATTGCTGATCATCTAGCTGAAAATCCTCTTGAGGATATACAGCCTATCATGCCTGAATTCCCCGATGGTGAGGTGTTAACAGTGGAAAAAGATGAGAAAGAAAAGGAGAATGTATGGAAAATGTACTTCGATGGGGCCGCCAATATGAATGGGTGTGGAATAGGGGCTGTAGTAGTGTCACCAGCTGGAAAACAATACCCAGTTTCCATCAAGTTAGATTTTGAATGCACCAACAACATCGCAGAATATGAAGCTTGTGCGAATGGTTTGCAAGCTGCAATTGACCTAGGGATCAAAGAATTAAAGGTGTTTGGAGATTCAGCGCTCATAATCTATCAAGTTAATGGAGAATGGCGTACGAAGGATCCGAAATTGGTGCCTTACCAGAAATACTTGTCTCGATTAATTGAAGAATTTGATGATGTGTCATTCTCTCACTTAACTCGAGACCATAACCAATTTGCGGATGCATTGGCAACCCTGGCAGCAATGACAAAATTGGAAGTCCATACCAATGTCCAACCCATCCACGTAGAGGTGCAAAGTGAACCAATATACTGTGACAATGTGGAGGTTGAGCGGATGGACAACCATGGTATTATGACATCAAGCAGTACATTCAAAAAGGAGAATATCCGACTGGAGCAAATGAAGTGCAAAGAAAAACAATTCGACGATTGGCCATGGCCTTTTTCTTGAATGGTGAAGTCCTTTACAAGAGAAATCATGACACCACTCTCCTCAGATGTGTGGATGCTCATGAAGCTCAAATGATCATGACGGAGATCCATGAAGGAATTTGTGGAACCCATGCTAATGGACACATGATGGCACGCAAAATCCTAAGAAGCGGTTATTACTGGTCCACCATGGAGAATGATTGCATCAATTATGTTCGAAAGTGTCATAAATGTCAAATATATGCAGATCGAGTCAATGCTCCTCCAGTTACGCTGCACAACATGGTATCTCCTTGGCCTTTCTCAATGTGGGGCATGGATGTCATTGGCCCTATCAATCCTAAAGCTTCAAATGGTCATCGTTTCATTTTGGTGGCGATAGACTATTTCACAAAATGGGTGGAAGCTACTTCATATGCTAACATCACACAGAAAGTGTTTCTCAGATTCATCAAAAGAGATATCATCTGCAGATATGGGATTCCAGAAAGAATTATCACAGATAATGCTCCTAACCTCAATGGTGCCGAAGTTCAAAAGTTCTTTGAGACTTTCAAGATCAAGCATCACAACTCAGCTCCTTATAGGCCTCAAATGAATGGTGCGGTTGAAGCAGCAAATAAGAATATCAAGAAAATCATCGCCAAGATGGTGGTGAATTACAAAGGCGGCATGAAATGCTACCTTATGCTTTGCACGCATATCGTACCAACATACGATCAAGTACAGGGACAACTCCCTTCTCATTGGTGTATGGAATGGAGGCTGTATCTCCTATAGAAGTGGAAATCCCATCATTAAGGGTTCTACTGGAGGCTGAGTTAGAAGAATATGAATGGGTGAAGACCCGATATGAACAGTTGAACATGATCGAAGAGAAAAGACTGGCAGCTATTTGTCATGGCCAATTGTACCAAAGCAGAATGGCTAAGGCTTTTAACAAGAAAGTCCGTCCTAGAGATTTTCATCCAGGAGATTTAGTTTTGAAGAAAATTCTCCCTAATCAAGAAGACGCACGGAAAATGGGCCCCGACCTATGAAGGTCCTTACATGGTTAAGCAAGCGTTCTCAGGTGGAGCATTGATTTTGCAAAACATGGATGGACAGGAATTGCCCAAACCAATTAACACTGATGCAGTAAAAAGATTTTATGCTTGAAAAGATGTTGAAAAAGCCCGTTAGGTTGAAAACTCGAAAGAGCGACCTAAGCAAAAGTTAGGGTAATATGAAAAGAAAGAGAAAAAGAAAAAGAAAACAAAAAAAAAGAAGAGCTCGTTAGGTTGAAAACTCGAAAGAGCAACCTAGGCAAAAATTAGAGCAAAAAGATAAGCATCATCTCAAGCAACCTATCTTTGGGGCAATTTTTGAGTGTTGAATTTGTCCGATGAATCAAGTGACCAAGATTGAAATCGGGGCAATTTTTGGAAAGAAAAGGTTTGAAAATATCATTAAGGATCATGGCTATGGTGTTCAACTTGCTGCGAGAAATCGATTGATTAAGTCACAAAGAACTTAAATTGGGGCAAAATTCCATGTCTTTCACAAGCTTGTCTTTCAGTTTTGTGTTGTAATCTCTTTTTCAAAACATCTTGTCATCCAATACACCAAGCAATGAAGATGCCTATTCAGCCGATCTTTTGTTTCCTCTTTAAATGCATATTTATTTATGATGTCTCGAGTAAGCATAAATTTAAGTTTAAAGTTATACAACCTAATAATTCTTACAACAATACATCCATGGCTAGCATCACACCAAGGAAATTCAGAAGTTTCGGTCAAACTTGACAGAAAAGCAAAAAGGAAGAAGGGAAAGAAGTGAGCAAAGGTCCAGAAGTAAAGAAAGTTTATGTCAGAAGGTCCAGCGCATGAATTACGAGTTTGATCGGTTATCGTCTTCCTTGAGATTTGCTTGATTAGGTTACGGTTAGTTTTTCTGAAATAAACTGAAAATTGATGACTTGTGCATATAACCTGAAAAAAAAAAAAAAAAAAAGATAATGTGGACATTGTTGTTTTCCAGGCTACAATTTAATTTTCATGTCGGCCTCAGATTGCCAATTTACATTTCATGTCACCTTCAGATTGCCAATTTACATTTCATGTCGGCCTCAGATTGCCAAATTACTTTCCTGTCGGCCTCAGATTGCCAATTTACATTTCATGTCGGCCTCAGATTGCCAATTTACATTTCATGTCGGCCTCAGATTGCCAAATTACATTTCATGTCGGCTGCAGATTGCCAATTTACATTCCAGTCGGCCTCAGATTGCCAATTTACATTTCAGTAGGCCTCAGATTGCCAATTTACTTTCCTGTCGGCCTCAGATTGCCAATTTACATTTCCAGTCGGCCTCAGTTTGCCAATTTACTTTCATGTTGGCCTCAGATTGCCAATTTACTTTCCTGTCGGCCTTAGTTTGCCAATTTTCTTTCATGTCGGCCTCAGTTTGCCAATTTATTTTCATGTTGGCCTCAGATTGCCAATTTACATTTCCAGTCGGCCTCAGTTTGCCAATTTACATTTCATGTCGGCCTCAGATTGCCAATTTACATTTCCAGTCGGCCTTAGATTGCCAATTTACTTTCCTGTCGGCCTCAGATTGCCAATTTACATTTCATGTAGGCCTCAGATTGCCAAGTTAATTTCAAGTCGGTATCAGATTACCAATTTACTTTCATGTCACCCTCAGATTACCATTTTACTTTTCCATCATCTTCAGATTGTTCTTTTACATGTAAAGATTGTCTCAAAGTGTCGTTTTTTTATTTAGTCTTTTAACATTTCTTGTAAGTTGTGAATTTGAGTGATTCATGCATATTTGATTTCTGAACCACATCATCCCATGTGACTTTTCTTGAAAGTTTATGTCATTTTTGCTTCGAATTTAGATTTCATTGCATTGCATGCATTGCCGAACAAAATCATTGTTCATGTCTTTATTCATTCCATATGAAGACAATATGCAAAACTTATGTTTTACATATTCTCTTATAAGAAATGAGCAAAGAGGGGCAACTGTGAACACCTGATTTTGTCCGGTCCATAAAACAAAAATTCAAAAATCAATATATTTTAGAGTTTAACCCGTTTATAGAATTATGTTGGTAGTTTAATTTTGTTAAGTGAAATTGTAAACCAGTTCGAATTTTGTCTATAGTTCTTTATTGCAAACCATTTCAAATTCAATTAAGACCCTACCTTTTAGGTTCATTTCAAGTTCTATTTCATGTCCATTTCAATAAAATAAAAAATAATAAGACCCATTCTATGGTGGCCCATTTCAATTCAAAAAAAAAAAAAAAGGAAAAATAAAAATAACAGAGACAAAATGTCACGGGATTTTGGTTCTTCACATGAAGTTGAAAAAAAACAGAGAAAGATCATGGGCAGACAGCATGATGAAAGTTTTTTGCAAAACGATTAAACTCCTTTCGGTGAGGAGCTGGACCAGCTGACCTGTTAAAGGTGAAGGATTAATAATTTTGGTTAAAGGAGCTACAGAAAAATCCGATTATGATAAAAAAGAGGAGGGGGGATCACGGGTCAGGGGGGGAACTCATCAGCACCATCTCTGAGGGAACTTCTCTGGAGGGCCAGAATTTGAAAATGATTCCTCTCAAAGCTGAGACCATTATCACTGCTAGCATCATCACCACCATTACAACTAACACCTCCTCCATCAAACCACTAAGATTATCATCTTCTTCACTTAATAAATCATCCTCTCACCATTAACATCCTACTACAATCATTACTACTATTCACAACAAAACCAAAATCAAAAACCAAAATCAAAACCAAAACCAAAATCAAAAACCAAAACAAACCCAAAACCAGAATCAAAAACAAAACCAAAATCAAAAACCAAAATCAAAACCAAAACCAAAATCAAAAACCAAATCATAAAGCACTGCCATCCTCCACTCTTTTCCAGCCTTGAACTTCATCACCACCGCCAACCCATCGCGTGTCACAGCCATGGCAGAACCTTCCCCTTTTCTCTTCTTCCTATTGCGCGCCCCCTATTCTCAGTCGAGGTTCCTCCTCCCCTGCACAGCCACGCGGTAGCCATCCCCTTTCACTGCAAACACCACGTCACTTCCCCTCTTTCCTTAGCCTCGTCGCGCGGCGGATCTGCCACAAGAACGCCACTCACGCAGCGCCACTCCACTGCTCGTGGCGGTGCCCCTCCTGTCCCCTTTCACTTCGTACGATTCCCCCTCTCTCACTCTCTCTCAATTTCTCTTTCTCTCTCTATGCTTACAAAACCCAAACCATCACCCTTTTGTTCCAGACACTTCTCGTGTCTTTCCTTGCTAATTCTTTATGTCATTTTTTATTTGTTAATTTGGTCTGTGGATTAGATGTGGATGCGTTGTAAGCATTGTATTATTATTATGTCATTTAGACTTGTATTGTAACTAAGTTATGTAATGGGTTGTTTTTCTTTTGTGCGAAAAATGGACTAGGAGATAAGCATTCAGGCTGTTACATGTCCAAAATGGGCTAAGCAAAGAGAATAATTGGGTTGTTTAAACCTGAAAATAAAGAAGCCCAATGGTGGGAGAATTTAATTTTCTTTTAAAAAAAAAAAAAAGAGCAAAAGAATTGATGAAATAATTGGGCTACTCAAAAAAAAAAAAAAAAAAAAAGAAGAAGAAGAGGGAATGGATGTAGGAATATTTAGGCTCTCGTTGTTATTTTATTTATATTTTGGCCTTTGGATTTATTATGTTTGTTTTTATTTCGATTTTGAATTGAGTCAATTCTTTTCTTTTAATAAACAATAAACATTCTATTTTTGTCATGAAAATTTGTCTTGGCTTTTAAAATGAAAATGTAAGTGATCAATGACTCAGCTTCTAATATTAGAGTTAATTTAGCCGCGACGGCTTATTAATTCTAAATTCAAAGAATATTTTAGTTTGTAATGACTTGATATTCTAAAAATTATTTTAAAAAGAAAAATAAAATAAAGTCAACCAACCTACTCATTTTAAAGAACTACGTGACTTTGAATTCCTCATCGCACCAGAGGATACGTAGGAGCAGGTGATTCCTGTCAAGTCAAAATTAGATTTTATTAGGTTATTTTATGTCATTCCATTTTTAATTTGTAAATATTTATTGTTATTTTTATTTGTTTATAAATATTTAGTGTCTATTAGTATCATGTATTATTTTTAATTTTAGCTAATAATCAAATTATTTTAAATGAGGATGTTAATTTAGCCGTGACGGCTTATTAACTCGATTAAACATCATTTGTAATGACTTGATGTTTTAAATTTTCAAACAAAAATTAGATTTTTATAATTTGTATTATTTGTAAATATTTTCTTTAATATCCTTTTTTATTTCTTTAAATTGTAAATTAATTAATTATTTGTTAAATATTTGTTTTAAATAAAATATTAATTTAGCCGAGACGACTTGTTAATTGAATATTTTGGACATTTAAGTCATGTGATACTGATGTTTCAAAATTTTCAAACTAAAAATAGATTTTTATGATGTCATTTTATTCTGTTTTACATATAAATATTCTTATTCATTATTATTATTATTATTGTAAATATTTGTTTATTTATTCATTTATTTATTTATTTATTATTATTATTATTATTTCTTTATTATTTTAATTTAAATTAATCATCGAAATGTATATATATTTATTTCATTATTATTTTGATGTCATTTTATTTTGTTTAGCATGTAAATATTTTTGTTCATTATTATTACTATTGTTGTAAATATTTATTTAGTACTTATTTGTGATATTATTTTATTATGTTTTACATGTAAATATTTTTTTTCATTATCATTATTATTGTAAATATTTGTTTATTTATTCATTTATTTATTTATTTATTATTATTATTATTATTATTATTATTATTATCTTCCTCTTTCTTTATTATCTTAATTTAAATTAATCATTGAAATGTATATATTTTATTCCAAATAAAGAGGTTAATTTAGCCGTGACGGCTTGTTAACTCAATATTACGGATACCTGAACTGTGACAGTTTGGTACTCCGAAATCTTCTTATTCTAAAAAATATTTTCTTTTAAAATTTTCTTGAAATAAAAAATGTAAATAAATATTTTGAAAGGTTATTAATAATTTGCACAATTAATTAAGGTACCGTCTAAAGACGGGTGTATTAGGGGTGCTGTAGGATTAAATTCCTACCCTTCCCTAAGCATAACCGACTCCCGAGCTTAGATCTGGTTTCAAAGATCAATTTCTTTAAATTAAATGGGTTTTTCCATAATTTTTCCCAATTAAATAAAAATTTGGTGGCGACTCCATTTTAAACAAAAATCTTTCATTTCTCGCCGTCCCGTCGCGATCCCGGTTGCGACAACCACCCTTACTCGTGTCAAACCTTGATCGCACGTCCTCCGTGAAGCCCCACAAAGTCCGTGCAGGAGCCACTCCTATGAGTCCACCGGTCTTGGTCGCCAAGCCGCTACTGTCACGATGTTTTAGTATTATTTTATTTATATTATTCCTTGTTTTCATTAGGTACGTCTCTTTTTTTTTCTTTTTTTTTTGGCTAAATTTTGGTTAGTCTTATTTTATTTCATTTATTCTTTGGTTTTTTTGTCAAGTCTATCTCCTTTTTTTCCTTTTTTAGTAAGTTTCATTTAGTCACTCTTTTGGACTTTTAAGAATTAGTTCTAACTTGAATCCTATGTAAAAAATAGATTTCTCTTTTAAATAATTTGTCAATCCAAATTCTTTTCACAAATAAAATTAAATAACACATTTTTGTTTTCAATTTCTTAATTCAAATCCATTAACACACATTTATTTTCTACAAGAACGACGTGACTTTGAGTTCCTCATTGCACCAGAGGATACGTCAACATAGCCCACAACTATCAAAATTTTTCTTCAAATTTTGTTCTCTTCTTTTATTTATTTATTTGTATATATTTGTTATATTTTTCAGGGAAAAATAAATATTATTAAGTTATAAATTAATTTGCATAATAAGCTCTAAGGTAATCATATTTATACAGATGTATTAAGGGTTTAGTGGAATTAGGTTTTCACCCTTCCCTAATAATAATTAGAATCCTGGACTCAAATCTTTTTCAAAAGACCAGTTTTGCAAATCAAAAGGTTTTCCAATTTTAGTCAGAATTAAAATTGGTGGTGATTCCATTTTCAAATTTATTTCTTTTTAGGAATAAATATTTGTTGTCATTTTGTTATGATACTTTCCAGGTATGTTGTAACAGTCTGGCGACTCCACTGGGGATCAACCGAAAGGGGTGAGAAAGAAAGATAGTGAGACGTTCAAAGAGTATGCCCAACGATGGAGAGCTATGGCTGCTAAAGTTGTTCCACCAATGTTAGAGCAAGAGATGTGCTCTTATTTCATTCACACACTAGAAGGTCCATTCTTCAAGAATATGTTGGGGACCCATGTCACGGAATTCGTGGTCTTGGTGGAAGTTGGAGAAAGAATTGAAGCAAATATCCAAGAGAGGAAGGCGGAGTTAATAGAAGATGAGTTAAATAAGCCACAATCCAAGCAAGGGTCGCTGTGTAAGAGGAAAGAAGACACTGTGAACTTCATACAACCACAATAGCCATCCCAATCTTACAAGCCTATTTTCTACCTAAATCATTATCCATCCTACCAACTCCTACATTACCCATCTTCCTCACCTTGTCCATCCCCCACACACTACCTATCTCAGCCATATCAAGCCAATCACATCTCCTTCCTTCAACCACATGCACCCTTTGAAGTCATGCATTACCAGACCATGCCTCCAAATCACCAAAGAACCCCTTTCAACACTGCTAGCCCTAGACCACCAAGAATCATTCGTCCCTTGACCAACTTCAAAATAAGTAACTCTGAATTGTTAAGTCACACAAATCTATTAGCTCCACGTCCTGCTAGTGTGGCAACGCCCCTATATCCTCATTGGTTTAATCCAAATTATGTGTGTGAATATCATTCAAACACTCTCAGACACTTAATTGATTATTGTAAGAGCTTTAGATATGCTATGTAGGATCTGATCGATGCCAAAGCTATCGAAGTACAAGATGCAAGAGCAGAAGAAGCCCCTATTAGGAGCGGTGGTGCCTAAATGTGTTGTTGAAAATTGTTACAACTTCACTAAATTTGTCAATTTGCTTATGTCTTAAGATGTGTTCATAACTATGTATGGTTCTTTTTCCAATCATTATATCATTTATTTCCTTTCTTATCACCGTTATTCTTTCACTTTATTTCTTTAATCCTCTTCTTTCTCTAAGATTAAGGTAGAAAATAATGAAGACCCATTAATTGATTCTTGCGTTACAATGAGCTTGAATGATCATGATCATGATGAAGATCCTTAACTATGCAAATAATTTGTTCAAATGTTGAATGTTGTCGCCATCAACTAAGGGAATCATACAGAATGGCCTTGAATGTTACAATCAAATGACTCAGTTTTGAAGTGTCATTCCAAGTAGACAACCCAAGTAAATATATAACACTTTGCAAGAAAGCACTCAGTCAAAGAGCACATTTTGAGAAAAGAAAAAAAAAAGGCTTGCTGGATTGGAAATTGAAAAAAGAAAAAGAAGTCCACGTAAAAGTGAGAGCAAAAAAAAATGAAGAAAGGGTTTATTAGATTGAAATATCAAAAGAAAAATGATAGTCTAAGCAAAAGTTAGAGCACAAAATATCCATTAGGTTGAAAACCCGAAAGGGCGACCTAAAAAGCACATCAGCTAGGAAAGTTTACAAATAAGGACTTTTTTTTATTAAAAAAAAGCTCAAACTCGGCAATTTGATTTGATGATGAATGATTGATGAAGAAGCATTCGACAAAAGACAAGGAGACACCTTTCACATGCAAACTTGTTGGTCGCATAACAAAGGGTTGCAATCTTAGTCATGACTTTAAGCTCAACGTAACTAGGTTACCAATGAAATGAGTTTATCAATTAGATCTACACTTTTTTCCAATCTTTCATACCTCACTCTTACCCCTCTCTTCCCTTTTCATTAAAAAAGTGCGGTCTTTCAAGGAATACATTTTGATTTCAACATCCTTTTTCTAGAATCATGCATAATCATAAAGTTAAGAGACATTGAAAAGTAAAAAAGAAAACAAGAAGAAAGAGGAAAAAAGAAACCTGCTAGATCGAAAACCTGAAAAGGCGATCTAGGCAAAAGTTAGGGCAAACAAAAAGAAAAAGCTCGCTAGATTGAAGACCAGAAATGCTGATCTAGGCAAAAGTTAAAGCAAAATCAAGTCAGACTCCGACACATGATAAGGGCAAGAGCTGAAAATAAAATCTGACTAGTCTGGAAAAGAAAGATAAAATCAATCGCAATGGCTCTTTGAACAAAATAGCTCATGTGGAATCAGATTAAGGTTTTACAAGAAAATGATGTTTGGATACAACAATTTGGGACAATTGTTTTTCTTTTTCCTAAAGCATGCCATCATTATTTCAAAAAAAAAAGAAAAAGACAAAAAAAATGGGGCAATTTGCTTTTCTTTCTTTCTTTCTCTCTCTCTTTCTCTCTCTTTGTGAAATTTTTGCATCATTCAAGTCTCATCATTGGCATATCATTCATCATGTTAGATCACCATTCATCATATGCAAAATTTTCAATCATCAAATCATTTAGGATATTCATCATGCTCATACCATCAACATTTTCAAGCACTATATCACCTAGGACATTCATCATTTTCATAGCCCAAACTAGGGCCCAAAAAAAAAAACTTTGTGTGGAATTATTTTATCATCTTAGGGCATTCATCATTTACGCTATTAAATCACCTAATACGCATAGTTATCATAGTCATTACATCGTTCATCACACCATCATTGCATAATCATCCCTAGGCATTTGCTTTTTTGTACCATGAATCATTGTCTTTTGTAAATATCACATATCATAAACAGATATCACATATCACATCATGCACAGATCATTCATTTTCATCCATTATGCCTTTCTCAATGCCTTTACAAGTCATTTCCTATGTTCACATTGCCAAGTACTTAATTTTGCATACTTTTCACAAATGTTTAGTGTCGTACATCATTTACTTTTACATACTCTATTTTATTTTCTATCTCAATCACCAGCATTTACTTTTCTATCTATATCCCAATCATTTCCTTTGTCTTGATCCCAATCATTTATGTTTCTATCTGGATCACATCATTTAGTTTTCTACAATTATCACATCATTTAATTTTCAGTAACAATCATATCATTTAGTTTTCTGTAATTATCACATCATTTATTTTCCACAGTTATCACATCATTTATTTTCAGCAATTATCACATTATTTACTTTTCAGTACTATCACATCATTTATTTTTCTCAATTATCACATCATTTATTTTCAGCAGTTATTACATCATCTACTTTTCAACACTATCACATCATTTAATTTTCAGTAATTATCACATCACTTACTTATCACACAATTTACTTTACAGCATTGTCACATCCTTTATTTTTCCCAATTATCGCATGATTTATTTTTAGTAATTATCACATCATTTACTTTTTAGTACTATCAATTTAATTTCACACATTTTCAGCACTATCGTTTACTTTCACATACTTTCAGCACTGTCAAGTTTTTACTTTCACATGCTTTCAGCACTGTCAATTTAATTTCACATATTCTCAGCACTATTATTTACTTTCACATACTTTTAGCATTGTCATTTACTTTTACATACTTTCAGTACTGTCAATTTAATTTCATATACTTTTAGCATTGTCAATTTAATTTCACCAACTTTTAGCATTGTCAATCATTTAATTTCACATACTTTCAGCACTGTCAATTTAATTTCACATACTTTTAGCATTATTAATTTAATTTCACATACTTTCAGCACTGTCGATTTAATTTCACATACTTTCAGTGTAACATCCCTCGCTGCTTTATGGATTGACGACTGTCCCCACAAACCAACACGGTTCTTTTCAGTATGCTTTGTCCTCACTCACATGCTTCCTAGGAAAACTTCCTAGGAGGTCACCTATCCCAAAATTACTCCAAGTCAAGCACGTTTAACTGTGGAGTTCTTTTAGTTTGGGCTATTGAAAAGAAGATGCATCTTGTTGGTATAAGTAGTACAAATCAATTCATATAAGCCTTCCTTAACTGTATAATCCCATACTTATACAGTATCAGGATCCCTCTCATTCAGGTGTGTAATTGGTTCATTCATGTACCCCTCTGCTTAGAGGGCCTTGTGAGGAGCCGCTCCTTGTCTATGCCTTCTTTTTGCACCGGCGATCACTCCTCGCTCTCGTCCCTGGGAGTTACATTCAGCACTGTCATTTACTTTCGCATATTTTCAGCACTGTCGAATTAATTTTACATATTTTTACCACTGTCAATCATTTAGTTTCACATACTTTTAGCACAAGTTTTTACTTTCACATACTTTCAGCACTATCAAGCATTTACTTTCACATACTTTCAGAATTATCAGACATTTAATTTCATATACTTTTAGCATTATTAAACATTTAATTTCACATACTTTCAGCATTACAAAGTATTTACTTTCACATACTTTTAGCACTATCATACATTTAATTTCATATACTTTCAGCACTATCAATTTACTTTCACATACTTTCAGCACTATCAGACATTTATTTTCACATACTTTCAGCTCTATCCTTTACTTTCACATATTATCAGCACTATCAAATATTTGCTTTCACATACTTTCAGCACTATCAGACATTTAGTTTCACTTTTTTTTATACTGCCAAGTCTTTATTTTCACATACTTTTAGCACTTTCAATCATTTACTTTCACATACTTTCAGCACTATTAAACATTTAATTTCACATACTTTCAGCACTGTTAGTCTTTACTTTCACATACTTTCAGCACTATTAAGCATTTACTTTCACATACTTTCAACACTGTCAGACATTTACTTTCATATACTTTCAGCACTGTCTTTTACTTTCATACACTTTCAGCATTGTCAGTTTCATTTCACATACCTTCAACACTATCAGACATTTAGTTTCACATTCTTTCAGCCTACCAATTTAATTTCACATACTTTTAACACTATCAATTTTATTTCATATACTTTTATCACTGTCAATTTAATTTCACATACTCTCACCATTATCAATTTACTTTCACATACTTTCTGCATTGTTATACGTTTGATTTTTCACTTACTTTTATGCATTCACTGTTCACACACCTTCACTTTCCACATGCATTTAACTTTAGGTTGAAATAAAAATATATGTTCATATCTTTACTAGTTTCTTACAACGAAAATATCAAAAATTATCGTTTTGATATTATCTGAGTAAGAAACAAGTAAAGAGGGGCAACTGCGAACACCATATTTTTTGTTTTCAATATATTGTTATTAATGTTATTTTTTGTTTTGTGTGCATTTGAATTTAAATTTAATTTCAGTTGACAAAAAAAAGATAAAATAAATCAAAATCATAACTGGCTTAACAAAATAAATCAATTGGAATCCTAGCTGACTTAACCCTAACTAACCCCCAAAATCTCTTTGCTTTGCTCTCAATATAATAATAAACCACAAAAAAAATATATACCCATTCATTCACCATTTCCTTGCTTGGCCTCCATTATCACTGTCACAATTTCTCCTAAAAAACCAAATCACAGCCATTCACTATCTCACAATATTCATATAATCACCTTTATCCATTCACCATCATCATCAAAAAACCCGTTTTCATCACCATCATCAAAGTTCCATCTTTGATTCTATTTCTCACATAATAGCCACAATTCCATCTTATTGTTATCAAACTTACACTAACCAATTTATCATCACCACTATCAACATTACATATCTTTTGTCTTCCCTTCGCATAGCCACCATCACTCGTGTCAAACCTTGATAACACCTCCTCCGTGAAGCCCCATGAATTCCGTGCAGTAGCCACCTTTGTGAGTCCACCAGTCTTGGTCGCGGAGCCATCGCTATCACAGTGGTTTTAGTCTTATTTTATTTCTATTATTCATTTTTTTTGTTAGGTACGTCTCTTTTTTTTCTTTTCTTTTTTACTAAATTTTGTTTAGTGTTATTTTATTTCCTTTATTCTTTGTTTGTTTTTTTTTCAGGTCCGTCTCCCTTTTTTCCTTTTTTAGTACGTTTTATTTAGTCACTCTTTTGGACTTTTAAGAATTAGTTCTAACTTGAATCTTGTGCAAAAAATAGATTTCTCTTCTAAATAATTTGTTAATCCAAATTCTTTTCACAAATAAAATCAACCAACACATTTTTATTTTTAATTTCTTAATTAAAATCTGTTAACACATACTTATTTTCTACAAGAACGGCATGGCTTTGAGTTTCTCATTGTACCAGAGGATATGTTGGCGTAGCTCACAACTATCAAGCCAAAATTAATTTTTCTTCAAATTTTGTTCTGTTTTTTTGTTTGTTTATTTGTATATAATTGTTATATTTTTTGAGGAAAATTAAATATTATTAAGTTATAAATTAATTTGTATAATAAGCTTTAGGGTAACCATATTTATACGAATATATTATAAATGCAGTGGAATTAAGTTTTCACCCTTCCCTAATCATAATTAGACTCCTGGACTCAAATCTTTATCAAAAAGACCAGTTTTGCAAATCAAAAGGTTTTCCAATTTTAGCCAGAATTAAAATTGGTGGCGACTTCATTTTCAAATTTATTTCTTTTTAGGAATAAATATTTGTTCTCATTTTGTTATGATGCCCTCCAGGTATGTTGTAACAATGAGAAATTACTTTCTCTACTCGATGTGGCACTTCTTGAACATGCAAACCACTTTCTGAAGACCCAAATTTAGTTTTTGATACTATATCTTGTGTTCTGATGTCTCTTACAAATTTCAATTTACTTTCTGAACTATTTTTCATGTGTAGGCAACACTTAATCGCTTTGAATGATATTTTGATTATGTAAAATTATAACGTTATGAAAAAAATATGTCACGACTCGTTGAGATTTAGAAAATTTAGAAAAAATTACATTGACTTTCGTTGAGATTTAATGAAATTAAGCTTGACATCCTTTTATTTTGTAAAATTGTCATTGATCTTCTCTAAGATATATTAAAATTACACTGGTCTCCTCTATAGATATTGATTCGTTAATTTCATAAATGACAAAACAAAATAATATATATAATATATACCTAATTATTAATAATAAAATTATAATATTTTGATAATATTTAACATATTGATTAAATAAAATACTTTTTTTATCACATTAAGATGAAACTTATAGACACAAGTTATATATATATATATATATATATATATATATATATATATATATATATATATATATATATATATATATATATATCAAATATTGTGAAAATACTATAATTTTCTCAATAATAATCAACAGGGATGGATTTTGGGGGGCCGATCAGCATATGCGATCCCCCCAGTTTTCTAAAAGGAACAACTTATATATATGTATTGCTATATATAATATAACATAGTAAAAAGATGCTATATATGGAGTAGTTTTCTTAATTTTTTTTTATAATTCTTTAGTAAGTATATGGGTCAATAATACAATGTTATTAATTTAACAGAAATTATGGTGGGTCGAAGTTAAAGAATGAAGTGTAAGTTTAATTATTGGATATTGTGAATCATTATAAAGTGATTGTATTTTTTTATAAGGTATACTTGTGAGTTTAAATTTTTTTTTTTTTAAAAGGTTTGCTTGTGAGTTTGGATTTTGTAGGAAAAGGAAGGGAAGAGAAGGGAAGAAAGGATCTCTAGTATACAATTTTAAAACTTTAATTTACACTTCAAACTCTTTCTTTCACTCCCCTCCCTTCCAAAATCTAAATTCACAAAAATTAAATACCCTAAAAGAATTAGGATTTCCTAATTCAAGTCCTAATTTGGACTTAGTACAATAGAAATATCCCATTTAGACATTTAAGTTTTCTAAAACTCAAGCAACAGTACATAAAATCTTTAAATGTGATAACGAGAAGGGCTAAAAAGGACATTTTTCTAATCATATATAGTCGTAAAAATATGTTTATTCTCGTTCATCTTTTCTAAGTTTTATAATTTTGGCCCCCTCAATAATTGATTCTTGTATCCGTCCATAATAATAAAGTATATATATGTCATGTATTTTTTTTTGTTACTTAAGTTACCGAATTAACATATAGAGGGGAGCTCAATATAATTTTATAAAATAAAAGGGTAAAGAATATAGTTACTAAACCTTAGGGGAATTAGTATAATGTACTAAAAAAATTAAAAGCATTTCAATGTCAACGCAAAAAAACATGAATTGTTCTTTCAAACGGCGAAGATTCCAACCAGCTAGCTACGCCAATGCTTTGTTAAAAACGTATGCAGCGTCAGATTGGAAGCTACTTACCGAAGATGGCAGAAGTGAGGAACAAACAAGTGATTCTGAGGGACTACGTCAATGGTTTTCCTAAAGAATCTGACATGAACGTTGTTGAAGGTACGATGAAATTGGAGGTTCCAGAGGGTTCCGATGAGGTGCTGCTCAAGAATCTCTACTTGTCATGTGATCCATACATGCGAATCCTTATGAGCAAGACGGAAAGCCCTGAGGGATTTAGCTCCTTCACACCTGGCTTCGTAAGTCGCCTAGCTAAGTTAAATGTTTAAATCATTCACAAACTCAAAACTCCCTCGTATAAAAACTCGTCTCTCTATGTGCATAACATTCTTACAACATAGGTGAAAATACAAAGAAGATAGTGGACCCAAGAAAATAATAAATCGAAATGGATCCACCTTCTTTGTTTTTTAATATTGGAAAATTGTTGTACGGTGATATTTTGCACATATCATTACTCTATGTTTGTTTTGGCATGGAATATTGGAAAGTATAAATCAGGAAACAATTTGTTAGGATCTGTCGTGTAATTTGATTTTCTTTTTAAAATATTCCATAGCATCTATACAAAGAGCTGCTGCTGAATGCTGATCCCGTATTCAAGAAAATATTATCTAGTGAAATCCATTTACATTTGTATTTCTAAATTTTTCAACTCTTCATGTTTAATTTGGACTCTAAGCCATGTTTTTGAACATGGAAAAGGGCCAAAACATATTTTGAAATGTGCAAACTAAATTTTAATTCATTTCAACATTTTTGACAAAATTAGGCCGAGTTTTATTTTAATTTGACTTTATTCCAGGCGAAAAGAAGAAAGGTTTGTTTTCTTGCGGAATCAAATGCTTACCGGCAAACTTGAAACTACACACACACACTTAGTAGTTCCTTTACTCATCCTTTGAGTTAGTTGGAACTTTAGTAACTTTATATGATTGTGGCACTAACTGGAGAAGATATGCTGCGCTATTCACAGGCATACTATTTAAAAAAGTGAAAGTGTAAGGATATTTTTGGTTTCTAGCTTTTCTCTCGAGGAAGAAGTTCATAAATAGAAAAGCAATGTTTAAGGGCTAAAGTTGACATCAATCAACCAATGAGCAATATTGAAAATGCATTTTTCAAATGATGTATTTAACTGTTGTGTAATTGCAGCCAATAACAGGTTATGGTGTAGCCAAAGTGCTCCAATCAGGACACTTAAATTATAAAAAAGGTGATTTAATATGGGGGCTTACTAGATGGGAAGAGTATAGCCTGGTGCCATCAGCTCAAGTACTTTTCAAAATTGAGCATACCGATGTCCCACTTTCTTACTACACTGGAATTCTTGGTATGTATTCAATAATTTCATGTTAACTTTGAGTAAATAATAGTGCACTTGTTACCAACATGATCAGCCAATCTCAACTTAAGGAGTTTTTATGAAATTAGATGTGTCCTCTGTTTGTCTAATAGTATAAATTTAATAATGGCCTAAAATCTATTGTCACAAAAGAAGCCTCTTGTGTATAGGAGATGGTTGTCTGGCTGTCTTTTGTTCCTATATTCCTGTTTCCTTTTTCTTTCTTAATTCAGTGGTAAGTATATATACCCAAACGTAGTTGGTTGTACTTGTACTCGAAGTGGATTGTGACTCAAGCGAATTTTTATCTGGTAATCAAATCTTGAAGTTGCTATTTTAGAGTGTTCGAGTAAAAATCGGTGAGCAATTAATACTGGAAAAAAAAAATTGTAGTGTCATTTGACTTGAATTGAACTTAATTATTTGGATGACTAACTTCTCTTTGGAGAACGATGATTCCAGCTACAATTATTTTGAACTTGTTGTTAACTGCTTTTGTATATCTGTTAAGTGTTATGTCTATAACTTTGTGATTAACTCCTTTTAATTTGCATTATACCATTTTTTTTTAATTTTTTGTCTTTCCTGACTGCAAGTGATTGTTTTTGAGAGCACAAATTAACTCTAAAAAATATTTCATAAACATGCTGCATCTATGGCTTTTAAGAGTACGGAGCAAAATCACTTCAAGTTTTTTATTTATCAAACAAAAAAAAGTGACTTTCTTTTTATAAATAAGAATACCTCTCCGGAGAGTATTATCAAACCATGCCCGAATCTGTGCAAGTATTGATCACTCAAGCAAGCTTATGCTTGTTAGCTGCATAGTTTTGTTTCGAGACTAATGGGATTTTCTCTTCTCTGAATGTATAGGCATGCCTGGAATGATGGCTTATGTCGGTTTCTATGAAGTAGGGTTGCCTAAGAAGGGAGAGTATGTTTTTGTTTCAGCTGCATCTGGTGCAGTTGGTCAACTTATTGGCCAATTTGCTAAATTGGCTGGTTGTTATGTTGTCGGAAGTGCTGGAAGTAAAGAGATGGTATTATTCTTCCACTAATTTTGTAGTTATATATGCCCGTAGAAATCAGCATCACTGATTCCTTATTTATTATGATGTTCAAAATACTACTTAACTTCTTTTTCTTCTTTTTTTTTTCGTAGAGAAATACTAACCTTAGCTCAGTTAGTAACTTTTTATAAAACAATTTTTTTTTTACCAATCTATCAATTAAGTTATAATTCGATATCATAAAGATATTTATATCAAATTTCATAAAAATTGAACATCAATAACAATATAATTATGAAATTTTTATTTTTGTTTATTTCAAGCAGATATATCATGTTGGTTTTGATATACATGAAAACTAGGTCAAACAATTTTAGATTAATCTAAACTTTTATAGATATGATCTACATAATGTGGACTTTTAATATAATGGTGTGTTTTGTTGAAACTTAATTAAAAAAAATTATTCAATATTGTAACTCTTACTTAAAATTATACTATTATAATTTGATCATAACCGCTAGAAAAATATTTGGAACCTTTCCCATGCTATATGGGCTATATGGGCAAGATATGATATTATGTATTTTGTTTTGGTACATATAATATTTCTAACAAAAGAAACTTATAAAAAAGAAAATACACCTACCTTTCCTTGTTTTTTTTCCCTTCATAAAATAATATTCTCTTTGTTATGAGTTCACAAATAAAAAAGACTTGGTCTTTCTTTCACTTGAATTTATGACTTCAACAATCAATTAGGTGGATTTGTTGAAAAATAAATTTGGATTTAATGAAGCTTTCAACTCCAAGGAAGAACCAGATCTCAAAGAAGCTTTGAAACGGTAAGTAAACAAACAGTTCAGTGATAGAGAAATTAAATTCTGATAGCCGTAAAAAAAAAATGAATTATTGTGCTTGATACGAACTACTAGCAACTATAAATATCTTTCTATTTATATATCAGGTACTTTCCAAATGGCATTGATATTTATGTTAGAAATGTTGGAGGGAAGACACTTGATGCAGTACTCCCAAATATGAGAGTCAATGGCCGGATACCCATTTGTGGAATGGTCTCTCAGTGTAGTCTTTCTCAACCTGAAGGCATAAAAAGTTTGGCACCTCTCATATATAAGCGAGTTCGTATGCAAGGATTTAGTGTTAGAGATTTCTATGATTTATATCCAAAATTCTTGGAATTCATCTTGCCTCATATTAGAGAAGGGAAGATTGTGTATATGGAAGACTTGGTTAAGCGGCTTGAGAATGGTCCTGCAGCCTTGGTTTGCCATTTTAGTGCTCACAATGTTAGAAAGCAAGTACTTGCTGTTGCTCATGAATGATAAAAAAAAAAAAATCTTTTTCAATGCATTGTTTCCCTTTTTCTTTTTTGGAATTACACTCACCTCCTATGAAAATTAGTATAGGTCAGATAATTAGAGAGGAATCAGGTTCAATTTTAACAAATATCAGATAAGGTGAATGTAATTTGCCTTTTTTATATGGATATAACTCCTCTAAAGTGAGAGGAGGTCAATAAAGTGAGAATGTGAGGGATATTGACCTTAAATTAGCTGATAGAGTCCATACAAAATGGTAATTAATGATTTAATGGTGATAAAGCTGTCATTTTTTTTCACTTTACCTATTTTCTCATTTTAAAAGAGCTCCATCCTTTTTATTTGTATAAGTTTTAGTTTTGATTTTGTGTCAATAATTTTCCTTTTTTTTTATATAAGGATATGATTCCTCTAAAGTGAGGGGTTGGAAAAGTGAGAGAGTGAGAGGGTTGATAAAGTGAGAAAGTGAGGGGTTAATCACCCTTAAATCATTTAACGGAGTCCATATACAATGAAAATTATTGATCTAATAGTGAATAAACTCTCATTTTCTCACTTTACTACCTTCCCTACTTTAGAGGAGCTCAATCATGGGATGATTTTATGTGATAAATAAGCTTAAATTTTTTTTGTTGCTTATGCTGTTCATTTCTTAAATTTTTTAAATATTAATTATACAAAATATAATTAAAATAAAATACTTGAGATGGAGAAAAAAAATGTTAGTTTTCTTTAAAACAAATTCGATTAACTAACACATCATAAATTAGCCTGATTAAATTTTATTCACTTTTTTCAAAAATAATATATTTTATGTATATATTTTGCATAGAAGAGAAAACCAGACCGGACCGGCCAGTCCAACCGGGAACCGGTCACCCGACTGGTCCGGTTAACTTCAAAATATCGAGGAAGTCAAAATTGGAAAAACTGATGAATCGGATCGGTTCGGAGCTTTTGATTTTTTTTTTTTTTTGTTTCCAAGCTTAAATACTGATCTTGTGGCAATCACAACAAAAATGAAAAAAAAAATGGAATCAAAGAAGGGCACTAACAAATATTGTTGGATTATCCTTCATCTTCTCTTTCCGTTGTTCGCAGGCTACTCACCATAAACCTCTCTGGTCACAAATAAATATTATTTTCAAATACTTTTGTAACCTTGTTGTGAAGCTGATACTAGAGAAATTTTATATAGATTATATTTATTTTTATAAACCTATGAATATATATATTATGTTGATTATGTTAATATTAATGATTTAATATATTTTTTATATTATAATTAATCATACGTATATATTTATATATTTTTTATTATATTCTAGGTAAACCAATTGGACCTTTAAACTTTTGAACCAGTATCTTGATCAGTTCAATACCCGGTCCAGTTTTTCTCTTCATTGATCTTTGGTACTTTATTTTCATTATATTTTATCTAAATTTTTAAATTTTATAAATTATAATATTATAGTTTAAAATTGATATTTTATGAGTTAATACTCATTTTAGTCTCTGAATTTTCACTTATGAGTCATTTTAATCCCTGACTTTTAAAATGAGTTAAATTAATCTCCGACATTATAAAATGTGAGTCAATTTAGTCCCTTATTCCATTTTTATTTAACATTTTAGCAATTAAATGATAATGTGTAACGTTAAGTGATATGTTATCATATTATATGTAATTTGAAGTAGAATGAAGTTTAAAATAATTTATTTTGGTATCTAGAATTATATAAAATAAGTCATTTTATGACTTAAAATGAATATTTAAATCACTCATATATAATTTTAGACACCAAAATGAGTCATTTTAAACTTTATTCTACTTCAGATGACATATAGTATGTCAAGGTATCACTTAAAGTTACCTTCATCACTTAATTAATAGAATATTAAATAAGAGTGGGTTAAAAGACTAACATGACTCACATTTTATAATATCGGGGACTAAAATGGACATTAACTCATATTTTTAAACATGCCAATAATTCCCAACTTAGACAAGAGAGTTTTGACAGGAGTTGCAGACAAGGCTTTGGTAAGTATGTTTGCCAACTGTTGGGAAGATTTCACATGAATAAGTCTAACTAAACTAGATCGAACAAGTTCCCTAATAAAGTGGTAGTCGATATCAATGTGTTTAGTATGCTCATGGAAGGTAGAATTGCTTCCAATATGCATAGCAACCTGGCTATCAGAAAGGAGCTTGACTGATAGTACTTGCAATTGGAAATCTTGCAACAATTTCACAATTCATAGGATCTCATTTGTGGCATTAGGCATAGCTCTATATTCTACCTCAGTTGAAGAACAAGAAATGATTGACTGTTTGTTAGATTTCCAAGACACAAGAAAGTCACAAAGATACATGCAATAACCAGAAGTTGATTTCTTGATATCATGACAACTTCCCTAATCAGCATTAGTGAAGGCTGAAAGGAGAACATTCTTATGGAAAGCAAAATCCAAATCCAAGGCCAGGAGTTGATATGATGATATGAGCAGCAGGTTTGCAAACTTCCAAAGTTTGTTTATGGATTAAAACAAGTCAAGTCATTAAACAGTGGTTTGCTAAATTCTCTGCTTCACCCAAAAAATATGCTAATTTAATTTTGCAATCAATTTTTATTTAATGTACATAAATGTAGTATGTTTTCTATAAAATATTATGATTTTTATTTTTGTTTAGCTCCTTTAAATACCACAATCTTTTTCATTTGGATCATCTCTGTTTGTCTTTTAATCCACGTCAACATGCACACAAGTTAAATAGATATTAACACTCAATGGGATAAAAAAAAAAATAGAATATTAATGAAGGGAGAAAACAATTTTAAAAAAATTGATGGCTAAAGCAAAAAATTAAAACAAGAGGAGTTAAATTAAAAAAAAATGTTGTAAAATAAGAGCAATAGAGAGCAAAAAAATGATAGAGAAGATGTAATTCTCAATTATAATCTCAAATGAAGCAACCAAATGGCTATTTTACAGCCAAAGGGTGCAAGTTATAATATGATATTAAATTATTACAGAATCTGTTAAAGATATGGACATTCATAATTAAATATTTTATAACACTCTCCCTTAGATGTCTATTAAGGATGTGTCTCATTAAAACCTTACTAAAAAGAAAAATCCAGCAAGAAGAAAATTTAGTGAAGAAAAAAGAGTACAATATCCTTATTGTGAGAACTTAGAACTATCTCATTAAAAACTTTTTCAAGAAAAAATTCAATGGGAAAAAAACTTTGATCAAGGAGAAAAGAGTACAATATTTCTCTATCTATTTGAAGTATCACTTGGAATCTCATAATCAATGCATTCTAATTTTGTGCACAACTTTTATAAAGAAGAAATAGGTAGCAATTTGATCACTTGAACAAACTGGACATTAGTTCCTCTCTTTAGTTGAATTATCTAAGCCATGTTGTCCTCATGTAAAATTGTACAAGTTTCTTTTAAGACAATCCACATGATATTTTGAACATATTGATCCATTACCCTTAGCCAGAAAGATTTACAAGCTTCGTGTATTGCACTAATGTCTCCTTGATTTGAAGAAGTAACGGATATAGAGTCTATCTTGTGTATCTTCAGGGCATAATCATGTGTCCATATATAAAAGAAACCTGTTTGAATCTACCTTTTATGTAGATTTGATAAATATCCTGTATTTTAATACACTTAATAAAAAAATACATGTGATTTATCCATATAAAACTTCATAAGAGTTTTTCCTTGTGTAAATTGATTGATAAATAAACATTCTGTTTGTTAACAAATCGAGGCAAAACTTTATCCTTTTGAAATTTTTCATCCCAAACTCTGTCTTTAGGACTTATATTGCTATGGGAACTTTTTCAAGAGTTCGATTAATCAATTTACGCATCAACTATAACAAATATAGTTGTAAACTTCTTCATAAACACAATATAAAATAGTATAATGGATGAAATAAGGAACATGATATATAAATCATATAACAAGACCAAAACATATATAATATGCATCCAAGAATTCAAGAATATAGAAATATATAACATGTCATGGATAAACCACTAATTCATAACTTTATTTTCCAATATAGATACTTATTATTTGTATACTATGTGGTTTACACCTTCCAAGTGTCCTAACTACAGGTCCAAAGACTTCACATTTTACAAGTGAGTCAAGTTCAGCCTACAAGGCTTTTAATTTTTCATTTTAACCAATCATTTATATGTTGATATTTGTCAATGATTTTTTATTCAAGATCCTCATTTTCATGCATAATATGTATCGCTATATTATTTGCAAATATATTATCAACAATAATTACTTGTCGCCTCCGTCCTTTTCCTATAAAGACATAGTCTATTGAAATGTCATCATTTTCACTAACTATTTTTGGGTACTTGGACAATTTTTGGCATTTCAATTACATCAAAATTCTGAAATACAACAAATGTATCCTTACTATGCCTTTATCCTCTTCAATAGGAAGAGTATGATTCGTCTTCATAACATCATTTGACCTCTTAGCCCCTCTTTTTTTTCAAGGATTTTCATTTTTGGAACCAACTAGTCTACTAAGCTTTTGGTGTGTAATTTTTGAATTGATCAATTGTGCAACAAGGACATCAATTCGTATTGGAGCATTTTCAGTTGGTATATAGGAATTTGTGATCCTTTTGTATCATAAAATAATGCATGTAACAAGTCATTTGCTATCAAAAGTATAACCGTTTGAATTTCTAGTTCATATTGCTTTGTATGAGGATCTAAATTGGATAATATTGATACATTCCAATTTCTTTTCCTGTTGCCTATTCTCTCACCTTAATGTTGGAAACATTATCTAGCAATGTATAAATTGAGCCTTACAGCATTTCCTATTTTGTACTTCAATACATTTGACTGTAAAGGGAAAATCATATTTAATATATATCCCCAGTTTTCTTTAGGGTCCCATTTGGAGAGATAAGATGGACAATTAGAACATATATTGAATCATCTCCAAATTTCATAAATGAGAATTATTTGGCTATAAACCAAAATAGTTGTATAGAAGAAAATTAATGGCATTTGGTTTACTTTACACAAATAAGTGCTACAATATAAAATAGTGTATTGTAACCTATAAATTGTTAGATTTGTTCTCATAAGCAAACAGTCTAACAATTAGCCAGGCAAGTTAATTATACTAGCCAATTTTTTCTATATATGAACATAAATAATTGAATGATCAACATTTATAATGGTGGCCTGCAAGTAATAAAAGCTTGAGAAATAAATTCACCAAAATCATCAAGATAAATTGTGTTTGCAATAATTTGCACACTTAATATAGCAAACTCTAAGTTGTGAGATCATAATGAGCACAAAATATGACCATTTCATATATGCATCTATTAAAGTAATACAATATTTGAAAGGTACACTCGGTGAATTGATTGACAAACATATATGAACTTAAATCCCTTATAGGAATTTAAATCTAATTTTTGCTAGTGAAGGTCATATAATTAATTTAATTTATTTTGAGAACATGTTGCATAAGAAATTCATTAAATTGAAGAATCTTCTAATTCTAAAACAAATGCCTATATGAGTTTTTAGAAATTCTTTACATTGTTATTACTTTAGGATGTTCCAATTGGTCATGCCACAGGGCTATTTGGAAACTGTTTTCCGAAATAGTTTTCAAGTTTTAAAAAGAAAAACTTAAAAAACCTTGCTTGGCATGTTGTGTTTTTCATATTGATTTTAAAAATTCAAAACAAAAATCTTGTTTTAAAAACTAAAAGTTGAAATCAGTTTAGAGATATTTTTAAGTATAAGTTTTTAAAAAGAAGTGGTGGAGTATAATGTAATTACATTGTTATATAGATTTTGTCTCACTTTCTACCTTCGCCTAAAAAGCGCCCAATGTCATATTTTTTTAATCTCATTTTCTCATGTTTGACACAGATTCTTTTATCTCAAGTTTGTACTATGACTGGCATAATGATGGTAGGGGTTGATGTGAAATTAAAAACTTACTTTTAAAAATAAACATTCTAATAGTTGTTTTTGTTTTAGTTTGAAAATAGTTTTGTAAATTTTCTTATCAAATAGCTTTTTTTGTTTTTTTATTTTCAAAAACTAAATTCAAACTTACTTTTCAAAATTGTTTTAGAAAACTGAAAAACAAAAACAATACCAAACAAGCCTTTTAAAACTTTATTAGTGAGAATTTTAAAAATTTGACAGACTTAGAAATGATGACGACAGCCTAATAATGGACATTGAAATTTATTTTAGGTAGGGCATGAATAGTGATTTTTTAGCCCATGTGTGAATAGTAACTTTACGGACCTATAGACGCTATAGTAACCTTGGAAGTGGGACCTGAAGATCCTTGGGACCAAGGGAAGAGAGTATTAGGCCCAAGATTAACTTCAGATAATATTTTAAGTTTCCAAGATATGGTGCTTTACCATTCTGTAAAGTTTTGATGTGCAGTTTTTAAAACCGTAAAAGTTACTTGGTGGAAATATCTATCAATCACATTTTATCAAATGGATGGCAAAAATTGAAACTTGAAAAGCAAGTTTTAATCTTGACATTTCATTTAGTATATTTTACCCAAGGGCCAATATCTCATTCATTCGATGGAATTTCGGTGTGCGATTTTAACACCAAAAAAACTACTTGCTCCTTAAGTTAAAGTGAGTCACTTATCTTAAGTCAAGTGGATGACCAAGAATTATTTTTTGACTAACAAACCAAATCCTAGTCATTCATCTCATTATTTTCTTGTTTGAAAGAAAGAAATTCACACTTTAGCGTCATAATTACTACATCTACACCAAGATAAGGTTAAATCACCAACATTATCACTCCTTTCTCTTCTAATTTTGGCCAAGAAGTAGAAAACTCACCTCCCATGGTGTTTTCTCTCAAAACATAACTTCAAATGCCCAAAACCTTAGTTTTTACTCACTTAAATAAAAAATCTTCTTACACAAAACTTCAACTATTCATTATAATGTACTAAACCAACAAATTGGAATTTGAATCCATTGCCATTTCCTAAATTGAGATATCATACCTCATTGTTGAAGGAACGTATTAGATCTGTTTGGAAGAGCTAGAAGTGAGAAAAATCATTTTTGGAAGATCATCTTGAGCTAGAAGCTCTAAAGCTTCACAAGTAGGGCTTTTGTACCTTTTACTATTTCAAATTTGTTTCTACAATTTGGTTACTAATTTAACTTAGTTTTTTTATTGTATTAGTTGATAATATATAGATATTGAAGTGTCTAATTGGCTATAGTGATCGGATGATATTAGAACATTCTTTTTATCAAAATAAGTTTTAACCTAGGTTGTTGGAATCTCTAGTTTTTCACAGGTAAAAGATGATTCATGATTTCTCATTAGTATTTGTAGATGGATTTTTGAGCTGCAATTTTTATATGATGAAACTAACATATTAAAGTTTCTTCATTTTTTTAGAGTCATTTGGAAGACTTTTCTATTTTTTAAAAATAAAAAATTGATACTACTGTGATTGTTGTCTTAACAACCAATTCTGAAACTCTGAATTTATCTAATTTTGTTACTATTGAAAATCATTGAATTTTGACTTGACAATTTTCGAGAGTGTTGAGGACATCTTGAAGTACAACCATGAATTTTGGTAAGATTTTATATATTCATTTGATATGGTAATAAAATTGGGAATCCTGGCTATTAGCTGTAATAAGGAGGCTTTTGACCTCCAAATTTGTATAGTTTTGTGAACATAGCTACAGAGCTTGTTTTGCCCTGAAATTTTTAAGAACTTATGGACATATTGAAGTATCATGGATAATTTTTGCAGCCTTGAATTCGATTGTTGGCTATGCAAACTCATTTTTGCTATATAGATGTGAAATTTGCCGAGGTGCTGGAATTGGACTAATACCTTGAATTGATGATATAATGACATTTGGTTCTAATAGGACATGAATACTTGATTGTGAATATTTTAGCATATGAATTGTGATGTATAAATGCATGCTAGAGGAAGTAAAGATTGGTTTATGAAGTATGATTGAAATTACTTGTGAATGAATGCCTATACGTGTTCTATGCATGCATTTGGAAAAAAAAAGTACATGGTGCATATATGTGACTAAAAAATAATGTATGAATTTAAATTGTGCATGTTTTGACATATGGGTAAAATAGAAACAAGACTTATGTTGAATGAAGGGGAAGACAAAAAGAGGAACTTCCCTAGAGAAATTATGAATCGGTAGATGTATCGGCTAGAAATAAATATGTCTGAGACTCGAAAAAGGAAAAAAATGAAATTCAATGATCACGTATAGGAATAAGCTCAGTCTTGATAAGCATTCTATTAGCCATGTGTAGTGTTATCCACTGATACTGTTTGATATGAACTAAGTCTTCCCTATATCGATGAAAAGAGAAAAATGCATGGAATTGAGTCCTATGGTCACAAGTAAAACTAGATATCCCCTTCAATATGTCAAGGGCATGTGTAATGGGAAAGATGTATATGAGATTTCATTCGCCATATCAAGAGCACGTGAAGATAATATCACTACCAAAGTAAAGAAAATCACTGCATTTAGCTTATGAATACTCATATCATATTTAATTATTTGTTTACTATGTATTTGAGCATTATGATTCATTTTAATTAAGTGTTTTGAATATTAAAAGAAACCCACTTTGGAAGGATGATTTTGAAATTTAAAAATGAATCTTTATAATGTAATGCATGATCACCTCATTTTTCTAATAAATTGAAGTGGCTGGGACAATGATGATGACATCTATAATTGTGTATTTTGGGATACCCTACTGAGAATTTTATAATCACTACCCCTATGTTTATGTGTTCCCGTGTTGTCTCCAAATTAATCAAGAGTATGATGAATTCGCATTCATGGAAATTCATGTTTGTAATAACTTAATGGCCGAAGACTATTATTAGTTTTCGTTTGAATATGCTTATGTTTGTAATATTTAAGAATATAGATGTACAATAAAGCTCTTAAAGGAGTTTCCTCTTGTATTTGACTTTGTATTAAATAAATAATTTGTCTATTTTTATATATTTTAATAGAATTATGAATTAGTTACTGATTGACTCACTCTGATATGCTATAGATACTGAGGTAAGCTCTGCTAATTTATAAGTAATAACTCTCAAGTTTTATTACATGACTTAAGATTAGTGTTGTATTTGAAAAGGTGTTACACCCTGGCAGCTCCTTTGGTCTTCCACTCTCTCTTTCTAGAGACGTAGAAGCCATGGCGGAGGTCACATACTCAGATCGACAAAGAGGAGGAGGAGGACGGAGGGGATGGCCCATGACAATGGATAGGACAACACAACCATTGCCCTTGACAAGGAGGAATTGTATGGCATCAGCACCGTAGTGGCGATCTCACACTAGTGATGTGCCAGACGGTAAGGAGTTTGGGGGTGAGGGTAACAGGGCTAGTGGTCCACAATGGTCATTGTTGAGCTTCATGAGGAAGAAAAGTAGCAGTCAGCAAGCAGAAGGCATTTCGAACCAAAGCAATAGTAAATTGGTTTATTGCTTCTAAGTCGGATTTTAACCACTTTAGAATCAGTTTTGAACTATTTAAATTGTGTGCAAATCAATTCAGTTTGGTTTTTAATGTTGATGATCCAGTTTAGTTTAGTTTGGATTGGTTTTCTAGGGAACAAAATATAAGCTTTCATGGAGCATTCATTCATCTTGACCAGGAATGATATTAATATTTCTCATTAATTTTATTTCTTCAAGAAACATAATAGTAGCTCTTCTGGAGTCTTCAATTATACATTCACACAACCAATAATCATGTTAAGATTTTGTTATTTCATTACAAAAAAACTAAAATATATCAAAATATGTCATCAAAAGGTTAAGATATCATGTAAGTGAAAAGAAACTTATCATGCTTAATAACTAAATAAAAAATAAATAAATCACTAACAATCATGATATGATAGTGATATAAACACATATATCGCAAGTATCACAAAAATATCAGTATCATATATTATTATTTTGTGATATATTAATCACAAGAACAAATAAGATTATCTTGTGACATAAAATGATTAAAGTGAATGATATGTTAAATTTCAACAATATCACATAAAAATATAATTAATAATTATGAAATATGATGCAAATAGCATAATTATTTTTTATTCAATATTGAGAACAATCAGATACTAATTTTTTAAATAAAATATTACTCAAAAATAGTATCAAATAATACATCTAATAAAAACTTTATTTAAAGCAAATAATTAATATTTCTATCAAAATATTTGATAATAAAAAGATACATCCAAATGACCCATATTGATTATGAAATGATTTTATAATTATCTTGGAAAAATAGCTTATGGATTTTTCTCATTCTCTTTTAATGATACTTGATAAAGATCAAATAAATATCTCAATATACAATAGATATAGGCTAAATTTACTTTGATACTTTAATGATAACATTTATCACATTCACTTAAGAAATTTAGACACTTTTGGGGTTATAATTTGTCACATTCATTTCATGGAATGGAGCAAAGCCAATTGGGCAAGTTTCATATTTTTTTTTAATGAATAACTCATTATTTTATCCAGCCATGATAGCGCATATGTAATCAATTTATATGTAATATTTTGTAAAGCTCTTTTTTTTACAGTGCTACTCCAGGAGTACAATTGAGACATTAAAAGTCAAAAAAAAATTTCAACATATATTTATCAATAATGCAACTTCAAATGCTATCAAAATAGGCTTTTGAAAATATCACGCCTCTACTTTTTACTTTATCAAAAATATTAGCATGACCTTTTAAAAATATTTAGATCTAATCATTTATAAAGGTATCAAATGAGGAAAATAAATAAACTCATTATATTATTCTATTCAATAGAATATGAGTACTTAAAATAAATACTTAAAACTTAAAAATAGTATATTATAAGTACTCAAAATTATCCTTGGAGATACATTCACTTTGAGGAATATAAATATGAAAGTGTTCCTTTTAGGAAATATACAAACTTATTTTAAATTATAATGTCATGCACTTTAGATGGTGTGAATAATAGATTCATTCAATTCAAGAAATAATCTTTCAACTTATTCACCTATGATATCATGATCCCCTAGAGATTCTCCCCTAATTAAGTAGAGAATGTCTCCTAAATCACTTATAAGATCTTCCATTATCTCATCATATCTTCTATATTGGATTATATCTACCCTTAGATATAGGATATGTCTAGTATCAACTGAATCCTTGGAATATTTCCACTATTAAGAGAATATTATCTCATGATTTAGCATAGGGTCACCTCTCACTATAAAAGAGGCTTAACGCCCCCAATTATATGCTCACAATCCTATCACTCTTCTAAGCTTTACCACTCTGCGCCTCCTCACTCATTCATTGACTTGAGTGTTAGAGTGTCCTTGCAGGTAGTCCACCTCTTGCAAGCATGGACACCGGAATTACCTGCACCATTATCTTCACTTTTATATAAGAACATATTTTTATTTTTCTTATAGGCACAATTATCACTTTGGCGAGTGATATCGAATAAAAAGAGATAAAATAATATAGAAGGAGTACATATGAATAAAAAAATATTAAAAAATAACTTGAAAGATTAAAGCAATTAATAATTATTACTTTGTGCATTCTTTCATCATTTTCTTGTTTAATGGTATCTTTAAGACCTATATAATAGAGATATTTTAACCTATGAAATTCAAGGCAAATAAATCTTTTTCAAAAGAAAAAAAAAAAGAAAGTATCTTGACTAGAGATTTCTTACCACCACGCCCTTCACTAAACCATGAAGATAATATAAGAACAAGAACCAACCAAGAATTTGCAACTGATCATGATGACCTTTACGGATAATATATTGGTATCACCCATGTGGCAGTTTTTTCTATGCATGCGATCTCTCTATTCATTGACATAGGAATGACACGTGTGATTCTTGATTGGAGTGCTAATTATGAATACTTCTTCTCTTGCTACTACCAAGAGCAAATTCAAGAAAGGGATTGTCATCTTTTACAGACACTTCAGAATTGTTTGTTTTTAAAGAGTTAATTTGTGCTAATAACGTGTTATAGAATGAGAGCAATAGAGAGAAAGAAATGATAGAAAAGAAGATGATTCTCAATCGTATTCTCAAATGGAACACCAAAATGACTATTTTATAGCTAAAGATTCGAATATATAATATCATATCAAATTATTATAGAATTTTTTAAAGATATGAACATCCATAATCAAATATTTTATAACAAAGGAGATATTTTGGGACAAGATATGACCAAATTGCACACTTTATTGCACGTGCTATGACATATACTATGAGGAGAGAGGATATAATGAAAGGTTTCATTCTATGTGTCGTAATCATCAAAATTATAAACTGTATAATCCAAAGACATAGAAAGTAATTATCAGTCAAGATATTATATTTGATGAAGAAAAAAAAATATGGAATTGGTCTTCAAAATCCAAAAGGAGCCCATGAGAATTCATAAGAATTATGAACAAGAAAATGAGCAGAAAGACACAATATACTTCAACATTTATCTAGTTGACCGTAGAGGCACCGATCAAATGTTGATGATCCATCTATTGGGGTGATTATTAATTTGGCTTTATTTATATATTGTGAACAGCCACTGCACCTATTCCCTTTTGTATTCTACCAATTATCAATTATGCAGAATTTGGTTAAAAACAAAAAATCATGCATAATTTGGTTGCCGTCGGCATCTTACATTTTTGGATCCACATGGGTCCCACCCATCGGTGAGATACTGAGCTGGGAGCCGTTACCGTTGCATTCAAGTCACCACTTGAATAAAGTACAAACAAAAGAATATTCATGAGGAAAACAAAAAACATTATCTTTACATCTATACCAAAAAAAAAAAAAAGATATAACCTTTACATACATCTAAATATCTAATCATCTGTACATAATAAAGGAGATCCTTTCTTTGGCATGCAACTTTGGCTCCCCTTAACGTGTCACCCTCTTAAACTTCATACATTATTTTTTTAAAAAAAATATTTGCACCTTCAAAAAATAAATCACCTGCATTCACGATAATTTCTTTAACTTGTATTTTGTTATTATTTTATGGGAAAGTCAGATTGATTAACAAAAGGAAGGATACTGTAATAATTTTTATGATGATTCTGCGGTCTCAATCACTTTTTTGACAAATGTTATAAATAGATATGAGTCAAGTAAATTTTATCAGATTTTAAGAGAGGTTCTAATTTTATTTTAAATCAATTTTTATTTGTTTAAATGTTTTATAATTTCTGAAAAATAGATGAATCTTATCTTTTATTTAATTTGGATCCAAACATGTCTCAAATGGCTTGGCTTTTATTTGTTTTATCACTCATGATTGCTTAATATCATATAGAACTGATTGATTTGGCTCTCAAGTAGTTCAACATTTAACATAAATAATGTAACAATAAAAATGAAAATCATATAATTTTAGAAATATTTAAATTGAAACTAAATATTTATTTTTTAAAATATTAAAACTAAAGCTTTTTAGAAAAATTCATATTTTATATATATATATATATAAATTTTGATATAGGTGGAGATCTATTTATACTAAGCATAAATCTTGATACATTTACACTATTGAATAACATTTTATGGTTATAAAATTTCATCAATCAAACTATTAAATTTAAAGTTCATACCAAGTAAATTAAATATATCAAATTTAATAAAATTTAAAAATACTTTGATATTTTATTATATTATTTTATTTTAACCGATAATATATTTTAAAAATACATATAAATATCATCTATTATGATACATTACTTCACAGACAAATTCATATTTAAGGTTTTTTTTTTGCCTCCAATACTATATTCTTTACTTTGAAAAAGAAAAAACTGCGCTAGCAAATAATATTCTAATAGTGACGAGACTGGCTTTTCTTCCTCTGATGATTCAATTGAAGACTTTAAGCTGTGATTCTGAAGCCCAGGCACTGGCAACATCATATCTCATCTCCACGCTACTTCCATCTCAAGTGATAAATCTCGAAAGCTTCAGAGCCACACAGTAACGTTCTTCGCTTTGTGTCAATGGGACAAGTCTTTAACAAGTTACTGGGTATTGCTGAAAAATGCACCACCACTCTTATTTTTTTTCTTCCTCCTTTCTTTCCAATCTATGCATTTGTTGTTATCTATCTGATTTTTTCTTTTCTATTACCTTTCGTTTCTCTTTTCTGGATTTCTTTAATTAATTTATTGCTTGCTTATTTTATTATTGTTATTATTATTTTCTTTTCGTTTTGGGGATTACCCTTTTTTGCTGAGATATCAGGGTCAACTGCTTAGAGGATAAAAAAAAAGAAAAGAAAAATTCGTTTGAAACCAAAGATTTCCTTTAAATGCCCTTTTATGTTAATCTAAAGAGCTTCTTTTAATTGCTAGGTTCACAATTGATCTATTTGGTGATTTTTCATGTTCTTTATATATATATATATAACATGTAGAGATAGCGTCTGTGTGTTTTCATTTCATGTATGTTCCATTTTCAGGATTTCGTAAACAAAATAATGAAAATAAGAAATTAACATGCAAACGAAACAGGCCCTTACTTTCTTGGATGTTCGAAGATATTGACAGATAGTTATACCAACATATCCAAACTTGGAACCTTTTCGTTTTTGATCCCAAAGAAAAACCACTCATCACTTACTTGGCTTGAAAAAGTGGGAAGGTTGTTCTGTTTGGTTTTAGAAACTAGTTTTCTGTTTTCATTTTATTCCCTATTTTTCAAGATTTTGTGAAGGAAACACCAAAACTATAAAATCCATTTTTCAGATTTCATGTCTTGTTTTCACTATTTTCTCCACAAACTCTTCAAAAGCAGGAGATAGATTGAAGATAGGAAATGAAAACAGAAACCAAATAAGCCTCAACTTTCTTTTTGATGGTTGTTCAGATATTTCATTGGCTGTTCTGTGATTGAACTTATCATGTTGCAACAAATATGTTTCTTAATCAAGGCTTTTAACAGAAGATATTATTGTTTTAAGAGGAGTATGGATTGAATTTGAGTGTGATAACTGAAGTGGAGTACCAATAGAGGAGAATTGCTCAACACTTATTTTTGGTTTCTTCTGGAAATTTAGCTGTGAGCTTGTTTTTGAACTGGACAGTTGCTTAAATCCCTTTCCATGGTTTGTTTATTTATTATCTTCTACAGTTGTTGGATCGCGTGTTTTTGAGCCTAAAATTGTGTCATTTTGAGATAAATTATGGCCATTATCATCATTTTGTTAAATGTTGTTAGATACAATACTATTCATATACGACTCCCCTATAGAGGCTCCATTAAGGAGAGTGGATCTAATGGAGGGTGGTCTTATAACAAGAGGTAGAGGAAAAACTAAGGGTCTGTTTGGTTTGAGTTTTTAATTTTAAGTTTTCCAGTTTTCAGCATTTTGTGAAGGAAAAACTGAAAACTGGAAATGAAAACTGAAACTGGATTTTATAATTTTCAGAATTTTCAGTAGTTCCTTCACGAAATCTAGAAAACTGAAAAACTGAAAATGAAAACTGAAAACTGGAAATTCAAACCAAACCGCCCCTAAGAAAACTACAGGGAAAACAATTAGAAGGGATTTAAATGTAAGTGGGTTAAACATAAATATGATATATAATAGAGCATTATGGTGTTGTTCGATTCATGTAGCCAAACCTACTTAGTGAGACAAGGCTTAGTTGTTCTTGTTGTATGTCTCTACCCAACAACTTAAACATTGGGAAGAGATGATTCATGACCCGGTATTAGCGACTCTATATCCAAATGGCTACTGGTCATTCCTTGTTGCCTCCATTCCTCTAAATGGGGGTGTGTTATTTTTACGACCAAGATAGATATACACCATGGACACTCGCTAAAAAATTCCTTGGAATTCTTAAAGGAAACCTGCTCCCCATCTTATCTTATTTTTTAATCCTCCACTTGCTTAAAACTTTTTAAGGGTGTTGAGCTAGTTGTTGGAGGAAAAGATTGTACAAATAGTTTTTCTTCACTAAATAAAAGGCTAAATTTCAGCACAAGATAAGATGGGTCTATACTTCGTTCATGCTTCAAGCTCAATAGGCCTTTGTGTGAGAGTGTGTTAGATATAATACTATTCATGTGCCTGTATCCAATACCTTAAGTCTTTGGGGAAGATGATTCATAACAAATGTATACAGTGGAGCTGGTACTGGGGGTAGACCAAATATTTGGATTTGGTTACATGAACCAACTTGAGATGTAGGATTGAAGGAAGACCAGTTGAAGAGAGAAAAAGGAAAAGAGTGACTGATGGGAATTGCAAGAAAGGGATAGGAAAGATAATTTATGAGAACAAAACGGTTGCAGTATTTTCAGTATTCACCAGCCTAGATTTCGATGAGTAATTGATTGCAAATAGGGCTTGGACAGGCAAACCAAAGATACTTTTGACTTCTACTGGAATAAAATATGATTAATCAAATAGCCTAAATTCACACATGGGAAATTCATTTAATACTAATTCCTAAATCTCTTAATTTTGTAACCATGAAAACTAACCCCCAAATTATTGATGACCCCCTCTGTTGGGGATAATTGGTGTTTCAATAAGTCCTCTTCATTGATGATTAAAAGCTTTTTTGTTTCGTTCTGCACGAACTTGAGATAACTCACTTTAATGATAATAAAGTTTTGAAGCTTTCATTTGCCGGACATTACATTGTTGCATAGGTAAATGTAGACAGTGCAGATTAAATAAGCATACATGTTATTGGTAAAGTTATTGTGCTCAATGCCCTTGCTTGTGTTTGACAGCCTTTCACTTTAATGATAATGCAGGCTTTATAGATATGCAGTTTTTATTTCTTTATTGAACCTACTTCAACTATTGTGTGTGTCAGATGCAGCATACTAAATGTTCCATAAACTTGAAAGGTAAAGTTGTTGTGCTTAATGCTCTTATTTCTGTTTGATTTAACCTTGCACTTTACACAGGTAAGGAGTGGAGGCAAGGGAAGATAAGGAAGATTACAGATCGGGTTTTTGATGCTGTAAAGAATGAGTCGGAAAGAGCTAATTTGAGCTTTGAAGATCTGTATATTGCTGTTTTAATTGTGTACAAGTGAGATGTTTGCTCCATAATTGTCTACAGAATTTTAGGTTACTTGATTTGATTTTTTTTTTTTAAATAATGAATTCTCGTGAATAGTTCTTCTAAGCGTTGGCTGTTTCTGTGTTGTAGTGATATCAATAAGTACTTGCCTGGTCCACATGTTGATCCCCCATCAAAAGAAAGAGTCAAAGAAATCATCGCGGTACTTCTTTGTTTCACAATGAGAGCAAACTATGTGTTCTGCTTACTTATACATATGAAAATTTCACCCGGTGGCAATGAATCTATGCTCTCGTGCTTTCTATTATAACCATGCAATGAAGTATGTGCATTTCTTAATCTTTTAATAATTGTTGGGCTATTCATCTATTTAGTTATTATAATAATGGAGCCTTTTTACCAGAGAAGGTACCCTGCTCCATCTATTCAATTATTTATAGTAGAGTTTTTATTCATTTGAGTGATTGCTGAGTCAAAGATGAATTTAGGATTGTCTATTTGGAAAAATTGACAATTTAAAGGGTTTGAAAATGAGGAATGGAATAATCTGATCCATGTGGTTTGACGGCTGGCAAGGTTTATGATAGAACACTATGCTGTCGTCTGATGCATGTGTCCCACCCTGCCTAGTGATCCATGTGTCGTCTGCACTGCTATTGGATAATTTTGATGCAATGACCACATTTGAAATGAAAATTAACGATCTATTTGGTTTCAGAAAACAGTTTTTCTGTTTTCATTTATTGTTTTCAGTTTGGTTCCCATGTTTTAGGATTTTATAGAGGAAACAGTGAAAAATAGAAAACTCAACTTTCAGTTTTTTTTTCCTCCACTAGTTCCTTCTTAGAATCCTTAAAAGAAAAAAATATACTGAAAACAGGAAATAAAAACAAAAACCAAACATACCCAACCTTTGGGAATTTGGATGTTCAAATTCTGTCATTTTGAAGAAAATGCATGTTGCATGCTGACATGTGTAGTTGCTGGCCATTCTTTTGCATAGTCAGAGATGTTTTTTCCTAGTGTAAATGTATTTTCAACAAGCTAACTACTGTGATTTATGCAAGAAGCTTCATGGTGTTTTTTGAATCACAAACAACATGAACATATTGGATCAAGTATCAGGACTTAAGAGATAAGTTTGTTCAAGATAATCGTTCTTTCCATGGTTGACTCTGTTTAAAGTTTAAACATCAAAATTCCCAAAATAAGTTAAATGTAGAAAGCTCATTCTGACTACATGATAATTTGTCAACTGCTCCAACTACAATGAACTAGTTTTCCTTTCTTTATATTGTAATTGTTGGTACCTTGGGACTTATTGTGATTAATACGACAATGTGCAGGATTGTGATAAAAACGTTGTTGACGGGGAGATTGATCGCGAAGAATTTTACGTTTTCATGAAGCGGATGACAGCTGATACCGTCACGGTTGTTAGTAAACGACTTATTGTCACTTTGGCTGTAGCACCAACAGTTGCAATGCTAACAAAAAGAGTCACTGAAAGGGTCCCAGGTGTTGGGAAGGCTGTGCAAAGAATACCCAATTCAGTTTATGCCTCAGCTGTGACAATTGCAGTTATGTGGTTCCAAAGATATGGAAAGGATCCAGGGCGTTAATCATTGCTCATAATGTCTTTTAAGCAGAATGGCATAATTTTCGTGATTGTGTATGTAGGATTACACTTACTGTTTGCATGTTTGTTAATATAAAATAGAAGCTGATGGAAAAACGAAAGGTTTTATTTGGACAAAAGATGAACTCTTGATTTTACTTTCAAAGGCTATGCAGTAAGTAAATATGTATAATACTTTAATAAAATTATGTATAGTTGTTTTATCACTGACATTAATAGTTTTGATTTCTACTTTTTTTTTCCCACTTTCGTGCTTTAGTGGGGATTTAAATTGCTCTCTCTCTCTCTCTCTCTCTCCGTGTATGTATACACTAGTAAGATACCTAGTAAACATATTGAAGTGTTCAAACATTAGCATTTAGATCTCTAATGATGTCATAGCGCCAAAACCAAAAAAGAGGAGAGGGAATTTTCAAGTCCTTCTTGATGAACTAAATTCCCTAGAGTTAGATCCCTAGTAAACATACTAAAATCCTCATATATTAACACTCGGATTTTCATTGATATCGTGGTGAAAGTAATATAAAAAATGGGAACTGAAGAAAGAGATCTGAAATCTCCACTGATTGTAAGATATCTTCCACGAAAAGAAGGGGAGAGAAAAAAAGAAGTTGCAATCATTGCGAGTATCGAGTGCTTCTTGCTAATGTCGTGAGCATGGTGCATGGTAGATATTCCATATATAAAAATGAAGTTTTATATTTAGGTGTTGACGCTTAAAAATGGTGGATTTCTGATGATAGATAACGGTCAAGAAAAAAAATAGTTGTGTAAAGGAAAAATTAAGAGCCAAATTTAGCTGACAGATGAGTATGTGATCAATGAATGAGTGATGAATAATAACATATATTGAAAATGTTGAAGAAAATTTGGCCTACAATGACCATAGAAGGCTAAAAATATTTGATCCGGCTTTGACTGGTAATTGGTTGAGATCACGATATCAAAAGTACTATTAATGCATATCAACACATAGGCCAAGATGAGAGTGTTAGGGTGGCAGTTCGGGTTCACCCGGTTGAGGTCATTTTCGGCCCTAAAAAGGTCATTTCAATATTGTTTTAGACCTTTTATTTACCTTATTGATAATTAGGAGTAGCTGCCCATGCAAAAAAAAAAAAAAAGCTACATCAAGTACCTGCCCTATGCATAACCCTAGTTTGTGCCTCATCTGGCTTGTCTTGCAATGAGTTGGAAGCCTTAGTTTGCACCCACATATCAACTAGGTTGAAATTTATAGATGTAGACAATTTTTTTTTTTTGAAATTTTTATTTTAGGCAAAAGTTGATTATAAGCGGCTATTAAAATAATTTTAATCTTACAACATTTTCAAACACATAGGTAGCATTTCGTAATTTTCTCTAAACAGTGGAGACAGAGACAGTAGAGACATAAAAAATACTATCTTGGTATCATACTTGGTTGTGGAGTACAATACATATAATTGTCTCCGTATTTTGTTTAAAAACACGAGACAAGACAGCAAATACATGTTGAAAAACATTGTATACCCCTGCCGGACCGCCACTACCAGACAGTTGAGCTGCCACCACCAGTCGCCAGATCGCCACCATCGGCTGCCAAACGGCCTTCGGATTTGAGGACAAATAAGGAAATATTAAATATATATAGAGGTATTATTGAAAGAAAAAATATTAAATTTATGTCTTTGTATCTTGTCCCCATTGTCTCTATGTTTTTGGAAGTACAGAAATTTTATGTATTTTGTCCTGGGAACAAATTTTTTTTCTATCCTCTATTTCTGTCTCCACCACCAAATATGTTTGATGTCTCCGGTGTCTCTGTAATTATGTCCCAGAGATAGTTACCAAATGCTACTATAATGTTTCTTTCTCTACAAAATCGATTTATTCATAGGATAATGAGTGTTTTGTAATAGCTAAGCCCATTGATTCAAGTTTACAATAATTTCCTATCCTATCTTGTATTCATCAACTGGCTAGCCAAAATTTGTGTAACACTAGGTAATTTCTCTTTAATTCACTTAAAAAAAAGTATGGCTAAGGGTATATTTGAATTGATGGAGATGGATGGAATGAAGTGGAGTGGAGTGAAATTTTGAATAATTCTACTGTTTAGGTATATTTAAGTTTGGTGAAGCAGAATAGAGATAGATGGAGTTCATTCTACTAAACTCCACTATCTCCTTCTATTTTTTCTTCCTCCCTAAATTGGCAAAATTGGATAGACCTATTACTAATATTACATACATTCTAACTTAAGGCTATTATAGGAATAAAATGTTTATAATCTCCAATTCATTTCATTGATATATCCAAATAATAGAATTGAATAATTATTCCACTCCGTTCCATTTTATTTCACCCCATACCAATCCAAACACACCCTAAAATATACTAATATTTAAATGTGCCTAAGGCTTTGATTAGGAGGGCAAAAAAAGAAGGGAACAGAGAGGAGAGGCAAGGAGGAGTAAGAGAAATTGGTGTTTGGAAGTGACACCGATGGGGAGAGTGGCATGGATGAGGAGGGTCTCCATGTCCTCCTCCGTAGTGTTTTTGAAGACCCCCAAATCGGGGGGACAGCCGCACAAAGAAGAAAAAATTCCATGATTTGTTTCTTTTACCTTTTTTTAATTTCTCATGTGAAAAATAAAAATAAAATAAAATGTAAAAATAAAAAAATAAATTTATACACTATTCTATTCTATTTACTTAAATTATAAATTCCCAAATAATAAAGTGTCCCTTTCTATCCATTCCACTCTCCCTTTCCGTCCTTTAAAAAAACTTCCAACCAGAGGCTAATTGCCTGAACCGTAGCCTTCTAGGGGGCCTTTATTTGGATCCTCCAAGCAGTTCAAGCAAGAAGAGCACCATAGCATAAACCATTGCGTGATTGATTCACTTCCTTCCTCGTTTTTTCCAAGCCAATTTTTCCCCTCATTTTTTTTCCTATTAACAATCAATCAAAATGTTAATTGCAACACTTTCCCCTCGAAATCCCTTCGTAATATCTGTTCTCCTAATATCATCACTCTTCGTCTTCGTCTTCTCTTCTTCGCCGGTTCTCGCCAAGTCAGTCTCTGTACGCCCACTTACCCTCCATCCAAACTCAATCTCTCTCCCTCTCATCTCTTTTCAACTTCAATTCCCGTTACCCTTTTCCTATTTCTTGTTGATATATATATATATATATATGCAGGATGCTGAAGTGAGGCAGAAGAAGCTTCAGTGCTATGCTGATATTGATAGGTTGGTGCTCATTTGGACTTGAAAAATCAATTTTTTTTTTCTTGTTTTATGGTTCCTTAAAAAAATGAATTTGGCTGTAAATAGAAGGGAGAAAATGCATTACGACCCTTAGAAATGTTTTTATTAGCCTGTGGTACCTCAATGATCACTTTGTGAGTTTGGATTTTGAAGGCAAAGGTAGAGGAAGAAAGCGCTAGTGGTATAAGATTTTAAAATTTCACACTAAAATCCTTCCTCTTTTTTCCCCAGCTCCAAACTCATAAGCAGACCATAAAAAGACGATGTACCCATAAGTACGTTGTTAGAGTGACATTCTTTTTAAGAATAACATAGCTTACTAGTAATAATAGAACTGATTATTTGGTACCATGAACTGATAAAACATCTGTTTGGAGACTAATTTGTTTGCGCGTAGATCTTTTAATGGTTAAAATGGGAGTGCACTCGTAATAGTTGGTTTGTGGTAGTGAGAGTGGAATGTGACCCAGGTGAAGTTTACCTGTAATGTTGAAGGTTGGGATTTTGGAACCCTAATTTTGGATTAGGTTTTACCTAAGTACCAAGATATATGTGATATTTGGAAACTGCTGTTGAAGCACATTCATTATTAACCATTTGACCCGTGTGCCAAACACATTTGCTTCCAGTTTAGTGTGATGCTGATTTTGACACGTGTACTTCAGTTGTGCAATTTCTAGGTCTGGAACTCTGGGTTCTTTTTTCTTTTCTTGAATATTTAATTGGGTTATGTAGAATATACGTGCAATTTTGGTAACTGTTGTTGATGCACATTTGTTGTGAACTCGTTTGTTACCATCGTAATTGAAACACATTTTGGTTCCAGTTCAGGGCGTAGCTTTTTTTTTTTTTTTTTTGGGTGTTCTTTGTTTTTACCAAGTCCGGGTCTAGCTTTTTCTTTTTTTAAATTTTCTTGAAACATTATTTATGTGATATTTGGCAACCTGTTGGTGCACATTTTTTATTTTTCTTTTGTGGATAGTGGGATGTGGGGCTGGCAATGCAAATCATCAACGATAGCAAGGGAGAATTGTGCCTTGAGATGCCTTTCACCGGCTTGTTATGAGCTCATTTACGAGAGTGACCCGGTGAGGCATACTTTGTGTATAAGACCTTTTTTGATAGGATCAAGATGCATAGTGTTTTCTTGGTCTTACATTTTGGAGATGCTCAATTCTTTTGTATTTTACATGTAGCTTGAAGAGGGAGAAAAGGACTTTATTCGAGGCCAAGAGTACAAATACTGTATGCATAAGTATGTATAGTTTTCTGCAAGTTAATGCTCAGAAATCTTTTATGAATTTTGTGAAGAGTTGAAGTTGTGGTATGTATAGTTTTCTGCAAGTTAATGCTCAGAATTTTTTTTATGAATTTTGTGAAGAGTTGAAGTTGTGCAATGCAGGCAGTCATGGATTTTTTTTTGTTTAGTCATATTTCTTTTTCCATCATTGTAATTAATCATCAATATCCATTGCCATTAATTGAACTTTCATAATCTGCTGACTTGAGAATCTTGCATTGAATGAGTGAGCACATTGGAGAAGATAGGATTAGAAATGAATCTAGTAGAGTGAGACTTAGGGTAGCACCTATTATGAAAAAAATGGGAGAACATTTTCTTAGGTAGTGTCTCACATTAGATAGTTTCTTTGTGAGGATGCCTTATCCTCTTTTGTACTAATTTCCTCTCTTCTAATAAAGTTTCTTTATCTATAAACGAATAAAAGAATCTCACCATAGATGGTTTAGTTATATGTGGAAACCCCAGTAAAGAGAGTATGTCACTAGGATTGAGCTTGTGAGGGGCTTGAGTAGTTTGCAAAGGTCATAGTTAAAACTTCATTGCCTTTAAATTCTAATGTACCAAAAAATCAGAGAGTAGATGAGATAGAATTAGGCAATCCAATAGTTAGAGACTTAGAGGTAAAGGAAAACTAAGAATAACTATAGGCAAAACCATTAAGATAGAGTTGGATTCAAATTGTGTCTATAAAAATTATTTAGGATAGGGCATTGCGGTGTCTTTTGATTCATTTAGCCAATCTTACCTTGTGGGAAGTCATTGACTAACCTCTCAGCTAGTTACAAATCATCATACTTTCCTGACCTTATTATAATAGGCTTCAAAAACCACTAATGTAAAAGGCATTCAAAGCACTGCTGGAGAGGCAAGACAACTAAATGAGGCATCCCATACTCAGCTGCACTTCCGGGGAGACTGAACAGTGAGAATCTCCTAGGTTGTGCATGGGCTCCAATGATGACCTGGATAGCTCAGATCCATTGAACGAGAGTAGCAGGTAGCAAGAAAATCTAAAATTTTAGTGGTTGGAATAAGAGCATTACTAAATTGGAGGGAAAGGGTCACTGCTCACATAAACTGTGGAGAGAAGAAAAATAGAACTAAGGAATTTCGTATTTTGGAAAGTTTGCAGTGGGCAGAGGGATGAATCATGCCATGGCTAATGATTACTTCTTTGCTTCCATGTTGAAACTACTGGGCAGAGAGAAAGGTGTTAATGTGATGATATGAGATTTATACAAACACTAACCTATTACTCCTACTTATACCAATATTATAGGTCAATAAGTGGTGCAGTTCAGCTAGTACAGGCCCAACCCAACTAAACTAATGGCTTATGTGCAAAAGAAAAAGCTAATAGCTTAATAAGGCTCCTGTATCAATATAATTCTAATATTCTAGATGGAAAAAAATATATGCTGCTGATGCATAACAATTAAGATTTGTTGGTTCTCTTCACCCTCATCTAGATATTCTTTTGCTCCTTTGTTCTTGACTTATTCCAATATCATCTATATTAACCCCTAATATTGCTTATGTTCGAAACTTGAAAGGATTCTCAATGTTTGTAGGCAGTGGGTATTTGCAGATATCATTCTACACTTGGTGTTCCATGCATTGTTGATTACTGCATTGAGTTGGAAGGAAACATTTTTTCTTAACTACATTGAGTTGGAAGGAAACATTTTTTCTTAACTACTGTTTGACACAAATTCAATTTTGAATCACAATTTTGTTTTCTTCAAAGAAAGAAGTATAGTTATTTATCGAGATCTCAGTTGTAACATATTATTAAATCATTTTGCAAGCTGTTCTTTCTCTTTTTTATATGCTGTTTCCTCATTCTAACTGGGAAGCAAAATTCTCAAAAGAATTCTGATTTCACCTTGCAGTTGAGAGTAGTTCTTAGATTGCTTATTCTGTGAACTCCACTTGTATTAGCATACGAGTCATAATTTATACACTATTCATGGGAATATACTGGATAATAGATCATAGTAAGGCATAGAGGATAAACATACTTAGCAATTTTTGGTTTTGGGTAAGCATATTTAGGATTTTATATATATATATATATATATATATATATATATATATCTATCTGTGTGTGTATTTGTTTCCTTTCTCTTACCTGAGAGGCAAATTTCCCTTAAAAGACCATGTATTTTATACTAAATAGAGGCAAAATGCCTAATCCTATCCCACAAAACTTGTTTGTTTGAAAATCTGTCATTGAAGGTTGAGGACTACACTTCGGCCAAATATTCTAAATAGCAGCATATATATAGACATTGCTACAAAGATTTTGGTGTCCTTTTTCTCAAAACTAACAAAACATGTGAATAGAAACATATCTAAGGTTACACGCCACACTCAACATTCACCAAAGATGTCAAACAAAGTATTTAAAAAAATGTCAGCATCAGGGTAATGCAAAAATAGATGTGATATCGGTTCTAAATTCACCCCACACTTAACACACACACATAAGGGAAAATAGTCTTATGTGGTCTTTAAATCTGCAACATGTCATTAGTATTAATTCTATTAAGCCCATATGTCTAAATAAAAGATTTGACCTTTAAGGGAGCTTTGGATTTCCATATAGGTTTATTATGGTGGAAAGATGTTGTAGATAAGGAATGAGTTAAGAAATGAAAAATAAGACTTGAAAGTGAACATTCTAGAGGGATCAAGAGACCAAGACGTTTTATTTGGGATAGAGGATAAAAAACAGAATCAAGGAGACCAAAAGAACAACCAATATTTAGGAAAAACCTGCTGTCTTTTTTTTTTTTCAATAATTTTATAGTTATATGTCTTCAAATAGCTATTTATATCAGACTTTATCTTATCATGCATACGAAGCAGCTCTTAATATTGTTTTCTTATCTGTGAATGTACTCTTTTTGGTTACTAAATATCACATTATATTGTATTGACATGTTGGTTTGTATCATTTCCTCTTTTCAAGCTGGTGACCATTTCAATAGTTACAGCTTGAATTAACAGATCGAGAGAGCAACATGGCATGTGTAGGTCAAGCTTCTATCTTAAACTTTACTTTTTCCTATCCCACCTTGCAGGTTGTCCTTGGGAGAGAGCCTTGAGGGTGTCAAGGGTGCCTTTAATCACTAGTCAATGCAAGACTTGTGAGAAAATATAACTTCATATGCTAGTTCATGCTCTTTCCCCCTCTCTCCGCCACCTAATGTATTAAAAAATGTCCTGGAACCTTGAGAATGTTTTTGTAATTAATTATTAAAGATTTGAATTTTTTAAAGTGAGGAGGATGGTAAGTGCAAAAGTGAGAGGGTTAATCACCCTCAAATCATTTAGTGGTATCCGTACATAATGATTTCACTTTTGCATTTTATCAACCAAGAAGTGAAATACAAATCTGTGATTTTAAATATGTAGTATAAACTGGCACCAAACTCCGAGAATCTATTACAAGCTGATTTGCTGTGTGTACCTTGTTTGCTAAGAATTTGAACCTCATTGTTGAAGCCAATGAGCACAACTAGAGGTTGACCATTTCTGGGTATATTTTTTATTTCATAAATAAATTAGCATCTTACCTTTAGTCATAGTCATCGTCATAGCCATGACCATAGCCATTGTCATAATCATAGCTGGCTTGCATGTTGAAAAGCTTGAATTTCAAGTGAGTATAATTTTTATTTATCATCAATTCTGTTTGTTAATTATATTTTCATGTACATTCTATGTTTTACTGCATTTGATGCTGGTTTTAAACACTTCCACTCATACTATGCACAGTTAATTTGCTTAAAATGGATCTTAGATGTAAGTATTGAGAATAAAATACATTAATACAAAAACATTTTACTGCATAATGAATTAACCAGATGGGATTTTATGTCGGAATTCAGATTCTAGTGCTGAACTCTAATAGTATATAATGAATGTTACTTATTTAATTGTGAAGCTTGGCATGGTTGGTAGTTAGTATTATTCCTTAACCATTAGGTGTGGCATTTGACCCCATCCATGGTAATGGAGCAACATTTCATATTCAGTAGTCTATCCAATTAAGTGAGTTTCAAACTCTGATAGAAATTAGTTAGTGCTATTAGTGGTAAATACTTCCTCCAAATAAAGAAAATGAATGTTACTTATCTTGTATTATCTAAAATGAGCATTAGAACAAAGGTAAATAAGTGGCAAAGGGTATGTTTGTGGGTTTAGGTTCTAGAGGAAAAGAAGGGAGGAATTGTAATATAATTTTATATTATATGTCTTTCTCTTTTCTCTTTTCCACTTCAAAATCCAAACTTATAAATATACTTTAAAACTCATTGATATCTTACCATAGTTGATGCTTCATGCTAGCTGACTATGGAAAGGAATTTGACGTTTGCGGAGAACTGGAGATTGTAGATCACGCGTTAATCTCAAAGCCACATTAGTTTGCAACTTTTCTTTGAAATTCCCTTTTCTAAGCTTCAAGTAAAGGGGCGAAAAAAACAAAGCCTTGTATTTGTGTCGTCCTAGGTAGGTAGGTCAATGTCGAAGGTGTGGATCGGTTAAAAGATTGATATGTGACTTTTAAAGGAAGCAAAGCAAGTCCACTTTCCAATTGCCATGATAAGTAGTGGGTTAGATAGAAATAAAATTCAAGCAACCACATTCTTAATCCTTTCATTCAATTGGCAACTTTTTATTAAGAAAATAATTATTAAATGTCACGACCATGAACCTAATTTGATAACGCTACCAGTTACTGGTAATTTTCCCCTTAATCTAATTCTAAAAGATATGTTATTTACAATCTAATATCATTTCTTCGTCTTTGTTTAAAATTTGAATTTGAATGTACTTTTGATGCAAATACAGTATAATTTTTTTTTTATATTGTTATTTAAGGTAATACAAATTTGATAATCATAAGAGCTATAATGGTAGTTAGCTGAGTTTTTTAAGTATCTAGTCAAGGGTTGGAACCCTGAAATCTGAAAGTCTGTGCAGAAAGGGTTTTGTAGCAAGTTTTTAGAAGAGCTTCCACCTCAAAGAAATTAGTTATGGCTCTTGGTGGTGAATATCCTAAATAACAAAGAAAAAAAAGGTAATACAAATTTGATTTTCATCCCCATTACTTCAAAGATTATGTATGTGGAAGAATTTAATTGGATGATAACATAAAAACTTTCTACATCATGATTAAGTGAATTTTTTTAAAAAAATATAGTATTATTCAATTATATATTTATATTCTTGGCTTGAGTATGTGTTTAGTCCCTATAAATATAGGTAATTTTGATTTAGGTCCCTCTAAAATTTTTGTTTTGGTTTAGTCCTTTTGTTTCTATTTTCTTTGTTTTTGGTTCTTATTGTTCCAAATTTTAGTCTCAATAAATATTTTTGAATATGTATTTAGTTGTTACAAATATTGAAAGTTTTATTTTTTTTCCATTTAAATATTTCAAAAATATTCTTTTAATCATTATAAATATCATTATTTAATTTCAAATTTACACAAAAGGGAGCTACCAAAAAAAAATTACACAAAAAGTACTAAAAACATGACAATAGAAAAAAAGAGGGACCAAAATCAAAACAAAAATGTTAAAGGGATCAAGATCAAAATCAAAATGATTCATATTTATGTGGACTAAAAAAGTATTTAAGCCTATAATTTTTTTTATCAAAATTTTATACTTATATTTTTAAAACTTTTAGGATAATAGATGATTAAATTTAATTTAGATAAACATCTGTAAATGCTTCTTACATAATTTAAAGAGTTTAATTTTGATACATTTTCATCCAATCAAATTATCCAATTTGGATGACTTTTCAATAAGTGAATGTAAAACTTAACTACCTTGGTGTGTGGAATTGGAATTGAAGTTCAAAATTTAAAATTCAATTCTAATTTTGTTAGAACTGGAATTAGTTCAGAAAGTTAAATTTTATGTTTGACTATTACAAAAAATTAGTACCTAAACTAGAATTCTAAATTTTATTTTTTTTTATTGATTGCATATGTGATCTATAACTTTAAAATATTTTCACTATATTAAGTTTGTAGCAGGTTGACAATTAGCAATGGGTGATAGGACATCGATGGTTGATGCCTGCGGCACGTAGTTGGCCATCGGTGGCTGGCAGCAACTGATGACGGGAAAGCAGCCATTGATGGCTGGTAATTAGAGGTGGTTACAGTTGGAGAACAAAAAAATTATGAAATATAAAATTGATAATTTTTTAGGTCTAAGTTAAGAATGGGGAAAAAAACTTGATCTAATTATTTTTCAATTCTATAGAATTGTTATATGGAATTATGATACTAATTTTAAAAGGGTTAACAAATATAAAATATACTTAATCCCACGTGCCATACTCAACTCCTATAATTGGTAGACATTGTAAGCTGTGCATAAAAATTAAGCTCCTCTGAATTAATAAATGAAAAATTTTATTTGTATCCATTATGTGAGAGGTACTGTACTAACTCACACTTCATATATCAACTATTGAATAGACTGAGTGCCAACCATACTTGAATAGGGTGTACACCCCATCTAATAGTGAATGAAGTATAAATCAGTATGGTGTCCCATAGAGAATAAGCACAAATAAAAAATCTTAATAAAACTAAAGTGAGTTACTTCATTTACCATTCCTATCCATTAAAAGTGGATTCATATTATATTTAATTATAAATGAGAGAGTGAATTGATACGGGATTCCGTCTAAATAACTAGGCACAATTTTCTAATAAAATTGTAAAATATAAAGGTTGAAGTGGCCGCAAAGACAAGGCAAAGACCTGGACACTCATTTTATCTTGCGAGTTGCTAAAAGACGCACACGCAGCGATACAGACAGACTGGGAGGGAAAAGATTAAAGATCATCAATGGCTGCGTTACTGGGTGGCGCTGCTACTCCATGGGTGAAGCTGGTTGCTCCTCCCATCATTCTGCACCATTCTTCATACGCCACTCGAACCACCACTTCCTTCTTCCTCCTCCAACGAAGAAGAAGAAGGGGCTTCTCAGTGAAGGCTCTCTCGCTTCCCCAAGACGCTCCCGTTCGCGTCCGCTTCGCTCCTTCTCCCACTGGCAACCTCCACGTCGGTGGTGCCAGAACTGCCCTCTTCAATTACCTCTTTGCTAGGTACCCTCTTTTTTTCCCTCTTTCTCTTTTCTTTTTTGGTCGTTTATTTTGAATCCTGGGTTTGGTTCTTTTTAATTTCTACTTTTGGTCTTGTTTTGGATCCTGGGTTTGGTTAGTTTTTTGCTTTTATGTTTTTGTAATTTTGATTTGATTATCTATCTTGGCCTTATGCAATTTCAGGGGAGATTCTTATCCCATATTTTATAATTGTACCAATGCCTTTGGTGGTAATAATAGCATTAGTAATGGCTGGATAATATTTAACAAAATGAAAAAATAAAAACTCATTTAAATATATATAATCGCGAAAGAAGTTGGAAATGTGACCAAGGGAGCATTTGCTTGTTTCATTTTTTAAACATAAAGTGAATTTCTTTAACTGAAAGGAATTCTGTTCATGTCAGCTTCTATTCTAAATTTACAAATTTATTAGTTTTTCAGTAAAATTTGATAAGAGTAACTTATATAAAAAGGGATTTTTTTTAGTTAAAAGTCACTTTTTTGTTAAAAAAAAAAACCCTGAAAATAAGCATACTCTTAACATTAGCTAGTAATCACTTACGAGAGGTGGAAATGAAGGGATCAGATAGACCCCGAATTTCAGGTTCAAAGGTGGAAATTTTGTTTTAAGAATTTTTATTTTATGGTAATTTTGTGTTTGGAGTTTTAAATTTTGCTTTGATTTGATTTTTTTCCTTTTGTTTTATGTTTTGTGTTTTTATGAAATACAATTTCAGGTCCAAAGGTGGGAAATTCGTGTTGAGGATTGAGGATACTGACTTGGAGAGGTCTACCCGGGAATCTGAGGAAGCAATGCTGCAGGATCTTTCTTGGCTTGGCCTTGACTGGGATGAAGGTATGTACCTTTCACTCAATAGTTTCTGAGTCCAATGTGAATTTTTCAGATTTTTTTTTTCAGTTTGGTAAGATTTATTCTTGATTAATTTAATTCTGCAAATTGTAATGTGGTCAACTTGTCAGGCCCTGGTGTTGGTGGGGATTATGGTCCATACAGGCAGTCTGAGAGGAACTCTTTGTACAAACAATATGCTGAGAAACTCCGTGAATCTGGTCATGTCTATCGATGCTTCTGTTCTAATGAGGTATTTGTCCTCAAGCCCTGGATGGAACTTACTTGATATGATGCTCTGGAAAATGTGATGTAATCTTTGTTGCCTTAGTTTATGAAGTGAGGATTTGCCCATTTGCTTCAAAATGTCTGTTATGTAACAATTTTCCTCTATCTGGGTATCTTCTGAGTTCTTACTCTTAACATTAGAAACAGGACTTGAATTGGATTTGTGATGATCACATAGCTATGTTGTATGATTGTGTCCTTTTTTGAAATGTGTTTGATCGGGAGGGAAAGCTTGCTTAGCTTCAGGTTGGTTAGTTATCACTTGTACTTCTTCCTTTTTAAGTAAGTTGATTGAACTTTGAAAGAAAAATAGGGGGCGATTGACTGGCTTTGCTATTATTGATTCACTGCCTGTTATTCTTCTGCTGTATAAACTCTTAATTTGTTTTGTTTCCATGGATACGATTTTTGGTTCAGCTTATTTGAAATTTGTTTTCACAAAGATTTCTTACTTTCGGGATATGTACTGTTTAGAAAGAAGTATGAGATTGTGAAGCTGTGCCATTGAAGTTCGCTCATCTTTTACTACTATTTTGGAAGCATGCATATTTTTATTGTTCTTGATTCATATTCATCTTAACAGGAACTAGAGAAAATGAAGGAGGTTGCTAAACTAAAGCAACTGCCTCCAGTGTACACAGGTAAATGGGCCAGTGCAACAGATGAGGAAGTAGAGGAAGAGCTGGCAAAGGGAACTCCTTATACATACCGATTTCGTGTTCCCAAAGGAAGTTTAAAAATTAATGACATAATACGAGGAGAAGTGAGTTCTTTCTTCCCTTTTCAGTTTTTACTTTGTTCCTTCTTTCAATAGTTGTGATGGATGATTTCCTACCCTGTGTGGTACAAATATTGTATTTCATATCATTAAATATACATTAACTGATATTTCGGAAGAATTTTTATCTTATAATCTGCTATCCACAATCCCTTGAGAAACAGCAGAATGATATACTGGCATAAAAGTAGAACTTTTGTTGAAATGTTTGAGATTTGCAAACCCTTAATCAAACAATGGCAAATGAATTACATTTCTTTTAAAATAACATTGACTAGCTATTAACTTTCCTTGGTAGTGTCTTGAAGGTTAGTTGGAACTTGGATACACTTGGAGATTTTGTGATAATGAGGAGTAATGGTCAGCCTGTTTACAACTTTTGTGTAACGGTGGATGATGCTACCATGGCTATCTCCCATGTTATCAGGTAGTGATTATAATTTCTTAGTCAGTATGTGTTAATGAATGTTATTTACTAAGTTAGTACATAAATATTTTTATTTCAGAGCTGAGGAGCATTTACCAAATACTCTAAGACAGGCATTAATATATAAGGTAAAGTATATACTGTAAGTACATATTTTGTTTTAGCATCAGTTTTTCCTTGAAATATGCTCAATTCAAACCGATACCTGAAAAGCTGAATTTAATTGAGATAATATTGTGAATGAAATTGGTATTCATCCTTCCTTTGTACTTGTTGGAAGTTGGAACCCAATCAAGTCTCAGTTGAGCATTACATTGTCACTTGCCCAAACCCATATTCTGTAATCTTATTGCATTGAATAATATTCATTCTGTTATTGCACTTAATGCTATACAGGGAGAGGGACGTCAACGTAACTAGTGAGGACTTTGGTCTGAGTTGAATTGCTTTTGTTACAAACTTACTATGCAGTGAAAGTGTGCTTTGCCTAGAAGGATTTTTCGGCTTTTGATTTTTTGTTTATTTTTGGGAATGGGCAGTTGACGGAGTTTGTGTCTTGAAGAAATAAAATTCTATTGGAAGTGTGAAATCTAATGTTCTGAGGGAAGGGGAGTGACCAAGCCAGCATGGAAAATTGTAGAGGAGTTAAGAAAATTGGAATTGTTGGATAGCAACAATTGATCTAGGGTATGACAGACTTTGTTCAGTGACTGGCCATGCAAGAGAGGCTTTGTATGAAAGGCACCCAACATTATTTAATAATGTCAATGGCAGCTGAGCCTATTATGTAGTATAGGCAAATAAATCATATAATTCCACAATGAAGGATAAAAAAAATTAAACGAATCTCAAATCAGAAAATAAAGTAATGAAAGAAGTTTGGAGAAAGTTTCAAAATGTTGATTATTTGAAGCTGAGTACAGGAAAAATGAGTTTGAGCACCCTGTATCAACTTGTTGATTTTTCATGATGTATTTCTTAGTATTATGGCTTGTCAATTTATATCAAATGGGATTCTTGATTTACTGATTTCATTTCTTTATCACTTTACTAAAAGGGGGCTTTTTCTATGGCAGTATTGTGGTTTAGAAAATCTCTTTCTTAGTATTATGGCTTGTCAATTTATATCAAATGGGATTCTTGATTTACTGATTTCATTTCTTTATCACTTTACTGAAAGGTGGCTTTTTCTATGGCAGTATTGTGGTTTAGAAAATCCAAATTGAGATATTCCTACATAAAGATTATCCAATAGTGATTGATTAAGTCAATAATGACATTAAACCATTGAACGAGCTTTAGGTTAAAGTTTTCCTCTTTTGAAATTTCCTTGTTTGGATTCCTAATTTTTAATTCTTGTTTCTATTTTCTTCCATGTTTTATGACATTACCTAGGATACTAATTATGGTTTGTTCTGAATCTGTCCATGCATTTGTTTACAGGCTCTAGGATTTCCCATGCCTCATTTTGCACATGTTTCCTTGATTTTAGCTCCTGATCGGAGTAAATTATCAAAACGTCATGGTGCGACATCAGTGGGTCAGGTGAGGTTGATTCTTTTTATGTCTCAAAAGTTATGGTATGTGACTGAGAATTCTCACTTGACCCTTTTTCTTTTTGAATTTTACTCAATGAGATCTTGTGAAGCTACTTATCTCATAAGGATAACTAGTTTCAAACTCTAATACTTGCTGTCTTACAGTTCAGGGAGATGGGATACCTACCTCAAGCAATGGTGAACTACCTGGCATTATTAGGTTGGGGTGATGGGACTGAAAATGAGTTTTTCACCCTTAATCAGCTTGGTTAGTGATTTTGTTTTGATTCCACTTCCACTTTTGTAGTATACTATTAAGATAGTATGCTATTGAGATGGTTTGTTTTCTGAATTAGGATATTGTTGTTCACGATGTCTTACATTAGAATGCTGTGTCAAACAGTTGAAAGATTCACTATCGAACGTGTCAACAAAAGCGGTGCTGTTTTTGATTCCACAAAGTTGAGGTAATTGCTGCCTTTTTTGCCAACATTTTATGGATAAATCCCATGCATTGTTTCCCATGATAATTGTTTGCTTTGCTTTTCGAGATGAGATGGGTCAAATTTATTACAATTGCTAATTACAGACAAATTTATGTTAATGTCAAATTCATTTTTTTTTTTTTCAAAGTAAGATGTACAGTGTATTTTATTTGTTTATGGTTGTTGAATGTATATTTATTCTATTCTATTCATATTGGAATGTTGGAGTTCTATATTGCTTGCTTGCAGAGGATTGTTAATAAAAGTAAACAATAAATGACTATTTACGGCCTTCTAATTTTTCTTTATGTCTTCTATTCAGGTGGATGAATGGTCAGCATTTAAGAGCACGTCCATCAGAGGAGTTGACCCATATTATTGGAGAGCGCTGGAAAACATCTGGCCTACTCACAGTATCGGCAGGGCCCTTTGTTGATGTGAGATCCAATCGCATGTATTCTTATTTAGTCTCAATGAAATAGAATTGTTCAAGTTTCATTTTCCAAAGCTTAATGATTTGTTTAGTATGTTTTTGTCGCCTCTCATAACATTGGGCTCAAGCAAATGGTTAATGTTAATACATGGTTGACTAACAGGAAGCAGCTGAGCTACTTAAGGATGGGATTGACTTGATAACTGATGCTGACAAGGCACTTGCTAACTTGCTTTCTTATCCTTTACATTCTACCTTACAAAGGTGATGTTCATATTCTTCTATGTGTGTCGTTGGCCTCACAAATGAACCTAATTGTGATATGCTAGTTTTTGTGAATTTAGCTTTGCCAGTCATGGTCACAACCTTCAGCTTCTTGTTATTTATTGATTCCTGATGGTATATGCATTATAATCACAATTTTTTACATGTTACTGGCAGCCATGAAGCAGAATCTGTCATACAAGATAATCTTGCTGAATTTTGTACCAGCCTCATGGATGCTTATGATAATGGCGATCTGGTAGCTGCACTTGAAGAAGGCCAAGCTGGGTGGCAAAAGTGGGTGAAAGGCTTTGGTAAATCACTCAAGCGCAAGGTGAGCTGAACTAGATGTCATGGCCATCACTTTTATTTTGTCAATCAAATTATATTTTCAGATTTCAAATACAAATACATGTCAACAACTTAAAAAATGTTATCTACATGTTCAAGGGGAAATCGCTTTTCATGCCCCTCCGACTTCTGCTGACTGGAAAACTCCATGGACCTGATATGGGGGCTAGTGTTGTATTGCTCTATAAAGCTGGGATTACTAGCATTGTAGCTTCTGAAGCTGGCTTTGTGGCATTGGATGAAAGATTTACAATACTTCACCAGATTAACTGGGAAACAGTGTCCAAGGATCTTCCTGTCAAAGAGACGGCTACTTCTGTCTAACTGAGAAATGATCCAGTTTTGAGGTTTGTTTAATAGCACTTAGGTTTTAGACTTGTGTTTCGAGCCATCGTTTATGCACTTTTTCAACAAGAGGTTTGTTTGTAATTTTCACACCCAACATCTTCTCTAGCCATTGCACTTTTCGGATATTGTTTAGATAACTTCGGGATTTTGTTTGAGCATGGCTAGATATATTTCCTTGTATTTTGATTTAGGACCATGAATATTTAAGTGAGGGACCTCACAAAGTTTATTTCTAACATTGTGTAAAAGTTTCAGTTTGGATTCACTAGTTTTTCTAATTATTTATATAAATAGGATTTAATTGTGATGCACCAACAATGTAAAAATTTTTTACATTGCCAGCCAATAAAATTCCCAAAATCCCCTCATGCATGACTTTTGAAGTTGAGTTTGAGGTTCAAATATGTTTACTGATATAACAACGTATCATTGAATAACAGTGTTAAGTTAGATGGCTAGTTTTTTTCTTTTTTTCTTTTCTTCATGCTTTCCACTCATGGCTCACAGCTGCCTTGTAGTTAAGGATGAAAACTATAGGCAAATACTGTTTTTATGGTGGTTATGTACAGGAGAGGTTAAACTTGAATGGACCCGTGGAATCTGATGGGAGAATGAGATTGAATGAAATGAGATACTAATAAAAGGAAAATTAAGAGGATAGGAGGTAGGTTGGTTATTGGAAGGCTAGGACTCCATGTTCTTCCACTGGTCATTTTCTGGTTTTGTATAGTGAGTTACCAATATGTATTTTCAGTTATTTCCAATATTGGTGTTAAATTTTAGGTGTTTTTTTTATTTTAAACTGAATTACATGAGTTCTCTTAATACAAAATAACAATTGGTGGTTTCTTGCTTTTATTTAAGTAGTTTGTGCTCTTGTATTTACTAAATCTTTGCAAATACTGGTGGCTCCTATGCAATGGATCATGGGCTGAGTTATTTCTAAATCAATTTGATTTATTAAAGGGTACTTCTCATAGATAACATTTTTTCAGCTCATGAAATTTTACTTGAAAACAAAATTAGAGTTCTTTCCATGAATTAATTCCGAAGAAAGCCATGAGTAAAGCTTATGGTGGGATCATTGGAGCTACCTTAAGAAAATCACATTGGCACTTGGTTTTGCAAGTAACTTTGGTAGATTAATCAAGCAAATTGCGATGTGTCACTGATGTCTCCTATTCGTCTTTGGGAGAAATCTTCGGATATTTTAAGCTTGGTAGAGGCTACACTAAGGAGATCTAATGTCATCATATCTATTTCTCTTATGCGGGGTGAAGGTATTCTTAATTAATGCACCAATTGGAGGCAGAAAAATTTTTTTCTTCTAGAATGCAAATAGCAGGAAGCTCCTAGCTAGTCCAACTCGGTAATAGATCAATTTGCAATCTTGTTCAACTTGTGCAGTTTCAAGATCGATTCCACAAATACTCCAGAGATTTGAACCCAGGGAATCTAGAAAACTGTAATAATGCCACATTTTGATCCAAGGAAAATAAATCTTTGTGGGTGAACATGATATTGATGCATAAAAAGTTAAGCAACAGCCTAAATCAAGATGCGCACAGGTAGAAAATTTAAAATGTAAATTTTATTTATCAATTCTTAGTTGTTATAAGTGAGATGTTATTGTTTAATTCATGAGACTTGGAATACTTTTTTGGGAATGAAGCATTTTTAGGAATGTTTTTTTACCTGAAAATCAAACATGAGAACCTTGGATCCCCTCAGATTTGTAAAAATAAAAAAAACATTTCACAAACCAAACACCCTCTTGTAAACAAAGAAATCTAACTCAAAATTTTACCTTTGTAATGGACAGCCTTAGCTCAAATCAAAATAATCAGAATTTAATAAAATTCCAAACAATAGTTATCTAAACCAGAAAATAAAGGAAAAAAAAAAACACATGTAAATTTGATTTAGATCTTCTAGTGTCAGAAGCGTTCAAAGTGCAGAGAAGCTCCCCAATTTTAATGCTAGATATTCGATTCTTTGTAAAACATTAATGAGGACATGCAGAATCATTGAAGCATCATGCCAACGGTTATAATACAAGAAATAAAAATGGTTTTCGCATCAAATTTCCTTCTCCTTGTTCTATTCCATTCTTGTTCAAATAGCATGCAACATGGTCATGGAATGATCATGAATTTCAACCCACATCAAGTGTTCTCTTATCAAACGCACAAAATATAGAATTCAGACAAATTTAGTGTAATACTCAGAAAAATGATTCAACACTAACGCCTGTACTCAAATTCTACCAAACCCCAAGACCAAACAGAAATATTGAGATTAATTTTTTTGATTGCTATACAAAGCTGTATACATCGTGCTTTTGAAGTAAAGCTTTTTCGTATCTTCATAGAGTCAACTAATTCATGTTTGTATGAATATTTTCAGCAAGACCATCCTCGGAGAAGATGAAATACTTATTTGCACCGAAAATGCTGGCTAGATGGTGAATTACACTCTGATACGAATAACTTGGCGGCAGGACAGGTGTTGGAAGAGAAGGGACACAGGTCGGAAGGAACTCGTTTTTATTGTAAAGTGGTGCATACAGGCTCAAAACTGCATCGAAAAACATGAATCTGCACCACATTTCAAACAAAAAGGTTGGCTTGATTAGTCAATCAAATAAAACATATGCTTGTTTAGAGAAGCAAAAGATAGAGAACTTAAGGATGTGCTGTAACATATTGTTATTAGATGTTCTGAAGGAAGAAACTGGTACTGGAAGAAAGAAGCAATAGAGTTCACATGTATTTCACAAAGGAAGTAAAGGCTTCAGATGTATTTTACAAATTTTGATATATACCAAGAATGCATTGGGTAAGTGCTTGTTATATGGAGATAAAGGAAGCAGTTATGATGATGCAGATTGAGTTGTTTTACTTGTTGATAGGTGATCCACATTGGGATACTGCGTTTTCACCTAAGGGAACCTTGTGTTTTTGAGAGGTATGCAGCAGACTGTTGTTGCTAGATCAAGTGCAACAGCTAAACATCAAGCAATGGCAACAGGCAACTACCACTCTTTTACTTAAATGGGTGACATTGCAAGCTAAGATGGGGGAATGTCAAACAAATTAAGTTATATTGTGAATAATTAAGCTACCCTTATGCATTGGCTCATATTTAGTTTTTCTCCGGAGAATCAAACATATAAAAATTATCCATCACTTCATCCCCCAAAAAAATAAAAAGGTTCTTTCAAAGGAAATGAAATCATTATCAGGTTTGTCAACTCCAGTAATCAACTTGGAGATATCCCTACAAAGTTTCCTCCGGGTCCACGAAATATCTTTGTCACACTCTTGATGCATATGATCTGTTTATTCTTACTATATTGGGCAAATGACTTGTTTTGACAGTGATTTTATCAACATTTGCTTTGCTTTGTGTTTCTTATAATTGAGGAATTTAATTGCATCATGTGTTATAAGTTCAGCTATTGAGGATTTTCACTTCTCAAACAATCAAGGAAAAAAAAAAAAAAAACCTTACTCAAGTTAGAGAAAGGAACAGAAATGAAGACGAGTTTTACCTTAAAATAAGTCTCCTTATAAAGGGATCACCTAAAATCTGTCCCCAAACAGGACTAAGTGTGTCTGATGTTGCCAACGCCTGTCCCCAGTTGTTTAATGAAGATGAGAGCAGCATTTCAGCTTTGTTGTACGTCTCCTGAAATTAAATTTAAGTTGCTGAGGGGCCAAGTATGGGAACTTCCCAGATTGCAGAAAATGAATAGATTTTTGCTTTTTAAGAAAAGGAACTTGCTAATATGAAGGAAAAGAGATACTTAAAACAGACCAAATCAATATCAGTGCCTGAAAGTCCTAGCAGCAGGCATAAAGCTTGCAGGGGAGCAGTAAGAAACATGGTGAATAGACTCCCATTTGAAATGCGTGAGGAGCAATCAGATGCAATTGGAGGTGAACAGCTTGGAGAAAGGAGCATAGCAACTGACTCTCCTTTTTCTGCTCCAGCTATGACCTGCGCATTTCAACTAATTGCTTTCTAAATGATCTAATGTAATCCATATGGCCATAGAATGGATACAACGAAAATGCTAGTCATGTTTACTTCAAGAGCCACCAACAGTATTTCCCATCAATCAAATTTATTCATAAAACTTGAAAACTCGGGTCCAAAGTACATAATAGCTGTTAAGTACATGAAAAGATTTAAATCCTGCAAAAAAATAAAGGGAATACAAGATTTAACTTTATTTATACTGCAGCTTTTTCAGGTGAATACTGGTTTAAAGATTAATTTGTTAAGAGTGATAATGCAGCGATAAATATGCACTGCCAACATCAGTTATAACCTATATCCTCTTATGCAGCTTTGGCCACATAAGTCTTACGACAGCTTGTTTGCTTGGGTGAGCCCTTAGGGAGGCAATCATCAAGCTACATCCTTTTGGAATCCACCGGTTCATAAGATCTGTAATTAGAAAGTTGGAAGTGTGCCATCTTTTCTTCAGGGCTTGTTTGAGAGTTCTAAGGAAAGGGAAGACATCAAAGAGGAAGGAAAGGTAGATAAAAAGGAGATTTAGGGGGTTTCACTTTGGCCTTGTGGGAACTGTAAAATAGATAAGGAAAAGGAAAGAGAATGTGTATAATTAATGTTTCATAATAATATTAATTTAAAAAAAATCTAAGAACATGATATATTTTGTAGATTAAATATTTCCTTTCTCAAAAACATTTTCTCCCTCAATTTTTTCCCAAAAAATTTATCTTTCCCCAAAATTTTATTTCTGAATTTTTAACTTCTATAAATATTTTCTCTCAAATTCTTGTTTTTCTATTCCTTTAAAGTTTAATTTTTGACACACATGCACACTTTATATTAAAAATGACATTTCAACATTTTAATAAGATAAAATAATAATTTAGATTGCAATACCTATGTACTACATGCCCCTCTTTAGTCTTTAAATTGCCTGAAGACGTAGCTCCAAGGTGGAGACCGGAGAAGGGATGCATTCAATAATTGATTTTTTGCTCAATATTTTCAGGAACAAGTATGATATTGCAGAAAACTACTTCCCACCTAGTTATTGGGTGAAGTTAGCATTTATAAACTACTATAGACAATAATAATAAATTCAATAAACAATTTTATTAAAAAAAATCAATAGACTGATGACCAAAGTGGTAAGACTTGCCTTAAATGCTTTGCTGTTGTCATTATCAATGACTAAAAGAAGTGGCCTTCTTGTAAATGGTAGAAAGTCAGATGGATATACACAGCTTGATCCTGAAAAGGGATCAAGTTAAAGTATTCTCCAATTTAACAGAACTATGCATAATGTAAGCACTCTATCATCATTATACAAATTTATGAGCTAGAGAACCATTAAGATATTACAAGAGCTTTTAAATATATACCTATGACCATAATAAATGTTAAAATACTTGGGTTTTATGTCAATTCTTCATCCTGTTTGGACCTATTTCAGAAAATTTAAAAGGGAGAATGACTTGAAACTATGTACAGAAAGTACCAATTATAAACAAGTACAAATAAAACACTTGACATTGTAAAGGTTCACGATGAGATCCACTAAGAGCATCTGTTCAAGAATGGTTTGAAATCTCTAACACACCCACTCATGTTAGGAGTCATCAGGGCTCGAAGGACAGACGATAAACAAGTTCACTTAAGCAAGTTTGCAATCTTCCCCAACAATCACACCACTATCCCAAAAATCAAATCTTCAGTATGGATTCAGGATCAAAAATGCTATTTAGGAGCAGAAGATTGTGCAATCTTACAAGGTAGTGCTTAATGTTAACAACCTTACTGGCTTACTCTCATCCAAAGCAACATTCTAAACTGCACAACATTGAGCTTATTTTCTTTCTTGGTTTTTTCCATCTAACATTCAATCCCATACAAAATCACAGTTTTTTACAGTTGTGGTAAATTTTACCTTAAACTTGAGTAGTACTTTTCTATCACAACAAACACATAAGACACTCCTCCATTTCATCCACCTGGCTTGAATTCTACAACTAGGATTTATTCTTGTGTGGCCTATAAACTTGTAACATATAATAAGTGATATTAATTTTATTAAGTACTATTGTCCAAACAAAGGACATAACCTTAGGGAGCTTTGAACTTCTAGAGGTTTAACAAGGTGGAACAAAATCTATTCAATGAAATGGTTAGGAATCAAAAGTAAGATTTACATGAAAACACTGACAGAGATTAAGAAAAACTGTTGACACATCTGACACCTTTGTCTTTATCATTTATTGTTTTTGTCTTTAGCATTTATTATGATGGATAGGTAGTATCTTGCATTTATTAAGGTGGGTCCTTCAGTGTACATATAAAATTGTATTGTATCATTCTCTTTAAAATATGAATTAAACACAACCATTTTAACTCCATTTTAAAATAGTATCTTGCATTTATTGTTTTCAAGTTCTGTTCTCAATTTCCAAGTAAAACTCCACGTGATAGTAAATTGAGGGCCAAGATTTTCATCCTGAAGTACCTTTACCAGTTTCGTTAGTTCAAAAATAACCAATTAGAAACTGAATTTACTAAGTCTCTGAAAGCTCCTCAGGTCAGTTATATTTATAAACATTACTGTATATGATTTAAAGGCCACAATTTGATGGAGAGTATTAATATCTTAGCTTCGATACTATCACTCTGTATATATCTGTATTAAAGATGACCCATAGCACTACACATACTTGCAGCAACAAGACCTCTCCATACAGTGCTAGTCAATAATTACACTATAATCATGGTTATTTCTTCACAGACCTTTTTCCTTACATGGAGGATTCCATATCTCCAACCTTGGACTTTTTCTTTTTAATTTCATATTCTTTCATCCAAAGAGAAGGAAAGAGACAAAGTAGTAATAAGTAATAATAGTTAGTGTTTAACAAGTACAAAAGGAGAGGAAACCATGAGACTATGAGAGAAGTAAATCAGGAGGAGAGTGAGGTGCCCATTATACATAACTAGCTGCTGAGGGCAAGGAATAAGTGGTAAAAAAGACACAATCTTAGGGAATTTGCATTGAGGGATATTTGTAATAGGGAAGGGGGAGTGGACAGGCAAGGAATTAGTGACACTTGGGAGAGACTTGCACCTTTCGATATCTCAAGGTGGTTGCATATTTTTATTCATACTGTATTTTCCATTTCTCTGGCCTTGCGGTTATCTCATTGATATCACAAGCTTCTGAATATACATATCAGAGTTTTTTCTTCCTTTTTTTTTTGGCTCTAATAATACTAGTGTCTAACAGAAGGCAAGGCATCAAAATTGCAATCAAAATGCCATATATAAAAAATATACATGTTATCCTTTGTTAAATTTACGATAGAGGACACAATGGCATCATTTGATTACCCTACCTAGATGGAAAAGGTCTAGTTGTTGTGGTTCTTATTTACAATGGGGAGATAATGGATTACTAAGGGGCTGTTTGGTTTAGTTTTTTCAGTTTTCAATTTCCAGTTTTTTCTTCACAAAAACTGAAAACTGAAAAACCTAAACCAAACATCCCCGAAGGTGAAAAACCTAAACCAAACATCCCCAAAGGGCTCCAAACAAATTATCGGAAAGAGCTTCAAAAAATGCAGAGCATAAAATAGCAGGCAGTACAGGATCTAAAGAACATGAAAATATCCTCTAATTATACCTCCATCTCCACGGGGACCAAAGGGTATACAACCAGATTCATTCTGTGCAGCACTACAAGATCCTGCATTTGACGTAGAAAACAGAGTTCACTTTCCCTAAATCAATTCAATGATATAAGAGGTATGATAACCCAATGGATATACATGCATATATTCCTAGTTTACAGAGGATATCTAACCTGAAGCTGACAAGTATACAAGGAGAATACCATCAAAAGGAAGCTCCTCACAGATTGTGGCAAGAACCTAACCATTAAAAGGAAGGACAAAATTATACTTGAAACAAATGGGAATCTGAAAAACAACAATGAAAGAAAAACTTCTTCTGATGCTAATTAAAAACCATCATTTTTAGGTTGTAAAGAAGGGGGAAAATTCAAAAACGCTATTTATATAGAATAGTTGGTTTTGATACAAATCTTTCTAACATGTTCACCCATATGACAATTCTGGCTTAAACATGGTATGTTGTTTGAGAAGTCATCACTGAGTAACATAGTGAAATAGTAGACATGAGATGGCTTCATGAATTTCACATACTTGGACATCCAAAGCATGGGATCATCATGAAATCAATTAAATCCCAAAATTTTCAGCATGGAATCAAAGCCCCATTTGATCCAAGCACGAGTGGATTATAGGCTCCTGGAAAACTATTGAAAGTTAATAAAAAATAATGTTTCATACTTACAGCTATAAAATTGGTCAATGAAGGACGATATAACACAGCTTTCCGTGGGTTAGCTGGTAAGGTAGGGTCAGCAATATCTTGGGAGTAACTGATACGACTAGACCCAGTTGCCCCATTCTGACTAAGCTTGGAACCACTAGACTGGTAAAATGAGCCACTAGGTTCCCACTCTAGACATTGAAGCATCCTAAAAGTGTCAATAGTAATCTCTGAAAACTTAACCTGTTCAGGAATGACATTTGAAATCAATAATGGAATATCAGAACATTTTACTGAACATCTTACTAGCAGTAAACAGCTTAATTGTTTTTATCATTTTTTAACAAAATATTCTTCAATACGAGGGAAGAAACAAAAAAATCCTGGGTACTTACCTCGTTTTGATGGAAACTACTTAATACAGCATCTCTTAGTTTCAAATTTCGCTTTGTGATAGCTGTGGCAACATGTGGTAAAGTATCCGGATGAGGGTCCAAAACGAGACTATATCTCAAGGGCCTGATATTCATAAAAGGGGTGTCAGCTTTTAAAAATCTGACTATTTCCTGAACCACCAGCTTCCACTCTTTAAAGTCACTTTCCTGAAATCAAGTTATTTGAAAGTCATTTCCAACAGAGTCACAAATATAAATCTATCATAACATATTCAGGACAGCATCACATATTTCATAGAGCACTCCACTTTGTTGTCTATGGTGAAGCTTGGTTGCTCTAGAACTGCAGTACTTTGTTATTTTTGTGCAGCTTGGTGGTCAGTTTAGATGTTAGTTACCAAAAAACTTATTCATCAAAAATGAAGGCAGCAGAACACAAGAAATTAATCAATGTTAGACATAAAAGTATCCATGTAAGCCTCCAACCAATTAGTTATGTTTTAAGAATAGTTGGTCCGTATCAAAGCATCTTTTATCAAGTCATTACAAGTTATATACTTGCCAGGCCCCATCCTTCTAAATAAAGTTGAATTTCAGTACAAGGTCAAAGGGACCTGTGCGTTAACCATGCAAGCTCAAAAGGCTGTTTCTTGAGGGGCATGTTAAACATTAAACCATGCATAAAAGTCTTCAACAAATAGCATAAGCTTTTAGCATAGCTGGTCCTTGACAACCAAATTTTCAAAATCTATTAGAGACTAGGCAACTCCACCATAATTTAATATTACTCTGAACCATCATATTTACATTACTCTGCAGCCATAAGTTGGAGAAGCCCCATTAGCTGATGTTCCAAAATCTGTTTGTTTTTTATTTACCAAAATTGAGCATTACCCTAATAAAGCTAAATAATCGAGTGAAGAACCCACGTTGTAGATGCAAGACTGCAATTAGCAAAGAAGTATATTCATGAATAACCAACATCTTGACACAGATCTGCACAAAACCCAATGCAAACAACTGAACGTCTAAACACAACTTTCTGATACAACTTATATATCATAGGAGAAATTCTTGTGTGGTCCATGACCGCCACATAGGATTATGCTCCTCCCATTTAAGTAATGCCATGTGGCCATGGGATCCACCACTAACAATTACTATTTTAAACCTTAACTATCATCACCTAACCTTGATTAACTTTTTTTTTTTCTGAAAAACAAAAAAAGTAGGGGCCACCATTTAAAGACAAAACTATTAAATATATTTTAATATTTCTGTAAAATAAATATTTTTTGGTACAGTGTAAAACAAATATTTAATTTAACATTTTTAAAATTTTGATTGATTAAAGAAATTGTTTCTAAGAGAGAGAGAGGGAAGGGGGGGAGGGGGGGGGGACTTCTTTCTGATATAACCACCCACCATAAACCCCTTCTCTGGAAGATTCAACAGCATCCTCTCCCTCATCCTTTGCTGCATCTCGTTGTTGATGCACCCTCACTGTCTCCCGAATCTTGGATCAAGTCCCAGCGACTAAGCTTCCACCAGGTCAGAAAAATCCACACTTTTCAGTTTGACAGGATACAATATAAGTCATTATCACGGCTCTCAATTCATATTGTATCTGTTGCTTAGCATCATCATTCACCACCTTGACCATTTATTCATTGTTCTCATTCCAATTAAACTTCACAGATGTTCTTACCGTACCAACTATAAGAACGCATTATAGGATTCAAATATGGCAGGGTGAATTAATACATGGAAAGATTGATCCCATTTCTGCAGCTAAGTGTGCACTGGCTTGTAGACTGAGAGCAGTAATGGGAGAAGAAGAGAAGTAGCTAGGCCACTTGAAAATAGCATTCATTTATGTTATTTTTCAAAAGATGGTGAGGCGGGCCCGCAGAGATTGTGGTGGATGGTAGGATGATTCTTGGAGGACAGAGCGATAGATGCATCGTCAAACTCTCAACTTTCTTTGTAAGACAGAGTAGCAGAGGAACAGACATGAAGAGGAATGGACATTCCTGACTTCCTGTAGAGAAGCTCAAGAGGGATTAATTGTTATGTCTTCTAATGGTGGACCTCGATTTTTTTTTTGCCAAAAATAACAAATAAAAAGCAAAGTTAACCAAGGTTAGTTGATGATAGTTAAGGTTTAAATTATAATTGTTAGTGGCGGGCCCATGACCACATGGCATTACTTGAATGGGTGGAGCATAATCCTATGTGGCAGTCATGGACAACACAAGAATTTCTCATATAATAATCAATTATGGTAAAAGTAAATTATGTTTTAATTGAACCATCAATTGCCAAAAATGTAGAGATGTATCATTCATATTCAAGAACAGCAGCAAGTTTATCATTTGTAAATGTAATGCAAAACAAAGGTCAGAAACACTAACCAACAAATCATTGAAATTCAAAATGCTACAAGGAAATGCAAAAGAAATTAGCATATGCAGACCTGGAATGTCCTCTTGCACTCATCAACTAATACTTTAAGCTGATTAACCAATTGCTGCAGCATTTCCCTTCGGTTTAAAACCAAACACACCATCAAGAACCGAGCAAGAAACCTCAATTGTTTGTTTGCAATATTCACATCCTGAAACAACCCCTCCTTAAAATACTCCCTGGTTAATATGGCTTCATAGAATATATATGACTCTGATAGATAATTTGCCTCACTCGTGCGCATGTACTGCCCAAAATACAGCTGCCCAATGCGAGATGCAATCTCACCAATTTCCCATCTCTTAAGCCCGGCTTCTACCAACTTCTGTCGATTCTCCTGTTGAAACTTCCACAACTGTGTATACACCTTGAACACCTTATAAAAGTATGTATCATGCCTACAACAAAGTTAAATTCATAGCACTTTTGCTTTTATGATCAACCAATACAAATAACCATCCTTTCAATATTTATATCTGCACTAGAAAACTAAAATTAGTAAACTAAACCATAGACAGCTAGCAATATTATTAATCAAAATAATGAAATCTAGACTACCCAGAATAAAGTATCCCAATCTTTACCAAATATAAGGTTTGACTCTAATAATATAAGATATTATTCTCTGGTGCATCAGAAAAATCGTCCTTAATACATAAAAGTAACACAGTTCTGATTTGCATCCCTTAGAACAAAAAAAAATAATCTTGCTTTATATGCTGGAAAACTAAATAAATTAATAAACCATACCAGTATCAACTCCCGATAGGCTAGTCCAAATTACCAAATCCTGACAACCCAGAAGAGATTCTTCCATAATATGCTAAATGTATGGCTTCATTCCACAAAGGGTCAGTAAAAATTCTGCTATCTTCTTAGTATATAGCATTAACCCAAATCTTTCACAACTGTTTGAACACCTTATACATGTCTGTATCATATCTAAACAAAGCCACATTAATAATTTTTATTTTAGAGGCCAACCAATAGGCACCCCTTCAACATTGCTTCGCGTACACTAAACAAATTAATAACACACTAGGATACTCCCATTGGATGTGCATCTTACTAAAAATATGATTAGTAAGATAGTTCCTACTTCCTCAGAAATGCATTTTATCAGACATGTTATTCCATAAAAATGACTAATTTGACTTGCATTTTTAATTCTCAAAGACTCCATGAGGGGTTTTCATTTCTCAAGACAAATCCATCCTGCAGTGTCTTCCGTCAAGGATCAATTTGAGACTCTACTCGTTAACCGCTGACCACCCAATATAGTGTAGGATGCATCTTAAAATCTTCTTCTACTCTTAAAGGATTTATTCTCATCTTAAAATTATACACAAAATTCACTCATCAAAATTTTACACTCACTTCTACCCTCAAATCAAGCACACCGTTGTCACATAAAACTTAACCTAACTCAAACTATCATCCGACGGTGCAACAACAATTTGAAAAAACAAAAAAGAAAAAGAAAAAGAAAACAATTAAATCCTTAATTATCTGGGAAACTAAAGTAGAGAGAAACAAACAGTTGAACACAAACCCAGAACACAGAATCTTAAAATACACGAATAATATTTAAGGCTTGATTCTCAAATGTATCAGCAAATTATAATCATAATAATAATAATAATTCCTCCCTAGGCCATAGCACACAATTAAAAATTAGCCCAATTATGATTACCACGCATTGGTGTAACACACATTGCAAACAACACATTTATTTCAGTCCTCAATTATTTTGGGAACAAAAAATTGAAAAAAGAAAAAGAAAAGATTAAAAATAAAGAAAATGGGTAGGGAGAGAGGTAGGTACCTGCTGCGCTGGTAATAAGGCAAGTCTCTGATCTTGGAGAACTTCTTGTCAGCTTTGTCAGCAAGAGTCCAGAACACCTCGCTCACTGCTATGTTGTTGTTACTGTTTTGCTGCTGCTGCTGCGACATCTTCTTCTTCCACCTTCCAAAGCTCACTCAACGACGTCGTTTCTTTCTTTATTTATTTGATTTTCCAGAATCTAAAGAGAAGCTACCTACGATGAAGAGAGTACTTGTTGCTGCTGGGGAGCTTCGCTATTTCCGGACACGGCAGGGGACCGCCTGGGGGTGAGATCTTCTTTGTTCTTTCATAAGCATTTTTTTGTTTTTTAATAAGAGTAAATCATCAGTCGCTTACATATAAAATGAATCAAATTAATTTTTAATATTATAAAATATGAATCAAATTAATTTAATATTTTATTTTTATTTAATATTTTATCAATTAAATGATAATATGTAATGTTAAGTGATATCTTATCATATCACGTGTCATCTGAAATAGAATAAACTTTAAAATAACTTATTTTAGTCTCTAAAATTATATAAAATGAGTTATTTTATAATTTAAAATGAATATTTAAATAACTCATTTTATATATTTAAATATCAAAATGAGTCATTTTAAACTTTGTTCTACTTCAAATAATATATAGTATATCAATGTATTTATCAATCACCATTTAATTGATAGAATATTAAGTAAAATTGGGTTGAGGAACTAAAATGATTCACATTTTATAATATCATAGATTAATTTGACTCATTTTAAAAGTCTGAAATTAAAATGACTCAAGAGCAAAAAATGACTGGTTAAAATTAACATAAACTCTTTTTTTTTTTGTCTCCCAAAGTTATCTACAATGGTGACTAATCCCAACATTAACTCATTTAATTAATTCCAAAATACGGGTATGCTTCCAAAAAAAAAAACAGGTTCGGTTTCCTTTTTTCGTGAATTTTCTCTTAATCTGAACTTGGGCCTTATTCAATTGGCGTGAAAGCCGGTAAGTGAGGCTCTAAAGCCCAGAGTGAATATGTCTCCCTTTTTTTATCGCTGGAGGGGAGAGAGCCTGCATGACCAAAAAAAACAAAGACAAAATCCTCAATTTACTTATTTCAAAATTTCAAGAAGGATAAATTAGTTCCTATAAAAAAAATCTCTTAAATTGATTCCTATAAAATTGAATAGTTAGATAAATTAGTTTATACAAGAGTGAATTATTAGACAAGTTAGTCCTCCTAACCTAACACATCAGAGCTTCTCCTAGCCTAACATATCAAAGGGATTAATTTAGCTAGTTATTCAATTTTATAACGACTAATTTGTTTTATTTGAAATTTTGCATGGGAAAATTTCAAAGTTTTATTTTTCAGGAATTAATTTATCTAATAATTTAATTTTACATTAATAAATTTGAGAAAATTTTTTTTATAATAATCAATTTATTCAACTTAAAGTTTTAGAGGAATTAAAATGAGAATTTTGTTATATATACTACATATAAAGGGAATACCTCCCTTTAATTAGCTTTTAGTGACTAGGTGAGCAAATTTCAGATTTCTCAAAATGTCCATAATATTGAAGTTGAGAGAAGTTAAAACAATTGAAGAAAGTTATAAAAAATTTTAAAATAATAATATATTTTAAAAATAATATAATAAATAAATAAATATCTTTTATTTTTTTTAAAAAAATGTGAATTGGTAGACATATATGTGTTTATTAATTCACAAGGAAATAAATAAACGAAATCCGCATTCCGAGTCAGACAAAAAATTTATAAAAAAAAAAAACACTTCGCAAAAAGGTTCACCGCTGCAGAGCAGCCACGGCGGAAAAAAAAAAAAACACTCTCATCTTTGGCTTATTCTCCTATGCACCAGATAACTATGGTGTATGATGACCGTAGTTAAAGAAAATGTGGCTAAATACGCTTTGTAATGTTGTTAGATGCAATTGGTGGAGAGCAGTTGCATCCACGCCCTCTTTCACCCCCTCATTCTATTCTTCTTAACACCCCAGCAGTGGCACTATGCGACACACACTTTACCAACAATTACTGAGCTTATGTATATGCAAGTACCTATGGGGGAGAAAGCACACGTGGGCGAGATTGGATGTTTCAAAATACAAGAAACTATGTATATGCATGACTCCAATCTCACATTAATGTCCCCGAGCCTGAAGTTAAATGTAGGCTTAGCAGACGGTGACAATGTTACTACAATGCTAATGACTAGTTAGTAGGTGGGAGACGCAGGTGGGTGTTGGTTGTTTTGGTTACCTGATGTGTTAAAAGTATCGAAAGAACGTGTTTTGTTGAGCAATGGGGTTTTGATTTTATAATTACAGCCACTCCTAAATATCTATCATCACTCTCATATTAATGATTTTTATTTGTTTGTACCTATATTAATGACTTTTATTTGTTTGTACCTAAAATATTATTTTACTTTTCTTTGTTACTTAAATTAATAAAGTTAATATTATTTTTGTTATCAATAATTATAATTTATCGAAACCTATCAATACTATTATTTGATTAATATTTACATATTTTTTAAACCTTACTATTAATTTTATTTTCAAATTTTTATATAATCAATATAGATTGCGTAAGTACTTACAATTAAATTTTAATATAAATATTTGCTTTCATCTACTAGTATTAGAACCGGGAAGGCCATGGATCTGTTCTTCAACTAGATCCTAGGAATGCTGAATAATATAAATATTTATACTTATATATTGAATTATTTTATTTAAAGTTTTCTTAATACTTAAACTATTTTTAATGTAGTGTAGGTAAACATATCTAAATTAACGTATCAAGTAACCTTAATTTTTAAGACTAAAATAAAGAAAAATTACAAAATTTAATTGGTTAGACAAATCTTGATATCACATGTTTATTTAATAAGTTTTAATTATATAAACTCTATATATTTAACAAAATTTGTTTCCATATATTAATATTGTAAAATAACATTATAATATTAGCAAATAGAATTAAAAACTGATACAAATTATATGTATGTCCTATATTATTATTTATTATGTCTTTATCACCACTTATTACTATTATCATTTTTTAGGTTCACTATCGGTTTTTTGCCTACCATGAGTTAATTAAAATCATGACTTCGTGGACAAGGATTACCGAGTCTTAGAAAATTCAACATTTTTTTGTGGGCATAGATAAATATTAACCATTTGTTCCCTTGTATTCTCACTTGTCTATCTTTATCATTTAGATTTTGTTACACATAATAAATTATGCAATAATTTTATTCGCAAAACATATATATAATCCAATGTTAACACATCGAAAACAGTAAAAACATTTTGGATACTTTCTTTTTTTGGTTTTTTTTTATTTTGTTTCAAAACAATTGTCACTTTTTTTAGTTAAACATGGGTATCCATTGTCAAAAATAGTATGATTAGTTCAGATATGGGCTTTGCCTCTAGCTAATAAGAGACCATCTCTATACACATCGCTAGAAATTAAATTCTTGACTAGATAATTAAGGAGCCCAACTAGCTACCAACTGTGTTAGGTCTGTCACTTTATACTTTCAATACAACATTAATTCATTCATTTCAATATTATCCCTATTTGTATCAATTAATTATTATGTACTATTAAAATACAAAAGAAAACTAATATTTGATGACATATTGTCACGTGAATTATCATATAGCGATATTAAAAGTAAGTAATTTTTTTTGTAAAAAATAAAAAATTATAGAAGCAAAATAATGAATTTTTTTTTAAAAAAAAGTTTTCTTTTAGAAGGTTAATAATAATATTGAGTTTTAATAAAATTAGAAGTAGTGACAACCTATTGAGTTAATTATGAAATAAAATAGAAAGGGGTATTATGGAAAAGTTAAATAAAAGATGAGCGAGTGAGAGTGGTAATAGACAAATATAGAATGACAATAGCCTCTGCCTTATAGATGTTTATTGTGTATTTTGAATACTTACAGAAGTGTTAGTAATCTTGGAAGTTGAAAAGAATGGGTTTTTAAGGATAAGATTGAGTATGTCTTGTTTTTAGAATTTTCAAAAAAATAAAACAAAAAGTTTTGGGAATGAAAGAATTAATCAGCTAGAAGCTAAAGGGAAGTGTTTGGTATGTTCAAGTTGTTTGAAGGATTGAGAGAATTGAATTTCTATGAATGGAGCATGAATTCATGATTCCACTGTGGCCTTGAAAAGAATTACAAGGCAAGCTCTTAATTGAACTCTTTACGAAAGGTTAAGAATGAAATTCTTGCATTAAGGAACATATGAAAAAGTGTTATGTGCCTTATGAGATTATCATGAACTAGCACTTGATTCATTGAAATGCATGATTTATGATGAACGATATGCCTCATGAATATTAAGTTTATCGTGGATATGATTAATGTTGACCACAGAATGATTCTAGAAATTAATAGCATAGAGAGTTTTAGAATTGTGCTGAAGTCCTTGGGGCAATTCCCCCAAAGGCCCAAAGGTTTGCATGTGAATTTACTGTTCATTGTTTATTGAAATGCACTATTGATATAATATATAACATGAACCAATTTTGGGGAAATTCTGTTTCAAACAGTTTTGCTGACAGAATTGTGCCAAAACTGTGAACGTAGAGAATTTTGACATGGAATGCGTAAATGTCTCATGTATGTCATTCATTTGATGATCACTGCCTATACATAAATTTATAATGTGCTTGATAATTTTGATGACAATTAAGACACACATGTGATCCTTCGATAAGGGAAGGTGATCTAATGACCCTCATGACATGAAAACCATGATCTAAAAATAACCTACTTTAGATAATTTGGTTTTGTAACCTTTTTTAATTAAACCTTATTATAAACTCATCATTTTGAAAAAAGAAAACCGAAGTGGTGAGGATGACAACAACGATACTTGTGTTTGAGTTAGAGCACCTTTTTCCTTATCATCTCTAGACAAGGGCGATGACATTGTTCATAGTCTTCATTGAGTTCTCAATCTGGGAGCTCCATTACATCCTAGAGCTAAAAGCATAACCTGTGGTAGGGCATTGTACAATGCAATGATTTTTTGTTCTTGCAACATTGTTTCCTTGTCTCGGCCAATAGTGCTTGGTTCTCCACATCTTCCCTTTTGATGATGATGATTTGTTGAATCGTCTCGTTCCTTCTTGCAAGGGCCATGCGTAGCAGTGCTTACGTGGTGTGTACTAAGGTGTCCGGTTATCCTGATTATGTCTCACATTTAGTCTTATTGAGGTCATCTAAGCCTTCTGAGGGAGTCTCCTTATTGCATTCGTTGAACAACTTTTCTCCCATTGTAAGAGGCAAATATGGAGGTAGTTATGACAAAGAAAGCCTTCGATTCTGCCTCATGCTTGTAACCATCCATGTAAGGGAGCTCATGTGGTCCCTCTGGCATGGCAGGTGTGGGTGGGTGGCTACTATAGACCCTCAGTGCTAAACATAGTTGGAGTTGTAGTTCAGTGCATGTGGAGCTTCATAGACATAGCCCTCCTTTTGTATAGATGATTTAAATGTTATCATATTAACTTTGCCATGCTAGTAGTTTAGGATTTTGGAAGATGTGATTAAGTCACGATCAATTTGTGTTCATCTTAACCCTGAATAGCTGTATATGCCAAACCCCTATTGGTTGGCCAACTACTTGTTTTTAGTTCATGTTTATGTGAATGTTGTTCTGTGTGTATGTTATGTTATGTTATAACCATGTTTCTGATGCCTCGAGTCCATGTGTCCTTGGTTAAGCCTAAAACAGCTGTTAGGTATCCTGAAAACCCCTCATTCGCTAAAAATGATGAAGTTGCTGAAGTCTACATTTTTATTTAGGGTAGTCTCGTTGCAGCGAGAAAAGCTCAATGTAGTGACCAGGCAAGGCAGTCAAGTAAGCTACAGCGAGGAATGCTTGTTGTAGCGAGCAAGGGAGCTAAGCAGCGAGATTGACAGACAATGGCACAATTTTATTAAAACGCTCCATCTCCCTATATAAGCCATTTCACATGCATTTTTCTCTAGAAACTTAAACCCTATCAGCCTTTGCTCTTTCTCCTACCTCCTTTCTCTTTTCCTACTTCAATCCTACCTCCTCCAAGCTTCAAGGTAAGGATTGTTCGTGGTTTTTGGTTAGTTTCTTCTCTATTCCCCCATGTTTATGAGTTAGGGTGCTTATGTTCTTGGTTGTTATGAAGTTTTGGTACTCTCCAAATGTTTATAACATTGTTCTAGTGAGCTTATGGTTATTCGTGTGTTTATGTTGCTTCCATGGTAAACGTTAGTGTTATTCCCACTTTCTGGACCTCCATTGGTCCTAACACTTCACGTTCCACCCCTCTAGGTAAGTAGATTCAAGCCTGTGACATTTATTTTGGTTGTTAGACTTAATTTCTCAGCTTCATGATACAAAAACATGATTTTAAAAATTATTTGTTTGCAAGTATGAAATTATATGAGCATGCATGAATTTACGTTTTCAAATAAAATCATTAAAAAGTGTTGGAGAACTAATGGGACTATTGTTATTGTGTAGATTGATTTAAAATAGATTGTGACTAAGTATAGGATTTACAATTATTGCTAAACATGTTTTATTATTTGCTAGATTTATAAGTTTGTGAAATAATGCTTTCCAAAAATCAAAATTAGAGCCCAAATACATAATTTAGAGAGAACTATTTAGTTTTTCACATTTTAAGTTTATATGGTAGCTATAGAGAAATAGACAGCGAGTTAGTAGCTGTGAGATCACTAGCCTTAGTAGCAAGTAATCAGCTAGAAAACAATCTCGCCCCTTCAGAGTATTCAGAGAATGAAACCTTGTTAGATGTCTAATATGAGACCTTGTTAGATGCCCTTTAGAGTTTAGAGTATAATTATGTATTATTATTATGATATATATATATATATATATATATATATATATATATATATATATTCTCAGAGATTTCTATTTCTCTATTACTTTATTGTTCCTCATGATCACAATTTACTAGTTTTGGACTATTATGCATTTAGATATGAAAATTATTTTACAGTTGTTGCACTTACTATTATTATGTATCTTTGTTAATTTTCCCATGTGCAGTTACAGGTGAGAATCTGCTCACCAAGCTCACTCATCTCTTTTCGTTTCCCTTACAGATATAGCTACTGGTGTAGATCATTATCAGCCAACTTCTTAGTAGCAATGTTTCTTATAAACTCTAGAGCCCTTCAGAAAGTATGAGTTTTATTATTTTGAATGACAACAAAGCCAATTTAAAGAAAATACTTTGAAGAATGACTAATGACTATCTTGAGCTTCTTGACAAAGTATAACAGGTTAATCCAGTTTGTATTACACAGACTTAAAGCAAGATTAATATTTCACTTTGTATGTGTGAGCATGTTTATCTCATGGGAAGAGATTAACCAAAATAAAAAGTGAATATTATGTCAAGCAGAGTATGCGTATATAGATTAAAGCATAATATGAACTTAAAGCAAGAATAATGTTTCACTTTGCATGCGTGAGTATGATTTATCTCATGGGAAGAGACTGAGCCTAAAAGGAAAGTGAATATATTTCAAGCAAAGCACATATTCATGCTTACGGACCAAAAGCATAAAAATAGACTTGCATCGAGAATAATTTCACTACACATGAGAAATCATGTCTTATTTCATGGGAAGAGATTAAGCTTAAAAGAGGTGAATATTATCTCGTGCAAAGAACATTGTAATTACTTAAAGACTGAAGAAGATCAATCCAAGAGCAAGAAGCCCAAGGAAACGATCTTCAGAAAGTAATACAGGACTTTAGAGAGTACATTGAAGATTGAAGAAATCATGCCAACTCTAGAAATAACGTGTTACTCAATCAACAATCATCATAATTACAAATTAATCTGCATCAAACAGTTAAGATTAAAGACAGGAAGATCGAAGAAAGATCAAAGAGATTGATTACGATATCAGAAAGCTTACTTAACTGTGAACTATAGAATGCTAGAGGAAATGGAGGGAAAATTTGAAATTCAAATTCCAAATCTTGAATCAGACCCAGTTTTATAACTGGTACGTCATCTCGGCTGCCTAATTGATTCATGATCCTAGCTTCTAGAAGGAAGAGTTCAGAAACCACGATCAAAAAGTAAAAAGAAAGAGGACATCAGAAACCTCTTCAATACAACGACTCCTGCAATCGATGTGACAAGCCTGTCAGTCTATCTCTCTAGACTAACGTTCCAAGACACAGCTGATGATCTACACGTGTCACTTGGAGATCTGATCAAAGGCAACGGTCATGAAGAAGGACTGTATAAATGGAGATGTCATACATGAATGCAGATGAGAGAGTTGAATATATAAGAGTGGAAACTCTAGATAAATCTCTCCACACTTCTTGTGCTGCTCATTATAATATGTGATCAATCATTTTGAAGTGGAAAAATCTTCTTTCCATGTTATGTAATGATTTGTATACTCTTTTTAGGAAGAGATGTGAGAAAAAAGTCGCTCATGTTTTCCAAGTCGGTTTATTGAATATTCTTAAGGAACATGGGTGTAGGTTAATTTGAGTGGAAACCCAAACATATAACCTTTGTAACCTTCATCTGTTAGTGATCGGAGTGAGACATAGCTTGGAGAGACTAAAGTAAAACTATTTGCAACATGATGGCAGAGCTATTTGCTCATCACAGTTCAGCTTGAAGAGGCTAGTTTAGAACTATTCAGTTCAGCTTGGAAAGGCTGGTCCAGAACAACTCGGTTAGTGATAGTTGGGGTTGTCCACTGTACATTGTGAGAGCTTAGAAAGGCTAATGTAAAGACTATCTAGTTTGCTTTCTCAAAAGGCTAATGTAAAGACTATCTAGTTTACCTTCTCAAGTTGAGAAAGTTGTTGTTAGTGAAATCTCAACATGTGTTGAATACTGGATATAGGTAGGTTGACCGAACCAGTATAAAAATACTTTTGTTCATTCTATTTTCCTTGATCTTTTATTTTTATGTTATGCGTCTTATGTTAAATATTGATTAAGCTCCATTAAAGTTGCATGATAATTGATAAGCTTCAGAAATCTACTTTCTGAAACATCTAACCACTATTTCGCTACACTTCAAGATTTATGCTTGACAGTATCTTTTATGTTAAATGTTTCAGATCCAAAAAGAAGGCTTCAAAAATCTACTTTTCTGTTTGGGTGGGCTTCACTTTGCAATGAATAAGCATTAGTTTATGTTTCTAGTAGAGTACTCCAATTATTTTGCGAGTAAGGCTAGACCATGCATGAGTACCATATTTTGTTATTACGATTCATATTTGACATTATTTGAATTAATGATTTCATGGTTTTGTATAGAGCAACTTGATTTATATTTTATTTGATTATTTGGATTTCAAACTAGACTAATAAAATGAAAGATTTATATATTGATTATGTTTTGGGAATTAAAGTGATATTTAAATTATGCTTATAGTATAACTCAACAACTATGAGATGCATGTGGGGATGAGGTTTCCCATGAGCCGCTTACGTTTCCATACACTCTACTTGTAATTTTGTCATTATGCCTTATTATGCACAAGGCTCACATTTTTCTTTCAAGTTAAAAAAAAAAAAAAGACTGATGTATTTTCACTATATTATATTTTAAGAAAACATGTTAAAACTGAAACAAACGTGCAACACTTAATAAAGAGCCATAATGCAACTTAAGCAAATTACATGATTTATTTAGGGTGTTAGCAAATTTTTAGATTATTATGGTATAGTTTTCTCTTCTCATTCAATTCCAAGTCATTCCTGATTCTTTTCTATAATTCCATGGCAATTAAGAGTGTCATTCCAATTCCCCAGTATCATGTAGGCAGTGGTCAGACACTCCCGGTAACGAATGGTGAGTGGGTTTAAGCTCATGGTCATACTTTTGGTCATTATTAGTAATTTTCAAGCATTATATAAATTGTTTATGAAATTCTAAAATGACTTATGCCAGATACATGCTTCATGGATTATACCAATTTTTAGAAAAATTATTGTTTTTCAGAGTTATCATAAAAACCTTATTTTAGAAAACTCATGAGACCATATTTGATACCTTGCATGCTATAGAATATCTTTTTCTCAGTTTATGAAATTATGAGACCTTTGTTTAATGTTTACAGCAGAAATAATGATTATTATGTTTTTCAAACTATAGATTTCCTATAAAGATTTTAGAATATCAGACATGATTTATTGATAGTGTTGAATAAAGTATGATTCATAACAATTATTAGATACATACTCTGTTGGCTTCTGAAACCTCTATGTCTACAAGTTGGTGATCCTTTGGGCATGATTTTAGAACCTCAGCTATGCTAAAGTCATATTGTTAGAATTATATGAATTCAGAGCTTTCAGATTTATCCAGTTTAATTGCAAGTTATTATTTTTTTTTATAATTAGTGAGAAACAGATTAGTGAGTTAATGGCTGCAAGATTGATCATTAACCTTGGTACCAAGTGGTCTGCCAGAGGACTAGCTCACCTACAGTAAGGAACCTAGTGAGGTGTCCATTATGGGACCTAGTTAGGTGCCCATCAGATTAGCCATTGGTTCAGATTTAGCTATTCAGCTCAGATATTTATGTACAGAATAAGTACTATTTCTCTACTAGTTATTGCGATGATTTTAGATAAATTGTTTTTCAGTTAAGTTATATGTATCTAAATATATAAAGTGTTTTATAGCAACTGCATGTATATATTATATATTTTGTTGTTGTCCCATGTGGGTTGTGAGTGGAGGCTCGCTCACTAAGTTTTGATGAACTCACCCCTCTCTTTTCCTTCCCTTACAGTTACAGTTGCAGATCTAGTTATCATTCAAACCTAGTCTCAGTAGCTTTTTAGCTGTTCTATTGGTGAGCTTCACTTTGTAGTGAAGTTTAAATTAGGATCATATTATAATAGAGTGCTCCAGTAGTATGCAGGCAGGGTCCTCGAATATCATTTAGCATGTATGATTATTTTAAAGTGATGTTATTTTATCATAATTATATTTTATGTAATTTCTTCAAGGAACACAATTCAAGATTATTTATGTCAGTTATAGGTTTTAGAACATTTAGATTAATTAAATATTTTAATTATTTTATTAGTAAAGTTTTCAAGAAATTTTGAGGAATTTATTTATTTATAATTTATTATGAGCATTAATTTAGTAATTTAATATGCATAATTTCATGAAAATAATTCTAGAAGGCTTCTATAAAGGACAATATCCCTTATGTATCGGTCACGATTTTTGGGTCGTGACAAATATACTCAGCCTCTGTAGTGGAATCTGTAGTTATTGGCTACTTACGACTCTTCCAACTAACTACTCCTCCATTACAAGTGAATATATAACCCAACATAGACTTTCTATCATCTACATCTGATTGGAAATTGGAATCTATAAAACCATCTAATCTTAAATCACATTCTCTATATACCAAGATCATATCCTTAGTCCTTTTCAAGTACTTAAGGATGTTCTTGATAGCTACCCAATGTTCTAGTCCTGGGTCAGATTGAAATATGCTAGTCATACTAACAGCATATGCGATATCTAGCCTAGTGCACAACATTGCATACATGAGGCTTCTAATGGCAGAGGCATAAAGGTACCTTAGCCATTTTCTCCCTCTCTTCAAGTGTCTTAGGTGACATTGCTTTAGAAAGGTGAATACTATGTCTTACAGGGAGTAATCATCTCTTGGAATCATGCATGTTTAACCTTTTCAACACCTTTTCCACATACAGATTTTGGGAAAGACCTATCAGTCTCATCTGTCTTTTCCTATAAATTTGAGTCCCGAGAATATTGTTTACTTCTCCCAAATCTTTCATGGAGAAAGTCTTTGATAACTAGACTTTTACAGTTGTTAGCATGCCCACTTCATTCCCGATTAATAGAATGCCATCCACATGTAATGCAAGAAAGACAATTCGGCTCCTATTGACCTTCTTGTAAACACATGGCTCATTTTCATTCTTAATGAAATTAAATGATTTAATGACCTCATCAAAACGAAGATTCCAACCTCTCGAAGCTTGCTTAAGACCATAAATGGATCTTTTAAGCTTGCACACTTTAGACCTATCCTCAGATTCAAAACCCTTGGGTTAGTCCATGAAAGGAAAACAGTTTTAACATCTATTTGCCAAACCTCATAATCGTAGTGTGCTGCTATGGTTAACAGTATCCTGATGGATTTAAGCATTGCTACAGGTGAGAAAGTCTCTTCATAATCGACTCCTTCATTTTAGTGATAGCCTTTTGCTACTAGCCTTACTTTACGTCTCCTTTTAATATAAGTTTTCACTAAGTTATTTAAGCACATAGGTGGAAGACTTGAAAAAAATTTAGAAACTAATATAATGTAATATTTTTAACTTCTAAAATCTATTTAATATAAAAATGACTTTCACCTTCATTCCAAAGTACATATTCACTTGTTAAAGAAATATGTAACCAAAAGATAAAAAGAAAAAAAAAAAGAATATTGCGTAAACCAACAACCCATTCCTACAGAAACTTCATGGTAATTAACTAGAAGTTTTGTTAGATGAATAAATAAATAAAATGTAATCAAAAGAGTCCCAGCCTCTTAAGCCTCCACTAGGTCATTAGCACGTTTAGCCGTAACATTATTAATAAAGGAGAAGTAAAGAAACAAAGAACCATTCGTGCTTTTCAACTTCCCCATTTCCTATCTTACACAGAGCAAAGATCTACAAATTCACCTCCAAAAGACATGGCCGGTGGTACTTCATCTTCATCTCCTTCAATAAGGTTATGACATAGAAGATGGCTCTCACTCAAGCATCCATTTTAGCTGGCTAGGACTCTGGCTCCATTAAATTCATAGGAACAGTCCCGGATAATTATTATATGTATCATGCTGTATTATGATCTATGTTTTGATTTGTGTTTTGGAACTTGAATATGGTATTCGGGATGCAATTCTGCATATTTAAATATTTTGGTATTGCCAAAGATAATTGATAATGGTCTAAATACTCTGTTTATAGCTATGTTCAGGAGATGTAAATGTAGTTTTGGGAAAGGGATGATTGTCTAAATACTCTGTGTATAGCTATATTTCAAGCTTTTCCCTAATCATTCTCTTCGTCTTAGCTACATCACACCCCTCATTTATCAAAAAATGAAGAAAACAAGCTCTAATACTACTGCATCAAAAGCCCCGTCATCCACATGTGGCCCAAACTTTAGCAAGGAAAACTTTTTGGAATTATCATTTGGCCTTATTTTCTCAAACCCCAATTACTCAAAGGACCTTATGAATAAGATAAAGAGGACTAAAGATAATGGATTGTTGATCTGATACATTTCTGAAACACAAAATCCTCATGGAAAGGCAAATGTGGAACATACTTTGTACCTCAACAACTTTGTCTTTTTCATTCTCTAAATCATAGAGGGATTGTATATATGTAAAGGATTGAACTTTTAGGTAACAAACTATGGATACAAGATCATTTGACCAAATAAATGAAATGCACCATCACTAACACATGATTCTCTTAAGTGATATAATTCAAATCTCTAACTTTTAAAATGAGGATTCCCTGTTGTTCCTGGTCCTTTTTTATGAGTCAGTTTAAAACATGATTAACGGATAATTAATCATGATGATAGTGGCAAAAAAATGTAGAAATATAAGCCTCTCAAGGTGATGGGTACGCGAGATAAAGCCCATTACGGTGTGACCTTAAAGGGTTGATATTAGGATCTAGGGAACTAACTATACTGTGGCTTGGTAGGCTTTGGGGTTTTGTTAGCCCTGCCCATGAATTTGGGCCCATAAGGAGTAGCCTAAAGAGATATGAAGAAACCTTTCTTGCAGTCCACCAGTAAGGATGCTTTGTCCACTAGAAAGGTAAATAGAGCAAGAAAGAACCCATATATGGTAAGTAACCAAGTTTCCTTAACCACACTATGTTACAAAATGACCCAAATATAGCATGCACCGTAACCCATCGAGCAGAAGCCTCTTAAGAGCCCTCCACCAAAAGCTAGGCTAGCCTATCTACTTAAAAGGTCCTATCTTGGCTTGCTGTAGTACCTGGTGTACACGTGTTAAAAGATAAGTTCTATATAGCCTCAAGGTCACTCGGGACCCACCCATATTGTCGAGTCCGGAATTTCACTCAGTCTGGAGCCCTACACCTCCTTGGAGGGCTATATGTTAGAGCCACTTCCTTATAATCAAAAGTCCCAGTAATGGCTCTCCAAAGGGAAATGAATTGAAGAATGATTTTTAACGAATTGTAGGAAGCATCTAGATGTTTCGTTTTTAGCCCCTAAGTTTAGAAAATCGTTGGAATTTTGGAATTTGAACTAGAACTCAAGATTTTGATTAGTTGGAATTTTGAATTTTTAGATATTTTATTTGAATCCAAATGGGGGTATTTCCTTATTTACATTTATGTTTTAAAGTTAATGATTTAACTTAGAATAAAGAAATGTAAATAACTGAGTGAGTATAGAGATAAGTTAATACCATGACAGCAAAATTCTGCAGAGTTGGAGTTTCCTGTCACCACTATAGCAGTCATAGGAGGGTATGCAGAGTTGGCCTCTGGAGACTGCTATAGCGGTCATAAGTGTACAATACACGGGGCGAAGCGCCCTTGAAATGCGAACGAATGCATAAAAACCCTTCCCCGTCATTTTCTTTCCTATTTCTCTGAACTAGAAACCCTCCCCACCTTATTTTCTCTATTTTTCTCAATCTTATTCAAGTCTTGCTTCCTCAAGTCATCAAGGTATGTGTTTGTTAATATATTTTGGTCTCTTTGTCTCCTTCCTTTCATGTTCTATGATTTGGGTTGTTATTTTATCTCACTGTTGTGAAGTGGGGGTGCTCTCCCAATGTTGTTAGAGCTAGATTAGAGTTATTTAGAGGTTAATAGAGTTTGATCTTGAGTTTTATGATGGTTATAGTCGACGTTGGTACCCTTCCAACTTCCCGGAGCTAAATTGGTGTTGACATCATCTCTTCCTCCCTCTCCGGGTGAGTGGGTTCAAACTTATAGCCTTATCTTTAGTCATTATGATTATGTTTGACGCATGATGATCATTCAATATAGTATTAGAGATGAAAATATGAATATATATAATTTTGCAAAGCTATGATTTTAAATATATAGCATGAAAATGAAATTTAGAAAACCATGGGACCATGATTGATATGTTGTATGTTATGAAAAATATTTTATGTGCCAATGAAATGATTTTTGGAATAATGTATGATTTATAAAGTTGCAAATTTATTGCAAGAATATATGATTTAATGAGTTATTATTTTATCAAACATGTTTTAAGAGTTTATGTTATTTTTATGTTTCAAGGCTTGGGATTTCAAAATATGATATTAGAGTTATTAATTTATGAAAAGATGAGTAGCTTGAGAAATGAGATTTTAGAAATTCAGATTTATGATACTCAGAAGTATGGAAATTTAATATGATTCATAACAACTGCTAGATAAACTTTCTGTGGGCTTGAAATCGGAATGCCTACAAGTGGTGAACCCTTGGGCCCAATTTTCATAGCCATAGTTATGCTAAAGTCAGATTGCTATAGTTATATGAGTTCAGAACTCTCAGAGTACTAAGAATTAAGGGGCTCTTATTCACAAGGGACTGGGCACCCACCCTTCAGATTTAAATAATTTTATATGCATCCAAGATTTTATGATTTCAAGAGTAGAGTAATTATATAAACTTTTAATCCCAGAGAAAAGTTAGAACAGAGTTTTAAAGAAATGATACATTTTTATAATTTAGTGACTAGATGGTAGCTATAGAGAAACAAATAGTGAGTTAATGGTTGAACCCCGATCATTAACATTGGTACCAAGTTGTCATTAGGGACAATCTACAAAGCAGTTATGGAACCTAGTTAGGTGTTTACACTAGATCCCAAGTGGAGCCCGTGTCTAGCACTAGTGAAGTATAGTACACATGTTCAGTGTTGTGGAGCTCGTGCCCGACACCTACTAGAGCAAAACCTTGAGTTCCCCAGTGGAGGCCATGTCTAGCACTGATGGAATGAAGAGGAAAAACCTGTTTCTCTGTTAGGACACTGTTACTTATGTTTTCAGATGTTATTTATGATTTTAGAGAATATTTGATTTAAGAATTATTATGTCAATACATTAGAGTAAGAATTTAGAGATGTTTTTCTATGAATTTATAAATACAGAAATATCTTCTTTATATATAGCTATGGGTATGAATATCAAATGGTTTATGATTGTTTCATGTATATTATACTATAATCCTTGGTTGTCCCATGTAGGTGATGGGGCAGAGCTCACCTACTAAGTCCGTTGACTCACCTTTCTCCCTTCCTCTCATAGTTGCAAGTACAGGTGTCCTTCCGCCTCCAGCTCTATAGACGCAGTTGCTCTCAGTGGTGAGTCTTATTTTGATGCAAGGCTTAGTTAGGTTTCTATTAGTTTAGAGGGCTCCAGTGGTTTTGCAGGCAGGATCTGGGCCACACATGTATTTTGAAATATTGTAGTTATTTTTTGAATTTATGTATTTCACCCTATATGTTTCCAGAGCTTAAGTATGGACTTCATCTAATTATTTTGGTTAGATTATGTATTCATCAACTATGTAGTTATGATTTAGTTTTCAAGGGTTAAATAGGTTTTCAGATTTAAGGTTAATATCATGTGATGAACCAGTTCATGATTTCACATTAGAGGCATTGATTAAAAAGGGTTTTCAGAGCTTGAACATTAAAATGTTTTTAGTTTTATGAAATTAGATATTATGCTTTAAATAGATAAAGGAATGTTGGATTAGAATAAAAATGAAGATTTAAGGATATGGTTATTAGATTATACGCATTTAGAGCAACGTCTCCCAGAAGACTTGCATGGGGATGAGATTCCTCACGTGCTGGTCACGTTCTCAAATTGGGTCGTGACACTTGCTATACACCTATCACCTTTTGACAACCTTTCACCCACCTTTCACCCACATAGGCAAGTGACGAAGCCCCCTTTTGCGTGTTCCCAAAGCTATGGGACGGGAGGCCATGAGAGCACACATATCCCTATCTTAAAAGGGAGAGTTCACTCCTAACGCCATTCAGTAATTCATTCATCGGAGATACCTGTAACTCCTTACACAGAGACAACAACAAGAACACATAACAACACAGCCTATAATCCCTTTCTTCCCTGAATAGCCAAGACAGAACCTTGAACCCCCATTCTCAGTAAGACCCATAGATAGCCATACATATAGGAAGGGCGACCTTAAACACACCCCTGTTTTCAAGCTAGAATGAACTAGGAGAGAAGCCAAGCCCCCAAGAGCACTCATTCTCCCAAACAACTCATACACATACATAGGCAACCACAAGAACCAGAATATAACCTATGACTCATGCATAAGGCTCACCCATCTGTAAATAGGATATCATCCACCTTACACAATACTACCCAGAACTAGTACAGGGCTACTGGAAAGATGCCCTCATTCTGGAAAATCTAGAAAAACCAAAAGAGAGAGATAGTGAGATGGCGTCCTAGCATAGAGGCAAGAGGAAAAGCTTCCATTCATCCATCACTACCTCCAAGGGCTGGCACTACCTGTTCTTTGCCTAAGCTACAAGGAAGGGAGTTCCCAAATTTACCATTTTCTCACCATTTCCTCATAAGCTCACGAACCTAAGGATTAAGGTATTGTTTTATCTCTTTAATCCATTTCCAAAACTCT